>JAUMJK010000371.1:0-600000 GCA_033558105.1 Coccyzus lansbergi
GGTGTGTCACGTGCCGCGGTCTGTATGTGCATGCGCTCCCCAGCTCGGCTCTGTCCCAGGGCCGGCCCCGCCCCTCCGGCCCCGCCCCGCCCCGCCATGCCGGCCCCAATGGCCGCCCCGCTGCTACTGCTACTGCTGGTGCTGACCCTGAGCGGGCCCGGCCACGGGCAGCGCCAAGGGCCCAGCAGCATCGGTGCGGGGAGAATGGGCCGGGGGAGAAACTGGGCTGGGGGGGAAGGGGGGTGAGAGAAATCAGGGGGAAAGTGGGAGGAGAGAAGGAGAGGGGGGGGAGAGAAAGAGGAGGGGGGGAGAGAAAGAGGAGGGGAGGGATGGGGGAGAGGAGGGGAGGGATAGGGGGAGAGCAGGGGAGGAACAGGGGGAGAGAAGGGTAGAGAAGGGGAGGGGAGGAAAAAGGGAAGAGGGAGAGAAGGGGAGGGAGGGAGAGAAGGGGAGTGGGGAGAAGAGGGGAGGGGAGAGAGGAGAGGAGGGGGGAGAAGGGGGAAGGGAGAGAGAAGGGGAGGGGGGGAAGAGAAGGGGAATGGAGAGCGTAGGGGAGAGAAGGAGAGAGAAGGAGAGAAGAGGGGAGACAAGGGGAGGAATAAGGGGAGAGAAGGGGAGGAATAAGGGGAGAGAAGGGGAGGAATAAGGGGAGAGAAAGGGAGAAGAGGGGGAGAGAAGAGGGGAGAGAAGGGGAGGAATAAGGGGAGAAGAGGGGAGAGAAGGGGAGGGGAGGAAAAAGGAGAGGGGAGAGAAGGGGGAGGGAGAGAAGGGGAGGGGGAGAGGAATAAGGGGAGAGAAGGGGAGGAATAAGGGGAGAGGGGAGGGAGGGAAGAGAAGGGGAGGGAGGGGGAGAGAAGGGGAGGAAAAAGGGGAGAGGTAGAAAGGGGGAGGTGAAAAAGGGAAGGGGAGGAAGAGGGGAGTGGGGAGAAAAAGGGGAGGGGGGAGGAAAAGGGGAGAGAAACTGGGGGGGAATCGGGGAGAGAAATTAGGGGGAAAGTGTGGGGAGAGGGTGGAGAAAATAGGGGTGAATAGGGGAGAGAAATTAAGGGGGAAAGTGGAGGGGAAGAAAGGGTGGGAGACAGCTTGGGGGGCACCTGTGGGTGGCTGGGGAGCTTGAGGAAGGGGGGAAAACAAGGGTGAAGGTGGAGGGGGGAGAACTATAGTGGGAGGGAGGATGCTGTGGGCGCTGATGTTGTGCTTCTTGCAGCCGTGGTGGGCGGTGGGGTCGGTGGTTCCGCCGCCGCCTTCTTCCTCCGTCAGCGCTTCGGCCAGGGCGTGCGGCTGCAGGTGCTGGAGCGCGGGGTGCTGGGGGGGCGCCTGGCCACGCTGCAGGTGGAGGGGAGCAGCTACGAGGCGGGGGGCAGCGTCCTGCACCCCCTCAACCTGCACATGAAGCACTTCGTCAAGGAGCTGGGTAAGCGCGGACGCCGCCGCGGCAGCCACACACCCTAAAACCACCTCTCGCTCCCCCAAAACAACCACCCTGGCCTTTTCACTCACCCTGTACCCCAAAACCAACATTCCCAGCATCCCCATACCCCAAAAACAAACACTCTTGGCATCCCCACACCCCAAAACCAGCCACCCTGTCCTCTCCACACCTCCTCTACCCCAAAACCAACGCCCCCCCCAGCATCCCCACAACGCAAACCCAACCACGCTGGCCTCTTCGCAACCCCCTACCCCAAAACCAAACCCTCCTGGCATCCCCACACCCCCAAACCAACCACCCTGGCCTCTTTGCAACCCCCTATCCCAAAACCAAACACTCTTGGCATCCCCACACCCCAAAACCAACCACCCTGGCCTTTTCGCAACCCCCTGCCTCCAATACCAACATCCCAAACATCCCAAACCCAACCCCTATCCCAAGCCCAACTCCCCTTGGTGTCCCTACACTCCAAACCCTCCTACACTACTCCAAAACCAACCCTCCTAACATCCCCAAACCCCCAAAAGAACCACCCTGGCCTCTTCACACCCTCCTACCTCCAAAACAAATCCCTCTAGAATCCCCACACCCTGAAACCAACCCCTATCCCAAACCCAACTCCCCTTGGCATCCCTACACTCCAAACCCACGCCCACTACTCCAAAACCAACCCTCCTGGCATCCCCAAACCCCCAAAACAACCATCCTGGCCTCCTCACACCCCCTTACCCCCAAAAGCAACCCCCCCTTCAGCATCCCCACACCCCAAACCCAACCCCTATCCCAAATCCAATTCTGCTTGGTGTCCCCACACTCCAAACCCACACCTCTACTCCAAAACCAACCCCACTCTGGCATCCCCACACCTCAAAACCGATCCCTGTCCCAGACCCAACTCCCCTTGGTGTAACTACACTCCAAACCCACCCCCCTGCTCCAAACCCAGCTCCCCTAAGGGATGCTCTGGGTCCAGTCCTCCCGCACTGATGTTGGGACACCCCATAACGAGCAGTGTTCCCCCTCTTGTCCCTCCCCCCTGTCCCTCCCTTCTCACATCCCTCCCTGCTTTCCTTCCCCACCATCTCTCCCATCCTGTATCCTTCCCTATTTTCCCCCTTCCGTATCCTCCCATTTCTCTCTCTACCATAGAATCATAGAACAACCAGGTTGGAAGAGACCCACCGGATCATCGAGTCCAACCATTCCTATCAAACACTAAACCATGTCCCTCAGCACCTCATCTACCCGTCCCTTAAACACCTCCAGGGAAGGGGAATCAACCACCTCCCTGGGCAGCCTATTCCAATGCCCAATGACCCTCTGTGAAAAACTTCCTCCTAATCTCTGGCCTAAATCTCCCCTGGCAGAACTTGAGGCCATTCCCTCTTGTCCTGTCCCCTGTCCCTTGGCAGAAGAGCCCAGCTCCGTCCTCTCTATAACCTCCTTTCAGGGAGTTGTAGAGAGTAATGAGGTCTCCTCTCAGCCTCCTCTTCTCCAGGCTAAACCCCCCCAACTCTTTCAGCCGCTCCTCATAGGGCCTGTTCTCCAGCCCCTTCACTAGCTTTGTGGCTCTTCTCTGGACTCGCTCCAGAGCCTCAACATCCTTCTTGTGCTGAGGGGCCCAGAACTGAACACAGGATTCAAGGAGCGGCCTCACCAGTGCTGAGTCCAGAGGGAGAATCACCTCCCTGGCCCTACTGGTTACACCATTTCTGATCCAAGCCAAGATGCCATTGGCCTTCTTGGCCACCTGGGCACACTGCTGGCTCATGTTCAGTCCGCTGCCCCCATATCCCTTCCTCCCTGTCTCCCCATTATCTCCCCCTCTCCCCACTTCCCCCCCATTTCACTCCCCACTATCTCATTCCCCTAGTCCTCCCCTGCTATCCCTCATTCTTTCCCACTATCCCAATATCTTTTCCCACTGGCTTCTCCCCCCATCTCCTATCCCTTCCCACTATCCCCTTTCCTATCTCCCTTCCTACTATTCCCACATCCCATCTCCCCCACTTCTGTCTCCAATATCCTCTCCTCCCATATCCATCCCTGCTTCCCCCTACCTCTCATCTCTCTCCCATATCCATCCCTACCCCCTGGGAAAAGCACATCCCGATGAAAACGTTCCCCCCCATCCATTGATAAGGGTCCAAAAGTCCCTTCCTATAACAACCTGGCTCCTGTCCCTGACCTAATTCCCTTTTCCACCCTTGTTGATCCAGTTTTTAATTGCTCAACCTTATCAAACCCAAGTTACAATTGAGGTGGAATTTAGTTGAGCTCAACGGAAATCTTCCCTTTCCTTAAATTTACCTTTTTCCACCCTGCTCCTCAAGGCCTCTCGACTGCCCCAGTGCCGAGCAGCCTCATGGGTATTTATAACGGAGAAGAGTTTGTGTTCGAGCAGAGCAGCTGGTACATTATCAACATCCTCAAGCTGCTCTGGCACTACGGGCTCAACCCCCTGCGCATGTACACGTGGGTGGAGGACCTTCTGGACAAGTTCATGAGGTACATCAGGCTCTGCAGGGGCACAAAACCACCTGCCAGGTTGTGAAAATGGGTGAAATCATTCCGTGGCCACTGAGAAAGGAATATCTGTTGGCCCTTATAGAATCATAGAACAACCAGGTTGGAAGAGACCCATCGGATCTTCTAGTCCAACCATTCCTATCAAACCCTAACCCATGTCCCTCAGGATCTCATCCACCCGTGCCTTAAACACCTCCAGGGAAGGTGAATCAACCACCTCCCTGGTGCCTGTTCAATGCCCAGTGCCCCTCTGTGTGAAAATCTTCCTCCTAATCTCCAGCCTGACCCTCCCCTGGCGGAGCTTGAGGTCATTCCCTCTTGTCCTGTCCTCTGTCCCTTGGGAGAAGAGCCCAGCTCCCTCCTCTCTACAACCTCCTTTCAGGTAGTTGTAGAGAGTAATGCGGTCTCCCCTCAGCCTCCTCTTCTCTAAGCTAAACCCCCCCAGCTCCCTCAGCCACTCCTCATAGGGCCTGTTCTCCAGCCCCCTCACCTCAAAAGCTTCGTTGCCCTCGTCCCACTGGAAACCGTTTCTCCAATGGGAGATCATAGAATCACCAGATTGGAAGAGACACTGTGACTGACCTGTGCCAGGGCTTGGCTGCAAGGACAAGTCCTGCTGCTCCCATGAAGGCCTGAGTGTCTCTGGAGCCACCCTGAGGGATTCTCCACAGTTCTGAAGGCCACACAGATAATGAACAGTGACCGAAGCCCTATTTCTTATCTCCGGTTCAAGGATCTACCGCTTCCAGGCGCATGATTACGCCTTCAGCAGTAACGAGCGGCTGCTTCACGCCCTGGGAGGGAATGACTACGTCCGGCTGCTGAACCAAACCATCGATGAAGCCATGCAGAGAGCCGGCTTCTCCCATAAGTTCCTCAATGAGGTGGTTTGTCCCATCCTAAGAGTCGACTACGGGCAAGGTCTCAACATCAATGCTTTTGTAGGTGAGTCTTCCATAGGTTGACCTTCCGAGGTGTCCATCCAGGGACCGTGTGCTCTCCAGGGGTGCTGGGATTCTTGCTTCCAGGGCTGATGCTTGTGTGATCTCTGAGCCGTTGCCTTCATCAAGCTCTTGTGTCTCAAAGGGATGTGTTTTCTCTTGCAATTTTCCACTTTGTTTCAAGTGCTCCTCCATGGAATGCAGCCCAACAAACCCATCTAAGAGCTGTGGTTTCCTTCTAGGGGCTGTGTCTCTGGCAGGGGCGGAATCCGGCCTTTGGTCCATAAAAGAGGGGAACCAGCTTGTCTGCACTGGCCTTATCTCCTCCTCCAAAGCTGAAGTGATCCCTGGGATGGTTGTGTCTATAGAGCCAAAAATCAGACCTTCGCGCACGGGTGAGTTGGGTTCCTGATTCCTTTGGAGGGGAAGGGGATGCTCCAGCAGCTGGAGGTCAGTGTTGGTCTCCATCACCTCTTGTCAGCCTGAAGGAACACAGCCTAAGGTCTTCCTTAGGCTTTTATAGGATCATTAAGGTTGGAAAAGGTGTCTAAGCTCATCTACTCCAACCATCAGTTCAACTCCACTGTGCCTAGTAAACCATGTCCCCAATGCCACCTCTACGTGCTTTTTGAACCCCTCCAGGGATTGAGACTCCACCCCTGCCCTGGACAGCCTGGTACAATCCTTTGCCACTCTTACAGTAAAGAAATTATTCCCGATACCTAAACCTTCCCTGGCACAATTTAGAATCATAGAACATAGAAAAACCAGGTTGGAAGAGACCCATCGGATCATCGAGTCCAACCATTCCTATCAATCACTAACCCATGTCGCTCAGCATCTCATCTACCCGTCCCTTAAACCTCTCCAGTGAAGGTGACACAACTCCCTCCCTGGGCAGCCTCTGCCACTGCCCAATCACCCTTTCCATGAAATGTTTTTTTCCTAAAGTTCAGCCTGACCCTCCCCTGGTGGAGCTTGAGGCCATTCCCTCTCATCCTGTCCCGTGTCACTTGGGAGAAGAGCCCAGCTCCCTCCTCTACACAACCTCCTCTCAGGTAGTTGTAGAGAGTAATGAGGTCTCCTCTCAGCCTCCTCTTCTCTAGGCTAAACACCCCCAGCTCTCTCAACCCTTCCTCATAAGGTCTGTTCTCCAACTCCTTCACCAACTTCGTTGCTCTTCTCTGGACTCGCTCCAGAGCCTCAACATCCTTCTTGTGCTGAGGGGCCAGAACTGACCCCAGGATTTGAGGAGTGGTCTCACCAGTGCCCAGTCCAAAGGGAGAAGAACCTCCCTGGCCCTGCTGGTCACACTGTTTCTGCTCCAAGCCAAGATGCCCTTGGCCTTCTTGGCCACCTGGGCCCCTGCTGGCTCATGTATCTAACTGAGCTCTTCTCCCCAGGAGACCCAGTGAAGCTCTACCAGGTCACTTACAACACTTCGTCAGGACTCACATCGGATTTGTACGACATCGTCGTCATTGCTGCTCCGCTGGGCCGCACGATGGCCAACATCACCTTCAAGAACTTCGACCCTCCTGTCCCTGAGTTCCCCAACCTTTACCACCAGACCGTCACAACCTTAGTCCACGGCCGATTAAACGCCTCTTTCTTCGGTTACCACGACCCCTCCGCCTTCCATCTCGGTGCCGTCTTCACTACAGAGAATCCCAACCTCTTCATCAACAGCGTCTCGATGGTGTCTCCCGTGGGAGGCGTCAGCACTGAAGCGAAGCTGCCCTTGCAGTCGGCCGTCTGGAAGGTGTTCTCCAAGGAGGTTCTCACCAAGGAGCAGCTTCGCTTGCTCTTCTCTTCCTACGACTCAGTCGCAGTGAAGCAATGGTTGGCCTATCCCCACTACAGCCCTCCGGAGAAATGTCCTCCCATCGTCCTCCACGAGCGCATCTACTACCTGAACGGCATCGAGCGGGCAGCCAGCGCCATGGAGATGAGCGCCATCGCTGCCAAAAACGCCGCCCTGCTCGCTTACCACCAGTGGTATGGCAACACTGACAAGATTGACCAGGAGGATTTGCACGAGAAGCTGAAAACGGAGCTTTGAGCCCCACAGAGCCACCAGCCAGATCCTCGTGGAAGCACCTACTGTAGAGATGAATCACCTACTCTGGAGAGGAGTCACCTACTGTAGCTGTTTAGCCATAATTAACACTAATGAACATTTAATTCCTTGCTTTCTTAGGAAGAAGCGACACTCAGGCAACTCAGCGAGCCAGTTGGCTACAACAGTGGTGGGAAGGTAGAGGAAGCTTCCCCAAGGCATCTGGACCGTCCTCAACAAAGCTCCTCAAGCTGCCCTTATGCAAAATTCAAGTTTTAAATGCCATATTGACCCCAAAAGTGCCCTCGGCTGCTAAACTCTGGAGCCGCGTCACTGTGATTTAAGCCACAGATGTTGCTTTCCCTCTCTGCAAGGGTTTCAGATGGGGAGAAAAAAAAAATCAACTTTTTGACTGTAAAACTTTCTGGTTTGACTGTTTGCTGAAAGCTGTAGAGTAATTTAGTTCTTGGTGTGGTGGAAATCAGGGCTGGGCACCTAATTTGCCTTAAAACAAAGCATGGAAACCTACGGAAGGGGGACTTTCCTACCCAAATGGGTGGAAATTAAGGAAAACCACTGCTCTCCGTTGCTTGGGCAAAGTCTGAAAGTGTTAATTTAGTTAAAGCTGGTTAACTGTTAGGTTTGGGTTGGTAAAACCCCTTTTAATGAGTTACTGCAGCCCTTGCCTGTGTCTAATACTGCTGGGACACCTCACCCCTTCCTGAGTATTGTTAAAAATAAACGAATGCACTGATTGGGAAGGAAGCTGGAGCCGTGTTCTTGAATCCTAGAATGGCCCAAGTTGGAAGGGACCCACGAGGATTGAGTCCAACTTGTCTCCCTGCCCAGGACACCCCAACATTCACACCATGGGGCTGAGGGCTTTGGCCAAATGCTTCTGGAATATTGTCAGGATTGAGGCTGTGGCTGCTTCCCTGGGAGCTGTTCCAGGGCTCCATCACCCTCTGAGGAAAAACCATGTTCTTATGTCCGACCTAACCCTCCCTGAGCCACCTTCCTGCTCTTCCCTCCTGTCTTTGGACATTTGTGTTCTTCCTCCTCAGCAGCGCTTCAGAAAGCGCTTAGCACCTCTTTATATTGAAAATGGCAACCAAAAAAAGACCATTTCCGTCACTCAGGGCCTGTAAGGAAGTTGTTCTCTTTGCAAAATCAAACCAAAGAGACTAGGGGCTCCCTGGCTCCCACTTAGGAGAAAGATCTAAAGGCTTCTTCCAGCCAGTTGAGCCCCCACAGGCTTTGGTTCCTGCACCATGATGCCGTAGTGTGGAAATAAAGAGTAAAAATCGTAATTTCTAAAGAAAATCCCTACTTCCCAGCAGCCCAGAATGGTGAAATACCCTTTGAAGAGGGGAATGTCACCGTTCAGCTGGGAATTAAGAACCACTGACCAGTGACCAAAGACAACACAGCCCCATAGCTCCTTCTTTACAAGGGGAAGGACACCAAAAGTACCAATTTAGAATCATAGAACATAGAGCAACCACATTGGAAGAGACTCATCGGATCATCAAGTCCAACCATTCCTATCAGACACTAAACCAAGTCCCTCGGGACCTCATCCACCCGTCCCTTAAACACCTCCAGGGAAGGGGAATCAGCCACCTCCCTGGGCAACCTAGTCCAATGCCCAGTGACCCTCTGTGTGAAAAACTTCCTCCTAATCTGTAGCCTAAATCTCCCCTGGTGGAGCTTGAGGCCATTCCCTCTTGTCCTGTCCCTTGGGAGAAAAGCCCAGCTCCCTCCTCTCCACAACCTCCTTTCAGGTAGTTGTAGAGTAATGAGGTCAATTTAATGTCCTCTTCAAGAAACTGAGGCTCCCAAAGGCCTTCCCAGAGTTTGAAAGGTGTTTAGAGCAGAACAAGACCTAGGCTTGACTGCAGAACCAGTGTCCTGTTCCCCCAAGAAGCACACACGACTCATGGTGGTTATGTCAATCATTACAAAATGTATTTAACAAAAACCAATAAGTTTACACACTGGGGGACGTTTTGCGGCAGGAGTAAAGGAAACGGGCAGGATCGGTGCGGTCATGGCTGGTTCCTTGGGCGCTATACGCGTTCTAAGGCTTCCAGCATGATGATGCTGTTTCCTCGGATCACCTAGGAGTTGGAATTGAGAGCAGGCAGTGAGAAATAACCCGTGGTCTCCCCCTTCTGCTGCACCGCAGGCCCCCTCTGAAGATTTATTCCCCTAAAAAGTTCATGCTGTGCTAAAAATCGACCTTAATCCCTGCCTCCACGGCTAAATCCTGATTGATTTGAGCTCACAACCCCCATGGATTGGTCTGTGCTGTTGCAGCAAAGACTAATTCATAGAATCATAGAACAACCAGGTTGGAAGGGACCCATTGGATCTTCTAGTCCAACCATTCCTATCAAACACTAAACCATGTCCCTCAGGACCTTGTCTACTTGTCCCTTAAACACCTCCAGGGAAGGTGAACCAACCCCCTCCCTGGGCAGCCTATTCCAATGCCCAATGACCCTTTCTGTGAAAAACTTCCTCCTAATCTCCAGCCTAAATCTCCCCTGGAGGAGCTTGAGGCCATTCCCTCTTGTCCTGTCCCCTGTCCCTTGGGAGAAGAGCCCAGCTCCCTCCTCTCTACAACCTCCTCTCAGGTAGTTGTAGAGAGTAATGAGGTCTCCTCTCAGCCTCCTCTTCTCTAGGCTAAACCACCCCAGCTCTCTCAGCCGCTCCTCATAGGGCCTGTTCTCCAACCCCTTCACCAGCTTCGTGGCTCTTCTCTGGACTCGCTCCAGAGCCTCAACATCCTTCTTGTGCTGAGGGGCCCAGAACTGAACACGGGATTCAAGGAGCAGCCTCACCAGTGCTGAGTCCAGAGGGAGAAGCACCTCCCTGGCCCTGCTGGTCACACCATTTCTAATGCAAGCCAGGATGCCATTGGCCTTCTTGGCCACCTGGGCACACTGCTGGCTCATGGTCAGTCGCTGTCAACCAACACCCCCAGGTCCCTCTCCTCCTGGCAGTTTTCCAGCCAGGCTTCTCCCAGTCTGTAGTTCTGCATTCTTAAATTTAATGTGGTTTTTACAGGCTCCTGGTCGCCCTCACCACCATGCCGATGTTGTTCTGCTGTCCTCCCGGCGCCATCTCCACACACTCATCGATGACGAGGTTCATGAAGGGATCGAAGCCTCGCAGGATCCCCTGGACGTGCCGCCCGCCATTCAGCTTCACTGCAAGAAACAGGGGAGGGTTGAACGAAGGGAAGGCCACTCCCTGTCCTCTCGCCACAAGTACAGCTCCCACATCAAGCACAGAAACGCGGAGAGAGGCTTTTTAGTTCAGCATTTCGAGCATCACAGCCCATGCTGTGACGAGACTAATCCTAAGAAATGAGTGCGGTGAATTTTTGGTTAATAACGATGCTAGTTAATGAGGTTTGAAGCCTGACGTGAAGTCAAAGCCGGCTGGGGGTGGTTTGGTTCCTGTTGGGGGACTGGGACTCCCAAGATCATAGAATCATAGAATCACCAGGTTGGAAGAGACCCACCAGATCATCAAGTCCAGCCATTCTCTGCTATGAGGAGCAGCTGAGAGAGCTGGGGGTGTTTAGCCTAGAGAAGAGGAGGCTGAGAGGAGACCTCATTACTCTCTACAAGTACCTGAAAGGAGGTTGTGGAGAGGAAGGAGCTGGGCTCTTCTCCCAAGGGACAGGGGACAGGACAAGAGGGAATGGCCTCAAGCTCCACCAGGGGAGATTTACACTAGAGACTAGGAGGAAGGTTTTCATGGAAAGGGTCATTGGGCATTGGACTAGGCTGCCCAGGGAGGTGGTTGATTCCCCTTCCCTGGAGGTGTTTAAGGCATGGATAGATGAGGTCCTGAGGGACATGGTTTAGTGTTTGATAGGAATGGTTGGACTCGATGATCTGATGGGTCTCTTCCAACCTGGTTGTTCTATGATTCCATTCCTATCAATCTCTAAACCACGTCCATCAGCACTTCATCCACCTGCACCTTAAACCCCTCCAGGGAAGACAAGTCAACCACCTCCCTGGATCCCTGCTGCAGGAGGGCAGGCTGGAAAATGGAGGGGGCAGGAGGGGAAAGAAGGAGCATGGGGAAGGTGGATGGGGCAGGGAGTGGGGTAAGAGAGAGCAGCTACAGACTGAGAGATGCAGCAGGGGAGGAGAGGAGCAGGATAGCGAGAAAGGCAAGAGAGGGAGATGGGAAGCAGGGAAGAGGAGAAGGAGGGTGGGAACAGACAGTATGGGAAGGAGTAAGGGGAGGCGGCCAAGGAAGGGCAGGGCAACAAGGGAAGGGGAGAAGGGGAGGAAAGAACACGGGAGAAGGGGAGCAGCAGGGGACCAAGGAGGAGCAGAGGGAGGGGGAGAGGAGGGGGAGAGGAGGGGGAGAGGAAAGGTGGAGGACTGCGGAGGGAGGATGGTAGCGGGTGAGGGTGGCAGCAGGGAGAGGCGAAGGAGAAGCTCCTTCTGCAGAGAAGCAGGAGCAGGGAAAGGCGGTGAGAGAGGGCGGCAGGAGGGGAAGGCGGCAGAACACTCACATGACAGCTTCTTGTCCATGAACCTGCAAAGAGAGCGGCACAGGAGTCACTATAGGGCAGGGGAGAAGGACAAAGACACGACCACCTCCCCACCCCCCTCAGCCGCCATGACAGCGGCCGCCGCGTTGCAGGCCGGGCCGCGGCCGGAGAAGCCCGGGAGCCGCGGGGCCATCCCCGCCGCCTCCACGCGGCTTCCACATAGCCTCCCCACGCCCCTCCTCTAGCCCTCGATCGTGGTTTCGGCCCTAGTCCCGTTCCCATCCTCACTTCTTCAGCTCGGGCGGGTGCGCTTTGCTCATGGTGTCCCGCCAGCCCCTCGCTCCACCGCGGGCGTCGCGCTCTGACGTCACCACGACGCGACCGCAGCTCTCGACAGCCAATCACCGCCCCGCGCGGCCTCCCGGCGCAGCGCAGCCAATGGATGAGAGCGTCACTCGCCCCGCCTACCAGCCCCCCCGGCAGCCAATCAGCGGCTCCTCCCGGCGCCCCGCGCGCCCAATCGGCAGCCAATGAGCGCGTACGCGGGGACCCCAACCTGTCACGTGTAGGGGTCATAGAGTCACAGAATCACCAGGCTAGAAAGGACCCACTGGATCATCGAGTCCAACCATTCCCATCAATCGCTAACACGTCCCTCAGGCCCTCGTCTACCCGTCCCTTAGACCCCTCCAGGGAAGGTGACTCAACTGCCTCCCTGGGCAGCCTCTGACAGTCACCAACGACCCTTTCTGTGAAATATTTTTTCCTTATGTCCAGTCTGACCCTCCCCTGGAGGAGCTTGAGGCCATTCCCTCTTGTCCTGTCCCCTATCACTTGGGAGAAGAGCCCAGCTCCCTCCTCTCCACAACCTCCTCTCAGGTAGTTGGAGAGAGCAATGAGGTCTCCCCTCAGCCTCCTCTTTTCCAGGATAAACACCCCCAGCTCTCTCAGCTGCTCCTCTTCTTCTCCAGCCCCTTTACCAGCTTCATTGCTCTTCTCTGGACTTGCTCCAGAGCCTCAACATCCTTCTGGTGCTGAGGGGCCAGAACTGACCCCAGGATTCGAGGAGCAGTCTCCCCAGTGTTGAGTCCAGAGGGAGAAGAACCTCCCTGGCCCTGCTGGCCACACCGTGTCTGATCCAAGCCAAGATGCCCTTGGCCTTCTTGGCCCCCTGGGCCCCTGCTGGCTCCTGTTCAACCAACACCCCCAGGTCCCTCTCCTCCAGGCACTTTCCAGCCAGACTTCTCCTAGTCTGGAGCTGCTCAGGGTTGTTGTGCCCCAAGGGCAGGTGCCACCACTTGGCCTTGTTAAACCTCATCCCTTTGGTCTCAGCCCATGGATCCAGCCTGATCAGATCCCTTTGGAGCCTCCTGACCCTCCAGCTGATCCACACTTCCACTCAGCTTAGCGTCACCCACAGAGTGTACAGATGTTAACCCGTAGTGAACATACATCTTGCCAAGTGCAGCTCATAGATCTCACCCCACGCCGTGTGCACAAGCGCCCCAGCCCCTCATGGCCTGACCCCGCACAAGTGCCCCCAGGCACAAGGCACCCCCTTGCAAGTCCCATGCCCCCCACCCTGCAGCACCCAGCGGAGCAGGAGCGCGGCACCTCGCCTTTAATGAGCGTGTGGGGGCCCCGGCGCCCCCCGTTACTGCTGGATGGCAGCCAGGCTGTCCTTCATCTTCTTGGCCATGGCAGGGACGAGGCGCACGTGATCATTGCCGCAGGTGGCCAGGCAGGCGTCGAGCTGGTCCCGCACTCGCGCCTCCGTGCTCCCTGCATCCAAGGCATCCTTGGCTTTGTCGTTGCAGTGCAGTGTGCAGCGGCTCAGCCGGTCCTGGGGAGCATCAAGAGGGCTCAGCAGGTCTTGGGGTCTCCCCCATGCCCTGTGACCCCCATACCTCACGTCCCCTCCATACCCCATGTCCCACCCCATATTCCCTGTGTCCCCAACCCTGTGCTCCCACGACATGCGTGTGTGTGTCCCCCCACCTGGAATTGCTCCAGCTCGGTGGTGACGATGGCCTGGGCCTGGGTGAGGGGCGCGTGGCACCGCTCGATGCAGCGCTGCACCTGCTGCATGGAGGCCGCTGCGTCCTCGCAGCACCGGGCGCTGCACCGGAACACGGTGGCCTGTGGGAACATGGCACAGGGCGTTGGAGTGGGGTGGGGGACAACCCCTTGTTTGGGGGAGCAGCCTGCCAGGACACGGATGGGACATGAGCCTGTGGTGGCAGGAGGCTCCCCAGGCAGGGCTTGGGGGGAAACACAGGGAATGGGGGGACACAGGGCATGGGGGAAGCACGGGGGACATGTGGGGACAATACATAATGTGGAGCAGAGGGCATGGGGAGACAGAGGATGGGATGACACAATGCATTGGGGGACAGAGGGAATGGGGAGAAACACATCATGTGGAGCAGAGAGCATGGGGAGACAGAGGATGGGATGACATGAGGCATGGGGGGACACAGGGAGCATGGGGCATGTTGTGGGGCACAGGGCATGGAGGAGCAGAGGGTGGGGGGTGTCAGGGGGGAGCAGAGGACGTGGACGGGCATGCATGGGGGGAGCACAGCGCAAGGGGGTCACAGTGAGCTTGCATTGGAGGCCACAGGGCTTGCACAGGGCACGGAGCCGGGCTCAGGACTCGCAGCAGGGGCTCAAGGGCTTGTGGGGGGCTCATGGCTTGTAAGAGGGAGTCAGGGCTTGCAGGGTGGGCTCAGGGCTTGCAGGGGGGCTCAGCCATGCCTGGGGTGGGTTGCTCAGGGCTTGCAGGAGGGACTAAAGACTTGCAGAAGGGACTCAAGGCTTGCAGGGGGGCGCTCAGAGCTTGCAGAGTGGGCTCAAGGCTTGCAGAGTGGGCTCAGGGCTTGCAGGGGGGGCTCAAGGCTTGCAGGGGGGGCTCAGGGCTTGCAAGAGGGAGTCAGGGCTTGCAGGACGGACTCAAGGCTTGCAAGTAAGCGGCTCTGTGTTTGCAGGGTGGGCTCAAGGCTTGCAGTAGAACTCAGGGTTTGCAGGAGAGGCTTAGGGCTTGCACGGGGGGCTCTGGACTTGCAGGGTGGGCTCAGGGCTTGCAGTAGGACTCAGGGTTTGCAGGAGTGGCTTAGGGCTTGCAGGGGGTGCTCTGGACTTGCAGGGGGTGCTCAGGGCTTGCAAGAGTGGCTTAGGGCTTGCAGGGGGGGTTCAGAACTTGCAGAGAGGGGAACTCAAGGCTTGCAGTGGGGGCTCAGGGCTTGCAAGAGGGAGTCAGGGCTTGCAGGGGGTGCTCAGGGATTGCAGGAGTGGCTTACGGCTTGCAGGAGGTGCTCAGGGCTTGCAGAAGTGCCTTAGGGCTTGCAGGGGGGGTTCAGGGCTTGCAGGAGGGACTCAAGACTTGCAGTAGGACTCGGGGCTTGCAGAAGTGGCTCAGGGCTTGCAGGGGGTGCTCAGGACTTGCAGTAGGACTCAGGGTTTGCAGGGGGGGAAGCTCACGACTTGCAGGGGGGGCTCAGGGCTTGCAGAGGGGGCACTCAAGGCTTGCAGGAGTGGCTCAGGGGTTGCAGTAGTACTCGGGGCTGTCTAGTCCTTGGCAGGCGCAGCCGCTCTCTGGCCGTGCACATGGCGATGCGGGGGGTGGGGGGGGGGGGGGGCGGGGTGGCAGCGTCTCCCCGCGGTCTCCAGCCCCTTCCCTGCTCCCCTCCGTTCCCCCATCCGACTCCCGGCCGTCCCCCCCCGCTGTCCCCCGTGCCTGCATGCCGCGGATCCGCTCCCGTTCCAGCGCCTGCACCGCGTTCTCCACCGCCGCCTGCACCCGGCCCTGCGCCGCCTCCGCCATCGCCGCCACCCGCCCCCGAGACCCGCCTGGGGAGGGCTGGGAAAGGCTGGGAAAGGCTGGGAAAGGCTGGACCCCCCCACCTCAACCCACACCGGGAGGGGGAACACGGCTCTTGGGAGGCAGGGAGGGGGCTAGAGAGAGGCGGAACCCGTGAGAAGGAGAAAATGAAGGCAACGCGGCTGCCGGTGCCCTGTCCCCTGCCTCCTCTGCCTCAAGGGGGAGCGGCCGCCAAGCGCCGCCAGGGAGGACGTGGGGAGAGTTCATTGATGAGCTGCGCTGCAGCTGCTTTCGTAGAAACGTCGAAGCACCAGGGTGGAAGAGACACACTGAGTCCAACCATTCCCATCAAACACTAGCCCAAGTCCCTCAGCACCTCGTCCACCCGTCGCTTAAACCCCTCCAAGGGAAGGGGAATCAACCACCTCCCTGGGCAGCCTCTGACACTGCCCAGTGACCCTTTCTGTGAAGTATTTTTTCCTTATGTTCAGCCTGACCCTCCCCTGGAGGAGCTTGAGGCCATTCCCTCTCGTCCTGTCCCCTGTTCCTTGGGAGAAGAGCCCAGCAACCTCCTCTCTACAACTCCTTTCAGGGAGTTGTGGAGAGCAATGAGGCCTCTCAGCCTCCTCTTCTCCAGGCTAAACACCCCCAGCTCTCTCAGCCGCTCCTCATAGGGCCTGTTCTCCAGCCCCTTCCCCAGCTTAGTTGCTCTTCTCTGGACTTGCTTCCCTGGTGGAGCTTGAGGCCATTCCCTCTCGTCCTGTCCTTTGGAAGTAGAGCCCAGCTCCCTCCTCTCCACAACCTCCTTTCAGGGAGGTGGAGAGGACTTTTTACAAGGGCATGGAATGACATTAGAAGGAAATTCTTCGCCATGAGGGTTGCCCAGAGCAGGGGTGGCTGCCCTCTCCCTGGAGGGGTTCAAGGGCAGGTTGGATGGGGCTTGGAGCCCCTGATCCAGCGGGAGGTGTCCCTTCCCGTGGCAGGTTGGGTTGGAACTGGGTGGGTTTTGAGGTCCCTTCCAACCCAAACCCTTCTGTGACTCTGCAAGGCCCACAGCTCTGTGCGTGGCGAACATCAGTGCTGCCTGTGCTGCTCCCTCAAGCGCTGGAGAAGCCAGATCTGCTGCAGCACCTGCGCACCAGCTGGGCTGGCGGTGGGTGTGCAGAGGAAAGGGTGTGCGCACACGCACCCCACGCACAGCACGCACCCCCCTGCACATCCCCAGCCACCCATCCCTCCCTCCTTCCCCCTTCGCTTCACAGTTTAGAATCATAGAATTATAGAACAACCAGGTTGGAAGAGACCCACCGGATCATCGAGTCCAACCATTCCTATCAAACACTAAACCATGTCCCTCAGCACCTCATCTACCCGTCCCTTAAACACCTCCAGGAAAGGTGAATCAACCCCCTCCCTGGGCAGCCTGTTCCAATGCCCAATGACCCTCTGTGTGAAAAACTTCCTCCTAATCTCCAGCCTAAATCTCCCCTGGTGGAGCTTGAGGACATTCCCTCTTGTCCTGTCCCCTGTCCCTTGGCAGAAGAGCCCAGCTCCCTCCTCTCCACAACCTCCTACCAGGTAGTTGTAGAGAGTAATGAGGTCTCCTCTCAACCTCCTCTTCTCTAGGATAAACACCTCCAGCTCTCTCAGCTGCTCCTCATCGGGCCTGTTCTCCAGCCCCTTCACCAGCCTCGTTGCTCTTCTCTGGACTCGCTCCAGAGTCTCAACATCCTTCTTGTGCTGAGGGGCCCAGAACCGAACACAGGATTCAAGGAGCAGCCTCACCAGTGCTGAGTCCAGAGGGAAACACAGGAAAACAGGACTGAGCCCATCACTGCAGTCTCAGTTCATATTTCATAGTATCACCAGGTTGGAAGACACCCACCAGATCATCGAGTCCAACCATTCCCACCAATCTCTAACCCATGTCCTTCAGCACCTCGTCCACCTGCACCTTAAGAAAAAAAAGCCTCGAGAGATGCATTTTCTGAAAAAAGTGTCCTTTATATCACTTAAATAACTATAATCCAGGTATTAGGGGAGGAAAAAAAAAGAACAGCTGATCACAATAACATATTATAGAAATTAAAAATTAATTTAACCACACAAAATAAATTAAAACATTAAATATTAACTTTCAGTGCAACATATACAGAAGACATGAGAGTACCCAGGACTTGAACAAAATAAACCAAACCAAAGAAAACCAAACAAAAAAAAGAGTTTTGGGTTGGTTATGATCAAGACTATAGAAAGGATTAACGCTGTGCTGGGAGGTCAGAGCACCGGTTTGAGGAGGTTTCCTAGCATTAAGGTTCATTTTATTAATAATAAAAAAGCTCCTATCTGTCCCCAGAGTGAAGGAGGTGGCCCGTGCGGATGCTGCGGCAAAGAGCTCACCGGTGCTTTTGTCTCGATAGAAAAATAAAGCCCCATCCTGCAAGGGGAGGGGGGAGGTTCTGGCTTCCAAAAATAGAGAGGAAAAAAAGACAACCCCAAAACTGAAGGAAAAAAAATGACAAAAAAACCCTCAACCCAGTTGCGCTTTGCTGGGTCGGGGTCTGGCTCTGCGGCGGGGCGATGCGTTGCCGGCATGCTTGACGGTGCTGCCGAGCGTGTCTCCTGCTCTTTTGCCACGGTGGAAAGGTGGAATAAAGGCGAAAAAGAGGAAACCAAACAAATCAAAAAAAGACCAAAACCAGAGGAGAGAGGCTGCGCTGGTCCCCGGTGCGGGCGTCCTGGGTGGGGGGCGGCGTCAGGGCCCCCAGCTCTGTCAGACCCCTGTGGGGAAGGGGATGGGATGCGGTTACACCCTGAGGAACATGGGCAGCCTGCATCGTGCCGCCGTCCTCCCCCGATTCCCTTACCCGTCTCGGCGTGGCAGCAGGAGGTGCCGCTTTTCAGGAGCCCTCCTGGTTTTTCTTGGCTGCTGCCGGGCGTTCGGCACCACCGGCATCGCTTCCGCAAGCGGCAGCAGCTGGAATCATAGAATCATAGAACAACCAGGTTGGAAGAGACCCATCAGATCATCGAGTCCAACCATTCCCAGAAAAGCCACACACCAGCCTGGGGCTGCAGTAAGTGTCGGTGTTTTGCGCTAGAGGAGTGAACTGAAGGCTGCAGAGGGGTTCATAGAATCATAGAACAACCAGGTTGGAAGAGACCCACCAGATCATCGAGTCCAACCATTCCTATCAAACACTAAACCATGTCCCTCAGGACCTCATCTACCTGTCCCTTAAACACCTCCAGAAAGGTGAATCAACCACCACCCTGGGCAGCCTATTCCAATGCCCAATGACCCTTTCCGTGAAAAAACTTCCTCCTAATCTCTAGCCTAAATCTCCCCTGGTGGAGCTTGAGGCCATTCCTTCTTGTCTTGTCCCCTGTCCCTTGGGAGAAGAGCCCAGCTCCCTCCTCTCTACAGCCTCCTTTCAGGTAGTTGTAGAGAGTAATGAGGTCTCCTCTTCTCCAGGCTAAACACCCCCAGCTCTCTCAGATGCTCCTCATAGGGCCTGTTCTCCAGCCCCTTCACCAGCTTCGTTGCTCAAGGGAAGGGAGCACAGAAGGGATGGGTGGGGGCTCCTGGGGCCACATCCTGCCCTAGATGGGCTGGGTAGGGAGTGCTGAGCCCCCGCCCCGGCCTGGGGTACTTACTGTATGAGCATGCACGCGCCGATGAGCAGCACTGAGGCCACCACTGACACCACCACCAAGGCAGTGATAGTCTGCTTCTTCTGGTTGGCGGCCACCACGGCCAGCAGGTCAGCATGCTCGCACCGCGTCCCCACGTACCCCGAGTGGCACCTGCACCGCAGGGAGATAATGGGAAGGGCATCAGAATCCGTCCCAGGGGCAGGGGGAGAATCACTCAAAGAGGAGGGAGGGGGAAAAGAGTCTGGGAGGGGCAAGAACATCATCCCAAGGAGAAAGGAGGAAGAAGAACATTGTTGTTGCAAGGAGTGAGGAGGAAGAAGAACGTCATCCCGAGGAGTGAGGAGGAAGAAGAACGTCATCCCAGGGAGAGAGGAGGAAGAAGAACGAGGAATGAGAAGGAAGAACAACATCATCTCAGGGAGAGAGGAGGAAGAAGAACGTCATCCCAAGGAGTGAGGAGGAAGAATGTCATCCCAAGGAGTCAGGAGGAAGAAGAATGTCATCCCAAGGAGTCAGGAGGAAGAAGAACATCGTCCCAGGGAGAGAGGAGGAAGAAGAACGTCGTCCCAAGGAGTGAGGAAGAAGAAGAACGTCGTCCCAGGAAGAGAGGAGGAAGAAGAAGGAGGAATGAGAAGGAAGAAGAACGTCATCCCAGGGAGAGAGGAGGAAGAAGAATGTCATCCCAGTGAGAGAGGAGGAAGAAGAACGTCGTCCCAAGGAGCAGAAAGGGCAAAGAACATGGCCCCAAAGAATGGGGAGGGGCAAGGACATTGTCCCAAGAAACAGGGAGGGGGAAGCACTCCATCCCCAGGAGTGAGGAGAGGGAAGAGCGTCATCCCCAGACCATGGCATCTGCCCAAATGGGCTCAACTCTACTTTTTTGGGATTCCCATGGGGAAAGCCAAGGGAAGACACCATGACTTGAATGGCAGGAGTTGTTTTCCCAGCACTTACACACATGCTGGTTTGTCTTCCTGGACCAGGAACCGGCAGGTGCCATGGAAGCAGAACTGGCTGTGAGAGTCGGGACAGTCATTGAAGTGGGATCTCACTGCTGCCGCCACCGGCAGGCCTGGAGCTGGGAGCAAAAACAAAGGAGAAATATGGCATTTTGGGGACATTTTTTGAGCCATCAGCCACTCAGGTGCTGCCAACAGCAAGTCAGCAACTGAATTTTAGGGCTGGATGGAGTGTTTAGCCTGGAGAAGAGGAGGCTGAGGGGAGACCTTATTGTTCTCTCCAACTCCATGAGAGGAGGTTGTAGAGAGGAGGGAGCTGGGCTCTTCTCCCAAGGGACAGGGGACAGGATGAGAGGGAATGGCCTCAAGCTCCACCAGGGGAGGGTCAGGATGGACATTGGGATAAAATATTTCAGGGAAAGGGTCATTGGGCAGTGTCAGAGGCTGCCCAGGGAAGGGGTTGAGTCACCTTCCCTGGAGGAGTTTAAGGGACGGGTGGACGAGGTGCTGAGGGACATGGGTTAGTGATTGATGGGAATGGTTGGACTCAATGATCTGGTGGGTCTCTTCCAACCTGCTGATTCTATGATTCTATTTTAGGGTCCAGCAGCTACATGGAGCCAGGACCACCCAAAGTCTTCCCTAAACCAGTGCCGAAAGTAAGCCTCACTCGCACTGGAGGAATTTCCTAAAGAGCTTAAAGCTTAAAATGGAGGAGGAGAGAGTTAAGTAACGGTGGAGCCGGCTGCGGCCCCACTCCGGTGGCTTTGCTGGGATGCTGTTTTCCATTACACCCCACGATGGTTTGAATTATCCTCCGCAGCCGAGACGGAAAACAAATATCCTGCTGTTGGATTAGCCTGGGTATAAAGCACATCCGATTGCTGTCGTTTCAAAGCCACCTCAAGTTCCTGTTGCCGTGAATTTATGGCAGGCCAGGGTAATTAAACCCATGTCTGCCAAATGCTTCCGGGTCTTCAGGGAGGCAAAGTGAGGGAAGAAGGAGTGGGGTCGACTCAGCAGAGATGTGTTGAGCATGTACCCAGTGACCCTGCTGGTGGGAGGTTGGGGATCATCGAATCATAGAATCACCAGGTTGCAAGAGACCCATCGGATCATTGAGTCCAACCATTCCTATCAAACACTAACCCATGTCCCTCAGCACCTCGTCCACCTGTCCCTTAAACCCCTTCAGGGAAGGTGACACAACTCCCTCCCTGGGCAGCCTCTGCCAGTGCCCAATAACTCTTCCTGTGAATTTTTTTTTCCTAATGTTGAGCCTAAACCTCCCCTGGCAGAGCTTGAGGCTGGGAGGGTTGGAGATGCTGGAGCTGCTGGCAGCATCCTTGGGGCGTCAGGAGCTGGGATTTAGTGTTTAGTGTTTGATAGGAATGGTTGGACTCGATGATCCGATGGGTCCCTTCCAACCTGGTTGTTCTATGATTTGGTCTTTGTGGTGAGAAATGCCATCACCATCTACAGCGCTGCTGGAAATCAGCATGAAGAGAGCAGCCAGAGGTGAAATCTGTCCCTCAATATTCCCACAAAAATAATCCTTTTTGGGGCTTAAACCCTCAAAGCTGAGCCCCAAACAGAGCTGCAAACATCCCTGCTGCTAGTGCCTCTCCCTGGCCCGGGCTCTGAGCCCTCCAGCCTGGTAGCAACATTCGTGTTGTTATGAGGAACAACAGTTTTCAGCTGCAAGAGGGGAGATTAAGGTGAGATCTTAGGAAGAAATGTTCTCCTGTGAAGATGAGGAGGCCCTGGTGCAGGTTGCCCAGAGCAGGGGTGGCTGCCCCATCCCTGGAGGGGTTCAAGGGCAGGTTGAATGGGGCTTGGAGCCCCTGAGCCAGTGGGAGGTGTCCCTGCTCATGGCAGGGGATGGGACTGGATGGGTTTGGAGGTCCCTTGCAATCCAAACCACTCCATGCTTCTATGTTCTGGCTTCGCAGGGCAACGTGTTCCCAGACCCAGCGTCAGCTCGCAGGGTGTTCTGGCTTGCATTAAGCCTCGGCGCACTCGCAGCTGCTGGCCACATTGCAGCCGCAGCCCCGCGCTCCTGCTGCCTGCACGGACCCTGTCCCTGACGTGTCCCCACCTCCTGGAGCAGCCCCTTCCCTCCAGCTGGGCACAGATCCATCTGGAGAAGGGCTGGGAGCATCCTCAGCAGGGCTGGTACCTGCCCCACCACAGGGTTTTGCTCTAAAGTCTCCCAGTGCTGTGGCAGCACCGTTTCTGTTAACGCTTCCCAACTGATGCTGACGAATCATACAGCCCCAAAAGGAGCATTTTTCCCTTCCTTTCATAGAATCATAGAACAACCAGGTTGGAAGGGACGCATCGGATCTTCTAGTCCAACCATTCCTGTCTAACACTAAACCAAGTCCCTCAAGACCTCATCCACTTGTCCCTTAAACACCTCCAGGGAAGGTGACTCAACCACCTCCCTGGGCAGCCTGTTCCAATGCCCAATGACCCTTTCTGTGAAAAACTTCCTCCTAATCTCCAGTCTAAATCTCCCCTGGCGGAGCTTGAGGCCATTCCCTCTTGTCCTGTCCCCTGTCACTTGGGAGAAGAGGCCTGCTCCCTCCTCTCTACAACCTCCTTTCAGGTACTTGTTTCCTCCAGTTTGCACATCCTGACCGACGGCGAAGCTGCGGTGCTGGGGGAAGCAAAGGGCTCTTGGCTCTCGCAGCCCATTGTGCCACATTTATGAATGAGGCGATTTATCAGGCATGACCAGCTCGGTGCTGCTGTGAGCTGGCATCAGGCACCGGCAGCTTCCCGAGGGAGCTGCAGCACGGTTAAGGAAACCAAACTTCCCTGCGCATCAGGATTTGCCTCCCTAAACAAGGTGCATGGGAAATACCTGCTGCAGATCCCCATTTCATAGAATAACCAGGTTGGAAGAGACCCACCAGATCATCGAGTCCAACCTTTCCCATCAAACACTAACCCATGTCCCTCAGCACCTTGTCCACACGTCCCTTAAACCCCTCCAGGGAAGGGGACTCAACCCTCTCCCTGGGCAGCCTCTGACAGTGCCCAGTGACCCTTCCTGTGAAATTTTTTTCCTAATGTCCAGCCGGACCCTGCCCTGGTGGAGCTTGAGGCCATTCCCTCTCGTCCTGTCCCTTGGGAGAAGAGCCCAGCTCCCTCCTCTCCACAACCTCCCTTCAGGGAGTTGGAGAGAGCAATGAGGTCTGCCCTCAGCCTCCTCTTCTCCAGGCTAAACAACCCCATCCAGCCCAGTTTTTCCTTAGGAGTTAAGCACCTGCGGGTCAGGATCCCACCTGGGGACCAGTTAGCCCTTAGGGAGGAGGATGGGATGCAGGAACATCCCTTGGGCTCATCCAGCACATGCACAGATGAGGATGGGTGCCCTGCGCCCATGCTCTGCTTCTTTTCCTGGGAATATCAGCAACGTGGCTGCTCCACAAACAACCCTAGGCTGCCACTGGCTTTGCCCCATTGCCAAACTCACCGCTCTGGGCTGCCGTCGTGTTCTCCAGCGCGTGGCATGCGGCGAGCAGGACACCTGGGGAGAGGACAGAGAGAGAGAAGGGGGTCAGCTGGATATTGTGCCCTGCAAGCTGGGAGGGTTGGCTGGTACCTCCAGGTGGGTTTTACCCAAAGTCAGCTCAAAGATTTATGAGGTTCCCTAAAAGGAGAAATTGCAATAGTGTTTGCTAGGGTGTTTTAAAGCCTGAAATCAAGATGTTATTTGCATGTTTCTCCCTGCTGCCAGTGCCTGCCAAGTCCCCCTGGGCTCAGAGCCCTCCAGCCTGGTGGCAACAACCATGTTGTTATGAGGAACAACAGTTTTCAGCTGCAAGAGGGGAGATAAAAGGTGAGATCTCAGGAAGAAATGTTCTCCTGTGAGAGTAGGGAGGCCCTGGTGCAGGTTGCCCAGAGCAGGGGTGGCTGCCCCATCCCTGGAGGGGTTCAAGGGCAGGTTGGATGGGGCTTGGAGCCACCCTGTGTCCTTCCGACCAGCTCGTCCGGTCTGTGTCCACACGACGGAACCGGATCCAGCCTTGATGCAAGCTCAGGTGCTGCAATGGCCCCACCAGCCCTGCCTTCTCCCTGCCTGCTCCTGATCCCTGCAGCTCTGCAGGCTGCACCTTTGTGGTGTGAGCCCAGGTACAGCTGGATCCAGTGCAGGCAGAAAAAAAACACACAGCCCTGAGCACAGGGATGCTGGAGGTCCATGCAAACTCACAACAAACTCCCTACGCAATCCCTCTGGGGAGGGAGGCAGAGCGGTCTGGGGACCCCTCTCGCCAACTAAGAGGCTTTACCAGGGCAGCTTGTCCCCAGGGTGTGAAGCGAGATGAGGCCGGCAGCCCCTTTGCTGAGTTTGACCCAGTTTCTTCCATGGGTTTAATCAAATCATGCAGAAAGGCAATAGGCGAGAGACCAAGCTAAGCATCAGCTCTTGGGGTCTGCATCCAGCAAACCACACAGCGACCGGCGGCTCTGGTTAGCACAGCAGCCTCCCTCATTTCACCCTCTCCTTGTCACACCTTTCCAGGTGCTGCTGCAGACCTGGCCACCCCCCAGGGATCTTCTTCCCATGGAAATTTAATTTGAGGTGTCCTATCTCCTCCCTGGTTTCTCTCCTGCTGCTGCTGGTGGCTCATTGTTGGAAGATGCTTGGCTCTCCTGCCCGTGCCGATGCCCACACCTCCACACGGCGAGGAAATCACGTGTTATTTGACAAATGGCTCATTCCTGTGTCACAGAGCGGTTGTACCGTCCCCTCTGGCATTCTGGCTCATCCTGCCAGGACCCTGCTGGTGCCTTTTCCCTGTTTCTCCCCACCGACAGGTAGAACACCCGGCTCAACTTAAAGCCACTGCAGCTGGAGGAGCCCTGGCTGAGGCAGCAACCCAACTCCATCCATGGAATTTCCTCATCCTCGGTCACTGCTCCACCTCCCCTCACCAACCACTTTCCATCTCTGATGCCAGCTAAGGGCTCTGGTGAGCAACCAGAGAGCTGAAGTGGGGACACCAAGCAGCCCTAGCTGAGCCAAACACCTTACGGAGACACGGAGCAGTTTTGGCCAAACCAAGACCCTTGAGAGCAGGGCTACACCTGGCAGTGGCCCCGAGCCACCTCCTGTGCTCGCTTTTGGCTACTCCAGCCCAGCCCCATTCTTGGCTTTTTCTCTCCCCAAACCTGAAACATCAAATCCTGCATCACCAACTCCAGTTTTACGTCCAAGTAGGTGCTTGGCCATGCCAGCCAGGCTGCTGCCACCATCCCCTGGCTCCTTGGCTTTAGGAAGGCCTCATTGCCATCACCCCCAGCCAGCAAAGCCCCCCTGAACTCGCCCTCAGAGCAGAAGACCCCCCCCACCAACTTGTTGAAGGACCCTCCAAACCCCTCGACTTGCTGACAAGCACACCTATAACGACCCTATCCCCAACACAACATTAATCACTAGCATCCACTGCTCCACCAGCAAAGAGCTCAGCCCCTCTCACCCCCAGCAACTCGTAGTGCTCTTCTCACGAGGAACTCGCAGTTCTCACCAGAGAGTTTGTTCCCTGCCCCAAGTTCTCCCTCCTAAGCCGCTTGGCTGGGAATTTTCCCCTCGGCTTCCCAGCTCAGCCCTGGGCAGCCATCAGGTGCACAGGCATCGCGCTGGAGGACCTTCCCCTTTTGCCTCAATCTGCTGCTTTGATGTGGTTTATCAAGAGCTCCTCTCCCCACACAGCATCTGGGGCACCGCGGAGGTTTGGACCCAACCCAGACTGGATGCTGGGAGCAGCCGTCACCCCCGGAGGGGGAAATGGGGAAAGGGGGGAGCCTGCCCAGGTGGGAAACCCGCGGCTCAGCCCATGGGCAACCAGCAGGGATGGAGAGGTTCAAAGCCACAGCAGCAGGGAACAGAGGGGATGTGGGCAATGCCAAACGGAGCTGGTGTGAGCTGTGGGATGAGGTGGGGAGGGGTGACAGCTGCTGGAGTGACCGATCCCCAAGGGGGCTTCCTGCCTGGGGGGGCTTGATGGAGGAGATGAAGATCTCGGTGAAGATCTACCTGAGGAACCGACCCCTCAAGTCAGCCACCCACTGAATCACTAGGTTGGAAAAGACCCACTGGACCATCAAGTCCACCCAAGGAGGCATCTCGGCATGTCCGTGCCAGAGCCAGAGGGAGCGCCGGAGAGAAAAAACTGGAGGGGGAACCAAAACCCGTGTGTTTCCCGACTCGGAGAGCTACAAAGAGCCCCTTGCCCACCAGGCTGGTGCTACGTCGGCTCGACCGCAGAGCTTGGGTGCTCGGGTGCCACAGGCAGGGAACGCACAACTCTCCTCCTTCGGGAAAGGAGCAAAACTGCAACCAAGCTCCAGCCAGTGCTGCTCCCGCATCACCCCCAGCGCTGGGGGGACGTTCCCTGGCCCCTCAGCATCACACACGTCCAGGCAAGGAGCACCCACCCCCCAAAATGTGCATTTTCCCACTTTTCCACAGTCACCAAATTGGGATCCGTCCTGTCCTGCACAGCATCACCTGCATCCAGCCCCACGTACCCGCACAAAACAGCCGTAGCAAAAACAGCCACGCGATTAATGTCCTCTCCTTTTAATTGCCAACCCAAGCACGGCGCTCTGGCTAATTAACGCTACCCTAAAATAAATGAACGAGACTGGAGGGCTCATTCTCTCCCCCGCCGAGGCTGTACTCACAAGTCGTGGCGAAGGCGCAGTTTCCCACAGGCGAGGAGCGGTTTAAGCAAATAACTTCAGCAGGGACCGAAGCCAAAGGGGTTTGGTGGATTTACGGAGCAACAAGTGACCGCTTCCCAACCCTACAGCCCTCCCCGCGCACGCCAGCTGCCCCCTCAAACCCTGAAAAATCAACCTATTTCAGGATGCTGGGGGTACCGGGGAAATCTGGGGGAGCAGAACCCAACAGTGCTGCCCACCCCAACCCTACAGCCCTCCCCGCGCACGCCAGCCCCAACCATAACCCTGAAAATCAACCTATTTCAGGATGCTGGGGGTACCGGGGAAATCTGGGGGAGCAGAACCCAACAGTGCTGCCCACCCCAACCCATCCGTGGGGCGGTGGGGGAGCAGCCCCCTCCGGAGATGCTGGTTGGGGTGCGGGATGGTGAAATAGGGGGTACACGGAGGACAGAGGGAGGTGGAGAGGAGGGTAGAGGGGTACGCAGGGTAGGGGGGGCACTGGAGGAGGGGAGGACTTAGGGGATGGGGGTGCTGGGAAATGGGGGTACTGGGAAATGGGGTAATCAGGGGAAGGAATCATCAGGGGATGGGGGTGCTGGGGAAGTGGGGTACCCAGGGGATGGGTGAAGCAGGGTATGGGGGGCACTGGAGGAGGGGGGGACTTAGGGGATGGGGATGCTGGGAAATGGGGGTACTGGGAAATGGGGTAATCAGGGGAAAGAGTCATCAGGGGATGGGAGTGCTGGGGAAGTGGGGTACCCAGGGGATGGGTGAAGCAGAGTACGGGGGGACCCAGCAGATGGGGGTAGTGGGAAATAGCAGCGTCCTGGGAAACAGGCATCCAGGGGACAAGGGGTGTCAGGGAATAGGGGTACTAGGGTAGGAGGAGGGGGGTTGCAGGGGCTGGGGGTCACTGGTGGAGGAGGGTACCCAGAGATGGAGGGATTAGGGGAGCGAAGAACCCGGGAAGGTTGGCATTGCGGGGGAAGGGGTAATGGAGCAGAGAGGTACCGGGGTAGGGGGTACCCAGGGGATGGGGATAATGGGAAACGGGGGATACTGTGGGTAGGGGGCACCCAGGGGATGGGGATAATGGGAAATGGGGATACTGTGGGTAGGGGGGTAGCCAAGAACAGGGAGCACCTGGGGGAAGGGGTTGGCTGGGGAAGAGGGTACCTGCAGAAGAGGGGTCACCGGGGCATGGGGGTCACTAGGGGGTGGGGGTCACGGAGGGGTAGGGATGCCGGTAAAGTGGGGTACCCAGGGGATGGAGGTACCAGGGTAGTGGGGTACCCAGGGGATGGAGGTACCAGGGTAGTGGGGTACCCAGGGGATACAGGTACCTGGGGATGGGGGTGCCCAGGGATGGGGATACAGGGGATAGGGGGTACCCAGGGATGGGGATGGTGGGGAAATGGGGTAACCACGGATGGGGATACAGGGGAAATGGGGTAGCCAGGGATGGGGATACAGGGGAAATGGGGTAACCAGTAGACGGGGGTGCTGGGGTAGGGGGGGTGCGGAGGGAAGGGGTTAAGCAGGGGAGGGTCTATGGGGGGAAGAAGCCACCGGGGAAGGAGGGTACCCGGGGCTGGGGGGTAGGTAGGGATGGGGGGGGACCCAGGGGAAGAGGTCAGCGAGGTTGGGGGGAAGCAGGGACGGGGGGAAGGGGTGGCCGAGGCTGGGGTGTCCCGGGTGCCAGCACCTACCCACGGCCAGCGCGGCCGCCGCCTCGCCCGGCATGCTGTCGGTGGGGCCGGGGGAGCCGGCAGGGCCGGGGGAGGCGGGAGGAGGCGTGGCCTGGGCGGGAGGAGGCGGGGCCTGGGAGGAGGGAGGCGGGGCCGGGCGGCCCGGACGGGGCGGAAACGGGGGGGAGGGCGGGGCCGGGGCTGGGGGAGCACCAGGTGGGGAGGGGGAACACCCCCTCTTGCCCCATTGGTGTTAATGGGGACCCCCAGGCCTGCCCCATTGAGCTCTGAGGGGACACCCCCCCCTCCTCCTTATGCGCCATTGGTGTGTGTGGGGACCCCCCTCCTGCCTCGTTGGTGTCAATGGGGATCCCCTGTCCTGCCCCATTAGTGTTAATGGAGACCCCCCAACTCCTGCCCCATTAGTGTTAATGGAGACCCCCCAACTCCTGCCCCATTGGTGTTAATGGGGACCCCCTGTCGTGCCTCATTAGTGTTAATGGGGACCCCCCTCCTGCACCATTAGTGTTAATGGGGACCACCTGTCCTACCCCATCAGTGTTAATGGGGACCCCCCACTCCTGCCCCATTAGTGTTAATGGTGCCCAACCCCTCCTGCCCCACTGGGGTCTGAGGGGGTACCCCCCCCCCTTCCTGCCCCATTAGTGTTAATGGGGACCCCCCTCCTGCCCCATTAGTGTTAATGGGGACCCCCTGTCCTTCTCCATTAGGGTTTGTGGGGACACCATCCCCTCCTCCTGCCCCACTGGGGTCTGAGAGGGTACCCACCCCTCCTGCCTCAGTGGTGCCAATGGGGACCCCCTGTCCTGCCCCACTGGGGTTTGTGGGGATACCCCCCCGCCCCATTGGTATTTATGGGGATCCCCCTGCTCCTGCCCTACGGGGCTTTATGGTGACCTGCCCCACTGATGTCAGTGGGGAGCACTTCCCCTCAAGGGGGTCTATGGTGACCCCTCAGCTCCTGCCCCACGGAGGTCAGTGGGGTATAACTCTCCCATCCTGTTCCACTGAGGTCAATGGGGAACACCCCCCCCCCCCCCATTGTCGATAGGACACCCCTCTTTATTGCCCCATGGGAGTCTTGGGGACCCCCACGGGTGTCTCAGGGGACCTTGGCTCCCTGACCCTGGGGGTGAAATTAGGGCTCACTCATGCGGGTCCCTCTTCCACTGAGCCCCAACATCCCCCCTTTGGCACCTGCAGGCTGGGGGCTGGCAGCAGCAGCACCACCCATTGCCCCCCAGCTCCTTCCCACCCCTCTGTGCATCACCGGGTCGGGCTCTACGGTTGCTTCACTGACCACAGGCTTGTTCCTCCAGCGGCTGCTGGCCCAGCGCCTACGCCTCTTCCTCGCCCCTCGCTGATCCCAGCCTTTGTCATCCCTCAATCCTTAGGGCCAAGCCTTCCTTTCCCTCTGGAGAAGGAAACCTGCTTGAGGATGGGGGGCAACACATACCATAGGGACCCCAAAAATGCTCATGGCTAAAGCCCAGTGTATCTCTCTTGGCCTGTGAGTGGTGTCTGTTCTTGCATAGAATAGAATCATAGAATCATAGAACAACCAGGTTGGAAGAGACCCATCGCATCATCGAGTCCAACCATTCCTATCAAACACTAAACCATGTCCCTCAGAACCTCATCTGCCTGTCCCTTAAACACCTCCAGGGAAGGGGAATCAACCACCTCCCTGGGCAGCCTGTTCCAGTGCCCAATGACCCTTTCTGTGAAAAACTTCCTCCTAATCTCCAGCCTAAATCTCCCCTGGTGGAGCTTGAGGCCATTCCCTCTTGTCCTGTCCCCTGTTCCTTGGGAGAAGAGCCCAGCTCCCTCCTCTCCACAACCTCCTTTCAGGGAGTTGTAGAGAGTAATGAGGTCTCCTCTCAGCCTCCTCTTCTCTAGGCTAAACACCCCCAGCTCTCTCAGCCACTCCTCATAGGGCCTGTTCTCCAGCCTCTTCACAAGCTTCGTGGCTCAAAAAGCCTCCTGAGATGGGGCTTGGCCTGGTGGGTGAGGGGTGAGCATTGTTTAGGGGCAGGAATTGGATCTGGTTGGATCCCCCTGGTGCAAGGAGCCCCACGGCTGTGCGGGTGCTAAGCCAGCGTCCCCACGGGAGCTGCTCCCAGCTCTGCGGTTTGAGCCTTCTCAGCGTTCCCAGGTGATACCATCTCTCCTTAGCACTTGAAAGCAGCTCTTTGAAGAAGCTGGGAGCCGGTTGTTCCCCACACTCCCAGTCCCCAAAGCCCCAGCAGTGATTTTTAATCCCAAACCCTGAGTGTTTCACAGAAGCATGGAATGGGTTGGGTTAGAAGGGACTTCCAAGCCCATCTGGTTCCACCTCCCACTGGCTCAGGGGCTCCAAGCCCCATCCAACCTGCCCTTGAACCCCTCCAGGGATGGGGCAGCCACCACTGCTCTGGGCAACCTGTTCCAGGTCCTCCCCATCCTCACAACAAAACATTTCTTCCTAAGATCTCATCTCAACCTCCCCTCTTCCAGCTGAAAACACAATCTGGACATCCTTTAAACCATTGTTGGTTTTCCCCTGAGCAGTGTCTTGAGCTCTGGATGTCCTTGAGGTACCAGGACTGCATTGAAGAAGCTCAGCAGCCGTCACCCGCTTCCAAAAATCCTTCTGGAGCTTCAACCACGAGCAAGCACCCAGCGATGGGCACCTCCGGAGGCTGCCCAGCCTTTGCTCCTCATCTCTTTGAGTGCTCCACAGTGGTCTCACCTTTTGGGGCTCAGCCCCAACACCCCCAACCTTCGCACCCTGCACCACCAGGCAGATCCAGCCCTTGGGAAAGAATAAAACTTGGTGGTTGCCGCATCCTGGGCTGGTGGTGGTGATGACCAAAGGAAAAACCAACCTGGGAGATGACCCCAACATGGGCCAGGTTGTGTTGTTCCCTTGGTTCTTGCCTTCCCCCACCTCCCCGGGGCTGATAACCGGGATATTTATTTGTAAATAGAGGCTTCCTCCTTTGCAATAGTCCTCCCACCCTGCTCGTGAATCACTCGGTGGAAGCGATTGCTGCCGCGGCCGCAAAAACTGGAATGGTGGCCGCGCTTGCCGAGGTCAGGGCGATGGAGCTGGCAGGGAGGAGCGAGCCGCAGGCAGGAGCGAGGCAGAGCACTAAGCTGAAAAGAATTCAGGGATGCTGGTGAGTCCCTAGAAAGCTGCCTGGGAAGTCTCGGATGAGTCATATTGGAAGGTGTCTCTTTCCTACTGCAAAAGAGCGACACTGTAATGGGGTAAACCCTCTGGTTTTGGCTTTGTATGGCACAGCGGGAAGAGATTTCTGGTTAAAAGGAAGAAAAAATCAGATTATTGATTTATATTTTTTCTTTTTATTTGGAACCAGTCACCTCGGAAGAGCAGGAGCGATCCCATGAGGAACTGTGTTGGGTTTGAGCAAAGGAAAACCAGTAAAGCAGTTTGCAGGGAGTTGGCTGAGGTTGCTGCCTGGTGCTGGCTCTTCTCCCAAGGGACAGGGGACAGGACAAGAGGGAATGGCCTCAAGCTCCACCAGGGGAGGATAAGGCTGGACATTAGGAAAAAATTTTTCACAGAAAGGGTGATTGGGCATTGGAATAGGCTGCCCAGGGAGGGGTTTGAGTCCCCTTCCCTGGAGGGGTTTAAGGGACGGGTGGACGAGGTGTTGAGGGACATGGGTTAGTGATTGATGGGAATGGTTGGACTCGATGATCCGGTGGGTCTCTTCCAACCTGGTGATTCTATGATTCTATGATCTCTGATACTTACAGGCATCCCCAGACACCCGTTTGCATCCGGGACACCCACCAGCAGTCCTGACACTACCCAGCATCCCTGACACTCCCAGCAAGCCTCCCAGCATCCTCGATACCCATCGATATCCTCACCAGCATCCACCACTCATAGAATCATAGAATCTCCAGCCTAAATCTCCCCTGGTGGAGCTTGAGGCCATTCCCTCTTGTCCTGTCCCCTGTCCCTTGGGAGAAGAGCCCAGCTCCCTCCTCTCCACAACCTCCTCTCAGGTAGTTGCAGAGAGTAATGAGGTCTCCTCTCAGCCTCCTCTTCTCTAGGCTAAACACCCCCAGCTCTCTCAGCTGCTCCTCAGAAGACCTGTTCTCCAGCCCCTTCACCAGCTTCGTTGCTCTTCTCTGGACTTTCTCCAGAGCCTCAACATCCTTCTTGTGCTGAGGGGCCCACAACTGAACACAATATTCAAGAAGTGGCCTCCCCAGTGCTGAGTACAGAAGGAGAATCACCTCCCTGGACCTGCTTGGACCTCCTACCAAGTGCTCACTGCCCTGGTGCTGTTTCAGAATCACTGGTCAAAAGCATCACCCTCACTGCTCCAGCTGCCCTCCTAGCACCAGCTGAAAGGGTTTCATGCTTTTCCTGCTGTTATAAAACCACAAAAACAATTATTTGCTTGTTTTGCCCTCATGCTGGCAAGGTGCACAGTGCTTTTTCCTTTTCCAATTGCTCTTTGTCAGCGGCTTATTCCAGATTAAAGGCATTATTCCCCTATTTCCACATGAGGGGCAGATCCTTCCTTGCTCGACGCTTTGCAGAGCTGGCTGGCAGCAAACTGAGCCCAAAATTTAGGATAAAACCCTAAAAAAAGAAAAGGTGTATGAACCCCCTCACCTTTCATGAAGTGGAGAGAATGAGGTTAATGTGTTTCTTTGTGGAGCTTCTCTTTGCATCACCCCATCTGATCCAAGGGCTGGAGCACCTCCCGAACAAGGACAGGTTGAGAGGGTTGGGATTGTTCAGCCTGGAGAAGGCTCTGGGGAGAACTTTGAGCAGCTTCTAGTGATGAAAGGGGCTCCAGGAAAGCTGGGGAGGGGCTCTAGATCAGGGAGGGGAGGGAAAAGACGAGGGGGAATGGTTTTCAGCTGCAAGAGGGGAGATTGAGATGAGATCTTAGGGAGAAATGTTTTGCTGTGAGTGTGGGGAGGCCCTGGCCCAGGTTGCCCAGAGCAGGGGTGGCTGCCCCATCCCTGGAGGGGTTCAAGGGCAGGTTGGATGGGGCTTGGAGCCCCTGATCCAATGGGAGGTGTCTCTGCCCATGGCAGGGGTGGCACTGGATGGGCTTTGAGGCCCCTTCCAACCCATCCCTCTGTGACCTCCCTGTCTGCAGGCAGTTATCAAGGTTGGAGGGCGACGCTTGGACCTCTCTGCTATCAGAGGCTGGAAAACGAAAGCCCAGCAGAGCATGAATCAGCGGCTGGTTTAGGTGACACCCCTGCTGCAAAACACCCTCGTGATGGATGGGGATTGCGCTTCAATGCCACTGTCTGCAGCCACTGCTTGGCGAGAACACTTGGTCATCTAGAATTATCACAGAATCATAGAATCACAGAACAACCAGGTTGGAAGGGACCCATTGGATCATTGAGTCCAACCATTCCTATCAAACACTAACCCATGTCCCTCAGGACCTCATCTACCTGTGCCTTAAACCCCTCCAGGGAAGGTGAATTAACCACCTCCCTGGGCAGCCTATTCCAATGCCCAATGACCCTTTCCGTGAAAAACTTCCTCCTAATCTCTAGCCTAAATCTCCCCTGGTGGAGCTTGAGGCCATTCATTCTCATCCTGTCCCCTGTCATTTGGGAGAAGAGCCCAGCTCCCTCCTCTCTACAACCTCCTTTCAGGTAGTTGTAGAGAGTAATGAGGTCTCCTCTCAGCCTCCTTATGGAAGGGTTTGTGTTGGAAGGGACCTTAAAGCCCATTCAATTCCATCCCCCTGCCATGGGGACACCTCCCGCTGGCTCAGGGGCTCCAAGCCCCATCCAACCTGCCCTTGAACCCCTCCAGAGATGGGGCAGCCACCCCTGCTCTGGGCAAGCTGGGCCAGGGCATCCCTTGTCCCTCCCGCGACAGAGATCCATTTGATCTCCACTTAACATATTTGGACCTGGCAGCGATAAGCACCCCCACCCCCCTTTCTCCAAAATCCCTCTTGGTATCCTGTAACAGGCAGATCTGTGTGCTGGTGTCCAGCCTAAAAGCCTCCGTCTGCCTGTTTGGTTTGGATGGTGACCCTGAAAAATCAGGCAAAGGGAAAACATCGCGCTGCAGCCTCCCCACCCCTGCCCCTGGTTGCTCACACAAACCCAAATTGTAGCCGCCAGGATGTTTTTGGCTTCCCTGTTGGGCGCAGAAATCAATCAGGCTGCGGTGGGGAGAGCTCCGGCCTCCCCTGTTTATTTGCTTAATGTATGGGGCTGGGGAAGAAATGAAATATTCTGCCCAGGGTCACGCGCTCATCGCTGCTGCTGCCCCACAACTCACGCATCCCAGCCCCAAGGATGCTCGGATCCCTGCAGCTCCTGCATCCCAAATCCAGAGCTGGGGAGGGGTCTGATTCATCCTGGGGGTGAAAGCTTCGCTGCCATCTCCTCTGGCTAAAAATGAAGCCTTATTGGAGTTGTTTTTTTTTTTTTTTTCCTGGCTTTATCTTGCAGTCACCGGTTCTGTTTTCCTGCCAGCTTAAAAGGCTCTTTCATAGCTGGGATTTTCCCCTGTGAATGTGCATTTTATTCAAGGTTTTGCTTGTGTTTTTTTTTTTCTTTTTTTTTTGCTTTGTTTTGTTTCTTTTCCTAAATAACTTCTTGGGGTTTTGTTCCTTTTCCTAAATAACTTCTTGGGGTTTTGTTCCTCCCCAGGCATTTTTTTTTTTTCTTTAGCTCCCTCCATCGCTGTTTATGCCCTTTTCTTTGCAGAAAACCTCTATAAATATAAAGGAGTTTTGACCTAGGGGGCTCAAACCTGGCCACTAAAAAGGGCTTTGTTGGCTGCAGCAACGCGGCTTGTTCCAGGCTGAAACCTCTCGGGGTAATTTCAATAATGGACTAGTTAGAATGAGATCATGAGTTTTATATATATATGTGTGTGTGTGTGTGTGTATATATATAAAATCATAGAATCATAGAATCATAGAACAACCAGGTTGGAAGGGACCCATCGGATCTTCTAGTCCAACCATTCCTATCAAAATATATATGTGTGTGTGTATGTGTGTATATATATATATATATATATATATGTGTATGTATTTATCTTCATCCAGACATGCAGAGAAGGGTTAAGCGTGGTCCAACACGGCTCGGAGTGAGCAGGAATTCTCTTTTGGAGCCCAAGAGAGGGGAAAAGGAGCTGGTTGCTGGTGGAGGAGGTGGCTGTCAGGTCTCTGCCAGGTGTTTTGGCTGCTGTGGGTTTACCGGCTCTCTCCGTAAGCCGCTGCGGTCGGGAGAAGCCACGTTCATTTGCACCACCGAGGGTTACCTGACACAAGGGGCATTCAGCTGCGGCGGCTGCTGACCCAGCGAGCACTCGAGCTGCTGCACGTCTGGCCGTGCCCTCAAAAAGCCCAAAGCCAACCTTTGTTTGGCCTCCTCCGAGGCTTTTCCAGCAGGATCCAGCAGGAGCAAGGTGGGATGCGTTGAGCTGGGAAGCGCAGGAGGGTGTTGAGGTGGCTTTTGGGGGAGCAGCACCCCCAAATCTAGTGGATGATACCCCTATCGATGGCAAGGGGGTGGAATTTGAGGACTTTTAAGGTCCCTTCCCACTCAGTGGACAAGGTTTAGTGGTTGATAGGAGTGGTTGGACTCGATGATCCAATGGGTCTTTTCCAACCTGGTGATTCTATGATTCTATGATTCAAATGATTCTAAGAAATGGTTGTGGGACATGGTGGGAAAGGGCTGGGAAGCTTGGGACACCCTCACAACACAGGTGGGACCCACCAGGCAGGATATCCAAGCTCCAGCCAAATGGTTGGACTCGATGATCCGATGGGTCCCTTCCAACCTGGTTGTTCTATGATTCCATTCAAGCTTGAGAAGTCTCCCTGTGCCCTTGTTTTCTCTGAAAGCCAGTGGAACAGGGCAAAGGGACCTTCATTCCCCTTCCCTGGAGGGGTTTAAGGGAAGGGTGGACGAGGTGCTGAGGGATACGGTTTAGTGTTTGATAAGAGTGGTTGGACTCGATGATCCGGTGGGTCTCTTCCAACCTGGTTGTTCTATGATGCTATGATTCTATGTCTAGCTGGGAAAAAGCACCCAAGTCCATCCGGAGAGCAGCCGGTGGCTGAACAGAGGCGCTCAGTCTCTGGACCATTAATCCAGCTGTCACGGAAGGCGCAGCGGCAGGTCACAATGCATGGCACATGCCCGAGCTTGATGTATTTGTCCTTGTTCTGCTTGTTTATCTATCATTTGCATTGTGCCTGCACTGCAGCCTGGCCGCCCCGCGCCCGCCCAACGCCGCCGTGAGCGCTGAGTCAGCGCCCGCAGCCTGACGTCCCCACGCAGCGACCTCCCGGGCATCCGTCAACAGCTGCCTGGGGTTCAGAGAATCGCAGAATCAGAGAATCACCAGGATGGAAGAGACCCACCGGATCATCAAGTCCAACCATTCCCATCAAACACTAACCCATGTCCCTCAGCACCTCGTCCACCCATCCCTTAAACCCCTCCAGGGAAGGCATCTCAACTCCCTCCCTGGGCAGCCTCTGACAGTGACCAGTGACCCTTTCTGTGAAAAAATTTTTCCTAATGTCCATCCTGACCCTCCCTTGTAATTCACAGAATCACTAGGTTGGAAAAGACCTCCAGGATCATTGAGTCATAGAATCATAGAATCATAGGATGATAGAACAACCAGGTTGGAAGAGACCCACTGGATCATCGAGTCCAACCATTCCCATCAATCACTAAACCATATCCCTCAGCACCTCGTCCACTCGTCCCTTAAACCCCTCCAGGGAAGGGGAATCAACCCCCTCCCTGGGCAGCCTCTGCCAATGCCCAATCACCCTTTCTGTGAAATATTTTTTCCTAATGTCCATCCTGACCCTCCCCTGGTGGAGCTTGAGGCCATTCCCTCTCATCCTGTCTCTTGGGAGAAGAGCCCAGCTCCCTCCTCTCCACAACCTCCTCTCAGGCAGTTGCAGAGAGCAATGAGGTCTCCCCTCAGCCTCCTCTTCTCCAGGATAAACACCCCCAACTCTCTCAGATGCTTCTTATAATCCTTGTTCTCCTTCCCCCTTAGCTGGGAGGCTTGGGATCGCGTTGGCACAAGAGGAGCCCTTGTAGCCGCTCGGCTGCACCGGAGCTTGCACAGAAAACATGGGAATGTGGGAAAGCAAACAGGGCTCCCCTGCCTGGGCTGTGACTCCCCAGTGCGATAGGTGACCCCACCTCCCACTGGAATGACTCACTTGCCGCCACCTTCGGAAGCGGAGATGGAGGTGAAGGATCACAAAGGCTGGGAGCTGTGGGGATGGTGCTGAGCGCCCGCATGACTCAGCCTGGCAGGAACGGCAGGAATTTGTACCTGCCCAGGGAAATTGCACACAGGTAGAACAGGTCCAGGCATTCTCTGCTGCCATAACTCCTCTGGGAAGGGGAGGGATTGAGAGAGAGAGAGACCCTGGAGGGACTGAATGCTCTTGGCTATCCTCTGAGATCTTGCAGCATCTCACACCTGCCTTTCTCAAGTGAGACGTATCATAGAATCATAGAATCATAGAACAACCAGGTTGGAAGGGACCCATCGGATCATCGAGTCCAACCATCCCTATCAAACACCAAACCAAGTCCCTCAAGACCTCATCCACCCGTCCCTTAAACACCTCCAGGGAAGGTGACTCAACCACCTCCCCAGGCAGCCTGTTCCAGTGCCCAATGACCCCCTCTGTGAACGAACCTTTCCCAATGTCCAACCTGAACCTCCCCCGGTGGAGCCCGAGGCCATTCCTCCAATTAGTGGTTGATAGGAATGGTTGGACTCGATGATCCACTTTGTGGGTCTTTTCCAGCCTGGTGATTCTATGATTTCATGGAATGGTTTGGGTGGGAGAGGGGCTGGCCCCCACCATGGGGCTGGAAGACTCCAGCAGTAGGTGACACTGTGATGCTTGGAACAGGATGAATCATAGAATCATAGAACAACCAGGTTGGAAGGGACCCATTGGATCTTCTAGTCCAACCATTCCTACCAAACGCTAAACCAAGTCCCTCAAGACCTCATCCACCTGTGCCTTAAACACCTCCAGGGAAGGGGAATCAACCACCTCCCTGGGCAGCCTGTTCCAATGCCAAATAACCCTTTCTGTGAAAAACTTCCTCCTAATCTCCAGCCTAAATCTCCCCTGGTGGAGCTTGAGGCCATTCCCTCTTGTCCTGTCCCCTGGGACTTGGGAGAAGAGCCCAGCTCCCTCCTCTCTACAACCTCCCTTCAGGTAGTTGTAGAGAGTAATGAGGTCTCCTCTCAGCCTCCTCTTCTCCAGGCTAAACAATCCCAGCTCTCAGTTGCTCCTCATGATGATCAAGCTCCGCCAGGGGAGATTTAGGCTAGAGATTAGGAGGAGGTTTTTCACAGAAAGGGTCACTGGGCTTTGGAATAGGCTGCCCAGGGAGGTGGTTGAGTCACCTTCCCTGGAGGTGTTTAAGGGACGGGTAGATGAGGTGCTGAGGGACATGGTTTAGTGTTTGATAGGAATGGTTGAACTCAATGATCCGATGGGTCTCTTCCAACCTGGTTGTTCTATGATTCTATGATGGGAACAGGACAAGGAGCCACAGTGCCAATCTACTCAGTCCCTTTGCAACAGGACCCGTGAGACCAGGAAGAGGAGCCCTTTGGCCAAGGGGACCTCACCACGGACACAGTCCCTGCCATGACAATGCCAGCAGTTCCATGCCCAGGGCAGAGCAGGAAGAGCTTGGGAGCCCCCATCCTTCGCTCACGTGGCTGCTGAGCTTGACAACACTGAGCTGATTTTGCTCGGTTGCAAAACAAACTTCAATGCTGGGCTCCAGCCAAGGCTGGAAAATTTCGAGTGCAAGGAGCAGCGCGGGCAAAGTTGAGAGGCACCGAGCCCGGCTGCCGGCACACGCCTGGAGCTGCACAAAACCCAGTCTGGATGCTGCTGGGATCCAGGCTTTGCCCCTCGTGCATCCTGACAGAGCCAGGAGCTGAGACCGTGCGGCTGCAGCTGGTGCAAGAAGGGGAATTCGAGTGCGGAGAAGGGAATTAGGTTTCTGGGGATGGTTTCTATTTTGGGGTTTGTGTTGCAACGGTTTCCTGAGCTGTGATGTCGTGCCCTGGCCCAGTGACGGCATCCGTGCCAGTCTGTCTCGTTTCACAAGAGCTGCTTCAGGAAAACGCCCTTTGCAATGCCTGCTCCAGCTTCCCCTCCAGACAGCTCACGGCAGGCGTGCGATGGCGCCTCGTTGCCACTTCCCTGTCACAGAAAAGTGACTGAGAGCCCTTCAGTCCCTAGGAGATGACTACCTGGCAGAGGTAGCTCCAACATCATTGCTGAGCAGCTCTGGAGACCTCTGGGACACTGAGCCGTGGTGCCACCACGTGCCCAGGCTGCTAAACTCCCTCGCAGAAACCCTTAAAAGCCCAGGCAGCATCAGAGACCAGAAAACAAAGGAAGAGACCTTAAAGATCATCCAGTTCCAAACCTCTGCCATGGGCAGGGCCACCTCCCACTGGCTCAGGGGCTCCAAGCCCCATCCAACCTGGCCTTGAACCCCTCCAGGAATGAGGCAGCCACCTTTGCTCTGGGCAACCTGGGCCAGGGCCACCCTCCACCAGGGGAGATTTAGGCTAGAGATTAAGAGGAGGTTTTTCACGGAAAGGGTCATTGGGCATTGGAATAGGCTGCCCAGGGAGGGGGTTGATTCCCCTTCCCTGGAGGTGTTTAAGGGACGGGTGGATGAGGTCCTGAGCGGCATGTGTTAGTGTTTGATAGGAATGGTTGGACTCGATGATCCGATGGGTCTCTTCCAACCTGGTTGTTCTATGATTCTATGATTCTATGAAAGTTTGCTGCATCCCTCAGGGTTCTTTGATGACTGCCTGGGGCTGCCAGCCCTGCTCGGATGAAGGTGCAGACTCAGGGGCTCTTTTAGAAGCGCTTGGTACCCACCCCGGCTGTCATTTAGAGCTGCTGAAAAGAAACGGGAGCACAAAATGCTGCCCCGAGCATCACAAAGGCAACTTGACGTTAAGGCCCAGGGAGGTGAAAGGCTCCGGGCCAAGAGAAGGGAAGCTGTGTTTGAAAAATGACAATTTCTGTCTAGGAAAAGGCAGGGCAGTGAAAGGAGCCCTTCTTCGGGGCTCTCCAGGAGCCCGGGAGCAGAACAAGAAAAGCCTTTGAACAGCCGGGTAAACCCTTGGCTGCCTGCCAGCCAGTGCCTGCGAGGAACCCGGCGGAAAAAATTCTCTGCCGGCTGGATTGGGAAAACACGGAGACATCCCAGTGTGGCTGGTGGTCCTGGGATGTTAGCTCCTTTCCCAGGGAGGATGAGGCCCAGCAAAACATTTCCAGCATCCCACCTCACAGGCAGGTGCAGCCAGGCCAGGCTGAGCACGGCTCTGGATGCTATGGGGATGGCAGCGACGGGATGGGGACGCCAGAGCCTCCTCCTCCACACGGCAAAACATTTCTTCCTAAGTTGTCATCTCATTCTCCTTGGGATGGGCTTTGAGAAGTTTGTTTGGATGATGTACATCAGGTCCCAGCTCAGCAATGCCTGAGAAGTCTTAAAATGGGGCTTCTAAAATAGGGACCTAAACAGGCTGGACCACTGGGCAGAGTCCAATGGGATGAGGTTTAACACAACCAAATGCCGCATCCTGCACTTGGGGCACAACAACCCTATGCAGAGCTACAGACTGGGAGAAGTCTGGCAGGAAAACTGCCGGGAGGAGAGAGACCTGGGGGTGTTGGTCGACAGCCGACTGACCATGAGCCAGCAGTGTGCCCAGGTGGCCAAGAAGGCCAAGGGCATCCTGACTTGGATCAGACACTGTGTGACCAGCAGGGCCAGGGAGGTTCTTCTCCCTCTGGACTCAGCACTGGTGAGGCCGCTCCTCGAATCCTGTGTTCAGCTCTGGCCCCTCCGCACAAGAAGGATGTTGAGGCTCTGGAGCGAGTCCAGAGAAGAGTAACGAAGCTGGTGAAGGGGTTGGAGAACAGGCCCTATGAGGAGCGGCTGAGAGAGCTGGGGGTGTTTGTCCTGGAGAAGAGGAGGCTGAGAGGAGATCTCATTGCTCTCAACTACTACCTGAGAGGAGGTTGTAGAGAGGAGGGAGCTGGGCTCTTCTCCCAAGGGACAGGGGACAGGACAAGAGGGAATGGCCTCAGGCTCCACCAGGAGAGATTTAGGCTGGAGATTAGGAGGAAGTTTTTCATGGAAAGGGTGATTGGTCATTGGAATAGGCTGCCCAGGGAGGTGGTTGATTCACCTTCCCTAGAGGAGTTTTAAGGGACGGGTGGCCGAGGTGCTGAGGGACATGGGTTAGTGTTTGATAGGAATGGTTGGACTTGATGATCTGACAGGTCTCTTCCAATCTGGTTGTTCTATGATTCTATGATTCTGCTGCCTGGGCTCACCTGCTATGAGGGTTTTTCTTTGCATGATACCAGCATGGAGAAGACACTGAAATACCAGCATAGCCCAACAGGGATGGGGAACAACAAACTACTGTTCACCTTCCATTGCTGAACGATGCCCTCAGGGGCAACCTGGGCTGAGATGCATAAAGATCCTCTTCCATCAAACCAAATTTTCACAATTCTCCTTTTTCTCTCACTCTTGTTCCCCCCAATGCCATTAAATACCAGAAATTAAAGGATAAAGAATGCCCTGGCAGGCTGCCTGGTTCCCTCCAAGTCATCAGAAAGCAGAAATTAAACCTCTTCTTTGTCCATGGTGGGTAACAGAGGGCAAAATGCTGATTCCCAGTGCCTCATGATTCCTGTTCTACTGAAAAGGGAACTAAATGCCATCAAAACCGGGCCCTTGACGTGACCGAGGGTGACCAGCTCGCTTGGGCTTCTCTGGACTTTCAGACCTCACCCTGCAGAGCCCGGGAAGTCCCTGCGTAGCAGGACAGGGCTTGGCATAGTTTAGTGGGGGAAAAAGAGGTTTTATGGGATGTATGAGGCTTTTATAGGACATTTGTGGGCTTTGCATGGGCAGTGACCATGAGGGGTAGTGACCTCCACATCAGCAGAAATACCAGGCTGGAGCTGTGCCATCCCTTCCCCATTTGCAGGGAGATCATCCTCACCCGTGAGTATGAGACTGGGTATTAGGAAAGATTTTTTTTCTTCACTGAAGGGGTTGTCAATCATCAGAACAGGCTTCCTGGGAAGGGGTTGACTCACCATCTCTGGAGGTATTTAAAAGACGGCAAGATGTGGCACTTAGGAACGTGGTTAAGTGGTGGACTTGGCAGAGTCGGGTTTACAGTTGGACTCGGTGACCTTAAAGGTCTTTTCCAACCCAAATGAATCTGTGATTCAGGGCTCTCCTGCAGCTGGGCAGCCCCAGTTAGGACCATGGTGCCATCTCCTGGCATCACGGGGCTTTCTCCACCCTACAGTCACAGTTCAGAGAGGCAGGGACCAAAGATGCTTCTGGTTGCAAAGGTCCAGAGCTGAGATTCTTTAGTACGGGGAGGGAAACTGAGGCACAGAACCCTTTGACTGTGACCTCTGCCTTGGAGTCTGACTGAGACCACCTATCATAGAATCAGAGAATCATAGAACAACCAGGTTGGAAGAGACCCATCGGATCATTGAGTCCAACCATTCCCATCAAACACTAAGCCATGTCCCTCAGCACCTCATCGACCCGTCCCTTAAACACCTCCAGGGAAGGTGACTCAACCACCTCCCTGGGCAGCCTATTCCAATGACCAATCACCCTTTCCATGAAAAACTTCCTCCTAATCTCTAGCCTAAATCTTCCCTGGTGGAGCTTGAGGTCATTCCCTCTTGTCCTGTCCCCTGTCACTTGGGAGAAGAGTCTAGCTCCCTCCTCTCCACAACCTCCTTTCAGGGAGTTGTAGAGAGCAATGAGGTCTCCCCTCAGCCTCCTCTTCTCCAGGATAAACACCCCCAGCTCTCTCCGATGCTCCTCATCAGGCCTGTTCTCCAGCCCCTTCACCAGCTTTGTGGCTCTTCTCTGGACTCGCTCCAGAGCCTCAACATCCTTCTTGTGCTGAGGGGCCCACAACTGAACACAGGATTCAAGGAGCGACCTCACCAGTGCTGAGTCCAGAGGGAGAAGAACCTCCCTGGCCCTGCTGGTCACACCATTTCTGATCCAAGCCAGGATGCCATTGGCCTTCTTGACCACCTGGGCACACTGCTGGCTCATGGTCAGTCGCTGTTGACCAACACCCCCAGGTCCTTCTCCTCCTGGCAGCTTTCCAGCCAGACTTCTCCCAGTCGGTAGCTCTGCAGCTCCTGCATTTCATCCCCTAGAGCTTCTTCAGCTTCTTGTAGGGCTCATTGAACACTAACTTGCAGTGAACAACCACAGAGCAAGATTGGGTAGATCCAAGAAGGACACCACGAGGCTGCACAGGATTGAGCTCCAAGGGGTCAGTTCTGCCTCTCCTTTAAACCTAGAAATAAGCTTTTTTAGGTCTCTGAAGCAGACAAAGTGACGTCAGGAAGAAGACCACCTCCCCATGTAGACCATCTTCTTCAAGACCAGGTTGGATGGGACTTGCAGCAACCTGATCCAGTGGGAGGTGTCCCTGCCCATGGCAAGAGATTGGAACTGGATGGGCTTGAAGGTCCCTTCCACACCAGACTGTGCTGTGATTCTGTTCACATCCACATCAGGGATGAAATCCTTGTCTTCCTTAAGCGCAACCTCGCCAAAGCACCCAACTAGGGGATCCATGGTTCAGTAGATGAACTGCAAGAAAGCTACAAAAAAATCATTGAATCATAGAATCAACAGGTTGGAAAAGACCCACTGGATCATCGAGTCCAACCATGAGTTTTTTTCGTTCCAGGTGAGACAGTCTTTGGGTTTTCAGGGAAGAGAAAAATCCCCACAGAGTTCCAGGTCAGCCCAGAAGGACTCTACTCACATTGAATGTCACACTCAGGTCGTGTTCTCTGTTCAACTTCCCCAGTTTTCCTTCAGGGCTGTTTCTGAGTAAAAAACCACTCAGAACAATCAAACAATCACAGTGCTTCGCTCCTGAATCTCTGCCTGAAATGCTGGAGCCTTTCCCAAAAGCACATTTTTAATTGCCAGCCTGGAATGTTTTGACATTTGCAAGTGTTTCCCCCTCTTTGGCCAAGACAATTGGTTGAATTAAATCCAGCTTCGCTAAAAGTTTCAGTCTCCTTTTTTTCCAGGAATGCCTATTGTGTGGAAAGGGAATAATTAGAGCACAGAGCAAGTGATTCGGCTTGGCCCTCATTTAAACCAACATGAGAATCCATCCTCTTGGCCCTCTCGCGATACCCATATTGTGAGGGATGTAAAAGGGCTTGAAGGCTGGCTAGACCCCAGGGAGCACTTGTAAGGAATTGTTTTCATGCATAAAATCATAGAATTATAGAATCACCAGGTTGGAAGAGACCCTCCGGATCATCAAGTCCAACCATTCTTATCAAACACTAACCCATGTCCCTCAGCACCTCATCCACCTGTGTCCTTATTTTAATTTTTTTTGCTTTTCTTCTCAATTGTGCTTTAAAGTTCATCAGATCTCGCAACAACCCACAATAATTGACTTTTCCCTGTTGCGATTAGACTGTGTAGCTATCGTGAAACATCTTCTTCCTCTGGATTAGTTGCTACAGGAGTTGTGACCAGCGAGGAGTGACCCGTGGGGGGACCCACCTCTGCCATGGCCAGTGGGATGACCAAGAATGCCCTCTCCTGTCACAACAAGCTCTACTGGCATTCTTTAAATGCCGCTTTTGTGGTCAGCTGCACAGGGCTGAGAAATTCTCCTGCACAACAGATTCGCCTCGACTTCTGCGGGAGGATGGGTTGTAGATTTTCAGCAGACATGGGCGAAAAGGGGAAAATTACTGAATTCATAGAATCATAGAGTCATAGAATCATAGAACAACCAGGTTGGAAGAGACCCATCGGATCATTGAGTCCAACCACTCCTATCAAACACTAAACCATGTCCCTCAGCATCTCATCTACCCGTCCCTTAAACCCCTCCAGGGAAGGTGAATCAACCACCTCCCTGGGCAGCCTATTCCAATGCCCAATCACCCTTTCCGTGAAAAATTTCCTCTTAATCTCCAGCCTAAATCTCCCCTGGTGGAGCTTGAGGCCATTCCCTCTTGTCCTGTCCCCTGGTTGGACTTGATGGTTGGAGGTGTTTAAGGGACGGGTGGAAGAGGTGCTGAGGGACATGGGTTAATGTTTGATAGGAATGGTTGGACTCGATGACCAGATGGGTCTCTTCCAACCTGGTGATTCTATTATTCTATGAAAATACCAAGTAGAACTGGAAACACAGTAACTCTACTAAAACCTAGTCCTGAAAACATGGGTTAGGGGTTCTACATGTTGGATGGATGCTGCACTTCCCCTGATGCTGCAGCTTCCACCACCAGAGCACTAATATCCCAGTATTAACAAGCCTAACAAGGATCTTTGAACACTCATCCATGGCAAAGAGCTTTACTACACTCTTTGAAATGGAAGAGCTACAGGTGATGCGATAAATCTGAGAGGTCACAAAGGGTTTTAACTGTTTTATTGTCGGGGTTTTTTTTTCTGTTTCATCAAGTTGGTTGGACTTGATGATCCGGTGGGTCTCTTCCAATCTTGTTATTCTATGATTCTATGATTCCCACAACAGAGACGTTCTCGCTATGTGAGACTGGAAAAGCAAAGCCTTATTTTTGCCTATTTCATTAGGAATCCAGAGAAACAACCTGTCACAAGAGTCCTTTTGGCTGCTGCTGAGCTGGAACAAAATACAATGGTGCAACTCGCTGCTCCTTGCTGCTCTGCCAGTGAAAAGCTCTGTGTACACAGGGACTTTGACAGCAGCGAGGAAGCTGGTAATGGGGGGAGTTGTCTCTACATGCAGAGCAGTTTTGCAACCTCCTGTCTCCTGAACAGATCCATTTGTGCCGTTCTTTCCACCCACCGCTCAGTATTATCACATTTCACAGGAGCGCCGAGTAGCTGAACAAACAGAGCTCGGGAGCTTTGAAAAACGCTACGAGCACCACCTACACCTCCCTGCAAAATGTCAACAGGAATCAAGAAGTTCATTTCCTATGCAAGCAAAGTCTTCAAAGCAGGCCCCCCTCCCGCCTGGAAGCAGAGGGAAATGCTGCTGCTGACTGCAGGAGGCTGGGGAGAGGCACAGCTGGGATAAACAAAGGGATGCAAATTTGCCAGGCATCCAGCCCTCTCCTTCGTTAGGAGACTTGAAGCTCTTGGTCTCTGACAACCTTACCTTCTGAATGGCTGCATCTTAATTTACTTCATGTGGAGGTGGCTTCGTGTCGAATGCCAGTCCCCTTCTCATGTTAGAATCATAGAATCATAGAACAACCAGGTTGGAAGAGACCCATTGGATCATCAAGTCCAACCATTCCTATCAAACACTAACCCATGTCCCTCAGCACCTCATCTACCCGTCCCTTAAACACCTCCAGGGAAGGGGAATCAACCTGGGCAGCCTATTCCAATGCCCAATGAACCTCTGTGAGAAGAACTTCCTCCTAATGTCCAACCTAAATCTCCCCTGGTGGAGCTTGAGGCCATTCCCTCTTGTCCTGTCCCCTGTCCCTTGGGAGAAGAGCCCAGCTCCCTCCTCTCTACAACCTCCTTTGAGGTAGTTGTAGAGAGCAATGAGGTCTCCTCTCAGCCTCCTCTTCTCCAGGCTAAACCCCCCCAGCTCTCTCATCCGTTCCTCATAGGGCCTGTTCTCCAACCCCTTCACCAGTTTCGTTGCTCTTCTCTGGACTCGCTCCAGAGCCTCAACATCCTTCTTGTGCTGAGGGGCCCACAACTGAACACAGGATTCAAGTTACATCTGAGCAGGGTGGCAACCTCCAGTTTTTCATAGGATCACTGAATGTCCTTGAGTTGGAAAGGACCCACAAGGATCATAGAATGGTTGGGGTTGGAAGCGATCTTAAAGGCCATCCAGTTCCATCCCTGTCATGGGCAGGGACACCTCCCACTGGCTCAGGGGCTCCAAGCCCCATCCAACCTGCCCTTGAACCCCTCCAGGGATGGGGCAGCCACAACTTACCTGGGTCAGTGTTTCACCACCCATAGATCATGAATCCAACTCTTGTCCCTGCACAGGACGCCCCAACATTCACACTGTGGGGCTGAGGGTGTTGGTAAATGCCTCTGGAATCCTATCAGGCTTGGGGTCAGCTTAGGGATAAACACAGAATCATAGAATCACCAGGTTGGAAGAGACTCACCGGATCATCCAGTCCAAACATTCCTATAAAACACTAAACCACGTCCGTCAGTACCTCGTCCACCTGTGCCTTAAACACCTCCACGGAAGGTGACTCAACCCCCTCCCTGGGCAGCCTGTTCAATGCCCAATGACCCTTTCCGTGAGAAAAACCAGGAAAACGGAACCTTTTGACATTCCTAATTGCTGAACTTCCATCCTTTTTCTGCAAAGTGCAGCTGCTGCAATGATTGCAAGGGCTGTCATTGCATTGTTGCCTTCCTGTTTTGTTCTGGAAGATGAAAAATGTCATCCTAGACCACCTTGACCAAGACTCTCACTGTGATTCTCCACTGAGCGTCGCTCGGGTACAACCGAGGCAGCGCAACAGCCCTTCCACCAAGTTCTTTCAGTTTGAGCGATCGCAACAGCCTTGGTAACAGGCTTTGCTAAGCCAGCCCTGCTTCCAGATGCTGAGAGGTGCTTCAGAGCCTGCAGCTTCCCCCCCCACCCGGGATGGGAATGCGACTCCTCTGCTCCCCTCTGATGTGTCCTCTTCCCTTTGATGTGGCTGAGCGAGCCCTGATAGGGACTTGCCGCCTCCGGCAGTCGTGCTGGGAAAATTAAACTTCCCAGATCTTGAGAACACACAGCACAGAAAAATGTGTGAAAAATCGAAATGACAAGGTTAGTCAGGTTGCTTCTTTTAAAGGCAGTTGCAGTCTGGTGAAGGAGAGTAGCTGAGATTCCTTTTCTCCTGAAGGGGATTTCTACAACATCTTCTACTCGAATCCCAAAGCACTTTTCAATTTATGGACCAAATCCTAAGTTTTACAGGCACAAGCCCCACTAGTTCCTTGTTTTACCTTGTTTTTCACTTCCGTCGCTACATCCTTGCAGAGACTTGGTCTTCGTAAAGCCATCACTGTCGCCTTCATAGAATCAAAGAATCATAGTATCATAGAATCATAGAATCACCAGGTTGGAAGAGACCCACTGGATCATCGAGTCCAACCATTCCTATCAAACAGGAATCATTTGGTTGCAAAAGACTTCTTAGATTGGATCTACTGTACCTGTTCGCTACTGAACCAGATGTTTTTTTTGTTGTGTGGAGCCCAAAATTTAACCCACAGGATTCATGGGGAGGTGGATGTTCATGGACCTGTTCTGCATGTTCCCTCAAAATAAGTGCTGGCCGAGCATCCTGGAGTCCTGGATCCCACAAACAAACACCCCTGAACTTTGCTTGGGATAAAACTTAGCACGATGGCTTTTCTAGAACTAGGGGCAATGGCGATAAACTGGAGAGGGGCAGATTTAGACTAGACATAAGGAGGAATTTCTTCATGGTGACTGTGGTGAAGCCCCTGACACCAGAAGCGGTGGCTGCCCCATCCCTGGAGGGGTTCAAGGCCGGGTTGGATGGGACTTTGAGCAACCTGATCCAGTGGGAGGTGTCCCTGCCCACTGCAGGAGGTTGGAACTGGATGGGTTTCAATGTCCCTTCCAACCCAAACTATTCTATGATTTCATGATTCTGTTATTCAACTCCACAATGGCCAAAGCATGAAGTCAAAGAACATATAATTCATTTTAAAGAAATCTTGTTCACAGAGTCACTAGGTTGGAAAAGACCTCCAGGATCATCGAGTCATAGAATCATAGAATCATAGGATGATAGAACAACCAGGTTGGAAGAGACCCATCGGATCATCGAGTCCAACCATTCCTATCAAACACTAAACCATGTCCCTCAGCACCTTGTCCACATGTCCCTTAAACCCCTCCAGGGAAGGTGACTCAACCACCTCCCTGGGCAGCCTATTCCAATGCCCAGTGACCCTCTGTGTGAAAAGATTCTTCTTAATGTCCAGTCTGACCCTCCCCTGGTGGAGCTTGAGGCCATTCCCTCTTGTCCTGTCCCCTGGGACTTGGGCGAAGAGCCCAGCTCCCTCCTCTCCACAACCTCCTTTCAGGTAGTTGTAGAGAGCAATGAGGTCTCCCCTCAGCCTCCTCTTCTCCAGGATAACCCCCCCAAGCTCTCTCAGCTGTTCCTCAGAATCCTTGTTCTCCAGCCCCTTCCCCAGCTTCGTTCCATTTGATTGGGGGAAAAATGATAATTACAATGTGCTTATGCTGCTGCAGTGTGGGAGGACCTGGACCTCAGCGAGGGGATGGGGAAGAGCTTAATCCTATAGCTATAAGGCACAGTTGACCTGTTTCAATGGAGTTGTTATCAGTGCATCTGTCTCTGGAGCTCCAGGGAATTAAGACTGCCAAGCATTTCATATGCAGACGACTTCTTTTGTTGAAGTGGAGATTTGTGGGAGAAATCCAATTGTTAAGAAGCTTTTCAGGATTTTATCAGAAAGCGCCTGGAAAGCAACTGTATTTCATTTAATTAACTTTTTTTTTTTTTTTTTTTTTGTGGGTAGCTGTTATTTGGCAAAAAACATTATTTTTTTAATGAAAATTGGAGGAATGTTTTTGACAGAAGTGAAACAGATGCAGAGGAATTTTCCCAGTTTGGCTCCAATGACATGATACAGGATGATCCCAACACAAAGAGGCAAAAGTTGTCAAGAAAGGGACTAGAAACTTGTGCCCTTTTCCTAATCCATTCCCTTGACATGGTGCTCATCCTTCATTTTGTAGGACAGGGAGGAGCTTCAGCCTGTGGTCCAAGGAAGGAAAGCTGAAGGTATAGAGACCCTGGCCCAGGTTGCCCAGAGCAGGGTTGGCTGCCCCATCCCTGGAGGGGTTCAAGGGCAGGTTGGATGGGGCTGGGAGCCCCTGATCCAGTGGGAGGTGTCCCTGCCCATGGCAGGGGTGGGACTGGAAGGACTTTGAGGTCCCTTCCAACCCAAACTGTGATTCTATGGAAGAAGAGTTCAGGGTTCTGAGCAGGGCAGGTAAGAGAGGGGGACAGGGGACATCAGTTGGGAGTAGACTTACAGTGAACTCTGCACTCTCCCAGTGATGGTCCATGGGATCAAGTTATTAAATCATAGAAACGTTGAATCACCAGGTTGGAAGAGACCCACCGGATCAGTGAGTCCAACCATTCCCATCAATCACTAACCCATGTCCCTCAGCATCTTGTCCACCCATCCCTTAAACCCCTCCAGGGAAGGGGACTCAACCCCCTCCCTGGGCAGTTTCTACCACTGCCCAGTGACCCTTTCTGTGAAGATTTTTTTCCAAATGTTCAGTCTAAACCTCCCCTGGTGGAGCTTGAGGCTATTCCCTCTCATCCCTGTCTCTTGTCCCTTGGGAGAAGAACCCAGCTCCCACCTCTCCACAACCTCCTTTCAGGTAGTTGTAGAGAGCAATGAGGTCTCCCCTCAGCCTCCTCTTCTCCAGGCTAACCCCCCTCCCCCTCCAGCTCTCCCTCATTTCCATACCAGCTGTTGGTGCTGCAAAACCAATAGAATCGCTGAATGGTTTGTGTTAGGCTCCCAACCTCCGCCATGCACTCCGTGATCCAGAGCTCCTCCCCAGCTTTCCAGCAGCTCCGTTCCATACTGGAAACTGCTCTAAGGTCTTAGAATCATAGAATCATAGAACAACCAGGTTGGAAGGGACCCATCGGATCTTCTAGTCCAACCATTCCTATCAAACACTAAACCAAGTCCCTCAAGATCTCATCCACCCGTCCCTTAAACTCCTCCAGGGAAGGTGAATCAACCACCTCCCTGGGCAGCCTATTCCAATGCCCAATGACCCTTTCTGTGAAAAACTTCCTCCTAATCTCTAGCCTAAATCTCCCCTGGCGGAGTTTGAGGCTACAGCCTTCTCTTCTCCAGGATCTTCTCCAGCTCCCGACACAAGGGAGCTGCTCCGTCTACCCTTGCTGTGACCAACATGCTCTTCTTTCACGCTCGCACAGCTCCTCCGGTTGGAATTCACTCTGTGGATCAGTAGCCTGTCTAAACATTAAAACTGTTTAGGTAAATACCAGCTGGTGCTCTGTCCTGTTAGCAAATAAAAGCCTCTATTTTAAATGAGTTTCGCAAGGAAGACCCGTGTTTAAATAGTGACATTGTTTTCCCCAGGAAAATAAATAACTGAAATGCAAACGGCACAAGTGAACTCCTGGGGAACCTCTCGGGCTGAACCGCCGCAGTCACCAGGAGATCTGCATGGCCTCTCAGCCACACTGCGGGGACGAGGGACAGCAGAACAATTAGGATTATGTTAGTGGGGAAAAAGGCACAGAATAAATATTTTCCTTGGTTGGCCCAGCAGCAGAGTTAGGGATGGAAACTGGCTGGAGGTCACCACATCCCTGCCTGCCTGGGGCTCTGGCAGGTCCCAGTCTCCCCATTCAAGGGCCCTTTTCCCCCTTTCCTCCTTTTCCCGTTCTCCCTTTTTTCTACTTTCCTCTATGTCCTCCTTTTTTTCCCTTTTCCTTTTCTCCCTTTCTCCTTTCCTTCTTTATCCCTTTTCCCCCTTTCTCCCTTTCCCCTTTCCTTCTTTATCCCTTTTCCTCCTTTTCTCCCTTTCCTCTCTTTCCTTCTTTATCCCTTTTCCCCCTTTTCTCATTCCTTCTTTCTCCTTTCCCCCCTTCTCTCCCTTTCCTCTTTCCTTCTTTTTCCTTTTTCCCTTTATCCCTTCCTCCTTTTCTCTTTTCTCCCTTTTCTTCTTTTTTCCCTTACCCTCATTTTTTCCTCATTTCCCTCCTTTCACTTTCCCCCTTTCCTTCTTTTTCCCTTCCCCCCTTTTTCCCTTTCCCTCTTTCCTTTTTTCCCTTTTCCCCCTTTCCTTCTTTATCCCTTTTCTCTTCTCTTCTCTTCTCTTCTCTTCTCTTCTCTTCTCTTCTCTTCTCTTCTCTTCTCTTCTCTTTCCCTAATTTCCTCCCTTTCCCCTTTCCTCTTAATCTCCCTTCCTTTTCCCTTCACCCCTTCTTCCCTTTTCTCCTCTTTTTTTCTGTGTTTCCCCCTTTCTCCTCCTCTTCCCCGGGGGTTCTTTCTCCCCCATCACTGCTGCCCTGGGCAACCCAACCTGTGTAGGTGGTGACCACCCAGCCTGACCTGTCCTTGCCCTTTTTTTTCCCCCTATAGCTTTGCAAACTCTACTTTCTCTCAGTATTTAATAAGCACTAGAGGGCTGCAGAGAACTGCTTTTTGCAGACATTAAGACAGACTCTGGCTTTAGCTGTCACTTGCTTCCATCCTTGAAGGATGTGGAGATGCGATGGTTTGGGGTTTTTTAACCTGTCAAGAGGAGATTGTGGTGCTGAGTTGCGAAGCGATGTTGGTGGTAGCTCACACCAGGGAGTTTGATGGTCCCTTCCAACCCAGGACAACCCCTTAGCAAGTTTGCAGACGGCACTAAGCTGAGTGGAAGTGTGGATCTGCTGGAGGGTAGGGAGACTCTGCAAAGGGACCTAAACAGGCTGGAGGCATGGGCTGAGTCCAATGGGATGAGGTTTAACACAACCAAATGCCGCATCCTGCACTTGGGACACAACAACCCTATGCAGAGTTACAGACTGGGAGAAGTCTGGCTGGAAAACTGCCAGGAGGAGAGGGACCTGGGGGTGTTGGTCGACAGCTGACTGACCATGAGCCAGCAGTGTGCCCAGGTGGCCAAGAAGGCCAAGGGCATCTTGGCTTGGATCAGAAATGGTGTGACCAGCAGGGCCAGGGAGGTGATTCTCCCTCTGGACTCAGCACTGGTGAAGCTGCTCCTTGAATCCTGTGTGCAGTTGTGGCCCCTCAGCACAAGAAGGATGTTGAGGCTCTGGAGCGAGTCCAGAGAAGAGCAACGAAGCTGGTGAAGAGGCTGGAGAACAGGTCTTATGAGGAGCGTCTGAGAGAGCTGGGGTTGTTTATCCTGGAGAAGAGGAGGCTGAGAGGAGACCTCTTTGCTCTCTACAACTCCCTGAAAGGAGGCTGTAGAGAGGAGGGAGCTGAGCTCTTCTCCCAAGGGACAGGGGACAGGACAAGAGGGAATGGCCTCAAGCTCCACCAGGGGAGATTTAGGCTAGAGATTAGGAGGAAGTTTTTCACACAGAGGGTCATTGGTCATTGGAATAGGCTGCCCAGGGAGGTGGTTGAGTCACCTTCCCTGGAGGTGTTTAAGGGACAGGTAGATGAGGTGCTGAGGGACATGGTTTAGTGTTTGATAGGAATGGTTGGACTCAATGATCCGATGGGTCTCTTCCAACCTGGTGATTCTATGATTCTATGATTCTATAATCTGAAGGTTTCCCAGGAACCTCTTTCCAGCTTCCCTCAAACCAAAACAACCACATGCTCCTTGGAAATTGCCTCTTGGGAGGCACAACCTCTTCTTCCCAACAGAGGTTTACAGGAGCAGGGCTGAGGGCACCAGGTGGAGCAGTAAGGCTGGTAGAGAAGGAGCTTGATCGTAGAATCATGGAATCGTAGAATCATAGAATCAAAGAATCATGGGATCGTAGAATCGTAGAATCATGGAATCAAAGAATCATGGAATCGTAGAATCATAGAATCACAGAATCATAGAATCAAAGAATCATGGAATTGTAGAATCATGGAATAGTAGAATTGTAGAATCATAGAATCATGGAATCATGGAGTCATAGAACCATGGAATCACAGAGTCATTGTACAATAGAATGGTTTGGGCTGGAAGGGACTTCAAAACCTACCTCTGCCATGGGCAGGGACACCTCCCACTGGCTCAGGGGCTCCAAACTCCATCCAACCTGCCCTTGAACACCTCCAGGGATGGAGTTGCCACAACTCAAGTGATCCCAGGTGAACGTCCTCAACACCCTCCTGGACAGGGAAGGGAAGCGCTTGATTTCCTTCTCTCAAACGAGACAAAAACGACTTGTCCCTTTCTCCTTCTTTTGTTTTCCAACCACCCCTGCTCCTGAATTCTTGAAAATCATGGCTGGAAAGCTTTGGATGAAAAGCCCTATGTGGATATGAATATTTTTTCTTATTAAGAAATGCAATTAGACAGACACATCAGGACAGAATTTCCAATATAATTACAGAATCAGAGAATCATAGAACAAGCAGGTTGGAAGAGACCATCGAATCATTGAGTCCAACCATTCCTATCAAACACTAAACCATGTCCCTCAGCACCTTGTCCACCCACACCTTAAACCCCTCCAGGGAAGGTGACTCAACGCCCCCTCCCTGGGCAGCCTCTGCCAGTGCCCAATGACCCGTTCTGTGAAATTTTTTTTCCTAATGTCCAGCCTGAACCTGTGCTGGTGGAGCTTGAGGCCATTCCCTCTCATCCTGTCCCCTGTCCCTTGGCAGAAGAGCCCAGCTCCCTCCCCTCTACAGCCTCCTTTCAGGTAGTTGTAGGGAGTAATGAGGTCTCCCCTCAGCCTCCTCTTCTCCAGGATAAACACACCCAGCTCTCTCAGACGCTCCTCTTGTTCTCCAGCCCCTTCTCAGCTTTGTTGCTCTTCTCTGGACTCACTCCAGAGCCTCAACATCCTTCTTGTGCTGAGGGACCCACAACTGAACACAGGATTCGAGGAATGGTCTCGCCAGGGCCGAGTCCAGAGGGAGAAGATCCTCCCTGGCCCTGCTGGCCACACTGTTTCTGGTGCAAGCCAGAATGCCATTGGCCTTCTTGGTCAGCCACCCCCTTCCTCCCCATGATGGTTGATTCCGCAAGGAGAAGCCAGGGAGGCCAGTGCCTGCTCTTCAGTCAGGACAGGCACCATCTCAGCCTGCGTTAACCCTATTACCAGGGTCTGATGAATAATACAAGTTTCTTATATTTGCTTTAGGGTGCGATTCACCCAGCTGCAGAGGGTCAGCAAGGAGCTGTGTTCTGCTGAAGTCTTATTTAATAGCTATAAATAAGGCATAAGCAATGCACGGCCTTTCCCTGCTCCTCTACGGGGAGGTGAAGTTCAGCCTTACGAAATCTTTGCCTCTGCCCTTCTCCCGTTCGATACCGAGTGGAGAAAATCTATTGCGTTTACCTCTCCTTTTCAGCGAGTGCATTTTCACAATGACCATTTATATTCGGGTGTGGCTTCTCCGTGCATGAAAACATTCATAGATCTAAATAAACGATTCTGAGCTTAAATATTAAAATGTTCTAATCAATATTTGAGAAACATATTGTACAGAGAAACATCCAAGCATCCCAATACCCATTTCCCTGCTTTTTTCCTGTGTCAGAAAGCAAAAAAAAAAAAAAAAAAGCAAAACAGCCGACTGACCATGAGCCAGCAGTGTGCCCAGGTGGCCAAGAAGGCCAAGGGCATCCTGACTTGGATCAGAAATGGTGTGACCAGCAGGGTCAGGGAGGTGATTCTCCCTCTGGACTCAGCACTGGTGAGGTTGCTCCTTGAATCCTGTGTTCAGTTGTGGGCCCCTCAGCACAAGAAGGATGTTGAGGCTCTGGAGCGAGTCCAGAGAAGAGCGACAAAGCTGGTGAAGGGGCTGGAGAACAGGTCCTGTGAGGAGCGTCTGAGAGAGCTGGGGCTGTTTATGCTGGAGAAGAGGAGGCTGAGAGGAGACCTCATTACTCTCTACAAGTTCCTGAAAGGAGATTGTGGAGAGAAGGGAGCTGGGCTCTTCTGCCAAGGGACAGGGGACAGGACAAGAGGGAATGGCCTCAAGCTCCACCAGGGGAGATTTAGGCTAGAGATTAGGAGGAAGTTTTTCACGGAAAGGGTCATTGGGCATTGGAATAGGCTGCCCAGGGAGGTGGTTGATTCCTCTTCCCTGGAGGTGTTTAAGGGACGGGTAGACAAGGTCCTGAGGGACATGGTTTAGTGTTTGATAGGAATGGTTGGACTCGATGATCCGATGGTTCTCTTCCAACCTGGTTGTTCTATGATTCTATGAAACCCAAATTCAGACACATTTTCTGGCTGTTTGGTTTACCAGTTTCAATTGTGTCTCCTCTTCAGGTCATTTATCTACTGAGGGGATATCAAAGAGGAAAAGTATGAAATTAAGATGGAAGAGTCCAGATAATGGGGAAAAAAATTGCATTTTGCAATCAAAGTAAAAGGGGCAGTATTGAAAGGCAGGTCGTGCAGGTTGTCTTATATATTTTCCCCTGTTAGGATAAGAAATGCTTGATAGAGACAAATTGCTCCTTCCATCAGAAAACAACCGCCCTGGCAAACTATTTACTGTTGATCCAACTAGGAATGATCCAACGCCTGAAACAAGGGATGTGTGGGGATGCACTGGGAAGAGCCCATTCACCAGACTCAAGGGTTGGACTTGATGATCTGATGGGTCTCTTCCAACCTGGTTGCTCTATGATTCTATGATTCTAAGGCTGACTGCTCCTCCAGCCCCTTCCCTTTACGAGTCTTGTCTCAGCAAAAAGAATCCTAATGATATTTTTCCTTTCCTTCCATTTGCCACCAGATGGCACGGGCAGACCGGGCGAGGAGGAAGACAAGGGTGGGTCAGGGGAGGACAGTGGAACCCCATGGGGTTGAGACCCCCCCAGCTCCACCTGGCCAAGGGGTTAGGTTTTTGAGCTGGAATTACCTCCTGCTGATGGAGAGGAGTCTTTAAGGTAAATTTCTGACCCTAACAAGCGACTGCCTGTCTTTCCAGAATATATTGAGCAACGAAGCTGGTGAAGGGGTTGGAGAACAGGCCCTATGAGGAGTGGCTGAGAGAGCTGGGGGGGTTTAGCCTAGAGAAGAGGAGGCTGAGAGGAGACCTCATTACTCTCTACAACTCCCTGAAAGGAGGTTGTGGAGAGGAGGGAGCTGGGCTCTTCTCCCAAGGGACAGGGGACAGGACAAGAGGGAATGGCCTCAAGCTCCGCCAGGGGAGATTTAGGCTAGAGATTAGGAGGAAGATTTTCACGGAAAGGGTCATTGGGCATTGGAACAGGAGGTGGTTGATTCCCCTTCCCTGGAGGTGTTTAAGGGACAGGTGGAAGAGGTCCTGAGGGACATGGTTTAGTGTTTGATAGGAATGGTTGGACTCAGTGATCCAATGGGTCTCTTCCAACCTGGTTGTTCTATGATTCTATGATATTCCCTTTGGTGAAAATGATAATAGAAGAGAGGTGTTCATTTAAGTTGATTATTTGGCATCAACGCCAATGTTGCTGTGTTTTCTCTCTGGTCCTGTGTATTTTTCCTCTACTCCTGCATGTAGAGGATGGTTGGACTTGATGATCCGGTGGGTCTTTTCCAACCTGGTGATTCTGTGATTCTATGTTTTCCCTCTACCCCTGTGCAATGACGTTCTTGCCTGTTGCAGACTCAAGAAGCTCGGAGCAAATCTGAACCAGTCCCCTGAGAAATAACTCAGCCTGTGCTCTCTTCTAGTTTAAATTTACCTTTGCCTGATGCTGTGCAGAGTGAGGGGAGGCACCATGAATGAGATCAGGGCTCTCTTGCTGCCTTTTCCCTCCCTTGTGCATCGTGCAGGGACGCAGGGAGGTGGTGGCACAGGAAGAAGCAGAGCTGCTGTCTTCTTTTCTCTATTCAAACGGTAAGAAGAGGTCAAGATATCCAGCAATTAGCATCCTATGTTTCTCCTAAGATCTCATCTAAATCTCCCCTCTTTCAGCTGAAAACCATTCTCCTCATCCTGTACCTGCTGTGCTCTGCCCTCCAGTCCCTTTCTGCGCTAACACTGTGTATCCAGCTATTTTCCTCATTTAATATTTCTTCCCCTACCTGCTTTACTCCTCTCAACTCCAGACAGTTTTTCCAGTAGAAGGCATGGACATGGTTTAGTGATTGCTAGGAATGGTTGGACTCGATGATCCGATGGGTCTCTTCCAACCTGGTGATTCTATGATTCTGTGATCTTTTGGAATTGTCCCTCTGTCCTCCAAATGGCGGCAGACCTCCTCTCCTCCCAGCAGCTACCTCTGCCATGGGACGGGCTCTCCCATCTGTCTGAAAATGAGACGGATAAACAAATCATAGAATCATAGAACCATAGAACAACCAGGTTGGAAGAGACCCACCAGATCATGGAGTCCAACCATTCCCGTCAATCACTAACCCATGTCCCTCAGCACCTCGTCCACAAGTCCCTTAAACCCCTCCAGGGGAGGGGACTCAACCCCTTCCCTGGGCAGCCTCTGCCAGTGCCCAGTGACCCTTTCTGTGAAGAATTTTTTCCCAATGTCCATCCTGACCCTCCCCTGGTGGAGCCTGAGGCCATTCCCTCTAGTCCTGTCAAAATCAGTGGTTTTGCTTGGGGCAGTAACCAGTTCCCAGTCCTTCCTGGGGACTTTTTCCAGGTCATTTGGGTGGGAGAGGAGCTGCTGTGGGTTGGGAGATGCCTTGTTGCAAGCTGAGGGAGAAGGGTTGGGACCACAGGAGGGACCACAGGAGGGAGAGGATGGTTCCCTGCCAACACCCACCACTGGAAGCTTGTCTTGAACACAATTTGCTTAAGTCATTTCTCTCCCCCCGCGACCTGCAAGCCTGATTTTTATGTACTGTGGTAAACGTTATGCCTCAAAAAGACCCACAGATGAATAAAATATCAGGTTGTCGCTCTGCCGTGTTCCTTTTAAAGAGAAATTGCTTAAAGCAGCAAGAATGATGTCTAATCTTGGGACTCGGGGAGCTGGTGTTCACCAACGCCTGTGTCAGTGGGGGAGGTGAGGGTCAGCGCGGTTTCTGCTCATGAATAATGAATCTGACACTGCAGCTATGCAAACGTAACCTAACAAGCTCCAAACTAAATAAAAACCTTGTTTGCTGCGTCAATTATTCGCCAGTCTCCTCTCCCAACACTCGCTTGGGTTTGCGGAATGGAACTGATTTATTTGAAGCAGTGGAGGTGGGCGATGAAGAAGGAATATTGGGCAACCCTACGGATCCTGGGGCTCTGAACCATTTGTGCAGCCTAGAAATACAAGACAGGATTCCATGGGGGAATACACAGAGGGATCCAGTCCGAGAGAGGAGTTTGTGGTGTTCTGTAGGAATAGCTGGGAAGTAATCAGCACCAGGCAACTTTCCATAGAATCATGGAATGGGTTAGGTTGGGTTATGGCTGGACTCTATGATCCGATGGGTCTCTTCCAACCTGGTTGTTCTATGATTCTATGATTCTATGAAGGGACCTTATAGCCCATCCTGCCACAGGTAGCGATACCTTCCATGGGATCAGGTTGCTCAAAGTCTCATCCAAAGTGGCCTTGAACACCAGGTTGAACATCAGGTTATTGCAGAGCAATCTGTTTCAGGCTTGACCTTCTCTTAAATCACCATGTGACAGCCAGAAGTGAGATGCAGCATTGTCAGGTCTTGGGATGGCTCAGATCCAGGATGTTGAGGCTCTGGAGTGAGTCCAGAGAAGAGCAATGAGGCTGGGGAGGGGTCTGGAGAACAGGCCCTATGAGGAGCGTCTGAGAGAGCTGGGGGTGTTTATCCTGGAGAAGAGGAGGCTGAGAGGAGACCTCATTGCTCTCTCCAACTCCCCGAGAGGAGGTTGTAGAGAGGAGGGAACTGGGCTCTTCTCCCAAGGGACAGGGGACAGGACAAGAGGGAATGGCCTCAAGCTCCACCAGGGGAGTGTCAGGCTGAACATTAGGAAAAAAAAATTTCATAGGAAGGGTCACTGGGCACTGGGAGAGGCTGCCCAGGGAGGTGGTTGATTCCCCTTCCCTGGAGGGGTTTAAGGGGCGGATGGACAAGGTGCTGAGGGACATGGATTAGTGATTGATAGGAATGGTTGGACTTGATGATCTGGTGGGTCTCTTCCAACCTGGTTATTCTGTGATTCTATGATTCTATGAAAAGAATATCAAGCCAAAAGCTGCAGATGTTATTTCTCGACTGTGGTAACCTTTACAGCTCTGATCAACAATATTTCACACAAGCAACCGCTTGAACAGAAGTCACTGTATTGTTTTTCAGACCTCTGCCTCTTGTCAGAAAGAAACTGGAGTAAATTCTTCTGGGATGACTCGGTGAAATCCTGGCTCGCGTGCTGATCGTTGTGTTTTCTCAATTCACAGCACAGGCAAAAGTGAGTGTCAGGTTATCATAGAATCATAGAATCACCTGGTTTGAAAAGACCCATCAGACCATCGAGTCCAACCATAATAAGTCCAGGTCAGCTTTGGGTCAGGGAGTGCAGTGATAGGATGAGGATGAAGTGGTGGTTGCCCCATCCCTGGAGGGGTTCCAGGCCAGGTTGGATGGGGCTTGGAACCCCCGATCCAGTGGGAAGTGTCCCTGCCCATGTCAAGGGGGTTTGGAATTGCATGGGCTTATAGTCCTTTCCAACCCAAACCATTTTATTATTCTCTGGAAAACTTTCTATCCTTTCCCCTTTGCCTTCAGCCTGGCTCCTTATCCACAGGAGACACAATTCCTGGGAAAATATGCAAAGAGTGAGTCATACCCCAAATATTTCGACATTTATGCCTTTATCTTCTGCAGAAACTAAAACAAGAAGAGAAAAATCAGGCACCTGTTTAGCATCCCTCCTGCTTAAAGGGCTTAAAGGGCTGATGCATTTTATCCTGGAGAAGAGGAGGTTGAGGGGAGACCTCATTGCTCTTTCCAGTTCCCTGAGAGGAGACTGAGAGAGTTGGGGTAGTTCAGTTTGGAGAAGAGAAGGGTCAGGAGAGACCTCAGAGCAGCTTCTTGTATCTGAAGGGGGCTACAAGAAAGCTTGGGAGGGGCTTTCTACAAGGGCATGGAGTGATGGGACTATGGGAATGGCTTATAATTGGAAAGGAGAAGATTTAGATTAGACATTAGGAAGAAATTATTCACAATGAGGGTGATGAGGCACTAGTCCAGGTTGCCCAGAGCAGGGGTGGCTGCCCCATCCCTGGAGGGGTTCAAGGGCAGGTTGGATGGGGCTTGGAGCCCCTGAGCCAGTGGGAGGTGTCCCCTGCCCATGGCAGGGGTGGGACTGGATGGGCTTTGACGTCCCTTCCAACCCAAACCATTCCGCGATTCTATGATTCTATGACAAAAGAAGCATCTACACATATGCTACAATATCATCCATCAGCTTCTAAATCAAGCGTAACGGTTTCCTCACCACCGCACTCTCCATACATTTTTGCCGTTCCTGCCCTCCTCATTTCTACCGCTGATCCCAGAGGAGCACCGGAAACAAGAAGAGATGGGATGAGAAAAGCTCATAATTGCACATCGTCCCCTTCGGTGCCGGCGCAACGGTATTTACTTTGATGAGGAACTCAGCGTATGCAGCAAACGCGCAACAGCCTTGCACAGACACTTAAATTAAGGAGGAAAGATGCTGCTTTTAAACAAAACAATGCTTCCCTTTAAACGACAGCAGCAGCTACGATACCTGCAACCCTTACAAAGAATTCTATCGGCATGGGGGACTCTGACAGCAGCTCTCCTCCTACCCTCCCTTCACCTATTATTTTCCTTTCTTTTTCACTCTAAGCACTTCAAAGTCAAAGGAACAAACTGTCCCAGCCCACTATTTTTTTCCTTTTTATTTTTTTACAGAGAAAAATAGGAAATGGATTTTTGTCTCTAAGGGAAGTCTGAAAGTAGCTACAAACACCCAAACCCACAGACAGGTAAAAGCAAAGCACTGGCGAACAGCACACTGAGCTAACGAGAGTGTGGTGTGAATGGGCACTACGGAGGGAAATACTTCTAATATCTTGATGTTGGACAGTGGTTCTGGTTGGCTCTTTATAAAGTAAAATTCTAGGCTAAGAGAGTTGAGGTTCTTCAACCTGGAGAAGAGAAGGGCATTGAGGGTACCCTTAGCAAGTCTGCAAACTACACAAAGCTGTGTGGAAGTGTGGATCTGCTGGAGGGAAGGGAGGCTCTGCAAAGGGACCTAAACAGGCTGGGTCCATGGACAGAGTCCAATGGGATGAGGTTTAACACGGTCAAATGGCAGGTCCTGCACTTGGGGTACAACAACCCTCTGCAGAGTTACAGACTGGGAGAAGCCTGGCTGGAAAACTGCCAGGAGGAGAGGGACCTGGAGGTGTTGGTCGGCAGCGACTGACCATGAGCCAACAGTGTGCCCAGGTGGCCAAGAAGGCGAATGACTGGTGAAGGGGCTGGAGAACAGGCCCTATGAGGAACGGCTGAGTGAGCTGGGGATGTTTAGCCTAGAGAAGAGGAGGCTGAGGGGAGACCTCCTTACTCTACAACTACCTGAAAGGAGGTTGTGGAGAGGAGGGAGCTGGGCTCTTCTCCCAAGGGACAGGGGACAGGACAAGAGGAAATGGCCTCAAGCTCCACCAGGGGAGATTTAGACTGGAGATTAGAGGTGGCTTTTCACGGAAAGGGTCGTTGGGCATTGGAATAGGCTGCCCAGGGAGGTGGTTGATTCACCTTCCCTGGAGGTGTTTAAGGGACAGGTGGATGAGGTCCTGAGGGACATGGTTTAATGTTTGATAGGAATGGTTGGACTCAATGATCTGATGGGTCCCTTCCAACCTGGTTGTTCTATGATTCTATGATTCAGTTCCAACCTCCTGCCGTGGGCAGGGACACCTCCCGCTGGATCAGGTTGCTCCAAGCCCCATCCAACTTGGCCTTGGGCTCCTCCATGGGAAGAGAGTTGGGTTTTGGAAGATCCCAGCATATTAAAAGATCACACCCACATCTCTACAAATTAAAAACTTGCCACAGCAGGGAAAAAGCGAAATTCAGCAGAGTCGGGGAACCCCACCGTAATTAAGGCTCAGGTACTGAAAGCACTCGCACAGCCTAAACGATCATGGAAAGCCTCAGCGAAACCACGAGGACTTCAGAAGGGACAGACTGAAAATTGCCTTAATTCAATAAAAAGGAAGAAAAAGCACAGAGATTTATGAGCGTTGTAGAGCTCCCGAATACTAATTCCCGACTGCAGACAAAATATCCTTCCATCTGCTTATTAAAAACATATGCCTCTGCCTGTTAAGCTGTGGAGAAAATGATTTCTTCTTCTTCCACTAGAAGGAAATGTTTTCCTGATTGCAAGTAAATATTTCGGCAACAGAAGGAAACCTCCTAGGAAACAATCTCCTGTAGAAAAGGGTTTGGGTTTCTTCTCCGCTCCGATTGCATTATTTCTTCTTTTTAATCAACGCGTTAATTAGTATTAGCCTTGCAAACACAATAATAACCCTCGTTGCATTATTCATTCATACTGAGAACTGGGAAGAAGTATGAAAAGGGCAGGTCTGAACCACAGGCTGGAGAGTTTAAAATGAAAGGAAAAGGAAATTTGCCTAGTTTTGATGTTTTAAACACTTGGGTCCCCTGCTTCATTACCAGAGAGTCGTCTCTGCGCCGCACTTGATAAAGAGCTGAGAGACTGAATGGCCTTGATCAAAGTGTTAATATTTCCGCATTAGAGCGAGAGAGGGATTTAAATTGCCGTTAAGCTAGAGCGCGAGTCTAACCTGCCCAATTATAAGACTGACACCCTCTGGCTCTCAGAGCTCTGGACTGGGTGTGTTTTAATGGGAATTTCATGCTGGACTGGCAGTTCTGGAGCCTGAACTTCCCTACGGACCACGGAGGAGATGTAACGGGGGCAGGCGGAGCCAAAGCCTTTCTCAGATTGGTTCATTGGGGTTCCCCAGGGCTCAGTGCTGGGTCCAGCCCTGTTCAATGTCTTCATCAATGACCTGGATGAAGGCATTGAGGGTACCCTTAGCAAGTTTGCAGATGACACAAAGCTGTGTGGAAGTGTGGATCTGCTGGAGGGTAGGGAGGCTCTGCAAAGGGATCTGTTTTTCACACAGAGGGTCATTGGGCATTGGAACAGGCTGCCCAGGGAGGGGGTTGATTCACCTTCCCTGGAGGTGTTTAAGGCACAGGTAGACGAGGTCCCGAGGGACATGGTTTAGTGTTTGATAGGAATGGTTGGACTCGATGATCCGATGGGTCTCTTCCAATCTGGTTGTTCTATGATTCTATGATTTATGGATTACCAGCAGTGCTCGGGGTACAGGTGACCCACAGTCGTGCACATCATGGTTCTTTACAGGGTCACAGGCTCCCATTCTCTGGTCTGGGAGACTGTACTCTTCGACGCTCACAGTTGCCTGATTTGTTTCATCATGTTCAACTCCATTGATTCCAATGCAAATCGGTTAAATGTGATTTCATAAACCTCACTCTAGCGAGCAGGAGCAGCCGCAAAAGACTCTCTTGACATAGGGTGGCTTCACCTGGATGGAGCGAGAGAACACAAGCAGGGGTGGACCCCACAAAACAACCCATCCCTGCGTTCCCATTCATCCCCATCTCGTGAAAACGGCAGATTTAATTCAAAGCAACCCCTCTGGCAATTTTACTGGAGATGGACAATCTTGCTTGTCAGTTCCTATTACAGTTACAAAGCCTCTTTTCCTACTCAACATGCAAATATGACTTAACTTTTATAGCTACAGACTGAATATGCTTCAATCATGCTGTCCATATGTTTGCTTGCATTGGAGAATCAATATCAGAGAATCACGGAACGGTTGGGTTGTGTTGGAAGGGACCATAAAGTCCATCCAGTCTCACCCCTGCCACGGGCAGGGACACCTCCCATGGGATCAGGGGCTCCAAGCCCCATCCAACCTGCCCTTGAACCCCTCCAGGGATGGGGCAGCCACCCCTGCTCTGGGTAACCTGGACTAGTGCCCTGTCACCCTCATGGTGAAGAATTTCTTCCTAATGTCTAATCTAAGTCTTCAACAAACCTTCTGAGATTGCAGGGATTCACGTACCGTCTGCACCTCTCAAAATGCAATGAGTGACATCGACAAATACTCTTATCATCTCGCCTACTCCAAAAGGAAACGTCGTCAGTGCCAATAGCTTCTGCCACGCAAAGACTGCCTTGTCCAAGCAGCATTTGGAGTCAGTTCCTGCAAGGTCCTCATAGGGCCTGTTCTCCAGCCCCTTCACCAGCTTCATTGCTCTTCTCTGGACTCACTCCAGAGCCTCAACATCCTTCTTGTGCGGAGGGACCCAGAACTGAACACAGGATTCAAGGAGTGGCCTCACCAGTGCTGAGTCCAGAGGGAGAAGAACCTTCCTGGACCTGCTGGTCACACCATTTCTGATCCAAGCCAGGATGCCCTTGGCCATCTTGGCCACCTGGGCACACTGCTGGCTCATGGTCAGTCGGTTGTCGACCAACACCCCCAGGTCCCTCTCCTCCTGGCAGTTTTCCAACCAGACTTCTCCCAGTCTGTAGCTCCGCATAGGGTTGTTATGCCCCAAGTGCAGGACCCGACATTTGGCCGTGTTAAACCTCATCCCATTGGACTCTGCCCAGTGGTCCAGCCTGTTTAGGTCCCTTTGCAGAGCCTCCCTACCCTCCAGCAGTTCGACACTTGCACATAGCTTTGTGTCATCTGTAAACTTGCTGAGGGTACCCTCAATGCCTTTCCACAAGGCTCCAGTGTATAAATCTCAGTTTATTGTTTTCTATCAGGGCAAAATGTTAGTTTCTGTGCCAGGTGTCTCGAATTAATAGGCTGGAGGTTTAAAGGAGAAGGAGAAAATAGCAAAAAAAAATGTTCCTGTATTTGTTCTAGTCTTGAAAAGCCCTGATTTAATTAATCTTCCTTCATCAGAAGCAGAAAGCATGGGTCTAATTGCAGGCTCAGAAGCATCAGTTGTCCAAGTGATTGGATGGCAGTTAGACATGAAAGAGAGTCAAACAAGGCATTGATGAATGCAGGTTTATTAGGAGCTCAGTCTCATTGACTTGTCTCGTGAAGCAGTTGGAAATTGGCTACAAAGTAATAAAAGAAAATTAAAACACATAAAACTTTGTTAAAGTAACATGGGAAGGCTCGCATTAAGCCCAAACAACCCGGGGAGCTGAGAAGTAGAGAAGTAAAACACAAGGTAAAGACTTGCTGTCCAATCCACAGTCCTTTGAAACCAATGGTGAGGTGACAGACTGAGCTGAAGGCCATTGTCCACCCATCAGAGGTCTATTTATAGAACCACAGAATCACAGACTCACCAGGTTGGAAGAAACCCACCGGATTATCATGTTCAACCATTCCCATCAATCACTAACCCATGTCCCTCAGCACCTTGTCCACCCGTCCCTCAAACCCCTCCAGGGAAGAGGGCTCAACCACCTCCCTGGGCAGCCTCTGCTAGTGCCCAATGACCCTTTCTGTGAAAAACTTCCTCCTAATGTCCAGCCTAAATCTCCCCTGGTGGAGCTTGAGGCCATCATAGAATCATAGAATGGTTTGGATTGGAAGGGATCTCAAACCCCATCCAGATCCAAACCCCTACCATGGCTCAGGGGCTCCAAGCCCCATCCAACCTGCCCTTGAACCCCTCCAGGGATGGGGCAGCCACCATTGCTCTGGGAAACCTGTTCCAGGACCTCCCCACCCTCACAGAAAAACATTTCTTCCTAAGATCTCATCTCTATCTCCCGTCTTTCAGATGAAAACCATTCCCCCTCATCCTGTCCCTGCTCCAGAGCCCCTTCCCAGCTTTCCATACCGGAAACTGCGAGACTGAAATATTAGGCTCATCTTCATTCCTGCTCTTTTCTTGCCTCTTTTATATATCCTGGATAGATACCGACTTTGTCCTTCTCAGCACAGTTCATCACAGCAAAAATCCGATCTTGGCCATGGCTCCTGGGGGCTCACGGGGTATTAAAATAAAATTTAAAAAAAAAGGTCTAGAATTTTGGTAATGTGCAGCTGACAGATAAATGGAGAAAATGTGGTGGGAGGAGAGCAGAGACGAGGTAGCAGTGGAAATTAGTGTGCTCGCAGGGGTCTCCCAGGTGGCAGCCGTCCCAGCTCCTAAATTTAATAGATTAGATGGAAAGTAATGCCTCCCCCACCTCTTCCCCTGAGGGGACTGGTATCTCTCAGGAAACCGTTTCCCAGTAATTAGCACCTGCGAGTTAGAAAAATCAGCGAATGGCACAGCCTCTCCAACAGGGCAGTGGGGAGCTCGGCTGCATTTGCATTTTTCCTGCTATCAAAAATGTGTTTCAGATAATCACAGAATCATAGAATCACCAGGTTGGAAGAGACCAACCAGATCATCAAGTCCAACCATTCCTACCAATCTCTAAACCATGTCCCTCAGCACCTCATCCACCTGCACCTTAAACACCTCCAGGGAATGCGAGTCAACCCCCTCCCTGGGCAGCCTCTGTCAGTGCCTAATGACCCTTTCTGTGATGAATCAGGCTTGTATCAGAAAGGGTGTGACCAGCAGGGCCAGGGAGGAGATTCTCCCTCTGGACTCAGCACTGGTGAGGCCGCTCCTTGAATCCTGTGTTCAGTTGTGGGCCCCTCAGCACAAGAAGGATGTTGAGGCTCTGGAGTGTGTCCAGAGAAGAGCCATGAAGCTGGTGAAGGGGCTGGAGAAGAGGCCTTATGAGGAGCGGCTGAGAGAGCTGGGAGTGTTTAACCTGGAGAAGAGGAGGCTGAGAGGAGACCTCATTACTCTCTACAACTACCTGAAAGGAGGTTGTAGAGAGGAGGGAGTTGGGCTCTTCTCCCAAGTGACAGGGGACAGGACAAGAGGGAATGGCCTCAAGCTCCTCCAGGGGAGATTTAGGCTGGAGATTAGGAGGAAGTTTTTCACAGAAAGGGTGATTGAGCATTGGAATAGGCTGCCCAGGGAGGTGGTTGATTCCCCTTCCCTGGAGGTGTTTAAGGTACAGGTAGACGAGGTGCTGAGGGACATGGTTTAGTGTTTGATAGGAATGGTTGGACTCTATGATCCGATGGGTCCCTTCCAACCTAGTTGTTCTATGATTCTATGATTCTACGAATTTAAGGTCCCTTCCAATCCAACCCATTCCATGATTCCATGAAATATGACACAAAATGTTATCCCCCCCACCTCCAAGCAAATGAAACTCTAAAGACATCTGCTAAAGTATTATAATCAATACAGCATTTGAATGAGGAGAAAAGGGACTGATTTTTAATGAGTTACCTAGGTTTTTTTGAACAAATCCTGTTTTCCTCCAGTATTTTGATTACAGCCACTTCTGTGATCCTAAACCATCCCCTGCTTCGAGAATTACTTAAAACCAGTCCTTGTGTATGGAAAGTGATTGATTCCTTTATTTTATTTTGCAAAGCCAATTTCGCTGCACTTTGAAGAACATCACACAAATTTGTATTTTGCTGCTTTGTCATTTGGTTGCTTCGTAGGAGGGAAAAAAAGAATGTAATTATTTTGTGCTAGTGATTAAAAGGACAGGAAAAAAATTCCTTTTGTGAGGGCTATAAACTATCAGCTCATCAGGACTGCAATAGGTTTAAATCTACCACAACTGCTACATAGGATTTGTTCATATGGTTTATCTCTTCCGACCTGGTTGTTCTATGATTCTATGATTCTGTGACTGCATCAGTGTTAAAGCAAGAGGGAGGACAGGATAACCATCCAAGAGGATCAGCACACATAGCGAGTTTTGGGTTTATATGGGCCACCTGCCCCTTGCAAATCCAGATCCACTGGTTTGTTGTGGGCAAAATTTATCACGGGTGATGACGAGTCACTGCCTCCTTAGCCAGAGACAAAGGATTAACTAGTTGGGTTTAGGTCAGTCCATACAAACAGCTATTTTTGAAAGCTGCCTGGAGGAGAAGGACCTGGGGGTGTTGGTTGAACATGAGCCAGCAGGGGCCCAGATAGCCAAGAAGGCCAATGGCATCTTGGCTTGGATCAGAAATGGCGTGGCCAACAGGGCCAGGGAGGTTCTTCTCCCTCTGGACTCAGCACTGGGGAGACCGAATCTTGAATCCTGGGGTTAGTTCTGGTCCCTCAGCACAAGAAGGATGTTGAGGCTCTGGAGAGAGTCCAGAGAAGAGCAATGAAGCTGGTGAAGGGGCTGGAGAACAGGCTCTATGAGGAGCGGCTGAGAGAGCTGGGGGGGTTTAGCCTAGAGAAGAGGAGGCTGAGGGGAGACCTCATTGCTCTCTACAACTCCCTGAGAGGAGGTTGTGTAGAGGAGGGAGCTGCGCTCTTCTCCCAAGGGACAGGGGACAGGACGAGAAGGAATGGCCTCAAGCTCCACCAGGGGAGGGTCAGGCTGGACATTAGGAAAAAAATTTTCAGGGAAAGGGTGATTGGGCAGTGTCAGAGGCTGCCCAGGGAGGGGGCTGAGTCACCTGATTCGGAATCAACAAATTCACGATTCACACCAATACCTATTTTACGCCTTCAGCTGGAGCAGGGGTTGTTCTCCAGAGTGGAGAAAGGAGAAGCATCCCACCCCTCCGGGTTAACCCAACTGCCATTTCTGTGCTCCTGCAGTTTGTGCATCCAAAGTCACACGTGGCTTCCGAACTCCATCCACGTGCCTGGCACTGCAGGGGATGGGGCCCACGGCTTCTTATTATCCAAGGGAAAGGGAAGAAAGGCATCCAGCAAGCAGAGACACACGCTAATGAGACAGAAATTATTGCCTAATGCTGCTCCCTCTGGCTTCAGTTGAAGCAGGATTGTGACCTAAGAGATGATTTATTTATCTTTAAATCCACATATTTCTAAAGATGAATGCTTTAAAAATAAAACCTTAGTGGAAAATCTGCATTAAAGATATAATCCAGTAGCATTGCGGTTCCTTATCCCGTACAGTCGCAATTGAAAAATGGGGCAGATAATGTGAGCTTTTGTCATTTATATCTGAGAAGACTTCAGGAAGCAAAGACTTTCATGTGAATCATGTAAAAGGATTTTCTGCAAAACTCTGTGTCTGAGCGAGAATAAAAAAAAAAAAATCTCAACTCCAGAAAGGGCATCATGTTAAACAGATGTACAATATTGCCTGGCAGGTCTAAAACCCTCATGAGCTCTAATTTTAAGTTGGCTAAAACCTTAAAAAGTTTTACTTTTATTTATATCAGAGCTTTCTCTCCTCTCTTTTGAATAAAATCTCTGTCGGAAAATCCTAGTTATCAAGATTGCAAAGTCAATGACTGAAAAAAAAAAGCTTCCACGGAAGGAGCAGAAAGGCTTTTCTGCATTAAAATCATCCTCCTGCAAGGTAGAACGTGTATTCAATCCGAACCACATGGCAAAAAAAAGATGGGATTTTGAGAGATCGGCTTGAAAAGTGAGATTCCCATGGTCGGAAACACAAGAGACATTGGACCTAAATTAGCATCGAACTGTTTGCATAATTTCCTGATGACAACACCACCTCCTATGACATATCCGGCGTTTGTTGCCTCCTGCGGCGAAGCTTTAAAGTCCCAGTTGTAAACACCAAATCTCTGTTTTCCTCTTCCAGTAAGTGGAGCAAATGTAAAAGCCGCAATCGCCAAACTCTGTGTTGGAGTTGACAGTCAACTTCTCCCTCTCGCAGTGAGCGTTAACGCGTGTTCTGAACTTCCTGATTAGGATGATCCCTGATTAGGCTGCAGATAGTCCTCTGATTAAAGTGCTCTTGGCTATTTTGGAGCTTCACATAAATATACATGAATGTGAGAGAGGGGAAAAGAGTAAACAGACAACAAAACTGAAGCTGGAGAGCCAGGGGGACAACCCAGATCCTAGGTGACAGATGTCGGAATGTGTCCCCTCGGGAACTGTCGTGCTATGAGCACGCAGAGACCTGTTGGAGGCCACCAAGGGTTCCTGTCAGCCCTGATACCCAAACCATTCTCTGATTCTAAAGCCATCTAGCACCTCCCAATTCAATGGAAAGTGGTTGGACTCGATGATCCGATGGGTCTCTTCCAACCTGGTGATTCTATGATTCTATTCTATGAAATCATAGAATCATAGAACAACCAGGTTGGAAGAGACCCATCGGATCATCGAGTCCAACCATTCCTATCAAACATTAAACCATGTCCCTCAGGACCTCATCTACCCGTCCCTTAAACACCTCCGGGGAAGGTGAATCAACCACCTCCCTGGGCAGCCTGTTCCAATGCCCAATGACCCTTTCTGTGAAAAACTTCCTCCTAATCTCTAGCCTAAACCTCCCCTGGCGGAGCTTGAGGCCATTCCCTCTTGTCCTGTTCCCTGTCCCTTGGGAGAAGAGCCCAGCTCCCTCCTCTCCACAACCTCCTTTCAGGGAGTTGTAGAGAGTAATGAGGTCTCCCCTCAGCCTCCCCTTCTCTAGTCTAAGCAACCCCAGCTCTCTCAGATGCTCCTCATAAGGCCTGTTCTCCAGCCCCTTCACCAGCTTCATTGCTCAATCAAATCAGTAACATGGCAATCAAATCAATAACAGGTTGATAAAGCTAAATTAATAACATTCACACTTCTCTACCCTCTACCTGCAGCTTTCCCAGCTTTCTGCAGGTATATTTCCATCTCGTATCTTCTGCTGCTTCCACACCATCCCATAAACAGCAGCCCACCCTGCTGCTGCTGGGCACCTTTTGATCCGAAAGCAAAAGCACAACCACTCCTCACCAGCACTGCTGCTTCTCGTCTCAGACAGCTTATTAGCAAAGGCCGTGGACACAACCCTCCCTCCTCTCCTCTCTGACACCCGGAGGGCTGTTACCAATTGTTTTCTCTTGAGGCATTTCATTCCGAATCCCTGTCTCTCCTGGTGACCTTTATTCTCACCAGGTTTTTATTTTTATCTCGGCTTTCCCTCTCAGGCTCCGCTAAAGATGAAGGAGAACTCGTTCAGCTGTAATAACGAGCAACCAGGCTTTCAACCCCTGAACCGAACGGACAAAACCAAGGTGGTTGCCCCTGTGTTCCCACAATGCGCGGAGAGAGAGGAACACATGTCTTCAGAAGGAGATATGAGCCCTCTTTGGTTGCTCAGTAATAGAGTTTCTTCTTTAATTTACAGAGTAGATATTCCTGCTACAATAGTGGAAGATGACTACTACTGGCATAATTGATCGTCCCTGTTAGGGCTTCCCGGCGCTGGAAAAAAGAGGTGCTCGATGCCTCCAAATGTCGACGTGTCACACTGACAACGCTGAGCAACATGCAATTAAGGCTTCTGTGATCGCTTCTCAGTAGAGTTCCCACTGCTGGAGCTGCCTAATCTTTTAGCGCTTGTCTGTGGTTGATAAATTGTGAAATTTTGAACTGAGGAAAAAGAATACCAGCGTTTTCAGCCCAGCTCCAATGAGGTCAAGCACAGACGGAGAGTAAGGGAGTACTTGCTGTCTCTCAGAGAAGATGCTCCTCCCAGTTTGGACAGCAGGATGCTACGGAGCACAACTAAAATGCAATCCTGGCCACATATACGGATGTGTGCAAGTTCAGTCCTCAAAAGCACTATCACTGTAATGAGAAATAAGGAACAGGCTGTTGTCACAGCTTCCTCTGTTATCAGCACACATCACATAGAATCATAGAATGGTTTGTGTTGGAAGGGATCTCAAAGCCCATCTAGTTCTACCCCAAGGGCAGGGACAACCTCCTTTCAGGTAGTTGTAGAAAGTAATGAGGTCTCCTCTCAACCTCCTCTTCTCTAGGATAAACACCCCCAGCTCTCCCAGCCGCTCCTCATAGGGCCTGTTCTCCAGACCCTTCACCAGCCTCGTTGCTCTTCTCTGGACTCACTCTAGAGCCTCAACATCCTTCTTGTGCTGAGGGGCCCACAACTGAACACAGGATTCAAGGAGCGGCCTCACCAGTGCTGAGTCCAGAGGGAGAATCTCCTCCCTGGCCCTGCTGGTCACACCCTTTCTGATCCAAGCCAGGATACCATTGGACTTCTTGGCCACCTGGGCACACTGCTGGCTCATGGTCAGTCGCTGTTAACCAACACCCCCAGGTCCCACTCCTCCTGGCAGTTTTCCAGTCAGACTTCACTTAGGATGAGATGCTGCCAAATGTTCTCCTTGCTGGCAGTCTCAATATCATGGCCTGTAGTGGTATTTAGGAAGAGAATCCTTTTCACTGCAGAGAGATGTCCCCAACCCCCAAGTCCCATGTGAGCCTCTCATTTTCAGCAGTTCTTGCTCTGTTTTCGGGGCTGGCTGGTTGGTTTTCTGCAGCTCTGCATGCAAGAGCAGGGCCGCGACGCTGCTTGAGGAGAGGAGGGTTAACCAACAGATTCTCTCTCTCACACGCAGACATGCGAGCAGAGCAAAGAAGCAAATAAGACAAGTGTAGTGAGGCATATTTCTCATTAAACATAGCAACTGGAAGCACAGCTCCAGGAATAGAGAGCTCATTTATCATATCTCATGGATGACACTGTTTTATTACCTCTGGGGGCTGTAGGTAAACTTCGGTCTTACTGGGCAACGCAGGGAATAAGACCTGTGGAGTTGCTAGGGTTTCAGCTCCTATTTTAATATTTCCCGTCTGCTCCATCACAGATCTTGTTGTATTTAATTTTGGGGAGCACATCCGAGCCTGTTAGGATGAAGCCCTGTGTGTGCCCTGCGGTGCTGCTATTCCCAAGTGCATTGACCTCCGTTGCCTACACGGTCTTAGAATATGGATCTTGAAACCGCACAACCTGGAATTGCTGAGAGGGGAATGGAGCTGGGGAAGGGGCTGATACTCAGGAGTTCTGGGAGCAGCTGATGGACCTGGGGGGATATAGCCTGGAGAAGAGGAGGCTGAGAGGAGACATCATTACTCTCTACAACTACCTGAAAGGAGGTTGTGGAGAGGAGGGAGCTGGGCTCTTCTCCCAAGGGACAGGGGACAGGATGAGAGGGAATGGCCTCAAGCTCCACCAGGGGAGGGTCAGACTGGACGTTAGGAAAAAATCTTTCACAGAAAGGGTGATTGGGCAGTGTCAGAGGCTGCCCAGGGAGGAGGTTGAGTCACCTTCCCTGGAGGGGTTTAAGGGACGGGTGGACGAGGTGCTGAGGGACATGGGTTAGTGACTGATGGGAATGGTTGGACTCAATGATCCGATGGGTCTCTTCCAGCCTGGTGATTCTATGATTCTATGAATCCATTAGCCAAGTCCTGCTCGATAACTTAGAGCTGAGACTTCAGCTGGGCCCAAGGAGCTGAAAGGGAGCCTCCACCCTGCCCAAGCCAGCAGGAGCTGGATTTGACTCTTTCAGCTACAACTGTTCATCTGAGAGACCTCATTGCTCTCTCCTGAAAGGAGGTTGTAGAGAGGAGGGAGTTGGGCTCTTCTCCCAAGTAATATGAGATAGGACAAGAGGAAATGGTCTGAAGTTGCATGAGGAGAGGTTTAGGCTGGATCTCTTTACTGGAAGAGTGGTGAAGCATTGGAACAGGCTGCCCAGGGAGGTGGTGGAGTCATCGTTCCTGGAGCTGTTTAAAAGATGAGCAGACAAGGTGCTCAGGGATCTGGTTTAGTAGTGGACACGTATGGGTGGACTGGATCATCTCAAAGGTCTTTTCCAACCAAACTATGATTCAATGTGCAAGACAGTGCAGTCTTTTCCAACCTAATGATTCTGCGATTCTGAGCTGGGGCTTGGACATGAAAACATCACAACAGGCAGCACTGTCCATGTTCTTTCTGTAGCCCAGGGACACTGCACTGGTGTCTGCTGTAATTTACAAGCAACTTCTCGCGCTCAGAGGGAAATACGTTGTCAGCAAGTTCTCTCTTAATTTGCATTCTTCCAATCTAATCAAACCTTTGTAAACACCAGCTCTTTGAAAATAATAATCAACAGCAAAGACACACTGGTAGGCTAAGGGAAGGTGAATTAAGATGCTTTTCTTTCTCCTATGCTAATCTTCTCCTAATTAAGTTTTATTAATATTATGATGCGGCCGCTCCCATTCCTATTTCCCACTCATATTGTCCGTAGTTAAAATCAAATTGCTAACGAATGAGCTGTATATTTGGTTTAATCACTTAAGCCTCTGACTTTCATCTTTTTCATAAGTAACCGTTACAGTAAGACCAGAATTGGGTACATTCCTTTCCCCCTCCCTCCCCGGTTTTTGAAATATTCTCGCATGATTATTCTATGGGTGAGAGTGACATTTTGTTATGATAAGTTGGATGAGTCATTATCATCAGGAGACAGTTGGGTTGTCTTATATTTATATCAAGGTGCTTTTCATCCCGGGATGGGGGTGGGAAGAACCCCCCTTTTGTTTTAAACAGTCTAATGCTGCAGCTTTCATGCCCAAATTGCCACAGAATAATGTTATATTCTTCCCTTTTGATTCTCAAGGCATGCTTTGAAAGGGCTAATCAAAAAAGAAATGGGAGGCTTGAGCTCAGCTGTAGATGAGCAAGACTTTGAAGTCGGAACCGCTGGTAATCCACAGTGTTCCAGGTGCATCACCTGGTGCAGGTGGTTTTATTGATGGGAGAGGATGGGAGGACTCAGCTTCTTCTGATCCTCGTGCAGGGTGGTGTCCAAACCCGATGGTATTGAGTGTAAAAGGTATAGATACACTTGGGGTGGGCTGAGTGATGTCTGTCACTTTGGGGAACAACTGTGGCATTCAAAAAGTGTGTAGATGTCACACTTTCATAGAATAACAGAATCACCAGGTTGGAAGAGACCCACTGGATCATCGAGTCCAACCATTCCCATCAAACATTAACCCACGCCCCTCAGCACCTCGTCCACCCGTCCCTTAAACCCCTCCAGGGAAGGTGAATCAACCCCCTCCCTGGGCAGCCTCTGACAGTGCCCAATGACCCTTTCTGTGAAAAATATTTTCCTAATATCCATCCTGACCCTCCCCTGGTGGAGCTTGAGGCCATTCCCTCTTGTCCTGTCCCCTGTCACTTGGGAGAAGAGGCCAGCTCCTTCCACTCCACAACATCCTTTCAGGTAGTTGTAGAGAGTAATGAGGTCTCCTCTCAGCCTCCTCTTCTCAACCTTAACAATTCTACTTTACCTAAAAGGAGGTTGCAGAGAGGTGGATGTTGGTCTCTTCTCCCAAGTGATAGGTAATAGTATAAAAGGGAACCGTGATAAGCTGCATCAGGGAAAGATTAGATTGGACAATAGGAATAAATTCTTCACAGAAAGGGTTCTCAAGCACTGGAACAGGCTGCCCAGAGAGGTGGTTGAGTCCCCTTCCCTGGAGGTGTTTAAGGGATGGGTCGATGAGGTGCTGAGGGACATGGGTTAGTGTTTGATGGGAATGATTGGACTCAATGATCCGATGGGTTTCTTCCAACCTGGTGATTCTATGATTCTATGACTCATTATTATTCCAACTTAGAGAGGGGTCTGAGAGAGTCACCGCGGTTTCACTTCTGTTCTGTGCAGATCTAATAAGAAGATGGGTAGATGAGGGACTTAAGGACATGGTTCAGTGGCAGATGGGTCTGGTTGGACTTGATCTCCATGATCGTGATCTATGATTCTATGATTTATTACGGGACAGGCACAGCTGGAGTTGATGATTTCAAAGGTCTTTGCCAACCTAATGGTTCTCTGGTTGATTTTTTTTTTCCACATAGCTGCCCAGGTGCAGCAACAGAGTGAAATAAAATGGTAAAAGAAATGTAAATATACGTCAGGCTGAATTCAGCAGCTTTTGTTCTAGATCTGTTTTGATAGAAGTGCCAAATTCTATCAGCTTATCTGATTTCAGGTGGCTCTTACAAATCATCCTGCTGGCTTGTCCATCTGTTGACGCTGATTTTTTTTTTTTTTGAGGTTTTTTTTTTTTAGTGGAGAAATGAGGATAATTTTCACCACTATGGACAGTTGGGAAACTGTTGTTGATGCTCTGTAGTTTCTCAAAGAAACGTCAGCCCCTGTGCTGGTTTCTTTCCCAGAAGGAAGAAAATAATCCTTGAGAAAGGAAAATATTTCTTGGTTGACAGAAACTATTTAAATACATAATTATCACTGGGGGGGAGTCATTAAGAGGATGCTTTTCTTTTCACTCTGATGAATGTGTTGAATTATGAGTTGCATCAGAAGCATTTATAGATCTAACTCGGAGACAGATATGTAAATGTGGTGGCCTCACGCAAGCTAACGTCCCCTCGCTGCAGTTCTGAAATATTTAAAAGGCTCCATCCTGATCCTTCAGCTCTAAAAAATGGGAGAAAACTCTAGCGGTTGCCCTAGATTTTCCCTGGTGTCACTGTGGACCTCGTGATAAACTCCCGTGAGTTTATTAAGGCCTGAAATCCAGCTTTGTGTGATGGATCCCTCAGCACAAGAAGGATGTTGAGGCTCTGGAGCGAGTCCAGACAAGAGCAATGAGGCTGATGAAGGGGCTGGAGAACAGGCCTTATGAGGAGTGGCTGAGAGAGCTGGGGGTGTTTAGCCTAGAGAAGAGGAGGCTGAGAGGAGACCTCATTACTCTCTACAACTATCTGAAAGGAGGTTGCAGAGAGGAGGGAGCTGGACTCTTCTCCCAAGGGACAGGGGACAGGACAAGAGGGAATGGCCTCAAGCTCCACCAGGGGAGATATAGGCTGGAGATTAGGAGGAAGTTTTTCACAGAAAGGGTCATTGAGCATTGGAATAGGCTGCCCAGGGAGGTGGTTGATTCACCTTCCCTGGAGGTGTTTAAGGGACAGGTAGATGAGGTCCTGAGGGACATGGGTTAGTGTTTGATAGGAATGGTTGGACTCGATGATCCGATGGGTCTCTTCCAACCTGGGGATTCTATGATTCTATGATCTACTCTTGTGCAGGCTCGAACATCACTCAGTGTTCCATAGGAAATGCAAAGTCTTTGGAGAACTATGTTTTAGGGGCTTAAGTGGGACTGAAGAAGCAGAGAGGTCTCCTGCAAAGAGCTCCATTGTCACCCTGATGGCCTGGAGGAGTGAATCTTGGTTGTGGAGCACTCCTCGCTGCTTTTTTCATGCTCTCTTTCCCACTCCACGTATCTGGCATTTTGCTGAAGAGTCAAAGAGATGAGCAAGCTGCGGAGAAGGGAGCCACTCGCAGAGGAAGATTTATTCATGGCTGAGGAGCAAATATTCACATTAATGAAGAAAGAAAGGGGTTGATATTAAGAAAATGCTGCAGCAAGAAGGGCTCATGTTAACCTGGGGCAGGTGGAACCTGTTTCTCATCTGGAACTGACATAGTCCTTCGGTTGCACAAGTTGACCTGGAGGATTTTTATGCAAACAAATCACTTTATTCATTCCTTCCAGTAGGGAAAGGGTCTCCCGGAAAGCTGGGAAGGGGCTTTAGATCAGGGAGTGTGGGGATGGGACGAGGGGGAATGGTTTTAAGCTGAAAGAACAGAGATTGAGATGAGATCTTAGGGAGAAATGTTTTCCCATGAGGGTGAGGAGGCCCTGACCCAGGTTGCCCAGAGCAGGGGTGGCTGCCCCATCCCTGGAGGGGTTCCAGGCCAGGTTGGATGGGGCTTGGAGCCCCTCATCCAGTGGGAGGTGTCCCTGCCCATGGCAGAGGTGGAACTGGATGGGCTTGGAGGTCCCTTCTGCTCCAAACCCTTCCATGGTTCTATGATAAAAAAGCAAACCACCCGTGTCAATGCTTCATTGAGATTTCTTATTGATTTTGCTGTGTCGGCCGCAGTCTCCAAAACACTTAATGAAAATATTCAAGACGGATGAGTCAGAATTCTGAAGCCAACATGAAGTGGTTCATTTTCCATTGCCTGGGATAGGAGGGTTGATTTGACCTTTCTATCAGCATCCTTATTACTGCAGCTTGACACGTGAATTATACTTTTAATATTTTTTTACTTTACCTTACACTGAAACATAGAAAGAAGCAGAGCTGCGTATCATGGAGGAACAGTTAAAAAAAAGAACTTTTTAATTGTGCTCTTAGTAGCTTTCCTGCTGGCTTTGCCCACTGCCATCTCCTTCCTAAATGGGAATGGAAAGCAGAAAGCATCTCCCCACAAAATTCCTGCCCAGAATCAATATCTTAATTAAAAGAGATTGTGGAGTTCTACAGGTGACTGACAAGGTGGAATCGGAATAAAACTCAAATAAAAACTGCCATATGCATCTTTTAAACTACTAATTAAACGCCGTTTAATAACAGTCTGGATTTTTTCGGAAGCAGAAGCCTTAAGAGCTATATCATAGAATCATAGAACAACCAGGTTGGAAGAGACCCATCGCATCATCGAGTCCAACCATTCCTATCAAACACTAAACCATGTCCCTCAGCACCTCATCCACCCGTCCCTTAAACACCTCCAGGGAAGGGGAATCAACCACCTCCCTGGGCAGCCTATTCCAATGCCCAATGACTCTTTCCCTGAAAAACTTCCTCCTAATCTCCAGCCTAAATCTCCCCTGGTGGAGCTTGAGGCCATTCCCTCTTGTCCTGTCCCCTGTCCTTTGGGAGAAGAGCCCAGTTCCCTCCTCTCTACAACCTCCTTTCAGGGAGATGTAGAGAGTGATGAGGTCTCCTCTCAGCCTCCTCTTCTCCAGGATAAACAGCCCCAGCTCTCTCAGATGCTCCTTTTGTTCTCCAGCCCCTTCACCAGCTTCATTGCTCTTCTCTGGACTCGCTCCAGAGCCTCAACATCCTTCTTGTGCTGAGGGGCCCACAACTGAACACAGGATTCAAGGAGCGGCCTCACCAGTGCTGAGTCCAGAAGGAGAATCACCTCCCTGGACCTGCTGGTCACACTGTTTCTGATCCAAGCCAGGATGCCCTTGGCCTTCTTGGCCACCTGGGCACACTGCTGGCTCATGGTCAGTCGCTGTCGACCAACACCCCCAGGTCCCTCTCCTCCTGGCGGTTTTCCAGCCAGACTTCTCCCAGTCTGTAGCTCTGCAATATCCTCCTCGATGCTCCTGACCCAGCAGCCAGGTGTATTGCTATGGGAAGGCTGTAGAATTATTTTCTTTGAAAGAAAGGTTCAATATTGCTTTATTCTTATTATTTCTTCCTTCGGGCATTGTATCTCCCACAATGCAATGTGCAGGACGAAAAGTGACCTTTTTTTTTTTTTTAATTTTTTTTCGCCCTTAGATTTATAATTTTCCCAAAGTCTAATATTGGCAATGAATTACCTTTCCTGGAGCTCTGTATTTATCAGGAGTGGCAGAGGAGTTAATTGCATAGCCAGGGAGCTGTGCATTAAACAGCAGCCGGCGATTTGTTTGGAGATCTATTTATTGTTCCTGTTCGGATCAAACGTGGCTCCGTTTCCATTCCTGCTGTTTCAACTTCTCCTCCACTTGCTAAAAACAGTGGATAACAACCCGGTGAACCAGAGTGTCAAGGGATTCCTTCTCCTCCCCCCTCAAGAGCTGCTTTCTGTAAAGAAATACTGTTTCTTAATTAATCATTTATCCACTTCATTAGCTATTGTCAGCAACAGAATAAGAAATTGGGCTGCGGAGGTGATGCACATTTGTATTTATTTTGTTTTCTAAGGAGCTGGTGATCGTTTAACCAAGCAGATGTGGTGGAAACTCTTTATCAGGGAGGGCTGGGACGAGGGGCAATGGTTTTAAGCAGAAAAAGGGGAGATTGAGGTGGGATTTGAGGCAGAAATGTTTTGCTGTGAGGGTGAGGAGGCCCTGGAGCAGGATTCCCAGAGCAGTGGTGGCTGCCCCATCCCTGGAGGGGTTCAAGGGCAGGTTAGACAGTTTCTCAGGAATTCAGTGAAGCCGGAGTTGCTTCTCCTTCTCTTCCTTCCTTCTCTTACTTTTCTTCCTTCTCTTCCTTTCTTCCTTCCTTCTCTTCTTTCCTTCCTTCTCTTTCTTCTCTTCCTTTCTTCCTTCCTTCTCTTCTTTCCTTCCTTCTCTTCCTTTTCATCCTTCCTTCCTTCTCTTCCTTTTCATCCTTCCTTCCTTCTCTTCCTTTTCATCCTTCCTTCTCTTCCTTCCTTCTCTTTCTTCTCTTCCTTCATTCCTTCCTTCTCTTCCTTCCTTTCTTCCTTCTCTTCTTTCCTTCCTTCTCTTCCCTCCTTTCTTTCTGCTGATGGGCCATGTCCAAGCTTGATTTCTTTATTCCCACTCGCCACGTTCATCTGGATCGACGCTCTAATGGGCTGGAGGTGGAAAACTCCTCACCAAGAGTCTCAGATCATAGCAGAGGCAATTCCAGTTCTGTGTTTAGTACTAATCGCCCATCAGAAGTTCAAGTGGGGCTGTTGCTGTTTTCCTAGCTCTAGTTGGCATTCACGGACCTTTTACCCTCTGCACTGACTTTTCAATCATAGAATCATAGAACAACCAGGTTGGAAGGGACCCATCGGATCATTGAGTCCAACTATGTTTTCCTGACAATAGCTCACAGTTAGTCACCTCTCCTCTTGCCTTTGTTAAATGGATAAACATCTCTTCTTGTTCTTCATTCATCTTTTTTTTTTTCCTGCTTTCCGCTGCTGTCACACTGTCAATCTCTTTGGTGGCAGAGAGGGACATGAAATGCATTCGACTCGATAGAAATGCAAAGATGGCCCAAAGGACAAGCTCCAGGAAAACACGGGGAAAAAAAAGAAAAGAACATTAATCTCTAATGCAGGGAAGTCCATTCGGAGATTTCCATACTCCTTTAACGATTGTCTCATTTCATAATGTTTCATGCAAATAAAAAGGACACGGTACAAATGAAACCTGGACTACCTCTTTATGCATTCATCATCAGCAATTACTCTTTGCTCCATATATTCCAGACTTATAAAGAACGACAATAGCTGAACACACTGAATTGATTATAATCTATTAGGAAACCTTTTTACTTAAACAGAGAATTCTTATTCCTGATGTTTTGCTGTTATCTCAAAAGACCTCAGTTAAAATTCAAAACCAGGAAACTTTGACCCAGAAGAATGTAGGATGTGTTTAAAAAAATATGAAAAAGTGGAAAGACGACTTGAAGGAAAGCAAATAATGGAGCAATTTAATCATCATGATGCTCTCACTGCTCCTTGTGGACCTGCTGAGGAACGAACGCTGCTCTGGAGAAGGACCTGAGGGTTTGATCATTCTCCCAACTTCACGATATCTATCCTGCTGTAACTTTACGGACGTGGATCCTCTTTCCTAAAGTCCTTGGGAAAAGGGAATTCACTCACAATGTTTGCTCCCACGTTGCTTGTTGTGCCCCCAACTTGTGGGCTGAGCAGTGAGAAAATCGCCCCTTAACACTTCAGTGTTTTGTTACTCTTATATTTTATATTTTATGTCCAGTCTTCGCTATTTACAGCTAAATAAAATGTCCTTTTATGGAAGATCATAGAATCATAGAACAACCAGTTTGGGAGAGACCCATCGGATCATCAAGTCCAACCATTCCTATCAAACACTAAACCATGTTCCTCAGCACCTCATCCACCTGTCCCTTAAACCCCTCCAGGGAAGGTGAATCAACCACCTCCCTGGGCAGCCTGTTCCAATGCCCAATGACCCTTTCCGTGAAAAACTTCCTCCTAATCTCCAGCCTAAATCTCCCCTGGCGGAGCTTGAGGCCATTCCCTCTTGTCCTGTCCCCTGTCCCTTGGGAGAAGAGCGCAGCTCCCTCCTCTCTACAACCTCCTTTCAGGGAGTTGTAGAGAGTAATGAGGTCTCCTCTCAGCCTCCTCTTCTCTAGGCTAAACACCCCCAGGTCTCTCAGCCACTCCTCATAGGGCCTGTTCTCCAGCCCCTTCACCGGATTTGTTGCTCTTCTCTGGACTCACTCCAGAGCCTCAACATCCTTCTTGTGCTGAGGGGCCCAGAACTGATCATGTTTGTACAAACTCTGAGTTAAAAAGTGCTGTTTCTCTGTCACAATATGAGTTGCAGTTGCTTATTTCTTGCCATGCATGTGAATTAGAAGAGGTTTGCCCCTTCTGATTAATTTTAAAGAGAGTAGAGAAGAAAGACGCTGGAGCCTGATGTCCAAAATGAAATTTAATTAAACTTTCTGCTTCTTTATGGCAGCCTGGAGTTTGTTTAGCTTTTTCTGTTGCCTGAAAAAATCATTATTAGACCAATAATTTCTGATGAACATGTTCTAGGAAATGGTGTCAATTGTAACTGCGTAGAACTTGGTTATTTCACTCTATTACCTGCAAATGAGTTACTCAGGAACAAGGAGTTCAATTGATAAAAGGCAAAAAAATCAATAGGTAAGATTGTTGAGATTAATTCTGAGTTCATAATGGATTCCCCCTCCCCCAACACTGAGGCTTCCAAGAGACTCTCTGTCTTCGACCTAAATTTGTGTTTCTTGGAGCAAAATTTGTGACTGATCCCAGGTGAAACTTTGGGAAAATTGGTTTTATGTTAGGTTTGTTAATAATTTCAAAAATAAAACCATCGCAGAGAAATTATGGGAGCTATAAAAACCCACTGGGCTTTCTTTAGCAGGATGGGGAGGGACTTTTTGCAAGGGTGTCTAGTGATGGTCCAAGGGAGAACGGCTTTAAATTGGAAGAAGGCAGATTTAGATTAGACAACAGAAAGAAATTCGTCACAATGAGGGTGGGGAGGTCCTGGCCCAGGTTGCCCAGAGAAGTGTTTGCTACCCCATCCCTGGAGGGGTTCAAGGGCATGTTGGATGGGGCTTGGAGCCCCTGAGCCAGAGGAAGAGGGTTGCTACTGGGTAATCTTTAAAGTCCCTTCCAACCCAAACTATTCTATGATTCTAGCTCTTTCCTACATCGTTTACCTTCTGGGTTGTTAGTCCGATGCAGTCTTACTCTGAGTCCTTTGCGATTTCACTCTGCAACTACATGAACTTGAAGACAAATCACAGAACCACAGAATCACAGAACAACCAGGTTGGAAGAGACCCATTGGATCATCAAGTCCAACCATTCCTATCAAACACTAACCCATGTCCTTCAGGACCTCATCTACCGGTCCCTGGGCAGCCTATTCCAATGCCCAATGACCTTCTGTGTGAAAAACTTCCTCCTGATCTCCAGCCTAATGATCACATAATCTCATGGTTCCTGCAGAATGACTTTAAAAAAATGAAAGATGTTTTAATTACTATTAAGAAAAAAGGCTGTGAGTCTAAGAAATCATCACAATAGTTGGCAACGAGTCTTTTTGAATAAGTTTCGCATTGAAACCAAGGAGAGTTTTGTGAGCAGTATTGCTCAGGCATTATCGATTAGGAGCTTGGAGGCCCTGATCCAGTGGGATCCGTGGCAGGGGATGGGACTCAATGGGCTTTAATGTCCCTTCAAATCCTAACTATTCTGTGTCTCTGTGTGAAGCCTTTTCAGGTCTAGCCATGGATGTAAACTTGTCCTTCCTCTTCGAAACTCTCGGCACTCTGAAACCCAGAGCGTGTTTTGCCAGCCCCTCACTCTGACTGTCATCCTCGCTGAACCGTCTGTAAATTCTGGTAACTCAAAGACTGGGGAAGTGTCGAGCATCCTTGAAAAGTTCTTATTCAGTCTTTTCATCTATCAGAACAGGTCCCTCAAGATTTTCGGAAAAAGTGCTGCTGACTCTTAGTCTTCTCCTACTGGCATTTGACACCAGTGACACCCAAGTTTCTCATTTCTTTTTTTCCTTTTTCTGCTGAACCAGCGTTCCTCGGCTCTCCATCCACCCACCTTTCACTGTCAATGGTCAGAAGCTTAGAACCATCACCTGCATTTCCAAGCCCATCAATTAGCTTCTGCTTTAATCAAGGGACCATACCTTCCTCTTCAGGCCCATCAATCATCTCTGGCTCTTGGTGAAGCTGCAGTCATCCATCCTTCACCTGCCTCATTACTCAGAGGAAGGTTGTGCTGTGAGGGTGGGCAGGGAGGTTGCTGTGCCAGCACTCCCCACAGCGCAGGGAGACTGCAGCCTGCAGGGCTCTATATTTCTTCATTTCTCCCTGTCTTTCTTCAGGGGATTCAGACCAGCTGGGATGAGCTTTCTTCTGCAGCTGTAGTTCATTCCTGCTCAGGCTGAGCAGGGATCTCCACAAACTAGGGTTTTGCACGATATCATTTGGCATCTACAGCTCCCTGAGAGGATGTTGTGGAGAGGAGGGAGCTGGGCTCTTCTCCCAAGGGACAGGACGAGAAGGAATGACCTCAAGCTCCACCAGGGGAGGTTCAAGCACCCTGATCCAGTGGGAGGTGTCCCTGCTCTGGGCAACCTAGGCCCCAGGGCCTTCCCACCCTCACAGCAAAACATTTCTGCCTAAGATCTCATCTCATAGAATCATAGAATCATAGAATCACCAGGTTGGAAGAGACCCATCGGATCATCGAGTCCAACCATTCCTATCAAACACTAAACCATGTCCCTCAGGACCTCATCTACCCATCCCTTAAACACCTCCAGAGAAGGTGAATCAACCACCTCCCTGGGCATCTCAATCACTTCTTTCAGCTGAAAACCATTCCCCCTCATTCTGCCCCTGCCCTCCCTGATCAGCAGCCCCTCCCCAGCTTTCCTGGAGCCCCTTTCAGTGCTGGAAGCTGCTCTAAGGTCTCCTTGGAGCCTTCTCTTCTCCAGGCTGAACAATCCCAACTCTCTCAGCCTGTCCTCATACAGGAGGTTCTTCAGCCCTTGGATCATCTCCGTGTTCTCCTCTGCACTTGCTCCAGCAGCTCCATGTCTCTCCTGTGCTGAATACTAAGCTCCAGGTGGGTTCTAATGAGAGCAGAGTGGGGCAGAATACCATCCATTGCCCTGTTGATTACATTATTTTTATTTAAAAACACTGACAAGCCTCTGAATGCTTTCAGTTTCCTCCTTCTTTAAAGCCCTGTGCTCACTTTTATCCCACTGCAGCTTAACCTCTGCAGCATCCAGGTTCTCCTCATGAAAAATATATAACTGAACTCTCACTTCATATTTGGAGAGCTTCTAATACGACGCGACGTGCTGCCTGGATGTGCTTAGTGCTTAAGGTGTCTCCTAGCAGCACCACCAGCCAACAGAGCTTTCCCTTTGGAATCGTTCCACCTCCATTTTCTCTGGGAGAAAGTAAAGAAAGAGAGCAGTTTGAAATCAATCTGTCTTTGCCGTGTTCCCCTCCCTTCTTTCTCATTTCTCTTTCCTTTTTTTCCCCCCTAGAGACTGGAGGTGTAAAAAGCCATTTCTTGGAAGCTGAAGTCTTTGGCGTGATTTTACACTTGCTATTCCATCCTTGCCTCCAGCTCGATGCTGCAACCACACAGAGATGCCTCCCATCTCACTGCCCCACAAGGCTGCTTATGCTTTTTAGATATGCTGCAAAATTAATGTAAATTCTTTGCTCTCACATCACAACTTAACCTCAATGGCCTTTATTGCTTTTCCCCTATGTGGGACCCTTAAGAGCTGAATCCCTGTTCATAGAATCACAGAATCATCAGGTTGTAAGAGACCCACAGGATCATCCAGTCCAACCATTCCTATCAAACACTAACCCATGTCCCTCAGCACTCTGTCCACTGCCCCTTAAACCCCTCCAGGGAGGGTGACTCAGCCCCCTCCCAGTTCAGTGCCCAACCACCCTTTCCGTGAAAATTTTTTTCCTGATGTCCAGCCTGCCCCTCCCATGGTGGACCTTGAGGCCGTTCCCTCAAAACTCCCCTGTGTGGTTGCTCCCCTGTTGCAACGAAGCTGGGGAAGGGGCTGGAGAACAAGACTTAGAGGAGCAGCTGAGGGAACTGGGGTTGTTTAGCCTGGAGAGAAGGAGGCTGAGGGGAGACCTTAATCACTTCCTACAGCTCCTTGAAAGGAGGTTGTGGTCTCTTCCCCAAAGTGACAGGTGAAAGGGCAAGAGAAAATGACCTCAAGTTGCACCAGGGAAGGTTTAGATTGGATATTAGGAAAAATATCTCCACTGAAAGGGTCTTCAGGCACTGGAAAGGCTGCCCAGGGAGGTAGTTGAGTCACTATCCCTGGAGGGATTTAGAAGACAGGTAGACGGGGTGCTCAGGGCAGAGGTAGAGCAGTGGTTTTGCAAGTCCTAATCCTAGGTACTGACTTGGTGAGCCCTGGACTAAGATTTTGGATGTCCATCCTAGATCATTTGCCATGTTCCAGAGCCCCTTGGCCATGGCTGAGCAGCTGAAAGGACAGTCGCTCATTTGCTTTGCTCTGAGCCTCTCTCTGCAAATACAAATCTATTCACCTGTCAGGCAGATTTGATTCCCAGCAGGTCCTTTCCCCGTGTTGCTCTGAATCACCGATGTCCACAGTTCACAGCACTGGAGCCACTCAGAGACAGATCCATCTGCGAACAGCCTGTGCTGTCACACCATAACCCCCAAGCAAGTCAAGGAGAGCCTGTCCCTGCGTTACTGGCTGTTCACACACACCAAACCAGCCACTTCCATAGGTCTGAGACAGTTTAAAGCAGGTTTTTTTTTTTTTTTTAGTTAAAGTAGATATCCTTCAGCAGGAATCCCACAGGCACATGCAGCACTGACATAAGCTGTCAGCATCCCAGCAGCTGAGCTGCAGGAGCCTGGTTGGTGTTGGTTGACAGCGACTGACCATGAGCCAGCAGTGTGCCCAGGTGGCCAAGAAGGCCAAGGGCATCTTGGCTTGGATCAGAAATGGTGTGACCAGCAGGGCCAGGGAGGTTCTTCTCCCTCTGGCCTCAGCACTGGTGAAGCCGCTCCTTGAATCCTGTGTTCAGTTCTGGGCCCCTCAGCACAAGAAGGATGTTGAGGCTCTGGAGCGAGTCCAGAGAAGAGCAACGAAGCTGGTGAAGGGGCTGGAGAACAGGCCTGATGAGGAACGGCTGAGAGAGCTGGGGGTGTTTATCCTGGAGAAGAGGAGTGCTGAGGGGAGACCTCATTACTCTCTGCAACTCCCTGAAAGGAGGTTGTGGAGAGGAGGGAGCTGGGCTCTTCTCCCAAGGGACAGGGGACAGGACAAGAGGGAATGGCCTGAAGCTCCACCAGGGGAGATTTAGGTTAGAGATTAGGAGGAAGTTTTTCACACAGAGGGTCATTGGAATAGGCTGCCCAGGGAGGTGGTTGATTCATCTTCCCTGGAGGTGTTTAAGGCACAGGTAGATGAGGTCCTGGGGGATATGGTTTAGTGTTTGACAGGAATGGTTGGACTCGATGATCCGATGGGTCTTTTCCAACCTGGTGGTGATTCTATGATTCTATGGCACTGGGCAGCCCTGGAGCTCCTATCTGCAGTTGGAAGCAGCTCCGGATGGGAGGGCAGGCTGCCGCGAGTGTTCCCGTGCTTGCTGAGCTGGCTGCAGCAACCCAATTTTAATGAATACTAATTGAGAAGCCTCCAAAAGGCACTAAAAAAAAAAATTTCCTCTTCCAAAAGCCAAAAGCAGAAATCAACTCCATATTGGCCCCTCAGCACAAGAAGGATGTTGAGGCTCTGAAGCGAGTCCAGAGAAGAGCAACAAAGCTGGGGAAGGGGCTGGAGAAGAAGAGGAGCTACTGAGAGAGCTGGGGGGGTTTATTCTGGAGAAGAGGAGGCTGAGAGGAGACCTCATTTCTCTCTACAACTCCCTGAAAGGAGGTTGTAGAGAGGAGGGAGTTGGGCTCTTCTCCCAAGGGACAGGGGACAGGACAAGAGGGAATGGCCTCAAGCTGCAGGGAGGGTCAGGCTGGACATCAGGAGGAAGTTTTTCACGGAAAGGGTCATTGGAACAGGCTGCCCAGGGAGGGGGTTGATTCACCTTCCCTAGAGGGGTTTAAGGGATGGGTGGACAAGGTGCTGAGGGACATGACTTAGTGTTTGATAGGAATGGTTGGACTTGATGATCCGATGGGTCTCTTCCAACCTGGTCATTCTATGATTTTATGATTAAAAGCTGCCAGTTTATCCACCAGAAAAAAAAATATATATATGTCACATACTCTTCAGGGACTTGTGTCCTAGGGAGGGGAAGCACACAGAGCAAGACAGGGCACAGAATCAGAGTCCAGAGTGGGTCATCTGCTCTCTCACTCCAGTGAGCAGCAGTCTGTTAGTCAAAAGAAAGCTTTTATATGTTTCATTATTGTTAAACATCTGAGACAAAGCAATGTTGACATCACAGAGATACTTCCCATTCCCGCTAGAGCATTTGATTCATGCTTTATTACTCAGGATCTTCCCTACCACCTCCAAACTGCCTGGGGAAAACATTAAGTGATTAAAAGAAAAACTATTGCTTAATATTAGAATGAAATGGATCCAAACTCAGTTGCTGTTTATGTAATAACAATTGCAGCTAAGAGAGTCGAGCCTCAGAGAGCCTCGAGTCCTCAAACAGTTTTATCTTTCTAAATTAATTTGTCCCACAAACATTTTTTAGTAATCTCATTACCAGTCTCGTATTGTTAATAAATGCCACTAAATACAAGGTGATCAAGAACAGTTTGAGAAGACAGCTGAATACAGGTGTAAGCCAGGGTTTAAAGTCAAATTCAAAGGCAGGAGGCACCAAATACCTGAGAAGCATTATGTGCTGCTGAATCATAGAATCACCAGGTTGGAAGAGACCCACCAGATCATCGAGTCCAACCATTCCTATCAATCACTAACCCATGTCCCTCAGCACCTCGTCCACCCATCCCTTAAACACCTCCAGGGAAGGTGACTCAACCCCCTCCCTGGGCAGCCTCTGACACTGCCCAATGATTCTTTCTGTGAAAAATGTTTTCCTAATGTCCATCCTGACCCTCCCCTGGTGGAGCTTGAGGCCATTCCCTCTCATCCTGTCCCTTGGGAGAAGAGCCCAGCTCCCTCCTCTCCACAACCTCCTTTCAGGGAGTTGGAGAGGGCAATGAGTTTGCACAAGACTGAAAAGCCAAACAGGAGAATTGGAAGAAACACAGCAGGAAGAGAAACCCAAGACAGTCATCCTTGATCCTGACTTTTACAAACCTATTATCAGGGGAATGGGGGAGGTTTTTTCCCATATAATTAAATGTCTGGCATTTTCATCCAGGACTGACCTACAGATGGCTGCATTTCATCACCACTTCACTCCCATCTGCCTCTCCTCCATTCCAGTCTGGTCCCTGGGACTTTACTGGCACAGAGAGAATGGAATAAATGTATTGTCTACCTCTGTTTGGACGAGAGACACCTAAATCTCTCCCAGTTCTTTAAAAGGGCCTGGAAATATTTGCAGTCGGGCATCCATCTGATCTAGTTTGCTCTGGGCTGGCTCTGAGACATCTTGAAAATTTAATGTAATTGGAAAGGCAAGGAGGTGTTGCTCTGTGATGAAATGTCACGACGACACTGGAGACAACGGCACTGAAAGTACCATCCTAAAGGATTCCTTTCTTTTGCCTTCCACAAAAAGGGAGAGGAGGCAGGAAAAGAAGAAGGAACCAGATGATTTGTGTCAGACGATCGAGTCGCTGTCCCATTCCGTAAAATGTTTTGTAAGAAGGAGAAGCCAATTAATTGGATCCTACCCTTGGCATGTGCTGGGTGCACACAAAATTATTCGGGTAGAAAGACCTCTGACAGATGATGCGTGAGCACAAACTCTGGAGGCTTTTGGGCTCGATTTAAGAGAGGACTAATGCAATTGCTGCGGATGGAAGTGGAGCCTGTATAAAGGACATACTTCAGTACTCACATTATATAAATGTCTGCAGACAAACGAGGATCGTCTTGCGGCTGAGGTGTGGGGAAAAGCAGGGCAGAGGGGATTTGGGGGTCAGTCTGTGACTCCTAGAGGACATCTGGAAAATATCTTGATTATGTTGTGCCACAGTTTGCAATGGACAAGATGATTTCTCATTGATTTCACAGAATCACACAATCACCAGGTTGGAAGAAACCCACCGGATCATTGAGTCCAACCATTCCCATCAATCACTAGCCCATGTCCCTCAGTATCTTGTCCACTCATCCCTTAAACTCCTCCAGGGAAGGGGACTCAACTGGGCATCCTCTGCCACTGCCCAGTGACCCTTTCTGTGAAGAATTTTTAACTTATGTCCAGCCTGACCCTCCCCTGGTGGAGCTTGAGGCCATTCCCTCTTGTCCTGTCCCCTGTCCCTTGGGAGAAGAGCCCAGTTCCCTCCTCTCAAGTAGTTGTAGAGAGATTTGCATTGAAACTCTTCAGAGCAGGGAGTGAAAAAACTAAAATACAACTAGAGATGAGAAGGCTCCAGGGAGACTTTAGAGCAGGAAAGCTGGGGAAGGGCTTTGGATCAGGGAGCACAGTACAGGAAAAGGGGAACAGTTTTAAGCTGAAAGAGGGGAGACTGAGATGAGATCTTAGGAAGAAATGTTCTGCTGTGAGGCTGGGGAGGCCCTTCAAGAGATTTCCCAGAGCAGGGGTGGCTGCCCCATCCCTGGAGTTGGGGTCGCAGACTCAGAATCACATCTTGCTGAAGCAGGAGGAGGAAAGATGCATTTATACCTGACAGCAGCAACCAGATGCTGCACTCTGTGAATTGCTCTGAGCTTCACCCAGTACAGAAAGGGCCCTGAAATTACGGAGAGAAGCAAATTTATGCTTGCTTTAAAAACGCACAAATTTCTCCAGCTGGAGGACTTGTATTACTGAAGCACCTGAGAACGTCACAAACATTTTTCATGTCAGCCTCTCCAGCCCATGATTTCACAGTGACTCTGTGCCACTAAAAAACATGGTAAGAGATAATCCTCGCTTTAAAGAATTCATATATGAGACGTTCAAAGGAGCAAGAGAATATTAATATTTTATATTTACACGTACTGTTTTATTTCTTTTCATAGGAATGGTTGGACTCGACGACCCGGTGGGTCTCTTCCAACCTGGTTGTTCTATGATTCTATGATCCATGAGGAAAGAAAGTGTTTATTGCCTGTTAAGAGCAGGGCAGGAGTAAAGAATTCACTCATGCCTATGGGAAGGATTTTTGGGGAACAAGCTTTCCTGCTGAATGCCTCGTTCACCCCAATTGGATACTCTTCCACAAGGATCTGATGCGAATTAAAAGCTTTGAGCTGCTGCACTCGAATGTGAAATGTTATTTATTGTATTAATGCTTTTGCTTTTGACCATTACTGCAATCTTGTCTCGTCAAAGCTAACCCTGAAGATATATGTCGAGTCGTATATTTATATGAGGGTAACAGTGCACATCGGAGACAGACTGGAGGTCTAAGATCATAGAATCATAGAATCACCAGGTTGGAAGAGACCCATCGGATCATCGAGTCCAACCATTCCTATCAGACACTAAACCATGTCCCTCAGCACCTCGTCTACCCGTGTCTTAAACACCTCCAGGGAAGGGGAATCAACCACCTCCCTGGGCAGCCTGTTTCAATGCCCAATGACCCTTTGTGTGAAAAACTTCCTCCTAATCTCTAGCCTAAATTTCCCCTGGTGGAGCTTGAGGCCATTCCCTCTTGTCCTGTTCCCTGTCACTTGGGAGAAGAGGCCAGCTCCCTCCTCTCTACAACCTCTACAACCTCTCCCTCCTCCTCTTCCCTGGAAGGGTTTAAGGGATGGGTGGATGAGGTGCTGAGGGACATGGGTTAGTGTTTGATAGGAATGGTTGGACTCCATGATCCGATGGGTCTCTTCCAACCTGGTGGTGGTGGTGGTGATTCTATGATCTGGATAAAGATGGTGCTGCTCCTGCAGGGGGGTTGGAACTGGATGGGCTTTAAGGTCCCTTCCAACCCAAAGCTTTCTATGATCTTTCTAAACCAGGAGCTGCTTCTCCTCCAGGCAGCAAGGAGCTGTTTGGTTCAGGAGAATCATAGAATCATAGAACAACCAGGTTGGAAGAGACCCACCGGATCATCGAGTCCTTCCCACAAGATGCACTAGGAACTTTTTCCAGGTCCACCTCCTAATTACCTTTGACTTCCAGCACCTAACGTAGATGCCTCATTTAGATTACTCCAAGTCAGGTTCTGAGAAGACTGCCCAAACTCCCAACCAGGTTTTTGTCTCTTTTTTCTCTCTTGGAAACATTGACAAAGATATGAGTAGATAATGACAAGTGACTAAGTGCAGTGTGAAGAGTTAACGCTTGACAGCTGAGTCACTGACACTGACAGCGTGTGTGCTCCGAGCACTTTCCAAGTATCAGATGTGTCAGCCTCAACATTAAATGTGGTTTAGATATCTAAGCTGAGCCTAAACCTAAAACTGCTGTCAGTGAAAGGAGTCAACTGAGCAGCCTTTGGGGGGTCAGGAGCTCCTAAGTGACTCTCCCAGCTCTAACACATCAACTATAATGGTCACTGGTAACGTCATTAATCGTTACCTACTTCTGGGATTCATCCTCCAAGATGTAGACAACGTCTTAGGCTCTGCACTAAATACTGAAGCTACATTTAGAGGTCTCAAAACCGAATGTGATGCCCACACACTTATAAAGAGTCAATACTCTTTACGAATTAAAGAGTTGCAGGGGTGGAACTGGATGAACTTCAAGGTCCCTTCCAACACAAGCTGTCACATCATTCTGTGAGAACACACAGCAAGAGAGAGAGAGAGGAAACTCTTGGAGTGTTAAAATCAGAGGATGAGATCTGATCAGATGCAAAACTCTGTTCTTGGGTTTGGTGTTGAGGGCACCAGTCGGGTCGCATCCTTTCTGGTCAATCTGTCTCAGTTGATGCTGCTAAGTTGTGATAAATTAATCATGGGCTTGAGCCTTTAAAGCTATCATGGATACAATGCGAGGTTACTGCAGGAAAATAAATGTCTAGGAATGAACGTTATGTTACTGCGTTTTCTTGCGATTCTCGTCCCATATCCTCTGACGGCAGCCAATAAATTTGGAGGCTTGAAACACCACAAAAGGCAACTTTCAGGCAAGAGAGTGTACAGAGCACTGATGAGATGACAGTAAACAAAAGAATTAGGTTGCATTACCAGGGAGATCTCAAAGAAGTAAAGTCTGAAATCGCTCCCTGGGAGATTTGGGCCAGACAATGATATAAAGAATGCTCTGGAGAGTGTTCTGTCATTGTCAGGAGGACAGGCTGTGGGAAGCCAGTTCAGAGAGATCTTCTCCATCATTTCTATGAGCCAGTATGGTTAGGTGCTGTCAAAAGAGCGTCAGAGGAACATTTCTTTTGGATTAGACACTTGCTATCAGCCTGGAGTACTGGACAATTGATGATGCGAATTCTTTTGATGCACTGGACAAGGTCCATGAAGGCTGAGAACATTTGTCAGTCTTGGATGAGTCTCTTCCCAGACAAAACTCTGCCACCCATGTCACTTCAAGGGAGTTTATTACTTCTTAGTGAAAAGCAAGGGAAGAAATATAACTGATGAAATGAGACTTGCGGAGCACTGCAAACCCAGCCGCATAAACCTGGTGAAAATGGAGCACATGAAGTTCCAAACTGTGGCTTGAAGTAGCTTGTGCTGCGCACGGATGGAAAACTCATGGGATTCTTAAATCCCTCTCTGCTCTTACAAACCTCTCTGATTTCCTCTCTGATTTTTGGAATCTGAGTACAGATTCTCCCTCTATACTCAGCACTGTGAGGCCGCACCTTGAATCCTGTGTTCAGTTGTGGGTCCCTCAGCACAAGAAGGATGTTGAGGCTCTGGAGCGAGTGCAGAGAAAAGCAACGAGGCTGGTGAAGGGGCTGGAGAACAGGCCCTATGAGGAACGGCTGAGAGAGCTGGGGGTGTTTATCCCGGAGAAGAGGAGGCTGAGGGGAGACCTCATTACTCTCTACAACTCCCTGAAAGGAGGTTGTGGAGAGGAGGGAGCTGGGCTCTTCTCCCAAGGTACAAGGGACAGGACAAGAGGGAATGGCCTCAAGCTCCACCAGGGGAGGGTCAGCCTGGACATTAGGAATTTTTTTTTCACAGAAAGGGTCATTGGGCATTGGAATAGTCTGCCCAGGGAGCAGCCTATTAAATTAATTAGCCTTACTTAAATTACTCTTCTGTTTACATGTGGGGGGGGGGGGTTCATTTAATCATAGAATGGTTTAGTTTGGAAGGGACCCTAAAATCCATCCAGTTCTACCCCTGCCATGTGCAGGGACACCTCCCACTGGATCAGGGGCTCCAAACCCCATCCCACCTGCCCTTGAACCCCTCCAGGGATGGGGCAGCCACCCCTGCTCTGGGCAACCTGGGCCAGGGCTTCACCACCCTCATAGCAAAACATTTCTTCCTAAGATCTCATCATGAAGAAATCTCTCCCATTTCCACATAGGGACCACCTGTCCAACACCTCTACTATATCAGGGTGACCTGGAGCAGGTTGCACAGGATGCACAAGCCTTACCAAGTTACTCCCCTCTTGTTTATTCTCTGGTTAAAATTAAACAAACCTTAATGTCGATGGTCTCCTTGGTGAAGCACTTTGAGATCCATGAACCAGAAAGTTCTTCCTCTGAAGAACCTGACAGTTCTTGTAACACCTGCTATTGAGACTGAAGGTGAACATGGATGTGGGGAGATGAAGTGACTTGCAGAACGATGACAAGTGGGAATGACAGCTGAAACCCTGCACCCCCAGGCTGTGCCTGCTCCTCAAAAGGATCGATGCTTCTGCTTGGGTGGCGAGGTGGCTCACACAGTATCCCGAGCTGGAAGGGACCCAGGGGGATCAGGATGCTGTCAGTCTTTTGTCACACAGAGTGGCAGGGAATGGTAGAGCTCCGAAAGCTCACAGCCACGTAGCACCCAGCAGCTCCGCATCCTCACTTTGTTGGGTGTGTAACCATCAAGAGGGAGACGCTCCTGTCCTGAAAAGCTCGGGCTAAATCCGGCAGGCAGGGAAGAGGCAGGAGGAGGGGAAGAAGCTCACTCACAGTTGGCATTGGTACTCAGAGGTGGAACTGAGAACAGGTCCTGGCCTCCAGGCACACTCACTGACTGGCACTCATCTCCAACCAAGCTGTTTCCACCCTGCACCGTGCTGGGGGAGGCATGTCAGACGTGCCTTGATGATTTACACCCACCTTGTGTGACGACAAGCTAGGGACAGCATCCTGCCTTAAAAAAAAAAAAAAAAAAAAAATCACAGAAATTACTCTAGACCTTTCTCAAAAAGAAAGAATATGCATGAGTGTAGGTGTGATTCTTTCATGGAAAGAAAAACCCTTCAGGAAACAGTCATGGGGTGTCAGCTGGAGAAGGACAGATCTCTACAGCCCAAACCATAGCACAGGAAACTTTGCTGTGACTGAGAACATCCCGTGTTAGGTGGTGGCTATTTTAGGGAGTCTCCTTCTGTCTGACGTGTCTCTAACTCAAAATAAGACTTTTGTTTTTCTGGAGGAAAGTTTGAAATGAAAAGTTGTGGTTGCTTGATGTCACACCAGCCTTGCAGTTCCCTGAAAGAGGATTTGGCTTGGGAAGCTGCCCTTCCTAAGGGCTGCTCAGTGTGATAAGGAATCATAATGTACCATCTAGTGCAATCAAGGGATGAGGGGAATCTCAGTGGATTGACAACTGCTGAGGGTGTGAGGTAATGGGTATAATACAATGTGCACTCACAGCCCAGAAAGAAAAACGGACCCTGTGCTGCATCCAAAGCAGTGGGAGCAGCAGGGCAAGGGAGATGATTCTCCTCCTCCACTCCAGCCTTGTGAGACCCTACCTGGAGCCCTGGGTCCAGTTCTGGAGTCCTCAGCATGTGAAGGACATGGATCTGTCAGAGTGAATCCAGAGGAGGCCATGGAGATGATCTGAGGGCTGGAAAACCTCCTGTACGAGGCCAGGCTGAGAGAGTTGGGGTTGTTCAGCCTGGAGAAGGGGACCTTAAAGCAGCTCCCAGTATGGAAAGTTACTCCAGAAAAGCTGGGAAGGGGCTTTTAATCAGGGAGTTTAGAGACAGAGTGAGAGGAAAAGGTTTTAAGCTGAAAGAGGGGAGATTGAGATGAGATCTTAGGAAGAAATGTTTTGCTGTGAGGGTGGGGAGGCCCTGGCCCAGGTTTCACAGGGAAATGGTGGCTGCCCCATCCCTGGAGGGATTCAAGGGCAGGTTGGATGGGGTTTGGAGCCCCTGATCCAGTGGGAGGTGTCCCTGCCCATGGCAGGGGTGGGACTGGATGGGCTTGGAGGTCCCTTCCAACCCAAACCATCCTGTGATTCTATGAACACTGACCATCCCGTTTCTCAGACTTTCTTCACTGCTCCATCAGCTCACTAAGACGTCCTTAACCCTCCAGAATCCTGGCAGGTTCACATCTACCGTTCCCATCCACATTGAGAGCTTTTCTCAAATTACATCTACTGGAAAATCAACTTTCTTTTGCACTTGCTCTAACAAATGAGAGCGCGTGTATGAAGAATAAATAAATACACACATAAAAAAAAATAGTGAGCCATGTCAGAAAGCCCACAGTATTCTATCTTAAATCTCTCCCTTTGACAGACAGTGGATTAAACAGAAAATGAGTTACATCTCCCCAAACCATATAAATGTGAGTCCCACACTGCAAGGTAGTGTGACAAATAGCTGCTGATATATAAGAATAAAAATAAACCATGTCTGAGATCAGCGCAGGCATCGCCGCTTGTATCTGCCATGAAAATCAACCCAAAACCTTAGGATAAGAATTTGAAGTGCATGGTTTCACTGGCAGGGAAACTATGAAGTCTTAAGGAATGAAGAAATAAAAGATAGTTTATAGAAAAAATTCTTTACTCTAGCAAAAATAAAGAGGGCTGCTTCAACTGTTTCCAAAGGAAAAAAAAAAAAACGTGGGAAAGTAAAAAGAAAAATAAAAAATTCTCCAAAAGCACAAATGATCCATACTTGGATAACAGTGATTCTAAGAGGAGATGGGGACTTATCATTTCAAAATACACCCTGTACCCCCTCCCCCAGTTATTCAAAGGCAGTGATGGAGTTATATTCTACTGATGACAATAAAAGACTGTCACCCAGCATGAGAAAAGCCAAACTTAAAACATAAGGCCCCTAAATTGTAGCCCTTCTTCTCATCTAATAGAATCATCGAATCACCAGGTTGGAAGAGACCCACCGCATCATCGAGTCCAACCATTCCCACCAGTCACTAACCCATGTCCCTCAGCACCTCATCCACCCACACCTTAAACACCTCCAGGGAAGGTGAGTCAACCACCTTCCTGGGCAGCTCGTTCCTAATGACCCTTTCAGTGAAGAATGTTTTCCTGATGTTGAGCCTGAAGCTCCCCTGGTGGAGCTTGAGGCCACAGATGATGCTAACACATCCCATTAACAAAGTACGTTGCTATCAGAGTTGCTTGCACCTGTATTACTCCCATATCTTCAATCCAAACCCAATCCTTGCTAGCTCTGCGTATCCTGTTCTGCACCATCATAACTGTTCTGCCCCAACATAAGGATGTTGAGGCTCTGGAGCGAGCCCAAAGAAGAGCGACAAAGCTGGTGAAGGGGCTGGAGAACAGGCCCTGTGAGGAGCAGCTGAGAGAGCTGGGGGTGTTTAGCCTAGAGAAGAGGAGGCTGAGAGAAGACCTCATTGCTCTCAGCAACTACCTGAAAAGAGGAGGGAGCTGGCCTCTTCTCCCTAGGAACAGGATGAGAGGGAATGGCCTCAAGCTCCACCAGGGGAGACTTAGGCTGGAGATTAGGAGGAAGTTTTTCACGGAAAGGGTCATTGGGCATTGGAATAGGCTGCCCAGGGAGGTGGTTGAGTCACCTTCCCTGGAGGTGTTTAAGGGACGGATGGATGAGGTCTTGAGGGACATGATTTAGTGTTTGATAGGAATGGTTAGACTCGGTGATCCGATGGGTCTCTTCCGACCTGGTTGTTCTATGATTCTATGATTCTATGAACTGGGGCAAAGGATCTGGCCAAAGAGTCCTCCCCAATGCCGAATTTGAGATGCCGCAGCAGGGCTGGCTGTGAGGAAGCAATAAGCATTCACCGTCTGTATCTGAAGCTGTCCCCAAGCCTCTTAAATTACGTAGCTAAAAAATGGCATGTCACTTCCCCTATCAATTTACTTGAAATATACTCATTTTCTTTGTGGAAGAAAATACCTGCAGCACCCAGTATCAGAACTGATACAATTTTACAACTGTAGTTGGTTGGGTTTTTTTTCTTTCTTGACTAATAAGGCAGGGCTGTGATGCAGAAAAGCCCTGACACACCAAGCAGCGGCACAGTGGGCGTTATCACCCTCTCTGGCCACTAGAAATCTTTTTCTGGAGTCTCTGTCATCTCCCCTCTTCTAATCTTCTTTGACAGGTGCTATCTAAATGCAGGAGCAGGGGAAAAAAAAGGCAGTTTTCACTGTTGGAAAGATCCGTCACAAGCACTCCAGCCTTCTTGTGGTGTGACTTCTCGCTGTTGCTCTGCGCCCGGAGCAGTGGCAGAGCAATCCTGCCTGGTGGTGCTGGGCCAGCACCTCTTCCAGTGACCAGAGGAAGGACCGAAAGCAGCGCTTGACACTTAGCAGGATGTGGTCCAGTCGCACATCCCTTTTATGTGGATATTTTTAGCACATTAGAGCATAAGTAACTTTGCCAGCTGGTGTGAGCTTCAACACCAAGTGTGTTTGCAGGCGTCTTCTTGGTGTAACACTCCGTGGGCTGCAGGCTGGAGGTGACTGTTCCAGTGCTCCATCACCCTCTGGGTAAAGTACTTTTTCCTCGTATTTAGCTCAAGTCTCTCCTGGCACAAATTTCTCCCATTCCCTTGGGATTTTCCAGGACAACTTCAGACAATGGTTGTGCTCACAAAAAGGTCCTCTCGTTCCAAGCGGTGGAACCTGGTAATGAGCTTCAAGAATGAAGCCCTGGGGCTTCCTGCTTCTAATCTAACCTTAGAAGATCCCTCCTAAGAGAATCATAGAATCACCAGGTTGAAAGAGACCCACCAGATCATTGAGTCCAACCATTCCCATCACTAAACTATGTCCCTCAGTACCTCATCCACCCATCCCTTAAACCCCTCCAGGGAAGGGGAATCAACCTCCTCCCTGGGCAGACTGTTCCAATGCCCAATGATCCTTTGTGTGAAAAACTTCCTCCTAATCTCCAGCCTAAATCTCCCCTGGTGGAGTTTGAGGCCATTGCCTCTCGTCCTGTCCCCTGTCTCTTGGGAGAAGAGCCCAGTTCCCTCCTCTCCACAACCTCCTTTCAGGGAGTTGCAGAGAGCAATGAGGTCTCCCCTCCACCTCCTCTTCTCCAGGATAAACACCCCCAGAAAGGCACCAAATCTGAGCAAATTCAGTTGGCAAACATTTTTTTTCTTTTTACCAGCTTCAGTGTGCAATATGAACCCTGCCTTGTGTGATCTGGTTAGATTCAGAGGCACGAGGAGGCATTCCAGCTGCACGTGTCCTGATATTCCAACAGCAGGTTTCCCTGCCCTCCCTCTAAATGCCTCTCGGATCAGCACTCAGACATTTCAGCTGACTCAAAGGCACAGAAACTAGTCAAGTACTTCAGGGCACTGCAGGCACAGCATAATTATCCAACGGGCGTCCTTCTTCCCCTGAATAATTAAGACACTTCCCACTTCTGAGAGGAGTAGGGACATGGGATCTTGGGAGAAATGTTTGGAGGCAGAACAGTAAATCCTGTTTCTCATTTTTCTCTGTTATTGCAGTCTCCTCTTGCTATCTATCTGGGGATGCTGCTAAATGAAAAGGTTTATGACAGCTCCTCAGCACTCAATCATATAAAACACTCTCTAAAAGATGTTCAGGAAGTTAAAGGAACTGCCAGCACTTCTTTTTCTTCTTCATCATACACTGGGTTCTCACAGAAGAAAGTTTACATGCCTGAATTCTATTGGGCGTCAATGGGATCCGAGTTTTGAACTTCCTTAGGTTTCTGTAAAAAAATTCCTGCCTTATTTCGGATTTGCATTTCATTGCGGGAAAGAATAGCTTGTGGTTAACACGCTGAAAGAAGGTTAAGAATCTTTTCCGAAGTGAGCGAGGATTTGAAAGTCAATGAGTCACTCCCAGTTTACACCAAAGCAACTAGAAGAGAATTTGCATACCCTAGTCCTCCCCCCACATCAAACAAAGTGAAGTTTCTGTTACAGAATAAAGCCAACATTTTATATTGAAGTTACTTTTCAGCAGAGATTGGTTTTGTCTAAGCAAAAATAACTCTTCAGGACCCAATTCTACTCCCACCACAGCCTCCAGAGACTTGAGTGGATTATGGTTGGACTCGATGATCCGACGGGTCTCTTCCAACCTGGTGATTCTATGATTCTCCGAGTGCAGCTGCTCTGGATTTATCTGGATTGAGGTGCCCTGATCCCTCATGATGAGTGGCAGGATTGAACACTCCTGGGGAAAAGACACAAGGCTGTGGTCGCCCTTTGCATGAGGAATCAGCCAAACCAGCTGCAGGCACTCACCACCACAAAATCCTCCAGATTGGCTGTGGAAACAGGCTTCTCCCTCGAAATCTTTGCTCTGAAAACAAGGTGCAGGGCGAGGGAAGCAGCTCTGCACAGATCCCGTTTCCATGAAACAAGCTGCATGAGAGATGCTGCTGATTTCGGCACTAGCAGCATTAGGAATTACAAAAATAAACCAGCAGGGTTTCTGACTCATTGTAAAGCCAAAGATAGAGAAATCAAGAGCTTTCTTCTCCCTGTGATGAGACAAGTCTTTTGGGGCTGAATTCTTCTCCAGCTTTTACACTTGTACAAACCTTGAGTAATTTTGTTTTTTTAAGTCACGATTTAATCTGTAGATTTTTTTCCAGGAAGAGAATCTGATCTACAGAAAATCTAAATCAATAGCAGTTGGCTTTAGGTCAAAGACCTCGAGCATTAAGTACACCTGTCAGCTAGATCTATACAGACATATATCACAGCCTGTGTGGTAATTACCTCTAAGTTCCCCAGGGCAACGGGTGAATAAGTAAAATATAATTAATTATTGTATTTTTCTGGCCTTTGCTAACAGAGATAGTCCACTCCCTCATTTCTTTTTGCTCGGCATTGCCATAACTACTTAATTAAGAAAGCCAAATTCCTTCTTTCCTTTTCTTCTGTGGATGGCGGTGGAGTTTATTCATGCAGGAAGAAATGTGCTAGGAACAGTTCCGCCGAACACAATCAACTGTGTGAGGCAGCCAGGACTGTCACAAATCTGTGGAGCATCCTTCCTTTCTGATCTGTCATTCACCTCTCGGCTGCTCCTTCTCTCACTTCCAACATATTTTCCTTGCTGGTGAAAGAGATGCTAAATGAGCTTTCACCTTTGAAATGCACAGAGATTTGAAGGCCTCTCATGTAGGGAAGATGTTAAAAGTGTCCTGGTCTCCGAGACCTACCCAGACAAGACCTCACCTTTAAAAAAATAAAAATTAAATAAGTGCCACCCTATCAAAAGACTTGCAAAATCAAAATCTGACTGAGAGAGTTTGGCTTGTTCAGCCCAGAGAAAAGAAGGCTCCAGGAAGACCTTAGAGCAGCTTCCAGCACTGAAAGAGGATCCAGGAAAGCTGGGGAGGGGCTCTTGACAGGGGAGGGCAGGGAAAGGATGAGGGGAATGATTTTGAGCTGAAAGAGGGGAGATTGAGATGAGATTTTAGGAAGAAATATTTTCCTATGAGGGTGGGGAGGCCCTGGCTCAGGTTTCCCAGAGCAGGGGTGGCTACTCCAATCCTGGAGGGGATCAAGGCCAGGTTGGATGGGGCTTGGAGCCCCTGATCCAGTAGGAGGCATCCCTGGGTGGAACTGAATGGGTTTTGAGGTCCCTTCCAACCCAAACCATCCTCCTTTCTATAGACTAGATCTTACTTTTGACATCTTTTTGGCAGATATTACCCATGAAACACCTCAGAACTACATCCTGATGCTTCATGTTGAGGCTCTGGAGCAAGTCCAGAGAAGAGCCACAAAGCTGGTGAAGGGGCTGGAGAACAGGCCTGATGAGGAACTGCTGAGAGAGCTGGGGGGGTTTAGCCTAGAGAAGAGGAGGCTGAGAGGAGACCTCATTACTCTCTACAACTACTTGGGAGGAGGTTGTAGAGAGGAGGGAGCTGGGCTCTTCTCCCAAGGGACAGGGGACAGGACAAGAGGGAATGGCCTCAAGCTCCACCAAGGGAGATTTAGGCTAGAGATTAGGAGGAAGTTTTTCACACAGAGGGTCATTGGGCATTGGAATAGGCTGCCCAGGGAGGTGGTTGATTCCCCTTCCCTGGAGGTGTTTAAGGGACGGGTAGATGAGGTCCTGAGGGACATGGTTTAATGTTTGATAGGAATGGTTGGACTCGATGATCTGATGGGTCTCTTCCAACCTGGTTGTTCTATGATTCTATGATTCTATATATGAGCCTGGGACTTGAAAGAGTTCAGGCTTGGTTACCACCGTACTAAGAACTTCCTCTGTCAATCTGGAAAGTCTTCAAATGGCACATCAGTATGTAACTGGCACCTTCAGCAGAGCCTCTCTCACCTCTAGCACAGGGATAAGAGCTTTTGTCTACTCCAGACAGATTTTTATAGGAGAAGCACACTGAAATGACACGCTCTGCAGAAGAGTAGAGTCTGATAACAGCTACATGAATACCTACGGCAGATTCCTTTTGGTTCTGCCCAGTGATTTGAACATAATCCACTGGATTATACTCATGTACAACCACCAGCCATGAATCTTTGTACGCTGTGCCTCACTCTCTGCCGTAGAACTACACCAGGGATTCAATTTGGCCTTTTATCTTGAAAAGCCAATTGGTGTTTTATGATATTTTACGATTATTGTTTCCCTTCCCAGCCCAGAGAGGGAGTCTGGGCGGCAGAAGGAATTAGCACCTGGCATTGAGAAGTCCAGAGCGTCATGCGTCAAGAGGAAAAATTTATTTTGTTGACGATAGTTTCTGACTTTCACTTCCCCCAACTGGCTGGAGATGCAATTTTCGGCTCTGCCCGAGGCTATCCTCACTGTTTAGAGACACAACAATAAAAATCCCCAATGCAAACTTAACTGCTATGTATGAGTGTGTTCGGGGAGTTCGTATTACTCGCGACTAACATAGTTTTTGGGGAGATCATTGACTAATTATTTTCAGAGGCGCATTAGACAAAATGGACAACTGTAAAAAAAAAAAAGATTTGGAGGCTGCTCACGCAACATCTGGAGAGGGGAAAAGAACATCTCAGGCAACCACAAGGTAGCTAACACAAAGCTTGAATTTATTCTGCCTTAGTAGATTTTCAGATTACACCGAGAGTGGTGTTATTGAGGCGGCGTGGAACTGGATTTTCACGGAATCCCACAGAGGAGCTGAAGCTGGATAGAACGGAAGACTCTGCAGATTGCCTCAGTCCAACCCTCTGGCTCAAAGCAAGGTCAACTACTCCAATCCTGTAATCATCTCTGCTGCCCTACGCGGCGTTTGCTCTGCTGTCTACAAGTCTCTCTCGTGCTGGGACGCACGGAACTGAACACATCGCTCTGGATGAGTTTCATGAGTGCAGAGGAAAGGGGAATAATCATCCACCAGCCACCTATGCCTCTCTAATCAGGCTTCAGGGTTCAGCGTCTGCAGCTGGTTTCCCCAGCAAACAATCCTAAGGCACTTTCTGTCATTAAGAGAAAAACCTCTCAGTTGATTCATTTTCTGTCTGTCAGGGCTTGGGAGCTCAATTTCACATCCTCTCGTCTGCCATGTGACCAAGATGCTTAACCACTGCAAGTAGATTGGGTCTCAGAGAAGGTTCCAGAAAGATCATTGTCAGCTTGGGCTGCTCTCGCTCTCTATTTCCTCTAACCCATTAGTCACCATCGCAATTCCCATGCCTTTGGAGATATCCATATTTTAGCGCATTATCTAATTCACAGAGGTCTATTGATTCCCAGCTTTGCTCTGAAGGGCAGTGACTCATCTTTCAGTGCACACAATAGAGGAGCTGCTAATAAAAAAAACATTTAACATTTAGAGCCAGAGTAGCTGGATGAGAAATGCTCCGGCATTGCAGACATCCAGGCATCGTGAGCTGGATTCAGAATCGGACTTTTTTTTCCTCCCTTCCTGGTGTGGAATGTATGCACATCCCCACCAGGCTCGTTTCTTTGGGGGTTGGATTTTCATAGAATCATAGAATCACCAGGTTGGAAGAGACCCATCGGATCATCGAGTCCAACCATTCCTATCAAACACTAAACCATGTCCCTCAGCACCTCATCTACCCGTCCCTTAAACATCTCCAGGGAGGGTGAATCAACCCCCTCCCTGGGCAGCCTATTCCAATGCCCAATGACCCTTTCCGTGAAAAACTTCCTCCTAATCTCTAGCCTAAATCTCCCCTGGTGGAGCTCGAGGCCATTCCCTCTTGTCCTGTCCCCTGTCCCTTGAGAGAAGAGGTTTGAGGGTGTTATGGGTCCATGTTGTGTGGAGCAAGGATTGCCTCTTATTTCATGGATGACTCAGCTCCCTCAGCAGGAAGCTGGAAAAACAGGTGAATTGAACCACCTAGAAGTGTCTCCAACGTTTCTGCAGCCACTTGAACCCCCATCCCACTAGGGCCAGTGCTGGGAATTACCCAAACTTCTTACGCAGCAGCAAGATGGTTACAAAATCATAGAATCTTAGAATGTCCTGAGATGGAAGGAACACACAAAGGATCATAATGTCCAGCCTGACCCTCCCCTGGTGGAGCTTGAGGCCATTCCCTCTTGTCTTTTATAGAATCAAGGAATGGTTTGGCTTGGAAGGGACCTTAAACATTACCCAGTTCCAACCCCCTGGCATGAGCAAGGACATCTCTCAGTGGATCAGATTTGCCCTGGGTATGCAGCCTCTGGGATTAACAGTCATTCCACGTGATGCACGACCTCAACCAGTTTATAGAAACTCCCTTTTGGTGTTTCTGGAGGGGGAATTCACCCCTGTCCACAAAAAGATGTGACCACACCATTTTCATTCTCCCTAAGCATTCATAGAATCATAGGATCATAGAACAACCAGGTTGGAAGGGACCCATCGGATCATCGAGTCCAACCATTCCTATCAAACACTAAACCATGTCCCTCAGGACCTCATCTACCTGTGCCTTAAAACACCTTGACGGAAGGTGAATCAACCACCTCCCTGGGCAGCAGATCCCATTCAAACTGGGATCTGAACAGGACCAAAGAAATGTGCAGATCTTGTACCAAATTGATTTTTTTTTTTTTCAAAACAAGTCCATGATCTTAAACTTCTAGAAGCAATTTTCTTTTGAAACTAAAAGGATGAGAAACTGACTGGAAAGAGAAAACCGCATATACAAAAAGGGAGATGCTGCTGCTGAAAAACACAAGAACCATCTATCAGCTCCTAATCAATAATGCCTGAGCAATACTGCTCACAAAACTCTCCTTGATTTCAATGCGAAACTTATTCAAAAAGACTCGCTGCCAACTATTGTGATGATTTCTTAGACTCACAGCGTTTTTTCTTAATAGTTATTAAAACATCTTTCATTTTTTAAAGTCATTCTGCAGGAACCATGAGATTATGTGATCATCTCAGCTTCTTAAGTACATTTGTCTTCAAGTTCATGTAGTTGCAGAGTGAAATCTCAGAGGACTCAGACTAAGACTGCATTGGACTAACAACCCAGAAGGCAAACGACGTAGGAAAGAGCGAGAATCATAGAATAGTTTGGGTTGGAAGGGACTTTAAAGATTACCCAGTAGCAACCCCCTCCCTCTGTCTCAGGGACTCCAAGCCCCATACAACCTGGCCTTGAACCCCTCCAGGGATGGGGCAGCCACTATTTCTCAGGGAAACTTCCACCTCCCCAACTTCTTCCTAAAGTTTCATCTAAATCTCCCCTCTGGCAGCTGAAAACCATTCCCCCTTGTCCTATCCCTGCAATCCTTGATCCAGAGCCCCTCCCCAACTTTCCTGGAGCCCCTTTCAGCACTGGAAGCTGCTCTACGTTCTCCCTGGAGCCTTCTCTGGGCTGAACAACCCCAACTCTCTCAGCCTGTCCTCATATGGGACGTGCTCCAGCCCTCAGATCACCTCCATGGCCTCACCTGGACTTGCTCCAACACAACTATATAATTCCTATGTTGAAATAATGTTGGTTTGTTTTGATACACACCTGGTTTGTTTTGGTACACACCCCTTCTGCTCCCTCCCATGACCTCACGAGCACTTCTGCCCAGATTTGAATACTGCCATGATGCATGCAACATGATTCCAGGTAAATTAAACAAGTAGGTGGAGCGATTTCAATGCCAGATACACTAGGAATACAACATTCCTTCTCTCTGTCGTAAGCAGCAACCCATAATTAGCCTCATGTGAGGCTGGTCGCACATCATAAAGAGAGCCAAGGGAAACCAGTTTGGTTTCTAATAGGATATGGAGAACACAGTTTATTTTGGACTTGGCTCTTTCAGCTACAACTGTTCATCTGAGAGACCTCATTGCTCTCTCCTGAAAGGAGGTCGTGGAGAGGAGGGAGCTGGGCTCTTCTCCCAAAGGACAGGGGACAGGACAAGAGGGAATGGCCTCAAGCTCCACCAGGGGAGGGTCAGGCTGGACATTAGGAAAAAATTTTTCACAGAAAGGGTGATCGGTCACTGTCAGAGGCTGCCCAGGGAGGGGTTGAGTCACCTTCCCTGGAGGGGTTTAAGGGACGGGTGGATGAGGTGCTGAGGGACATGGGTTAGTGATTGATAGGAATGGTTGGACTCAATGATCTGGTTGGTCTCTTCCAACCTGGTTATTCAATGATTCTATGATCTGCAGCTGCACAAACAGCAGCCCTGGGCTGGGGGAGAAATAGGTGGTAGGAAGGGAATGTCAGGACTGGTGCTTTTTTTTTTTCAGCTGCTCAAAATGCAAATAATTCTGTGCAGTTACAGCACTGTAGTTGCTGGTTTGACCTCCCAGTAGCACTGGGGTAGTTTAATACCTACCTACTCATGGTGACTTTCTGTTTGAGTGCACAGTGAGCTCTAATTGACGCGGGTTAAGTGCTGCACACAAGTTCTAGAAGAGACTATAATCAATTCAGCCTGCGGCTTCCCTAATCTAGGGAACAAGGGAGAAGGAGGGGTGGGGGTTGGAGAAGAGAGAATTTAAAGAGCAGGAAGGCAGGGAAAGAATTCATAGAATCATAAAATCATAGAATCACCAGGTTGGAAGAGACCCACTGGATCATTGAGTCCAACCATTCCCATCAGTCAATAACCCATGTCCCTCAGCACCTCACCTACCCATCCCTTAAACCCCTCCAGGGAAGGTGAATCAACCCCCTCCCTGGGCAGCCTATTCCAACGCCCAATGACCCTTTCTGTGAAAAACTTCCTCCTAATCTCTAGCCTAAAATTCTGCTTGCTTCTCCGCCGGGCAGCCTCGCGTGACTGATAAAGTGTCTTACAGCACTGATGCTAATGCCTCTTGTACTGAATCCATCAATTCACAAAATATAAGGTCACAAGGCAATACTATAGGTCTTCTCGTGCAACCTGTGCAGTGCAGGTCAATGCATTTCATCCCCTGCTTACTTTATCAAGCCCTTGATAAAGTGACATAGTCCTTTATAGTAAAAATACACCTTAAAGCAATTCATCTGCCTCTATACCTGCACTGGAATAGGCTGCCCAGGGAGGTGGTTGATTCACCTTCCCTGAGGGGTTTAAGGCACGGATGGATGAGGTCTTGAGGGACTTGTTTTAGTGTTTGATAGGAATGGTTGGACTAGAAGATCCGATGGGTCCCTTCCAACCTGGTTGTTCTATGATTCTATGATTCTATGATTGCTAGGGTCTCCCCCTCCACCTCTCCCTCCTGACAGGAGCAGAATCCCACCCACCCACTCAACACCATGTGTCCTCCCATCAAGCTCTGCAGCTCAGCGTTTATGCTACCTTTGCTTCTGAACTTATAGGGTGGATCCAAACACCGTTCCATAAAGCTAATTTTCCAGCCAGCGGAGCAACCTAAACATCGCAGCGTCTCCTGTTTGACACATTGTTGTATTTCACATGCTGTCAAGTGGAAGCCTTTGCCACAAATAAACCAAGATTTGTTAAAGGAAATGAACCTTGATCGGGTGAATGTGCTGTCTCAATCCTTCAAATATTTCTCCCCTTCTCATTTTCCTTCACAGCAAACTTGCTGCTCTAGTAAGCTGCCGATTCTTCTTGATCATAAAGTGACATTTAAAGAAATATCAACTCCACTAAAAGAGCTGTAATAAAAGCAGCACAGCGATCCTGACTGACGCTCTTCATTCGAATACAGAATGTTAAGTGAAGTTTTTAAGAAGTCAAATCAGCTGAGCAAATAGATCTGTTGGAGTGAGGCCAGAGGAGGTCACGGAGATGATCTGAAGGCTGGAGAACCTCCTGCGTGAAGAGCAGGAGAGAGCGTTGGGGTTGTTCAGCCTGCAGAAGAGAAGGCTCCAGCGAGAGCTTATAGCAGCTTCCAGGGCTGAAAGGGGCTCCAGGAAAGCTGGGGAGGGACTCTGGATCAGGAATTGTAGGGACAGAATGAGGGGGAATGGTTTTCAGCTAAAAGAGGAGAGATTGAGAGGAGATCTTAGGAAGAAATGTTTTGCTGTGGGGACTGAGGGGTGAAAGTTGCCCACAGAAGCTGGGACTGCCCCATCCCTGGAGGGGTTCAAGGTCAGGTTGGATGGGGCTTGGAGCCCCTGATCCAGTGGGAGATGTCGCTGCTCCTCAAAACCAACTGGATGGGCTTTGAGGTCCCTTCCAACCCAAACTGTGCTATGAAAAAGTTCTTCACAGTAAGGGTCATTGGGCAATGGAACAGGCTGCCCAGGGAGGGGGTTGAGTCCCCTTCCCTGGAGGGGTTTAAGGGACGGGTGGACGAGGTGCTGAGGGACATGGGTTAGTGATTGATGGGAATGGTTGGACTCGATTATCCGGTGGGTCTCTTCCAACCTGGTGATTCTGTGATTCTAGGATTCTCCCAAGTTGGGGACTATTATGCAAATTTTCCCAATTGCTCCACCTTATTTAATCAAATCCTTAACTCCATGCCTATCCAGGTCAGCAATTAAGCATGGCAGGAATAGAATTAAGTGTGGGCCTTAATACATTTTTTAATGAGGATGCTTTCCAGGATTGGGGCCAAATGAGCCAAAATTCATCACCGCTCAGAGGTAAGTGTAATGCTGTAAAAGGGAAAGAGGAATAATTAAGTTTCCTATTTGGACTAAACCCGAAGCATTAATTAGGACATTATTTAATCTCCCTCCCTATGTCAGCTTTTAATTAAGCATTCATTTACCATGCCATGTTGGCTTTGGGGATTGCATGGAATTGCTATGGATTCCATGGCATCCTAGGGAGCGTTGCCAATAACGAGGTCGGGGGCTTGTGGGGCAGAGGGAGGGAGCAAAGGGAAAGAGGTTCTTCCATCACCAGGGTTTGTGCTGGCAGAGGGAGGATGGCATCTCCAGGGCTGCTGATCTGGCTCCACGTCTGAATACAGATGCTCAGATCCTACTACAAATCTCTGCAGATGCACAAATTTACTCCCACTTCAGATCTGGCTCTGAAATGAATGCATAAAAATCACTAACGGTGTCTTAGTTAAATTATCTCTTGCTTAAGTTCAGTTCTTTCAAATATAATATTAAAACTAACAATGTCTGCCGCCTCTTAATTCATTACTCCTCTATTTCGACTTTCTTTTCAAGTCAGGATATTAGATTTGATGTAACAACAATGGCTTTAGTAGAGAAAAAATCCTTATTCCTAAATAATCTTGTACTGCTTCAGAAAGACAGCTCTTCATGATCTTCATTGTCATTGAATGCTCAGCTCCATTAATAATTTCTATTATATGCTAGAGTTCAAAGAATAGCCACAGCTCCTCAGAAAGATCTCAGCTTTCCTCAGCTTGAAGCTTTTAGGGAATTAGGACCTTGGTGTGGATAAAGCAGAAAACCGGGTTGGGTAATCTGGAAAGTAATCCTGTTTCTGCCTCTAGATCATAGAATCATAGAATCACCAGGTTGGAAGAGACCCAAAGGATCATTGAGTCCAACCATAATGACACTGGGTAAGACATTTTTTGGGATTTTTATTGTGAAAGTGGAGTAAGAGTTTCTAGCCCCCAGTGTCTACTAAGAGGATCCATTCATAATCCTTGTGGAATGCTGGAAATACTTCTGCCTCCCACACAAAAATCTTCATTCAGTCAGGGAAACTGGATGATCTCACCAAAAAGGTTTGCGACTGGGGATCTAGATGTACTTCCCCATTCCTCCAGTTAGCTGGATGGATTGCTGGTCTTGCTCACTGTATTCTCATGTAACTGCTCTGACTCCTGCTAAAATTAATCATACATTGCAGCTTGACCAACCCTATTTACACAAGTAAGCAGAGGTCTGGGTGTTTCAGAAGGATCCCATGAGCAGCGGAGAGGTCCTGGGCAGAACATGGGTTCCGTTGAAATGATATTTAGGAAGGGGCTTTGAGCAACCTGATCCAGTGGGAGGTGTCTCTGCCCATGACAGAGGGTTGGAACTGGATGGGCATTGAGGTGCCTTCCAACCCAACCCATTCCATGTGTGAATAACTCAACACGCAGCATCTACAGGATTAAATTTCCCATCAGAAATTACTAGTCAAACACTTACAAAAGGTCCATTTGCAGCCAGCAGAATCAGCTCATAGGCAGAAAAACACTGCTAAAAGATCTGCTCTTTCCATCTCGGAAAAAAATTTACTCTTTCCATCTCAGCTCCACCAGGGGAGATTTAGGCTGGACATCAGGAGAAGGATTTTCACGGAAAGGGTCATTGGGCATTGGAACAAGCTGCCCAGGGAGGTGGTTGAGTCACCTTCCCTGGAGGTGTTTAAGGGACATGGTTTAGTGTTTGATAGGAGTGGTTGGACTCGATGATCCGATGGGTCTCTTCCAACCTGGTGATTCTATGATTCTATGAAATGAGTCCATCAGCACCGGCACTCTTTGCCAGCCCATTCAAATCAGCAGGAATCCCACACTGGATTTAATGGGGCTGGAATTTTTCTCGTCGCATTTCCACGGCTACAGTAAGGAGATCGTTGAAGCGCACAAGCATGATTCAGCAAAGTCTCTCCCCATCGCCACCCTATTTCCAGCAAATTTGGCCAAGCAAAAACTTTGGCAGGGGAATTTGTGAAGACATTCAAGTGAATTATATTTTGTCATATGAAATTAAGAGAGGAATCACTTGAAAATCATTTTAATCAAGGAAACAAATGGAAAAAGAAATGGAATGATCCCTTGTAGAGCGCTTTTGACATTTGTGGGTTTGTTTTGTATTCCCTCTCACTCAATAAACTGAAGGATGACTGAGTTCATTTCACAGAAGACGGATTGTATTTTCCTCTCTCAGCTCTGTGATGTCCATCAAATTGAACCAGAGAAAAAAATTACTGTGCTTTAAAAACTCATGATTCCTACATTATTAGAATCAAAGAGCACACCTGGGGCAGGGAGAAGGAGATGAATACCATCTCCATGTAAGATAGCAGTCATTGCTGAATGAGGGCACTTAATATTTGCAGGAACTTCTAGAATCTTGGAATGTCCTGAGTTGGAAGGGACCCATAACTCTCTACAACTACCTGAAAGGAGATTGTAGAGAGGAGGGAGCTGGGCTCTTCTCCCAAGGGACAGGAGACAGGACAAGAGGGAATGGTCTCAAGCTCCACCAGGGGAGATTTAGGCTAGAGATTAGGAGAAAGTTTTTCATGGAAAGGGTCATTGGGCATTGGAATAGGCTGCCCAGGGAGGTGGTTGATTCCCCTTCCCTGGAGGTGTTTAAGGGATGGGTAGATGAGGTCCTGAGGGACATGGTTTAGTGTTTGATAGGAATGGTTGGACTCAATGATCTGGTGGGTCTCTTCCAACCTGGTTGTTCTATGATTCTATGATTCTATAAGGATCATGGAGTCCAACTCCTGTCCCCGCCCAGGACACCCCAACATTCACTCTGTGGGGCTGAGAGTGTTGGCCAAATGCTTCCGGAATATTGTCAGGTTTGGGGCCATGGCTCCTTCCCTGGGAGCTGTTCCAGCTTTCCTAGAGCCCCTTGCAGTACTGGAGGGCAGGGGATTGGAACTGGATAGACTTTAAGCTCCCTTCAGGCCCAAACCATTCCACAATTCTATCTTTTTGATACACATTCCCAGATCTCAATTGATGAGACCTCACTGCTATCTACAACTACCTGAAAGGAGGTTGTGGAGAGGAGGGAGCTGGGCTCTTCTCTCAAGGGACAGGGGACATGACAAGAGGGAATGGCCTCATGCTCCACCAGGGGAGGGTCAGGCTAGATATCAGGGAAAGAATATTTCACGGAAAGGGTGATTTGGCATTGGTAGAGGCTGCCCAGGGAGGGGTTTAAGGGACAGGTGGACGAGGTCCTGAGGGACATGGTTTAGTGTTTGATAGGAATGGTTGGACTCGATGATCCGGTGGGTCTCTTCCAACCTGGTGATTCTATGATTCTGTGATTCTATCTTCACAGAGTGGATTCAGAGAGTATGGGAAGCTGTTATCTTGAGAAATGCTGTTCTGAGATCATGACCAGTGCCTTTCCTTTTATAAAATTCAGCCAGTTACAAAGACTTCATTGAAAAATATATAATTTCAGGGGAACTACAGGCCATGTTTTTAAAAACCTTGCAACCAAATTAGGATTACGTATTCGGAACAGAACATACTTTTCACAGGACAGAGAGATGTTTTCAGAAGTATTCAACAGAAGTGTACTGAGCTGGTCAGAAATCTGAAGTTCTAGCGTTAGCACAAAATTGGTCTGAAGACCTTGGCTCCAACGTCTTCTATAAAGGCTACTGCAAGACTGACAAACTAACACATCCAGGAGTTAATTTTGAGTCTTCATCCTCATTATCTTAAGTTGAAAAACAACTTAGCACAAAGGCATTACTTTTACAGGTTTTGAGAATATCTCTGCTCTCATACCTCCTGTCTTTGATGCCTTATATCATCAAGTAGAATCTATGTAGAGCCAATTAAAACCTATTTGTCAAAGGGTAGAACTAACATCATAATATGCATCGTCGGCTCACAGCTCACTAGCTGTTACTCAGAGTCACAAATCACAATAACTATTCGGGGGAAATTGCAGAAGAGAAGCTAGAAATCCTGCTCAACTCAATGAGCCATTAAATAGTTGACAATATTCTTTATAGGAACCTAGAATAGTTAATTAGTCCCCAAATACAAATGGCGAGCGTGAATAATTACCACCATAGATTCCAATCAAGATATCCAAGGCTCGATCTGCAGCGAGCATAAATTGACGTTGCTTCACGTGCAACGCCAGCCGTGAGACCGGCCTTAAAATCTTGGTCTTGGGTTTAAATTATGGGGCTTATAGATGAGATTTCCATGAAATCTTTGCATTTCTTTTCAATTAGTTTACCTGCTTGTGTGCCTTTTACCAGCACAGGTCTAAACATGTACCAAAGGATCAATCCATGTCTTCATCTTCCTCCCTGTAACAGCTTCCTCTGGTCGCTCTCTACACATCCTCCACCTCTGCTACTCCAGGTGCTCTATTCTCTTCCCCTCCTCTACCCTCTCTTGTATCAGAAGGCTTGTATCAGAAATGGTGTGACCAGCACGTCCAGGGAGGTTATACTCCCTCTGTACTCAGCACTGGGAAGGCCGCTCCTTGAATCCTGTGTCCAGTTCTGGGCCCCTCAGCACAAGAAGGATGTTGAGGCTCTGGAGTGAGTCCAGAGAAGAGCAACGAAGCTGGTGAAGGGGCTGGAGAACAGGCCCTATGAGGAGTGGCTGAGAGAGCTGGGGGTGTTTATCCTGGAGAAGAGAGGCTGAGGGGAGACCTCATTACTCTCTCCAACTCCCTGCAAGGAGGTTGTAGAGAGGAGGAAGCTGGGCTCTTCTCCCAAGGGACAGGGGACAGGACAAGAGGGAATGGCCTCAAGCTCCGCCAGGGGAGATTTAGGCTAGAGATTAGGAGGAAGTTTTTCACGGAAAGGGTCATTGGGTATTGGAACAGGCTGCCCAGGGAGGTGGTTGATTCCCCTTCCCTGGAGGTGTTTAAGGGACAGGTAGATGAGGTCCTGAGGGACATGGTTTAGAGTTTAGTGTTTGATAGGAATGGTTGGACTCGATGATCTGGTGGGTCTCTTCCAACCTGGTTGTTCTATGATTCTATGATTCTCTCCGTTTTGGTATTTCTACGTTAGTGTTCAAGCCGGTAAAGCTCTGCTTATTGATGGAGAGAACATTCCCCACCAGTTTTGGACTGATGAGATGTGACATTCAGAAGTTTTTGCATTATACAAGAACAAACAAAGAAATGCCATCAAGTTGAGTGCAGGGAATTTCGCCAGCAATTAATATTTATGTATCCTTGGATGGAAGATATCGGTACTACAAGGTATTACTGTTAATATAAGTTCACTGAGAATCTGCTGTCAATCAAACACAACTAGCAATGTGGCTTGCTTTCTGTCTTGCTACCCCACTAAGTTCCACACAGATTTCATGAAATGCCAGGTCCTTACTCAAGTCATGAAGTCTGGCAGAGTTTGAAAGGGATTAGAGCATCATAGGATGGTTTGGGTCGGAAGCTCATCCATGTACAACCCCTCCTGACACGGGCAGGGACACCTCCCACTGGATCAGGCTGCTCGAAACCTCACAATCAAGTTGGGAAACAAAGTTCTGGAAGGAGGAAGGACAAACTGCATCTCTGTCACTGAAAATATATCACATCTTGACACCATGCACCAAATGTGACAACAGAATCATAGAATCACCAGGTTGGAAGAGACCCACTGGATCATTGAGTCCAACCATTCCTATCAAACACTAAACCATGTCCCTCAATGCCTCATCCACCCACACCTTAAACACCTCCAGGGAAGGCAAGACAACCACCTCCCTGGGCAGCCTCTGCCACTGCCTAATCACACTTTCTATGAAGAATTTTTTACTTATGTCGAGCTTGAACCTCCCCTGGTGGAGCTTGAGGCTATTCCCTCTTGTCCTGTCCCCTGTCACTTGGGAGAAGAGCCCAGCTCCCTCCTCTCCACAACCTCCTTTCAGGGAGTTGGAGAGAGCAATGTGGTCTCCCCTCAACCTCCTCTTCTCCAGGCTAACATCCCTCTTCTTCCCTGAGATCCACTCCTTCTTACACAGTCTTGACCTTGAAGGTGACTTTTCTGAACTGAGGTGCTGAAGGACATAAAGATAAGCTAAACTTGAACATGTCTCAGGATCACAGGGCTTCTCCTCACTCCTTGGGAAATACATTCTGCATTCTGTTCAATAGAATGATAGAATCACCAGGTTGGAAAGGACTCATTGAGTCCAACCATTCCCATCAATCACTAACCCATGTCCCTCAGCACTTCGTCCACCCATCCCTTAAACCCCTCCAAGGAAGGCGATTCAACCCCCTCCCTGGGCAGCCTCTGACACTGCCCAAGGACTGTGAAATATTTTTCCTGATGTCCAACCTGACCTTCCCCTGGTGCAGTTTGAGGCAATGAGGTCTACCCTCAGCCTCCTATGCTACCCAACAAACTGCAGAAAGGAGGCCCTGACCCTGCAAACATTCACAGAGCGTCAGGTGCTCCAACATCCAGCTCCTGCTCAGCCTGTCCTATCTAGCTGTGACCAATTTTGACGCTGGGGATTTGAAACATAGCCTTGATCTATTGGAAATGCACCTTCTATTTAGTTGCTTCAGCTCAATGACCTATCATGCCTCTCTGTCTCTCCAAATGAAAACAGGTGCTCGAGCAGGGTCTGTTTGAGGACTTGCAAATAGTTTCTTCCCCTTTTTTTTTGCTGCTGCGGAGTCCGCAGAGAGCTGACTGCCAGAATGCGCTTGTACAAATACATTTGCTACAGTAAACAGCCCAAGGCAATCTCTCGCACCCAAGGACCTTGTGTTGATTCTGCACTTCTCCTCCGAGGATTTGTTCCTCCTTGACGATTTAAAGATGTGAACCTGAGAGGGACCACAGCCTTGGTCTTGTACATTTGCTGGCCTGAGGCCAGCCATGCAAAATGTATTAATAAACACTGACAATCTTATACAGTTACACCAAAAAAAAAATCCAGGGTAATAAAAACATCTAAAGCAAATAATACTTGAATAAAAGCAGAAAAAGACCCAAGCATTGCTTCTTCTTAGGGTTTCTTCTATAGTGTTAAATTCATTGATTTTGGTGAGTATCTGAGAAAAATATGAAATATTAAGGAAATAAGGCTGTAGCAGCAGTGACTTACTGCCCTTAACTTGAAGCACATGGTTCTTAGCAATTTCTTTAGAGGCACTTATGTGGTTAAAATGAAATACATCCTTAAGTACTTAATTCAGGGTGTCTAGTACAGTGATAATGGCCTTAGGGGTGACAGTGGTCAGGAGCCACCTACTGGCATGAACAGTGACCTTCAAAATTAGGAATCATAGAATCAGTAAGGCTGGAAAAGACCTCTAATGCTCATCCAGACCAACCATCAGCCCAACCCCACTGTGCCTTCTAAACCATGTCCTGAAGTTCCATGTCTGGTGATTCCATGATTCTAAGTCTACATGAGTTCTGAACCCTTCCAGGGATGGAGACTTCACCACTGCCCTGGGCAGCATCATCCAGTGCTTCATCTCCCTTTTAGAGAAGAAATTTTTCCTAATACCTAATCTAAACCTCCCCTGGTGCAACGTGAGGCCATTTCTTCTTGTCCCTTGCCAATGATGCAGTGATGATTGGAGGGAGAGAGAGTAGCAATGTCTGGTTTTGGTATGACCACTCAGCCTTTTCAACAACTAACCCTCTCACAGTTCAGGCTCCTGAACGTGCAGCCAGTGAGGGACTCTCTTTCAGGACTCCACAGAACAGATAATGTAAACAAAAAGTTAACTGGTCATAATACCCTTTTTCCTAGCATTTACAAGAGCCAGCAAAGAACAGCAGCGAGAAACTCGCAATCCATGCCTACAACTTCTTTTTGATCTCCAGCTCTTGAACTCAACCTTAAGCAGCTGTATGAAGCAATAACAGCTTTTCTCAGACACAACCTAATTAGCTCTGAAAAAGCCAATAAGGTCTAGAAGAGCAGCTCATAGAATCATAGAATCACTAGGTTGGAAGAGATCCACCGGATCATCGAGTCCAACCATTCCTATCAAACTAAACCATGTCCCTCAGGACCTCATCCACCTGTGCCTTAAATATATTCATATTCATACATATGAATATGAATATTTTCATACAAAACATATTGATACAGAAGATCCAGCTTCCATCCCAGAAGCCCAGTGGCCACAACACTCCAGAATCCGTCAGGAATAATGAGCACAATGCCGTGTGCAGCACAGAGCCTGGATCTGGTACCTCTGTGCAGGTTGCAGCAGACAGTATCAATAAAGCTCAGCGATAGGGAAACTGTCAAGTTCTTGCCAGGGTTAACAACTCAAACTCTTTAAAATATAAATTTCCACATCCAGCCCGAACTCGGCTGCTTTCAGATTCCCACACTTGGGTCTCGTTATGCTTTTGTCAGACAGATTAAAGAGTCTGCTATGATCAGAAACATCTTCCCCACACGGACACTGATAAACCACCACCAAGTTACCTTTAGAAGGATTTTCTTCTACAAATTAAGGTAATGGGGACTAAACCACACCAGGGCTTCTTCCACCACGAAGCTAACCTTAACAGAGGAGGTTTTCAGAGGCACAAAGGATCATTTCAGTTCTCATTTCCTGCTGAAAAATCACAGGCTCCTGGGTGCCTCACTCCATTCGTACAACTTTGAAAGTCTTGGACATAATGGGAAATAATAAAAATACAATTTAAACATGGAGTCTCAGAGAGGTGATTCCACTCCCAGCCCTCGCTGTCACAGTTGTCAATAAACTAGAAAGAAAAGAAACACAAAATCATCCTTTCCCCTTCCCTTTAGTTATGCCAGGATGGTTTTTTCCCCTCCAATACATGATATCAAGAGTCTTTCTCAGGAATCATAGAATCATAGCATAACCAGGTTGGAAGAGACCCACTGGGTCATCAAGTCCAACCATTCCCATCAATCACTAACCCATGTCCCTCAGCACCTTGTCCACCCGTCCCTTAAACACCTCCAGGGAAGGGGACTCAACTCCCTCCCTGGGCAGCCTCTACCAGTGCCCAATGACTCTTTCTGTGAAATATTTTTTCCTGATGTTCAGCCTGACCCTCCCCTGGTGGAGCTTAAGGCCATTCCCTCTCTTCCTGTCCCCTGTCCCCTGGGAGAAGAGCCCAGTTCCCTCCTCTCCACAACCTCCTTTCAGGGAGTTGGAGAGAGCAAAGAGCTTCTACCGGGTAGAAAGCTGCTCAGCAAGGAAGTGAGTGAAAAGGGTAGGGGGAAAGAAGGGCAAAGCAGGACATCTTAGCTCTTCCATAACATTTGGTAGGATGCAGAGCAGTCTGTTACGGGTTGTCTGGTCATGTTAGTCACCCAGCAGCAAACACAGTTGATACAAAGAAAGGAAGGCAAAGAGAAGAATGCGACTGATCTCTCCTCTGCACCAGCTGTTCCTAAGGGACAACTGTCAGGAACTGATAGTTCCTAATGAAAGCTGCAGAGGAGCAATGCTCATCACAGAGGAAGAAACAAACAATGTAAATGGTATATGTGCACAAAATGAAATGAAATCTGATTGAAGTGGATTGAGAGAAGCCCTGAAGAGAAAGACTCGCGTGTGGTGGTGCATGAGAAGCTCAACATGAGCTGGCAATGTGCACTTGCAGCCCAGAAAGCCAACCATTTCCTGGGCTGCATCCAAAGAAGTGTGACCAGCAGGGTCTTGGGTAAACTGCTTAACTTCTGCATGTCTGTGATTCCACTTATACCACTGATTAAAGGACATTTGCTCAATTTCAAGACCAGACAGCAGCAACCTCGGAATTATCCAAGATGGAACTTGTATTCAAAACTCTTAGTTACTAGAATCAGGGCTTTGCCGACAATTTCTGTAGAGATACACAGATAACCATGGCCTCAACACGCACTGTGGGAGGTTCAGATTGGACATAGGGAAAAATTTCTTCACTGAAAAGGTCCTCGGGTACAGGAACGGCTCCTCAGGGAGGTGGTGGAGTCCCCATTCCTGGAGAGATTTAGAAGACTGGCAGATGACGAGCTTAGGGATATGTTTTGGTAATGTATAGGTATGGCCTAGCTTGATGATCCCAAAGGTCCTTTCCAACCTAGCGATTCTATGCGTAGCCCCTCATCAGAACTCTATATTATTATCTTATTATTATTATCTTATATCTTATTATATATCTTATTATTATTATCTTATGTCTTATTTGTATCTGTGCTTGTATCACCTTCCAGCTGATTATTCCATCTCTGGTTCTTGTTAGCTGACCTCCAACATCATCAACATGATCAAACTCAACATGACCTCCAACACGATCAAATCTGGTGATTCTATGATTTTATGTGTTTGATAGGGATGGTTGGACTCGATCATCCGGTGGGTCTCTTCCAACCTGGTGATTCTATGATTCCATGAGCATGTTAGGAGGGACGCGTGTGAACTTTTCAAACCCAACTTTGCTCATCTCCAAGGAAAAGGCCACTACCTTAATGGCTGCAACTGCCTAAAACTTTAATGGGAAGAAGAAGCCTTTCTGTCTAGCTTTATTTTTAGTCCATAGGACATCTAAGGTCCAGGCCCAGCGAGAGTTAAACAGAGGGAAGAAAAGCCCTCCCTCTCCACGAGAAAAATGGGCTTAATTAGACAGCATAGCCCTAATGCCTCCAGCGCTCTTTGGTTTAATCTTCATATTTGTCCATTTTTTGATGGAAAATTTGTACTGATTTCATGGTGGTTGCTTGGAGAAAAGTCACCACACTTCATGGTTATTTCATAGCTAGGGGGGAATAAGTGGTGAACAATGATTTCATTAGGTTTCTGTAACATCTCAATTTCCAAATGGCTGCCCACATGTATTAGCATGGAACGATCTCAGTTACTGTATTCCCTTTAATTTTGTGACTTTAATGCTAATGGAAACTGAGAAAAGGCCGACATCACAAACTAAACCAGAAACCATTCGCCCGTGGAACGTGTACAACCTCCACTAGAGCAGTTCACACCACTCACTTCTCACCGCAGCTGCATCCACGTGCAAGATCTGTGCCGACATCTAATCAGTGCAAACGTTCATATCAGTGATGATGAGGCTGGATCAAACCCACCATCGGAAAGACAACCCTGAAGAAAGGAGGATCCTGACGTTCAGCTCAGTTGAGATAACTTCGCTTGCAGAAGTAAGGAAAAGCCCAGTCAAAAGGCTTTCCGGCATCCTCTCGTTCCTGACTTCAAGCCCTGACCCCAACACATCTTCCAAAATCCCAGCACTACAAAATACCTGCGTCCTACCAATACTTGCAGCAGAAAAAGAGATGGTGTATTTTCTCTGTGAATTTCAAGAGACGGCATAAATACAATTTAACAAATCTCGATGATATATTTTCTCCACAGGACTGGGTCAGGTTGTTTATGGATGTGTTACTGTTGACATAAATAACAGGGCAAATAAAATATAAATAGACCCCAAAGAAAAACCCAATCAGTAGCGTCTGCCTTCTAATTCCTCATTAGATAGAGTGTCAAAGCCTCGACTAATCTCATCTTACTGTACAATCACTCCATCTGTTCCAGTCTCTAATTTCAATATGAATTGAAATAAACATAATTCCTGAAAAATGTATAAAACGCCTCACATTTCCAAGCTCCTTTGTCTCGTAGTGAATTTTCTACCCTCCTGTTTGGCACACTGAGCTTTTCAAGTGCTACCAAGCTGATTATATTAGAGAATATGACAAATTGGATAACTCCAACCCCTCCTAGAGAGCTCTCGTAAAACTCCATGGTTGGATGGTGACTGGAACAGATGGGCGAGCTCCACCAAGCGCTACGTTAACCCTGCTGTTCTCTGACTGGTGGCCAATAGCACATTCAAAAAGTACCGGATCTAAAAATAAGTCTCCGAAAGAGAAGATGATCCGAAGCTTTCAGTACACAGCAACAAGACAGATGACCGCTTGGTGACATACTTTTGCTGTGATTACAAACAACCTCTTCCATGGAAATACAAGTATTTCAGCGTCTCCCTAAAAGAGAGGAAGTATTTAGAAGGGAATGGTACGTTTCAAGGCAAATTAGTGGTCGTTCGTCCATTACGGCTGAAATACTTCAACCATCACCTCATTACATAGAGAGTAATAGCAAAGAGAGTGCAACGAGGGCCATAATTGGACGGGAGAAGTGGAGCAGGAGTCCTGGGGGGAGGTTTGCAATGCTCCACTCGGTGCTTGCTCTATAAAAATATCTGTTTTTTTTTTTGGCTGCTGAGAATACAAATTCCCACCAGAATCAAAAGGAGCTTTGGGTGCCCAGTGCCTTTTAATCTCAGCCCATTTGAAGTTTTAAATACCCGTCTCTCCTCCTTGCCGCCGGGTGAGTTGAATGGCATTTTCACAGCTGGCCTGCGAGTTCTTAGGTACCACAGGGGGAGGACTGCAGAGATGTCAAAGGAATTCAAACAACCCCAAGATGGGACGTGACTTGGAAAATGTTCTGTCTTTCATTTGGTGGAAACTGGCTTCTTCTGCAAACCACCCGTGCAAGGCAATGCCCTCACCTCAGAAGCACTGGACTGCTGCAAATCCTTCTCTCTTACTCCGATTCCCATAATATCATTCAAAAATCTCCTGGATAATATACTCTGCTAAGGTATTTACTGCTGGGAGGACGCGCGAGCGCTTTACTTCAGTAGCAAAATGCAAACAAAGCAGCACGGTGTCCCTAAAAGCCACCCCTAAGGGAACAGCCTATTCCCGGGGGAGGGAATGAGACAAATGAAAAATCCATTTAGAAAAATCCATTAAAAAAAAAAAAATCTATCACTTTTGCCTGCTTAGGTATCAAAAAGCCTCAGCCTGCAGCAAGCTCCAAAGGAGCAGATCCCTGCACTTGTTTGGAGATGCGATTTGTAGGACGATCACTCCCTTAAAACAAATAAACTGAAATCTAGTCTTCGTTCTTATGCTGAGAGGAAGGTTGCTTAAAACTGCATTTCAAATGTCCCGGATGAGATAAGTGCCAGGAGATAGGGGTAAATCACATAACTACCCACTTGCTGCCTCAGAGTTTAAATAAATAGAAATTCCGGGCTAATTATTATTTAGGCAATGCAAAACTTGTCATCTTAAATCAGGTTGAAACGCAATAATCATATTAAGTGCTTACTTCAGCAAAATACCACTGAAATGCTAAGTGTTAGTGAACCGCATGCGTATTTATCCACCTAATTGACTCCTGGCTCTGACAGAACTCTATTACCCATGAGTTAGAAGGAAATTTAATTCTGATCTGTATGTTTGCACTCAAGGACTTCTGTTTGGCTTCAGCTTATTTTCAGCGGCAGAACTCGAGGGCTACATTTTTTCCCCATGTAATACAACTGAGCTGAGCAACAAACGTGACATTTAGCTTTCCGCGGGATGACCTTCCATTCATATTATGGACATTTTTCAGCCTGTTCTACATCAGAATCACAGAATCATCGAATGGTCTGAGCTGGAAAAGACCTTAAAACTCACCCAGTTCCATGAGCAGGGACACTTCGCGCTGGTTCAGGGGCTCCAAGCCCCATCCAACCTGCCCTTGAACCCCTCCAGGGATGGGGCAGCCACCACTGCTCTGGGCAGCCTGGGCCAGGAGCTCCTCACCCTCACACCAAATAATTTCTTCTAAGATCTCATCTCAAACTCCACATCTGCAGCTGAAAACATTTCCCTCATTAGCCTCTCCCTGGATGCAGAGCACCTTCCCAGCTTTCCTGCAGCCCCTTTCAGCACTGGAGGCTACAGTAAAATCTCAACTGTACCTTCTCTTTTCCAGGCTGAACAACCCAACACTCTCAGCCTGTCCATGTATGGGATGAGCTCCAGCCCTTGGATCATCTCTATGTCCTCCTCTGTATTTGCTCCAACAGCTCCATCTCCTTCCTCCACTGAGGACTCTAGATCTGAATGCAAAACCTCAGATGAGGTCTCACAAGAGCAGAGTAGAGTTGTGGAATCCCCTCCCTCACCCTGCTGGTCCCACTCGGCCCAGGATATGGCTGGAAGACCAGCACGTCGGCTACTCAGAGCACTGGGCAGTTCCAGGGGTTTTCTCCATTCTCTTCCCATCTGATCTGAAAACCTGTGAGTTCCTTTCCACAGGCACAAGCTTGAATGGACCCTGCTGCTCCTTTTAATTCTCTTTCAGCGTATGACACATTTAAATATTTAACAAGTTCATAAGGTGTCTGTCACTCGCCTGAGCTAACAGACCTCCACGGAAATGTTCACATTCCCTGCTTGGAACCTTTCAACTCCAACCAAGATCAACTAAGCTAATTGTGCCTGTCAGATAGAGAGCTGATTCCCACAGACATCACAGTGAGATTTACCATAGCTGGGACTGAGAAGAGGAATGTAAATAAATTTATAAGGCTGCCAGCACATACTACTTCAAAGATTAAAGACAGTGTCCTGAATCACATCAGGAAACAAAATAGAAATTCACAGAGAAGCAATGTTGTTAACGCCATGCAAAGAAGCCTTATTGAAATCAATGGGACTCCTTTTGTAGACTCAGTGTTTGTTGAACCTGGTCTTATTTTAGCACCTGGAACCAGTTGGTGAGTGTTTTCAATGAAATGTTCTCACCGAGAGCTAAGAAATTTGAGAGTAATTCCAAACTCACAATCTCCGGCCCACGTACTGATCATAGAATGGTTTGGGTTGGAAGGGACCTCAAAGCCCATCCAGTTCCACCTCTGCCATGGGCAGCGACACCTCCCACTGGATCAGGGCCTCCAAGCCCCATCCAAGTTGGCCTTGAACCCCTCCAGGGATGCCCCTGCTCTGGGCAACCTGGGCCAGGACCTACCCACCCTCATTGTGAATAATTTCTTCCAAATTTCTTCCAATTTGAATATTCCCTCTTTCAAATTAAAACCATTTGCCCTCGTCCTATCGCTCCACGCCCTTGTAATGCTGATGCCAGCCAGTTCTTGGTTCAGGAGCATCCCTATTTAAGAGAAAAGCCTGTGCTTGCAGATAATGAGGAGAGGTGGGAGCTGGTGCAATGAAGAGGAACATGCCAGGGGACTGCAGGATGAGGCTGAGAGCGGAGTGTGTGTGCCCAGATATGAAACGAAAAAAAAGCCTTAGTGCTAGTGATCCTGGGCAAAACAACATAAGGGACTCCTTGTCTAGGTCCAGTGCTCCTAGACAAGCCGACTGCAACAAAACTGCTCTCCTTCCCTGCCTCAAGGAAATAAAATCAAACACCGGGGGGGGGCTGGGGCTTCTCTGCTCAGTGAGGAAACTTAGATAAGGTTCATGCACAAAGCCAAAGTGACACTCCTGCTTCACTTGAAAACAAAAATCAATGTTTCAGATCTCTTTTAGAGACCTTCAGATAAAAAGAGTTCCTTTCATTTCCACTCCACGAGGACAGGTCTTGGAGCAAAGATTCTGATGGATGCTCCAGCCCATGTCAGTGCCTGTTCCTTTATAGAGCGACACTAGGGCTTTGCTGGCACTATCCTGTGGACAAATGCCTCCTCTAACCACAATGTTTGAGAGGAATGGTTGGACTCGATGATCCAGTGGGTCTCTTCCAACCTGGTGATTCTATGATTGTATGTTTTCAGCTCTGGCCTCCTGTTTCAGCCAGCCAATTACCAGAAGGTGCTTAGGGCAGTGCAGATGCAGAGGAAGGAAGAGCAAAATGTGCTCGGCCCTCATCTCGTGCTCTCAGAAAGTGGATGATGAGGGCTCATGTTAGCCAAAACCAGGGAACACTGGAGTAATGAAGGCCAGGCAGGAGGGAGGAATTTGTCACCCTTCCAGTGACAAAGAAGTGGCCACTCACATTGGCTGGAGAGGCAAATGTTCCCACTGGCAGAGTCAAATCCTCACAGCAATGGGAGAAAACCACACCAGCTTCCCTTGCCTACATTTTGTGCGTCTTCCAGAGACACATGTGGAGCAATTCTGGCACTAAAGCTCTACTTGAATAATAGTGTTCAACAATTAGATCTTAGGAAGAAATGTTTTCCTGAGGGGGGTTAACCCTAACCCAGGTTGTCCATAGAAATGGTGGCTGCCCCTCGGCAGAGGGTGGGAACTGGGTGGGCTTCGAGATCCCTTTCAACCCAAATCATTCTATCATTCGATGTGCTTTATCTTTGGCTTTCATAGCAATAAGTTGCAGAAAAGACCCTCACGGAGTTGCAAACAGGGCCTGGGAAAGCTCATTAAAGGCAGAGCCTGGCCAAGTCATTATTATATATATGTCTAGTTTAATTCTGCAAAGAAGCAAATGCCATTTGTGCTCTCCAAGTAATCAATACACACCTCATATCAGCCTAGAGCAGGAAGCAAAAAGCAATGGGGGACGACACTAAACAAACCACTGCACATGTTCATGAAGTCTTAGTACCCGAACTCCTTTATTCCTGTACTCTCCTTACCTGAGTCATTAGGAACCATTTTGTACTGTTCTCAGTCACGAAGACTTGCCGCAGGCCAGGATTAATGACTCTGACTTCTATTGACTTAACTGTACCCAGATCAGAAACTCTGGAGTTACAGCCCTTGAAATTTCAACCAATCCACCAATAAAAGCCCTTGCAATGGAGAGAGAACCAGACCCATGAGGTATGAGCCACCCCACCATTTATTTCCCACTTTCACCATCTGGCTGCGTGACCCTGTGTAGACAGTGCCCTCTGGTTTCGTTCTGCAACTCTGAACACTCCACAGAAGAATGAACCACAGACATTCCACACAGAGGAAACTTGCTCGCACTCAGATACTGAATTAAATGCACCTGAAAGAAAGATGTTGGTAACAGAAAATAACACGAAGTGCTCGTTAATTTTATAACATCGATTCCAGAACAAGCTTGACAAGCCAAGCTGTCGGTGACGCTGTCTGGTTTGCTGCAGATTCACTCTTAGAAAGCAATCAGAAAGCCTAGAGTGGGAAAAAAAAAAGCAGGTTGCAGTTCACAGGATTTCTAGTTAGTTCCCTCTATTCTTGCTTTATTCATAGAGTCACAGAATCATAGAACAACCAGGTTGGAAGAGACCCGTCGAGTCCAACCATAATTCAAATCAACAAATGCTCTTCTCAGCAGGTGAAAAGGGTTGCCCAGAGTTAATGCAAAGCCTTGGATCCAGGATCAATTCCCTGCTAAAACGTCCTGTGTGAATTAGCAGTGACTTCATCCTGTCCCTCAGCTTCCTGGTAAAGCTGAGCTAACTCTCTCCTGCCACCCATAGAGACCGGGAGCATTCAGATATCAAGGCATTGGTTATGAATAGGAATGGTTGGACTCGATGATCCAATTGGTCTCTTCCAACCTGGTGATTCTATGATTCTATGAACAGGGACCATACAGCGTGCTTAACAAATACTACTAACAAGCCTTGTTCTTTTAACTACATACGACTGCATGAGAACACCTGAATTTATTCTTTTGAATTGCACGTTCGGCTATTTTCAAGCTCAAAAGCTCTTACCTGCAACTCAGTTTATCAGTACAAGAAACAGGACTGACTTCATCACAGCAGAAGTTCCTACCAAAGAGGTGAAGCTGCCCGTTCTCCTCTCCTTTCTAAGGGTCAAAAGCTGCCTATAAAGGTAATTAGATTAAATTAGTTTGATTATAGCCCCAACATCATTCCACACTGGCTCTCAGATGAGCCCAAGACAAAATCCCATGCCCAGTAACCTCCTTGTTCCACGCACCTGTGCACTTTGTAAACAGCTCCATATGCTTCATCGAAAAGAAATCTAATTACCTTAATTTACTCCGTCCAAAAGTAGAAGAGTAAACTATATGTTTAATTATAAACTTTCCACTCTGGGCAGCTATAATTAATGAGTCAAGGAATCACGCAGTATGCCTGGAGCAACCTTTATTACTCCTGAGGTACCCGAGCACCACTCGCGGTTTAGAGCCAGTCACTTCCCATTAGTATTAGGAGCTGAAGTGCCTACCTGAGGCATTAATCACCGAGTGCTACAGCTCCAAGACTTTTAATTACATACGGTGTGTATGCTATACATGGATTGCACGCATAGTGCGATGTTAATAAATAGCCTTCCTGGGGCTATCAAGGGCCTTGCTTGGCTTTATTTCACATTGTTAAGTTTTATGCAGGCACAGGCAAGGTTGTTAGAAAAATGAGATCGTGATGCCCATCGCTGGTCCACTGCAGGGCAGACTGAGTCGCATCTTGCAGATATTGAAGACTTAAGACAGTCCAGAAAGTGGCGTATTGGTGGGGAGGAATTCTCTTCTCGGTGTTAAAGAGAAGGACTTGGGGGCAAGAAGCTCAACATGATCCGACAAGCAGGAGAGTCAACCGTATCCTGGGCTGCATCAAAATGAGGGTTAGTTCTGGGCCCCTCAGCACAAGAAGGATGTTGGGGCTCTGGAGCGAGTCCAGAGAAGAACCATGAAGCTGGTGAAGGGACTGGAGAACAGGCCCTATGAGGAGCAGCTGAGAGAGCTAGGGTTGTTTATCATGGAGAAGAGGAGGCTGAGGGGAGACCTCATTACTCTCTACAACTACCTGAAAGGAGGTTGTAGAGAGGAGGGAGCTGGGCTCTTCTGCCAAGGGACAGGGAACAGGACAAGAGGGAATGGCCTCAAGCTCCCCCAGGGGAGATTTAGGCTGGAGATTAGGAGGAAGTTTTTCATGGAAAGGGTCATTGGGCATTGGAATAGGCTGCCCAGGGAGGTGGTTGGGTCACCTTCCCTGGAGGTGTTTAAGGGACGGGTGGATGAGGTGCTGAGGGACATGGTTTAGTGTTTGATAGGAATGGTTGGACTCGATGATCCGATGGGTCTCTTCCAACCTGGCTGTTCTGTGATTCGATGATTCTATGAAAAGTAGAGTGACCAGCAGGGAGAAGGAGAGGATTCTGCTCCTCTGCTCCATCCTCATGAAACCTCACCAGAGCCCTGTGTCCAGTTCTGGAGTACTCAGCACAGGAAGGATGTGGGTTTGTCAGAGCAAGTCTAGAGGAGGCCATGGATATGATCTGAGAGCACCTCCCATATGAGGATAGTCTGAGAGAGTTGGGGTTGTTCTGCCTGTAGAAGAGAAGGCTCCAGGGAGACCTTAGAGCAACCTTCCCGTATGGGAAGGGGCTACAGGAAAGCTGGGGAGAGGCTCTTGATTAGGGAGAGCAGGGGTAGGGTGAGGGAAATGATTTTTCAGCTGAAAGTGGGGAGATTTAGACTTTAGGAAGAAATTCTGCACAATGAGGGTGGGGAGGCCCTGGCCCAGGTTGCCCAGAGCAGTGGTGGCTGCCCCATCCCTGGAGGGGTTCAAGGGCAGGTTGGATGAGGTTTGGAGCCCCTGATCCAGTGGGAGGTGTCCCTGCCCATGGCAGGAGTGGAACTGGGTGAGCTTTGAGGTCACTTCCCACCCAAACCAGTCTGTGATTCAATGAATATGTTCTCAGGTCCTGCTTGTCCCAAGATTCTGAACTAGATTTTTTGGATTGTTTTATCATTTTTTTCCTTATTTAAGTTATAATGGAATGTCAGAGAGTACAAAGATAATGGCGTCAAGCAAATTACAATTTCCTCCATGCTCTAAGGGAAACACTACAGCAGAAACTAGATGGTTTTCCAGATTCACTGCTTTTTATTCCTGGATGAATGGCTTCTACTAAGGCCATTTTTCTCCAGTGCAAGGAGAGGCACAGCTAGGAAGTCTGACCTCCAGAGGACTCCAGAAAGCTGTTAGCATGGAGGAAAGAAGTCTTTAACAAAGCATAGATACAAACAGAACAGATAGGAAAAGGGAGAGATATTTAGATAATTACATGGCTTGTATTGCTGCCAAGTGGAAAAAGTCAGGGTAATAATAGCTGAGCTTATTGCTAGTCCAGAAGAGAAGTCATAGAATCATAGAATCATAGAACAACCAGGTTGGAAGAGACCCATCGGATCATTGAGTCCAACCATTCCTATAGAACATTAAACCATGTCCCAAGTGGAGTATCTTTGGTAGTCAGTTGGGCTTATCTTTGAACATGGAAAAGAAACATCCTTAAAAAGGGATCTGCAAGAAAAATCCATTCAATATATTCCCTTGGCAAAAGAAAACAAATTCCAAAAATCCTGAGTTCACCTTTCCCAAGATCCTCATCTGTTTATCACAGATTTCCCCTTTAAGTATTTATGCCATTTCCTCTTCCAAAGCTACAGAATGTGGTGTGAGTGCTTTCCAGGCACAGCCTGTGTCCTGGCTCAGCACAAAGCAAACAGGTTTTCTTGGACTGGCCAAATATTTGATTGTGCTGGTTGGTATTAGCTGCATTGATTTCAACAAGGCTTCAAAGTTGATGATGCCTCTGCCAAGTCCTGCTAGATGAGGCTCCAGAACTATATTTCATGGTACAAGCTTTCTACAGGCCAAGAGCATCCTGGATTGTATAAAAAAATGGAGTGGTCAGTGTCAGCAGGAGCAGGGAAGGGATCATCCCACTGTACTCGGAGCATGTGAGGCTGCACCTCAACTACTGTGCTCAGTTTTGGGCTCTTCAGTACAGGAAAGACATTGAGGGACTGGAGTACTCAGCACTGGTGAGGCCGCTCCTTGAATCCTGTGTTCAGTTGTGGGTCCCTCAGCACAAGAAGGATGTTGAGGCTCTGGAGCAAGCCCAGAGAAGAGCAACGAAGCTGGTGAAGGGGCTGGAGAACAGGCCTTATGAGGAATGGCTGAGAGAGCTGGGGGGGTTTAGCCTAGAGAAGAGGAGGCTGAGAAGAGACCTCATTGCTCTCTACAACTTCCTGAGAGGAGGTTGTAGAGAGGAGGGAGCTGGGCTCTTCTCCCAAGGGACAGGACAAGAGGGAATGGCCTCAAGCTCCACCAGGGGAGATTTAGGCTGGAGATTAGGAGGAAGTTTTTCACAGAAAAGGTCATTGGGCACTGTCAGAGGCTGCCCAGGGAGGTGGTTGATTCACCTTCCCTGGAGGTGTTTAAGGGATGGGTAGATGAGGTCCTGAGGGACATGGTTTAGTGTTTGCTAGGAATGGTTGGACTCGATGATGCGATGGGTCTCTTCCAACCTGTTTGTTCTATGATTCTATGATTCTATGAGCGTGTCCAGGGATGGACAACAAAGCTGGTGAAAGGTCTGTACAACAAGGCCAATGAGAAGCAGCTGAGAGAACAGGGATTATTTAGCCTGGAGAAGAGGAGGCTGAAGGGAGACTTTATTTCTCTCTACAACTGCCTGAAAGGAGGTTGTAGCAAGGTGGATGCTGGGTTCTTCTCCCAAGGGACAAGTGATGGGACCAGAGGAAATAGCCTCAAGCTGCACCAGAGGAGGGTTAGACTGTACAGCAGGAAAAATGTCTTTACTGAAAGGTTGGTGAAGCACTGGACCAGGCTGCCCAGGGAAGTCGTGGAGCTTCCATCCCTGGAGGTATTAAAAAACTGTGTAGATGTGGCACTTGGAGACATGGTTCAGTGGGCACAGTTGGACTGTGAGCTGGACTTCTTAGAGGTGTTTTCCAACCTTAACGATTCTACATTGCTCCCCCTTCCCCTGCTGAATTGTGGTTGCTTGGGTAGAGATGAAATCTGTAACTGAAAAGACTAGAAGAGTGCACCAGGTATCCAGGTGGGAGACATTTCATGTTTAATACAGCTTCACCTGTACCATTGCAGATGGTGAAATCAGTGAAAAATGGGTTTCCAGGCTTGTAAGTGCCACCAGTACCTATCTGCATCCATGCACAGCCACGTATAAACACAGGATACAAGCTTTTAAAATATTTAAACATGAGTCTATCCCTTTCCTTTTAAAATAGGTGTTATTAGTCCCTATTGATGCTGTAACACTGCCTGCAATGCCTGCCCAGCACGCACTAACCCATACTGTAGAGACTTCATTTAGAAAATGAGAATCTGCATGTTTAAGAGCCTCACAGACTAATCCACAAGTCGTGTTTTATCAGGGCATCACAATACATGCAAGAGCTCAAAGGATCCCTTTGTAATATTTATCCCTGCTGCTCCTCCTTGCCGAGGGCTGTTGAAATTTTCATCCGAGGACGAGACGGTAAAAGCAAGTGGTTTTGTTAAACTGGGAGAGCAAGCACTGAGAAGGAAAGGGGGGACCTCACTCATCTCAGTTTATCATCTCGGCATAGATGTATATATGATTCCTCTGTTCTCAACAGGTTCTTGAACAAGAAACCTGTGAGAGAGAAGTCAACAAGCCCTCCACTCGCTGTGCTCTGCTCTGTGAGCAGCTGGGCTCGTAAAAACCTCTCCTGTGAAATGCGGCACGTAACTCCCTTTGTTCTCCAAGTGCATCATGCATTATTCCGAGGTTCACGACAAATGCCTCCGTAGAAAACATCTCCAGAAAGCCCTGTCACACTGACTATGCTCTGAAGAACTCTTAAAATATTAATACGATGCTGTACAGCATTTCCAAGGCAGCCTTTACACATCTGTTTCGTGAGGCCACCCATCCTGTTCCAAGTATATTAACAGTTCCTTGGGTTCCAGGTGCATAATTACCTCTAGTTTTCTTGTGCGTTTGTTACTCGGAGTCCCTCAAGTTTTCCTCGTTATGTCCTCAGCTGTCTCTGTTCTCAGCTAATTATTGCTAACTGCAGTGGTGTGAAGCCTCCTTACGGTACAGAAAGGATTGGGTCCTTTTTACCACGAGAGCATCCAGACAGGCAACTGCTTTATAGCTGCAATATACAGCGATTCAGATAATAACTCTCAGGGAAGACTTGGCGCCCGGAAAAAATGAGTACCACTGGCAGAAAATAAAGTAGGAAGCTAAAGAAGATGTTTCACAGGTGATCTTTATGAGATGGGTAGTCTAGAGAAGCCTATTAAAGAGAACACGAGTGTCTGTCTGTACGAACATGCCTGAAATCCGGTTTTCCATCTCAGAGCCTTTTAGTGGCTGGCAATTTGTTCAAAGTGCAGGCTAACCAGGGTGACCTCAGCTTGGCCTTTACAAGACAAGGCGTGCTGGCTGTACCACTCAAACATCAGCCCCACCGGGCTTGCTTTGGAGCTGACCCCGCTTGCTCCCTGCCCTCGGTCACACGAGCTGCTCCGGCTCACGTCGCTCACCCCCATTGTTTGAGCGCCGAGAGACTGTGTTACAACAATGGTCTCGGTCACCTGCTGCACTGCCACTTTCCGTGAGACATGGAAAGGATCTTTATGGCTTTTATACCTTCATTTTGAGGACTTGGAAGCTCCAGGCTGCTTTTCCTGTCAATTCAGTGCTTTACCGCTGTTAGGAATCTCAGCGCACAAACTCACAGATGGTCTCTAGTCCAGAAAGCTTGATAAATAAGACAGTTAGATGACACAAAACAGGATTCTCCGCACTTGATAGCACTCAAAGAGGGATGGAGAGGCTCAGGTGAAGTCACAAGGAGTGGTGTGATGGAACCAAGGGTACTGCTCAGACTCCCTCTCCTCTCCATCAGTCGATTCACTGAAAGCTCTTCACCTGAGCAAGATGTCATAGAATCATAGAACAACCAGGTTGGAAGGGACCCATCGGATCATCGAGTCCAACCATTCCTATCAAACATTAAACCAATTCCCTCAAGACCTCATCTACCCATCCCTTAAACTCCTCCAGGGAAAGTGACCCAACCCCCTCCCTCGGCAGCCTATTCCAATGCCCAATGACCCTTTCCATGAAAAACTTCCTCCTAATCTCCAGCCTAAATCTCCCCTGGTGGAGCTTGAGGCCTTCCCTCTTGTCCTGTCCCCTGTCCCTTGGGAGAAGAGCCCAGCACCCTCCTCTCTACAACCTTCTCTCAGGTAGTTGTAGAGAGTAATGAGGTCTCCTCTCAGCCTCCTCTTCTCTAGGCTAAACAACCCCAGCTCTCTCAGACGCTCCTCATAGGGCCTGTTCTCCAGCCCCTTCACCAGCTTCATTGCTCTTCTCTGGACTCGCTCCAGAGCCTCAACATCCTTCTTGTGCTGAGGGGCCCAGAACTGAACACAGGATTCAAGGAGCAGCCTCACCAGTGCTGAGTGCGGAGGGAGAATCACCTCCCTGGCCCTGCTGGTCACACTGTTTCTGATCCAAGCCAGGATACCATTGGACTTCTTGGCCAGCTGGGCACACTGCTGGCTCATGGTCAGTCGCTGTCGACCAACACCCCCAGGTCCCTCTCCTGGCAGTTTTCCAGTCAGACTTCTCCCAGTCTGTAGCTCTGCATAGCGTTTTTGTTCCCCAAGTGCAGGACCCGGAAAAAACTGGTTGGTCCTCCAAACCAACAAAGCTCCTCGGGGAAGAGAAACCTCAAGCGAGGGAGTTCACAGGCTTTAAATGGAAATGCAGCCTGACTGCCTGACACCTGGCCACCACCAGATGTTGGTGCAGGGAAGACTCAGCCTCAGAACTGCTCTCTGACTGCAGCTCAGCTGGCCAGACTGCCTGGCTGAAGTGATCAATAAGGACCCTGCACTTCAGAGGGAATACACTACCTCAGATAAATCAAGATCTTAATTTCTTCTGGGCTGAATCAGAAAAGTTTTCAAGCATTTCTTCACTCCAGTGAGGTCAAAATGTTGGCTCCAGCACTTGCAATCATGCCTCTGCTATGAGCATCTCCCAGTGGTAGCTAAACAGCCTTCAGTATTTGCCAAAATCCAGCTCTTACCTCTCCAATGGACTATTCACAATCAGTTGATATTTCTACAAATAGAAGCAGTTTCTCCATCAGGGCACATTGCAGTCAGCGTGAACTTTTTTCTGTGAGGATGGGGAGCCCCTGGCCCAGGTTGCCCAGAGCAGTGGTGGCTGCCCCATCCCTGGAGGGTTTCAAGGGCAGGTTGGATGGGGCTTGGAGCCCCTGATCCAGTGGGAGGTGTCCTTGCCCATGGCAAGGGTGGGACTGGATGGGCTTGGAGGTCCCTTCCAACCTAAACCTTTCTGTGAAAAATGTAAAAATCAATCAGGCTACTCAGACTTCCATCAGCTGTATTCCCTCCCACACTTCGTTCCCCACTTTCAGGAACAGACATACATAATGACTGTCTATAAATGTATATTAGCGCTTAAACACTAATTATTACTATATTTGATCACCTATAAGCAGCTACAGTTATATTTGTGCTGCTTGATGTAAAGGAAAAAGAGAAGAACATCATTATAGGAACAGTTCCTCCTTGCTAAAATTATCAAAGACTTTAAATAAGACAGGTCTCAGAGAGTATTTTGGAATAAGGAATACTTCTTAATTCTTTAGATATCTGAGGTGTTATAAAGTTTGATTAACTATTTACATTTTTATTTACTTGGTGGAAAAAACCCTTATAATGATTATTTCCTACTGTGGCAAATATTAGCAACAACAGTAAACGTTCCAGAGGAGGCCATGAAGTTGGTGAAGGGTTTAGAGGGGAAGAGTGAAGCTGGACTCACTTGGTCTGTTCAGCCTGGAGAAGGGGAGAATGAGGGGAGACCTCATTGTGGTCTGCAGCTTCTTCACAGGGGGAGGAAGAGGAGCAGGCGCTGAGCTCTTCTCTCTGGTAATCAGTGATAGGACTCAAGGGAAAGGCAGGGGAGGGTTAGGTTGAGCATCAGGAAAAGGTACTTCCCCAGAGGGTGGTGGAGTCCTGGAACAGCTGCCAGGGAAGCAGTCAGCCCCGAGCCTGACAATATTCCCGAAGCATTTAGACAACTCTCTCAGACACATAGTGTCAATGGTGGAGGTGTCCTGTGCAGGGACAGAAGTTGGATATAATGATCCATTGTGTGTTCCTTCTAACTCAGGACATTCTAGGATTCTATGATTTTGTAACCATCGTGCTGCTGCGTAAGAAGTTTGGGAACTTCCCGGCACTGGTCCTAGTGGGATGGGGGTTCGAGTGGCTGCAGAAACGTTGCAGACACTTCTAGGTGGTTCAATTGACCTGTTTTTCCAGCTTCCTTGTGAGGGAGCTGAGTTATCCATGAAATAAGAGGCAATCCTTGCTCCACACAACATGGACCCATAACACCCTCAAACCTCTTCTCCCAAGGGACAGGGGACAGGACAAGAGGGAATGGCCTCAAGCTCCACCAGGGGAGATTTAGGCTGGAGATTAGGAGGAAGTTTTTCACGGAAAGGGTCATTGGGCATTGGAATAGGCTGCCCAGGGAGGTGGTTGATTCCCCTTCCCTGGAGGGGTTTAAGGGACGGGTAGACGAGGTGCTGAGGGACATGGTTTAGTGTTTGATAGGAATGGTTGGACTCAATGATCCAATGGGTCTCTTCCAACCTGGTGATTCTATGATTCTATAAACCAGTCACTACTTGCATTCTATACATGAAAAAAGGAGACTTAAACCCATCAAGACTTACTCCTTGTCCTGAATTTACTCTGTGGCAGAGCCTCAAATTAAACAACTTTTTCTCCACGAACAACAGTTCATTACATGGCCAAGTTCTCTTCTTGACATTTCACAGTTGGTATTTAGTGCCGTACCTGAAGAATATAAAAAGAATTACTGACGGCTTCTTTCTCTTTCTCCTTCACCTTGTCCTGAAAAATCTAGCTGAGAATTTTCATGGTACATAAAACCTGTCTCAGTTGAACAAGCACATTTTTACCTAAGGCAACGTCTCGTGAACTTTTTGCTGATAGAAACTGCGTAGCAGGTAACTGATTACATGCCAATCACAGTCCCATGGTTTGTTGGCTTGTGGAAGATGGGCGTGTTTGCGAACCTCATTATACATGATCCCCAGAACCATTTCTTTCAAAACAAATTTCAAGTGATGGAACGCCTGCCTGCAAAGCAGGGAGAAGCACGCTAATTTCTGTTTCAGAAAAAAAAAGGAGAAGGTGTAGTCATGCCCTGGTTGATTTGTCTGCTCGTTCAGTAACATTACAAACCCTAAAGAATGAAGAAAAATAATAAGCAGAGAAAATAGAGGAGATGAGCCTATGAAGTCATAGAATCCTACAATGCCCTGAGTCAGAAGGGACCCACAAGGATCATGGAATGCAACTCCTGTCCCTGCTCAGGACACCCCAACATTGACACTGGGGCTGAGGCTGTTGGTCAAATGGTCCTTGAATAGTATCAGGCTTGGGGTTGTGGTCCTGCTGTTGGAACCAGGTGGGCTTTAAGGTCCCTTCCAACCCAATGAATTCTATTGTTCATCAAACTGAATGCTCAACAGTTATTCCCCACATCTAATATCCCTTTCATATACCACAGTGGCTTCACTGTCCAAGTTGATCATTTCTGGCTGAAGGGATTTCCTACAGGACTTTTATAGCTTTTTTTTCACTTAGAATCACCAGGTTGGAAGGGACCCATTGGATCGTCTAGTCCAACCATTCCTATCAAACACTAAACCATGTCCCTCAGGACCTTGTCTGCAATGCACTTCATACAGAGCCAAGATTTTGCATGACTTTGGAGTCTGCTCCATCCTCACCACGATCGTGCGAATTTTCTTGCTTTAAACCATTGGGGTATTGGGCACGAATTGAGCTCTGCACCTTCTGCATGTATCCAAACTGGAGATGATGTGCGCAGCATTTACTGACTACAGACTCTCTATTTAAATACCTTTATTAATGGCTGATCCTCACGCGAGCACGAGGCACCTTTGTGCCAGGATTTTCACGCTTGCGTTCATTTAACCAGGGCCAGAGATTAATTTCCCTTGCATTATCATTGCAGCGGTGACCTGCAGTAAATGTTGAGTTATGGTCAAACTTATCACAAGATACTGTTGCTGTTCATCATACCTGGCAATAATTCTCATTTTTCCTCAATAGCTCAAGATGGAGAAGCAGCGAGATTCCTGCAGTAAATCTTGCAAGATATTGTCTGTTAACATTTAATGCATGTCACCGTGGAACAGTAAATAATCCCTTCTGCGAAACACCTAGAACTTATCCCGTTTTATTATTCTTTGAACACTGGTAAAGAGTGAAAAACCAAAATCCAACTCATTAAACCATATCTAAGAGATCTTAAAAAAGTCATGATTATGTCATGGGTCATGAAGATGATCCAAGGGCTGGATCTCATCCCATAAGAGGACAGGATGAGAGAATTGTTCATCCTCGAGAAGAAGAGGCTGCAGAGAGACCTTAGAGCAGCTTCCAGAACTGGAAGGGGCTCTAGGAAAGCCGAGTAGGGACCTCTTACAAGGGTGTGTAGTGGCAGGATGGGAGGGAATGGCTTTAAATTGGAATGGGGAGGATTTAGATTGGACATTATGAAGAACTTCGCTATGAGGAGGGTGAAGCAGTGGCACAGGTTTCCCAGAGAAGTGGTGGATGCCCCAGTGGGAGGTGTCTCTCCCCGTGGCAGAGGGGGTGGAACTGGATGGGCTTTAAGGCTCCTTCCAGCCCAAACCATTCTATGAAAAACAAGAAGGAACAGGGCAAGCATCAATAAATCATATCAATTGACCCCTAAAGACCATTGGCAGGTGGCTGTATGGGGATATGAGGGAAGTTCTAACTGTCCTCTGATCGTTATGGTTGGACTTGATGATCTGGTGGGTCTCTTCCAACCTGTTTGCTCTATGATTCTATGATTCTGTGAAAGTTAACCTTGCTGTACCAGGTACTGCAATGAGAACCATAGATATACACAAGGCATGGAGAAAGCACAAGACATTAAGCTGCAGGTTGTTCAGTTTATAAGTTGTAGGCCACTGAGATTCTTTTCCTTTTTTCTTTCCCCATCCCTTCTTCGCAAATCTGAACGAACATCACTTGATTTTTCAATATATATGCAAACAAATCACAGCAAGTGATTTCATGGTCAGTGCTACCAGAGTTCATTTGGAGTTGCAGAGGAGCACATTTTTGAGAGCAGGGGGATCAAACATAAAATCATATTGGTAACTTGTAGTTTTAACTGCTCAAGGATTAGGAAGCTTACGTGAGGGCTGGAAGTTGCATTATGGGATCAGAAGCAAACAGAAAGCACTTCAGGCAGTTCTTTCAAAAACATGTAAGTGACTTTAGAAGCCTTTGACTTTCAATTAGAGCTGGGGAAGGTTTTCCACCTCTTTTTTTTTTTTTTTTTTTTTTCTGGGATGGAAGACAATTTTGCAGGCACTGTGGTACCTCTTGAATTCATCTCAGCTTGACTGCATTTTTCTCGTTTGGTTGTTCTGAAGTGGATGGTTTATCTGGATAACTATCTAATTTCTTGGGAAAATTCTCCACTGATGTCTTTTTCAATCACCTAGAATCACTCTGTTTTCATAGAACCACAGAATGCTTTGGGTTGGAAGGGTCCTCAAAGCACATCCAGTTCCACCTGAGGACACCTCCCACTGGATCAGAGGCTCCAAGCCCCATCCAAGCTGGCCTTGAACCCCTCCAGGGATGGGGCAGCCACCATTGCTCTAGGCAATCTGAACCAGGACCTCCTCACCCTCATAGGAAAACAGTTCTTCCTAAGATCTCATCTAATTTCTAATTAGATTTCATCTAATTTCTTCCTCATATCTAATACAAATCTTGTCTCTTTCAACTTAATGATAACCTCTAAGTCTTCAGAAAAAAAGACCGAAAACATGATTTAATTTAACATTCCTCCTCATCTTGTCCCTGTACTCCCTGACAAAGAGCCCCTCGCTCCAGAGCATCAACATCCCTCTTGTGGTGAGGGGCCCAGAACTGAACACAGGATTCGAGGTTCATCACTAAGCTCTGCCTCTCAAAAGCTCTGACCCCTCTGAGATGCCAGGGTGCTCACGTGGGTTAACAATGAGGAGGTAAAGAGCAAGTTGCAAATACTGAATTGACGCAACAGAGTCATAGAATCATAGAACAACCAGGTTGGAAGGGACCCATCGGATCATTGAGTCCAACCATTCCCATCAAACACTAAACCATGTCCCTCAGGACCTCATCTACCTGTCCCTTAAACACCTCCAGGGAAGGGGAATCAACCACCTCCCTGGGCAGCCTATTCCAATGCCCAATGACCCTTTCCCTGAAAAACTTCCTCCTAATCTCCAGCCTAAATCTCCCCTGGTGGAGCTTAAGGCCATTCCCTCTTGTCCTGTCCCCTGTCCCTTGGGAGAAGAGCCCAGCTCCCTCCTCTCTACAACCTCCTTTCAGGTAGTTGTAGGGAGTAATGAGGTCTCCTCTCAACCTCCTCTTCTCCAGTCATCACAAAACCTGGTAGGAGCTACAGTGGTCTAGATGGTGCAATTTTCATTCTTCCTTCGCTGTGCGTATGCAATCTGATGCGCACCCTACATTCAAGATTAAAAAGCTTTGTAGCTCTGAAGGTTAATAATTGACAACAGACAGTAAAGACTATCTTAACCATCTCGTTGAAAGTCAACGATGCTAAACACATAATTGTCCAGTACAGCTCTATTTGTTTCAGGTATCCGGCAGAACATTTTCTCGGGTCCAAGATATTAGTCTCCTTCGATCATGGGAATATCTGAGCCAGATCAGCCTGAAAATGCTTCTTGAGGAAATTGGGTTTCTCCGCTCTATTAGGAGCATTTCATTTTTATGATTAAAATCAGAAAACAATGTTCTTCCCAGTTAAAGTGAAATGTGCAAAATACGACTTTCCTATAACTAGGTTTCCAAATACTTATCTAAAGTGCTCTGAAAAGGCATTAATAAATAAGGATGAAAAATGAAAACTGCATAAGCTAACATGTTCCATAAACTATATTGGCTGTGAGTTATGGACAACACGCTTTAAAAAAATAATAATAATACTTTATACTTCTGCACAGCACCTTTCAGTCGAGAGGCTCCTATAAATAAAATCCCAAGCCTTAATCAGGAAGGAAGGCATCAATTTCTCTGTTACACAAAATTAGGTAAATCAAGGCAAGAGTAATAACCAGCCAACAGTTAAAATCCACAGCCGGCAAGCTTAGACCCTTATTGAATTCATTGTGTGCTCGAGATCTACTCAAATCAGGGAGGTTATTCCCCCTCTGTACTCAGCACTGGTGAGGCTGCTCCTTGAATCCTGTGTTCAGTTCTGGGCCCCTCAGCACAAGAAGGATGTTAAGGCTCTGGAGCCAGTCCAGAGAAGAACCACGAAGCTGGTGAAGGGGCTGGGGAACAGGCCTTATGAGGAACAGCTGAGAGAGCCGGAGTTGTTTAGCCTAGAGAAGAGGAGGCTGAGAGGAGACCTCATTACTCTCTACAACTACCTGAAAGGAGGTTGTAGAGAGGAGGGAGCTGGGCTCTTCTCCCAAGGGACAGGGGACAGGACGAGAGGGAATGGCCTGAAGCTCCGCCAGGGGAGATTTAGGCTGGAGATTAGGAGGAAGTTTTTCATGGAAAGGGTCATTGGGCATTGGAATAGGCTTCCCAGGGAGGTGGTTGATTCCCCTTCCCTGGAGGTGTTTAAGGGATGGGTGCACGAGGTGCTGAGGGACATGGTTTAGTGTTTGATAGGAATGGTTGGACTCGATGATCCGATGGGTCTCTTCCAACCTGGTTGTTCTATGATTCTATGAAATTGAAAGGGCATCAGACTACGGTTAAAATTAAGCCTATAAATACGTGGTTAGAGATTGTTTTGGAGATGTGTTTTCATTGCAGTGGGATGGGTTGTTGTTTCACAGATGGACAGAGAGAAATATAATAGATAGAAGAGTCCAGGCTGGAGGATGCCTACAGCAAAACAAGGAAGGATACCTGACAGATCCTAAAGGTGTTTAACTCTAGCCAACTGCTTCCTGCCATCACAATAGAAATTAGGGACCAAAATACTCACGAACACCTGGACTGAGATGATTTAACTGAATGTCCTAAGGTTAGGCTTGAGCTGGATGAAAGTCCCTCAGGCATCACATTTCCATCTGGACCCACCTCCGTTTGCACCGAGGTAGCTAAGAGTCAAAATTTGGTGTGGCTGGTGACTCATTGAGCACACTGTAGGGGAGAAAAAAATATGTTTTAGGAGCTCAGACTGTACAATGGCAGAAAAAAATACCCAAAAGTTAAGTACATACAGAAAATGTAACACAACAGAGAAATGAAAGCAACCGAGAGGTCTTTTCTTCAGCACAACCGAAACCCCCCAGGTTCCAGTTCTTCACATCTTCCAGATCATAAAAAGGGGGAGAGCAGCAGGTTTTTGTAGGTCATAAAGGTCTAAAAATGTGCCATGTTACTGATGATGAAGGACAGCTGAGCAGAAAGAAGTTCAGTTGAATTCTGATTAAAATAATAATAATAATGAAAGTCCTTGTGGAAAAAAAGAAAAAAAAAAGGAGGGGGGATTACTTGGTGCACAGGGTACATAGAGAGCTCTGAAAGACCAGAATAATGCTCCATCAAAGCAAAACCACTTTAAAAGGGAACCTTTTCTTTCCTGCTCAGGTTGTCGTCTTTTGTTCCATCTCATTTCAGTGACCATCAATACATCTGTCTTCTCCCTTCTCAGCTGGACATGGTTGACAGTAATCCAATTGGATATAAGCCCAGATGCAGTTCTTTCTTCTTTCCTTCCTTCTTTGTAATCTGTATAAAAAACAAAAATCCACAAAAGATGAGCATTACTGACAATTCAAAGCCAACCTCTATTTCAAACTAAGCCCCCACCCTAGTAGCAATAAAAAAAAACCCTCAGAGGAAGTTTATTACTGACATTAAGCTGATAAAAATTATTTCCTTCCCCCTCAATGCCTACACTCTTTAAGCATAGCAGGGCAACCCGACTCTGATAATCTAATCCACTAAATATAACGCATAAAAGGGTTGTGAGCCATCTTTAATTGGCTAAGAACATGGAACTCTACAGCAACAGGGTGACCAGCTTCACAGAATCACAGGCAGCAGCTGAGGCTGGAAAACTCCGCTGGAAATAGTTTAGTGCAACCTCTGCTCCACACAGCACTGGCTACAGCTGAGTACTCACAATCTTGATGACTGGACTTTAAGTTTCTCCAAGGATGGAGACTCCACAAAACCTCTCTGGGCAACCTCTTCTAGGATTTGACCACTCGCATAGAATCATAGAATCACCAGGTTGGAAGAGACCCACTGGATCATCGAGTCCAACCATTCCCATTAATCACTAACTCATGTCCCTCAGCACCTCGTCCACCCTGCAGCTCCCTTAAACCCCTCCAGGGAAGGTGACTCAACCCCCAAACTGGGCAGCTTCTGACAGTGACCAATGACCCTTTCCATGAAAAATTTTTTTCCTAATATCCAGCCTGACCCTCCCCTGGTGGAGCTTGAGGCTCTTATCCTGTCCCCTGCCCCTTGGGAGAAGAGCCCAGCTCCCTCCTCTCTACAACCTCCTTTCAGGTAGCTGTAGAGAGCAATGAGGTGAAAGCTTCTGTTGCCAGAAGTCACAATTTTCTAGTTATTACCATGATGAGATTGTTTTTTTTCCTGATACCCAGTCTGAGGATCCCATGGCACAACTTGAGGTCATTTCCTCTTGTCTTATCACTTGTCACTTACAAGAAGAGTCCAGCACTCACCTCACCACAACCTGTTTTCTGGGAGCTGCAGAGACTGATGAGGTCTCCCCTCAGCCTCCTATTCTTCAGACTAAACAGTCCCAAGTCCCTCAGCTGCTCCTCACAACACTTGTTCTCCAGACTATGCCCCAGCTCCATTCCTTCTCCAGTCACACTTCAGCCCCTCAATGTCCTTCTTGAAGGAGCCCAAAACTACACTTAAGACCTGAGATGCAGCCTCACCAGTGCCACATACAGGGAGAAGGCTAAACAGGGTAGGCTCTAGGTCAGCTCTCCCTCCTCCAAGCCCCATCCAACCTGGCCTTGAACCCCTCCAGGGATGGGGCAGCCACCCCTACTCTAGGCAACCTGTTCCAGGACCTCCCCACCCTCACAGCAAAACACTTTTGCCCAAGATCTCATCTAATTTCTTCATAATATCTAATATAAACCTGCTCTTTTTCAACTTAATGATATCCTCTGCATCTCCAGAGAAAAGACTGAAGCCATAATTTAAGTAAACCTTAAAATCTCAAAGCCCAGGACCAACTCACCATTTCCCTTCGCCATCCTTTCTGGTTTAGCACACCTGATTTGGGATTGTGAGTGTTCAGAACCAATAATGCTGTTTGTTGGAGTTTTTCAGCTTTGGGCTACAAAACTGACACATTCCCACTAGGTTTGAATGGCCATGTCTGCACCTGTGGGAACTCGGCAGGTGCCAAAGGCCACACGTTGAGGCCAGAAAACCCTCCAGAAAGGGTCAGGAAAGCAGCACCTTCCAGATGTATTTCAGCATCATCTGCTCATGCTGTGGAAGCATCTCACTGCTGCAGACAGCAGTGTACGGAGCCAGCTTGCTGTGTAACACCTGCAGAGCCGTGGGGACCTGCTAAACACGGGATCCCTGCCTGCTGGAACTGCTTGCATTTTGTTTTCCTCGAGTTTATGTCAGTTGGCACTAATGTGAATGCAGGAAGAGAGGGTTTAAAAGCTCTGGCTCTGCCTGCTGCCAATTTAATACACCCTGTTCATGTCCCTGTCTGTAGGACATGCCTCTGGCCTCACAAACATCCGTTACCTGCACAAACTTCTTGTATACATCTCCTCCTTTAGCATCTATACTACAAACTGCAGTGCCCCAAGTGACAGGGGACAGGAGGAGAGGGAATGGCCTCAAGCTCCACCAGGGGAGGGTCAGGATGGACATCAGGAAATGATTTTTCACAGAAAGGGTCACTGGGCACTGGCAGAGGCTGCCCAGGGAGGGGGTTGAGTCACCTTCCCTGGAGGGGTTTAAGGGACGGGTGGATGAGGTGTTGAGGGACATGGGTTAGTGTTTGATAGGAATGGTTGGACTTGATGATGCGGTGGGTCTCTTCCAACCTGGTGATTCTATGATTCTATCATTCTAAGTTGGTCATACAAGATTTGCCCCTACACACATGATAAGATAACAAAATGGTCTTGAGAATGGTTTGGGAAACCAAGATTGAATCTCTGTTTATTCCATAGATGCCCTCTCATGGCTTGAATGAAATCACAGAGTCTTTCTAGATTCTCACCAGTACGAGAGATAAGCAGTTACTCACCATCAGCTCATCAGTTTTACCTTCAGCTCAGGGTTTGGACAGTGCTTGTTCGTAAGACTCCTAGAATGTCCTCAGTTGGGAGACCCACAAAGATCATGGAATCCAACTCCTGTCTCTGTACAGGACACCCCAACATTCGCACTGTGGGGTTGAGGGCGTTGGTCAAATGCTTCTGGAATATTGTCAGGCTTGGGGCTGTGGCTGCTTCCCTGGGAGCTGTTCCAGGGCTCCACCACCCTCTGGGGAAGAACCTTTCCCTCATGTCCAACCTAACCCTTCCCTGACACATCTTCCTACTGTTCTTGCTTAGGGCTTCAGGATATCACAGTTCTAATCGTAGTAACAGAGCTAATAGTGAATAAATGAGGAAACACAACCATTAGGATTTTATACCCTAATATCCTCTGTTCCTAAGAGTAATGTCAAGACCTGTAAACAGTAATAAATTTCCTTTCCTAGTAACTTTAGCAGCCGCTAATGCGTCAGGACTACCAACCATCCAAAACACAAGTCAGTCTCCTCATTTTCCACCTTGACCTTTATTTCTGCCTCTTGAGAACATTTAAACCAAAATATTTTCATCAGAGATGATTAAAACCCAACCTGATTATTTATGAAGCAGGTATTTTCCCCTCTCCCATTGCCTCCTTCGCTCCACTTAATCACCATGGTCATTAACTTTAAATAGCACTAATTGCCATCTTTTGGCCTTTCCAAGCACATCTCGCCCATCTGCACTGGCAAGACCTAAGCAGGGAAAAAAAACAGGGTTTGAGTCTTGTCAAAGCTGGGGAGGACGACGAGGGAGAATGTGCTAAGATTCATCCAGGCTGGTGAAGAGGAGGTGTAAAAGACACCATCTGGGTAGCCTGCGACGCAGGGTTGAATCTCTCAAAATTAGGAGAGACAATGTCAAAGTTGTAATATTGCTGCCCTCCTCCTTCACAGCAGCCACAGTTCCTTTAAGTTTTGTGCTTTAGTGAGCTGTTAGAATGGTTAAATCGGGTCAGGGGGTCGATCCAGCCCCACGTTAGCACGACACGTCAGGACAGTAACACAAGAAACCACACACAGCGCGAAGCTTCTCCCCGTCCCCTCTCCTAGCCACGAGGAACAGGACTTTGAAGGATCACATTCCCATATCTTATTTGATATCCTGGACAATAAGCAGCCACTTTGAAGTTATTACAAAGGCTCCCATGCTTAAAAAAACATTTGCTTTCACAATTCATAGAATCATAGAACAACCAGATTGGAAGAGACCCATCAGATTATCGAGTCCAACCATTCCCATCAAACACTAAACCATGTCCCTCAGGACCTCGTCTACCCGTCCCTTAAACCCCTCCAGGGAAGGTGAATCAACCACCTCCCTGGGCAGCCTGTTCCAATGCCCAGTGACCCTTTCCGTGAAAAACTTCCACCTAATCTCCAACCTAAATCTCCCCTGGTGGAGCTTGAGGCCATTCTCTCTTGTCCTGTCCCCTGTCCCTTGGGAGAAGAGCCCAGCTCCCTCCTCTCCACAATCTCCTTTCAGGTAGTTGTAGAGAGTAATGAGGTCTCCTCTCAGCCTCCTCTTCTCTAGGCTGAACACGCCCAGCTCTCTCAGCCGCTCCTCATAGGACCTGTTCTCCAGGCCCTTCACCACCATGAAATTCTGTTTATGATCTGGGAATGCGATAGGAATTTGATAGGAATGGTTGGACTCAGTGATCTGTTGGATCTCTTCCAACCTGGTGATTCTATGATTCTATGTGCCTGTTTCCAGGAGGAAACCGGAACCAAGAAAGTCCACCAGCTACTGCTCTTTGGAGAGGGACATGCTAAAATAGACATCCCATCAAGTTAGGGGTCAAGGTGCAGTAACAGGTTGGTAAAGTCCCATCTCTGTTATTCTTACCTGAGGATAATTTAACTTAACCTATTTCAAGACCAAAGCCCCCGCACAAAGTCAGCTGGACCCTGGCTCATGCTAAATGAGTAGAATTTAGAACAAAAAGGAGCTATTAGCTCCCTTAGTTTATCATAGAATCATAGAATAACTAAGTTCGAAGAGACCCACTGGATGATCGAGTCCACCCATTCCTATCAAACACACACTGTGGAGCTGGTTGGGCTAAACAAATCCATTCCCAGGCTCAGAAGTCAAACCAAAGCCGAAATGAACTTTTCACGTTGTCTTTTTCTGAAGTTCCTTCTATTAATCTTTGGTCATTTTCTTGTGCCGATTAATTCCAAACGAGGGAAGAGGTAGAAACCGCAGTGTCTTCTGACAAAAAAAAAATCTGTCTCCTGTTGAATTTACAGCTCAGTTTTATACACCTCAAAAATTGTCACACTTCAGATAAGCCAAAGAAAACTTAAATATCTGAAATAAACCTCCAACCCTTTTCAATTTCCCCCAACATATGCAAGGGAGGCAGCTGCCAATCTCAGCATACATCTCGTCAAACTGCTATTCAGAAATTTATAGTAACTATTTTCTAACAAAGCCTTGCTATGAGTCAACTTCAGCTTCAGTTTCCATATTCTACAACTGAATATTGGTTACACAAGAAAAATTTTGGCCCAGTTTTCTCAGTGTGGATCATGGCATCTATTCACTCAATCAACTAACAATAACTGATTTGTCCTTCCTTTATTCTCCTCATCTGTTTAAACTGCTGAACACTAATTTAGACATTGCTTGCAGAAGTTGAAGGGTATCTGAAAAGTACCTAATCCTTTTACACCATGAAAAAGACAATGCATGATGTCAGCCAGGCTGGAGATTAGGAGGAAGTTTTTCACAGAAAGGATCATTAGGCATTGGAATAGGCTGCCCAGGGAGGTGGTTGAGTCACCTTCCCTGGAGGTGTTTAAGGGAGGGGTGGATGAGGTCTTGAGGGACTTGGTTTAGTGTTTGATAGGAATGGTTGGACTAGAAGATCCGATGGGTCCCTTCCAACCTGGTTGTTCTATGATTCTATCTTTGGAGTGAGAGAGAAACTCCACAGTCCTTCCCATTTTGATGCTGCATCTTCATGGCTTTAATTGGATGAATACGGATCTGAGGCTGAGTTTCTCTCCGCAGGTGGCTGCGTTGAACGAAAGCAGACCTGGGATCTTGGGAACATTTCCTTTTTTTTGAGTACAAAACTATTGGTTTGTTGAACGACTACCAAAATCATATTTGCAAGATGGAACCAGAATATGCAAAAAATCATAGAATCATGAGGTCTCCTCTCAGCCTCCTTTTCTCTAGGCTAAACAACCCCAGCTCTCTCAGCCGCTCCTCACAGGGCCTGTTTTCCAGTCCCTTCACCAACTTTGTTGCTCTTCTCTGGTAAAACCATATTTGCAAGTTGGAACCAGAAAATGCAAAAAATCAACTAGTTAAGCAGGCGAAAGTATCACAGCTTCATTGGAAAGGTTTCTCTAGTTAAATTCCAGCTCAGCTGAAGGAATGATGAAGCCTTTCTCCTTGCGTTTCTCTGCACAGGGCATCTCTACAAATAAACATTTAAGAAACACAATCTTTCTCCCTCTCTCTCACTTCCTGCCACCGTGATTTACAAGGTGAAATTAAAAATACACACATCCCAGCGCTCGGGGTTTTACATCTCGGGTCACTGATTTATAAAAGCTGCCGGTGAATTTTTTAAATGCTGCGTTTTGATTTAGAAATCATTCCTTGAAAGTTACATTTATCTTGAATATTCAGCTGTATTTCACATCACTGCGGATCTGATTTATGGATTGCAAAATGTATGCAGATAGACTGCAAAATGTATTTATAGAGCACTCCCCCTAATAATAACATATGCAGCTCACCCTCCCAAAAGATATACACGTATGTAAATGCATCGATGAGTATGTATCTCACATAGTTCTATTCAAACCTCCTCTCCCAAACCACATTTTTAATTCTAAGATCAGGTACCACATCAATACATAATGAGAGGCTCTGTGATGTCTTTCTTCCACCCCCTCACCTTATCATTGCTGCTAACACGTATAAAGCTCAGCTTTAAGCTCTATTTCCAGCTCCCCAGGTGCCTCTCTCTCCTGCTGCTGCTGTCAAAGGCAGAGAGGTTGGATCCCAGCACACGCGACCAAAGTCACAGGACTGTGAGAACAGTCTGAGTAATTGGATCCTTCATCCCATCCTTTTGGTGAGGGTGTGGGATGGCTTCTGTTGTACCCTGTCCCCACCGAGCCCCTGCTGGGCTGGAAAGAGACTAGAGATTAAATGGAACCATGAGGGCATCGCTTCCCATCAAACTGAGAGGAGAGACTTGCTTTTCCCTCTGGACTCAGACAATGAGCCCTGGAAGAAAAGAGGGAGAATGGAAGGACGTAGAGGAGTGCGTTTCACAATAGCTTCATTTTCTTTTCCCTATTTCATTTCTTTATGAGCCAGCAATTCCCAATCTTTCATACACAAAGCATATCATCTGCTAATGGCATCACACAAAGCCTCATCACCCGCTGATTTTTAGTAGCGAGGAGTTGGGTCCTCTCATGTGAGATTCTCTACAAAGTTCTACTATACAGCCTTTTCCACTAAGTGTTCTCCAGCTAAACAACCGCCAGTGGCAGGCAGTGCAGTGTAGAGAGCAGAGAGATGAATAAAAAAATGCATAAAACAGATATGTACACTATTTTCGTCAGTCATTAGCACTAATTACAGGTTTTCCCATCCACTTAGCTATTTTCAGCTTGAAGCGTGTTACATGTGGTGCTACTGGCCAGGCTGGCATTGCCCTGGGATGGACCCAGGGTCTCCTCATCAGCTCCACAAATTCCATAAACTAAATTCACAGCCCTGCATGTCATAGAATCATAGAACAACCAGGTTGGAAGGGACCCATAGGATATTCTAGTCCAACCATTCCTTTCAAACACTAAACCAAGTCCCTCAAGACCTCATCCACCCGTCCCTTAAACACCTCCAGGGAAGGTGACTCAACCACCTCCCTGGGCAGCCTATTCCAATGCCCAATGACCCTTTCCGTGAAAAACCTCCTCCTAATCTCCAGCCTAAATCTCCCCTGGTGGAGCTTGAGGCCATTCCCTCTTGTCCTGTCCCCTGTCCCTTGGGAGAAGAGCCCAGCTCCCTCCTCTCCACAACCTCCCTTCAAGTAGTTGTAGAGAGTAATGAGGTCTCCTCTCAGCCTCCTCTTTTCTAGGCTAAACACCCCCAGCTCTCTCAGCCGCTCCTCATAAGGTCTGTTCTCCAGCCCCTTCATCAGCTTCGTCGCTCTACTCTGGACTTGCTCCAGAACCTCAATATCCTTCTTGTGGTGAGGGACCCAGAATGTCCTTTCACACTCGTCCTGCATCCTCCTACCTGATGCCACAGGAGAGACCAACTACCCAGGGTAGTTTGGTAGCAAAACCACTCTGGAGGTAGCATCCCCACACAGCTCCATCCCTCCTCACTGCTGCCTGCAGAGGTGTTGGGGGCAGTTATGACTTTTCCACTCAGCAGCAACTGAATTCAGGTCCCTTGTCCAACTCCTGGGGATGTTCTGACACTTAATGGATTCCTGCCTGGAGTGCTTTGAGATGACCAGTAAAAAAAGGCAGAGAGAGGTGTGAAAAGGGTGCTTAGAGAATCCTGACAGAATCATAGAATCACCAGGTTGGAATAGACCCACCGGATTATCGAGTCAAACCATTCCCATTAATCACTAACCCATGTCCCTCAGCGCCTTGTCCACTTGCCCCTTAAACCCCTCCAGGGAGCAGAGCAAAACCAACTCCCCATCATGCTGGGGTTAAGTGCACCCTGTGCTCACGATTAAAATCTAGCTAGCCTAGGCATTCACAATTATTTATAGGCTGAAGAGGTGGCAGATATTGTGCTAGCAGCACTTTTCTGATTAAGTTTGCATTACAGCTCCATGTAGAGCGAGGTCTGCTGGCAGCTGGATGATCTTACAGGTGAAATGTTCTCCTCTCTGTCAAATCACAAAGAGAACAGCATTTGACTCTCCTCCCTCCTTCCCCCAAGGCAATCGAGAACACCACGTAGTTGGGGTGGGAGAGGAAAGAGAGGAGGGTATTTTTTAATCTGTGCCATTTGGGAACTGATCAGAAGTAGATCCACCACAAATCTTCCCTACTGCTTCAGCCTCGCGTCATTCAAGCTCCTCCCAGCTGTTAAAGGCTTTGCCTTCATCTCAGCTGAGGAGGAGTTTCCTTTGTCCCTGTTCCAGAGGTGGCTCAGGGAAGCACAGATTTGTATCCACAGTTCAGTTCCTGAATAGTTCACAGGCTGCGATTTTAGGGATGAGTCAGCACAGCACAATGCCCTCTGTCCCCTCAAAGGGAGGAATCTGTAGAATCCAAGTTCAATTCATCCTTTCTGTAGACTAAAGAGATGGGGCTTACCCATGGGTAGCTGAGGTAGTTACTGATGCTCTTTAGCAGAGGTCTAGTCCACATCTGATTGCTGAAAAAGCTGGAGGAGTCTGGTACCTTGGGAAAGCCTTTAAAAACCTTGAGCCAAATCTCCCTGGGTTCAGATCCAGGAGTCTGAATGGACCACACAACAATCCCTCAGAACCAGGAGTCTGAATGGACCACACAACAACCTATACAGATAGGTGGGACGGGATTGTTGTGTGGTCCATTCAGCTTTCATATTCTCTTCCCCAGATCTGTGCTAATTCCTCTCCTCATATTGATGTCAAAGACTAACAAGACTGCAGGGCTGACAGAGCTGGGAGCAGTCTCTGTCCCTCCCTGTGCCGTCACTTCAATATGAAAAACTGTCCCAGAGGAGAAAATGCACACAGGGAGGGAAGGAAGGCAAACTGAAACATTCTGGGATAGTTATTCGCTCGACTTTCTGCACAACAAATGCCCTGTGGATAGTGTGTTTAGAGAGCATTAATAGATACTTATCCAGCCAGAAGGCAGGTTTATGAAGACACTCTATAAAATTACAATGTTGAGCAGAGATAAATAACAATAATAAAAATATACTGTATGTGCATCCATTATCCGACTTAAATCAGGGTAATTAAAAGCTGCATATTTCAGCTACCAAAAGCAGTGATTCAAGTCATACTGCAATTTTACGGACACATTTCCACAAAGCCCATCAGTTATGAGCAATGTAATTTCCGCTGAGCGTCGCTTGCCTAATTTCACCTTTTCCTTACTAATATACATGACTTAACTCTCCAAACAGCTGTGCAATTTAACTAGGCGTGGTGCAGTCCCGCTCGTTAGCCTGCCTGCGATTCTCAACATGCCAAGCGCTGCACAGAATAGGATTCTTCAAAAAAAAAAAAAAAAAGGCTTCAAATTTAGGACAGCGATGGGATTTGGGGCAACAGGCTAAAAGGTACAATTATCATAATACGTTAGGAAGGCAAAAGATGAAGGTTTTTATTATTCCCTACCACTTATTATATTTTATTACCAATAATTACATAGGTTTCTTTTCTATTTTCATTGCCTCGACGTATGCCAGGTTAATTATGTTGTCAAGATCATGTCAAAAAGGCACCACTAAAATTATGATTCTCATTACACGATGATTCTAATCAATTTTGTGTGGTAATTTTGGCCCAACCTATTCTACCAACTCCCCCTCTATACATAGAAAACCCTCTCTCTCTGTCATGCTATATTATCCTGTTGTTCTAGTGCCACTACAGCTAAGAGCCTGTCAGCAGTTCTGCTACAGCCTTTTATTTTCAAGGTTCATGATATAGAATCATAGAACAATCAGGTTGGAAGAGACCCATTGGATCATCGAGTCCAACTAATATATAGATATTTGAAAGAAAAAGTCATTTCTGGCTGACACCTGACAGGAATTTTCATTGTGGAGGCCAATTATATTTATTTGGAATTTTGATACCATTTGAATGGAGTATCAAGTCTCACCTGCAATACAAAGAACTTTTAAAACTAGGGACTGAGCCAGGAACCAGGGCTACAAACGTAAACCACTGGGCTGCCTGACATTAAACAAACACACAAGTTGTTAAAATGTTCTATGTGAAGCCCTCAGTCTCCTTGTTGGTAAATCATAGAAATGCTTGGATGGAAATGCTCTGGAGTGAGTCCAGAGAAGAGCAACAAAGCTGGTGAAGGTCCTGGAGAACAGGCCTTATGAGGAATGGCTGAGAGAGCTGGGGGTGTTTATCCTGGAGAAGAGGAGGATGAGGGGAGACCTCATTACTCTCTACAGCTACCTGAAAGGAGATTGTGGAGAGGAGGGATCTGGGCTCTTCTCCCAAGGGACAGGGGACAGGACAAGAGGGAATGGCCTTAAGCTCCACCAGGGGAGATTTAGGCTGGAGATTAGGAGGAAGTTTTTCATGGAAAGGGTCATTGGGTATTGGCAGAGACTGCCCAGGGAGGTGGTTGATTCACTTTCCCTGGAGGGGTTTAAGGGATGGGTGCACGAGGTGCTGAGGGACATGGGTTAGTGATTTTGATGGGAATGATTGGACTTGATGATCTGGTAGGTCTCTTCCAACCTGGTGATTCTATGATTCTATGATACTACTGACCAGCACCCCCAAGTGCTTTTCCACCTGATAAAGATCAAAGACTGTTTAAATGTGCATATTCATGATGCTTTACAAATAATTACCAGCTCCTAATCGTTGCTCTAGGACAGGAAACACTTCCAATGTTCAGTCATAGGTGAAGAAATGAAATAAAAGGTCAGAAGCAAGCAGGAAAGCCTGGAGATGGCCAGATCTAAAGAGAAAACACAGAAAGAATTTTTTATATTTTCTCATTGTGACAGTTAAGCAGAAACATTTCAGTCCTGCCTGCATGCCCACATCTTACATTTTCTTCCTACAAACATCTCGGTGGTTGGCTTTTCACTGCCAAAAATGTCTCAGGGAGGGGATTTTTAAAATGGCATATGTGAATATGCATAGCAGCAATGTTTTAAAACATATCTGCACAGAAGTTTTTGCTCCAGAACAGCTTGCATGATCAGCAGTCAAAAATAATGCTGAGTGGTTTACCAGTCTGATCACAGAATGAATGACAGAGCTGGTGGCACACGCTGCCAGCTCCTAGAGTGAGCAAAAAAGATCACAGAATGGTTTGGGCTGGAAGGGACCTTAAAGATCATCTAGTTCTAGCCCCTGTCGTGGGCAGAGACACCTCCCACTGCATCAGGGGCTCCAAGCCCCATCCAACTTGCCCTTGAACCCCTCCAGGGATGAGGCAGCCACCACTGCTCTGGACAACCTGGGCCAGGGCTTCCCCACCCTCACAGCACAACATTTCAGGATCATCTCAATCCCCTCTTTCAGTTTAAAATCATTCCCTTCATCCTATTTCTGTCCTCTCTGATCAAGAGCCCTTCCCCAGATTTCCTGGAGCCCCTTTCAGCACTGGAAGCTGCTCTAAGGATTCCCTGGAGCCTTCTTCAGGCTGAACAACCCCAACTCTCTCAGCCTGTCCTCATACAGGAGGTTCTCCAGCCCTCAGATCATCTCCATGGCCTCCTCTGAACTCGCTCCAGCATCTCCATGTCTTTCCCATGCTGAGGACTCGGGTCTCACCAGAGTGGAATAGTGAGGCAGAATCCCTCACCCTGCTGCTCTCATTTCTTTGGCTGCACCCTAGGAGACGGTTCCACTGGGGAAAAAGTGAAATGTGGTCATGAAATGTAGCTGCTCCAAACAATAATGAAGCTGAATTACATTTACATGCAGAGGCCAACCCAAGGCCAAAAGGGTTACTCCAGCCCCACCAAGATCCAAGCAATGCAGAGAGCTCAGCTAATTGCACGGAGAAAATGTTCCACTTCAGCTGAATTATTCAGTGCAAAAATATTTTCCAAGGCATGATTACCTTGGCACACTTCGTTCAAAGAGGGATACAGGTGGAGAAGGTATTAAAACCCTAATCTCTTTGATCACAGTTGGCTGGTCTCTTGCGATCCCTAAAGAGCACACAGAACCGTTTCAAGTCCATGTGATTTCAGAGTACAATTCAACAGATACACAAACAAGAAATCAGGAGGTACCACTAAAAAAATGATGGGTCAGATCTGCACAGAGCAGCTTCACTCAAATGAGCTCAGCAGAAGTATCAATGTATTCATTAGCCAAAGATCAGGTACAAGTAGCAGTGAGATTCAGATTTTAAATGGGCTTTGACTCCTATAACATGTCTGAACTCTTGAATAAAAACAAAAGCATTCCTCCTTGTCCCCCTCAGAATCATAAAAAAGTGGGTTTATTCAATATCTTTTCTCAATTCTGCCAAATGGTACAAACAGTTCTGTAACAAAATAGAAAAAAAATTGGTTGTTGGAAAGAAAAAAATATAAATTCCATTTCATTTGCAAGTTCTGTCTGTGCCGTGGGTAAAAGCAGCAGAAGGATCCACCAGGCACCCCCAGTCATCTCTCCCCAGAGCAGCGTGATGCTCTGCAGAGCCTCATTTAAAGCTCTCTCACCCACATCTTGTCCCTTCTGTAGGTACTTAGGTTGTCTTCAGTTCTCTTTGAAGAGCCTGGACTGACAAACCCACCACCTCTTGGCCTCCTAAAAGCAAGAAACCCAAGTTCATCTCTGCTGAGGCTTGACACGCGTGATAAATGCGCTTCATACGAATAAGCGACTGGTATTTTTTTTCTGCTTCGCTAATGCCTCTGTAATTTTTCAGCTGGTAGTCAATCATCAGTGAAGTGTAAATAGGTTGCCGTGTAGACTGGCTAAGATACCTATTAATCAACCAGATCAAAAAGATGATGGCAAATCTCCAATAATTAGGCAGCATAATTAAAAGGCTGGGAAGCCTGATTTAGGGCTTATTAGCCCTCTAAGTCCTTCATTAGCCATATTAGTTTCCTGCATTGAATCCCAAAGGGAAAATATTACTGTTGCACCACGAGTCACAAATACCTGACCAGTACATTAAAATATTTCACATCTTTATATCCTGAATGTCAGGATATAAAACCGTATGGTTTTGCCCTGCACTCTTAGAGTGAAGATAATACCCACACATTTTATGTGTGGCAAATACTCTTTTTCATAGGGTAAACCAAAAACCAAATCCATAATGAATAACCTATTGTATCCTAATCAATGCACCTCTGTCCCTCCCTGTATTTAAAATCCATGATGGATCTTGCTCTCTGAGGCATTTTCATAGAATCATGGAATGGTTTGGGTTGGAAGGAACCTCAAAGCCATCCAGTTCCACTGTTGCCATGGGCAGGGACACCTCCCACTGGATCAGGGGCTCCAAGCCCAATCCAACCTGCCCTTGAACCCCTCCAGGGATGGGACAGCCATGACTTCTTTTTTTTTTTGGACACATGTTGTTCTTTTTCATCTTTCACACATGTAGATTTTTCAGGTATATTGTTCGTGGACTGTGGGCAATTCAGTGAGTCCCCTCCACAAAGGCAACTGGACCCCCAGGTCATGTCCCATCCCACAGCTTTGCAATGTTTGCTCCTCTTTAATTAGTGTTAGACAATCTCTTGAAATTTGTCACCAAAAGGTAAGTTGGTGGAGGCAAACATAGATGACAAGGGCAGAGTTCACATAGCGTGTCCTGCAAATCAATCCACATTCCTACATGAAAGATTTCAAAAAAAAAAAAAAAAAAAGATAAATTCCCCCCAAACTTAACTGCTAAACAAATCAGTCCCAAGCACTGAGGTCAGAACAATCCTGAAGACACAGAAGCTGTCGGGAATCTCTAGAGAACTTGCGTTGCTCTGTAGATGGGGAGAGAGTTTACCTGGGTCAGACAAGATGCTTTCACACGGAGATCACCTAGCTGAGCAGCGTGGGATTGTCCCCTCCCGACATTTATGAGGCTGAGCTGTAAATTGTAGGACACAAATGCCAAACCAGAGAAGCTATTATTGCACAGACAGCATCTGGCACCTTTTGATGGGGCTGCATAAGCAGATGCCGTTGCGCACATGCCAAGATTTCTCAAGTGGTTCACCCAATGTGATATCAACTGGCTACCTTCCCATTACCCTACCAGCTGCCAACGATACTTCTATGCAACCTTCTCACCTCTGCGCAAGAATTGAGATACACCCCTGTAAAGCAAAGAAGACACGTTGTTTTTTTAGTTCAATAAAAATAGATGTCTTCTGGATCAAAAGGTACCGTGTTGTAGATCATCATCTCCCAGTGTCACTCTAGATTAACAGGTAGGACCAACATCTCCCAGTGTCACCTTCTCATTTTCTCTGCTTTCTCTCACATCACAATGGAATCCTATCCCTCACTTATGATGGGAACACAACCAGACACTCTACAATTCCCCCACAGGAACATAGAATCATAGAATCTCCAGGTTGGAAGAGGCCCATCGAATCATCGAGTCCAACCATTCCTATCAAACACTAAACCATGTCCCTCAGCATCTCGTTCACCCATCCCTTAAACACCTCCAGGGAAGGTGAATCAACCACCTCCCTGGGCAGCTTCTGACAGTGCTCAATCACCCTTTCAGTGAAAAACTTCCTCCTGATGTCCAACCTAAATCTCCCCTGGCAGAATTTGAGGCCATGCCCTCTCATCCTGTCCCCTGTCACTTGGGAGAAAAGCCCAGCTCCCTCCTCTCCACAACCTCCTCTCAGGTAGTTGCAGAGAGCAATGAGGTCTCCCCTCAGCCTCCTTTTCTCCAGGCTAAACACCCCCAGCTCTCCCAGCCATTCCTCATAAGGCCTGTTCTCCAGCACCTTCACCAACCTTGTTGCTCTTCTCTGGACTCGCTCCAGAGCCTCAACATCCTTCTTGTCTTCATCTTATGCTGTAATGTAGGGTACCCATCCTCAGATTCCTGTCACATTGATGAAGCAAGCACTGTAGATCAGTATTTAGGAGGTCCTACATAGGCACAAGCAGGTTCTCTACTTACTTCAGTTTCTCTTTATCAATTAAAAAAAAAAAAAAAAAACAAACATCACAAGACTGCTGCTTCTTTCATCTCCAGACTGCATCTCATTTCCAGACTGCAGGTTGTCTTGGACAGGTATTGGCTGGCATAATCCCTATTAGCATGGTTCTGCTCTAGTTCTTAATGAGCTTTATTGTTATAATCTTGATCTGGTTCGCATTTGATGAGTTAAAAACTCATTTCCATGATCAGATAGATAGAGGTGTGCTTTCCTGGCAGAACCAGTCAAAACAGGAGTTGCTGTTCAGCTGAGGATAATCATGCAAGTCTACCCCTGCCACCTAAGTCAGGGCAGGATCTATTCCAGCCAGCATCACAGCAACCAGGCCGCCACACTCTGTTATGAAACAACTGCCCATCCCCCAGCACACCCTTAAAAAAAGAAGCTCCTCCCGTCTCTCTCCTTAACGGAGCTTTCCAAGCCTGATGAATTATTTTGGCTGGGCCGGCAATAAGCTAATCAGAACTGCTTGTTTCTAAAACCTCTGAAGCAAAATCCAGATTGCTGCTTGTCTCTGCGGTGCTGAGGCACCACTCTTCCTAGCGCTGAGGATGAGGCTTTTCTGCAAAACAACATCCCTGCTGTAAAACGTGGAGAGATCTGTTAATTAAGTCAGATTGCCAGTGGCTCCTGGTGGGGAGGCAGCTGCACTGCATGTTCCAGTGTTTTAAAAGCATCCTGGTGTTCAAGAACATTGCCATTATTCTCTGCACGGCATCTTCCCCGAACGCAATGAAATACACTAAAGCAACACATTTGCTCATGTATCTAGTTGCAGGTGATCAGGTTTCACTTAGAATTGTTTGAATTGATAGCGACCATGTAGGGCATCCAGTCCACCTGCCCTGCAGTGAGCAAGGACACCTTCCACTGGATCAGGTTGTTCACAGCCCCCTCCAACCTGACCTTGAATGTTTCCAGGGATGGGGCAACCACAACCTCTCTGGGCAACCTGAGCCAGTGAAAAAAATTTCTTCCAAATATCTAGTGGAAAGGTCTCACTACCCTTTGTCCTATTGCTACAGGCACCGCTAAAGAGTTTCTCTCCATCTTTCATACAAACCCCCTTTAAGTATTGAGAGGCTACAATGAGGTCTCCTTGAAGATTACAACTGCTTATTGCATCCACTTTGCATGCATCCTTCCCTTCTTCTCTTTCATGATGAGAGCAGTGAAGCACTAGCCCAGATTGCTCAGGAACTGGTGGCTGCTCCATCCCTGGTGGGGTTCAAGGTCAGGTTGGATGGGGCTTGGGCAGCCTGATGTAGTGGGAATGGCTGGACTTGATGATCCGGTGGGTCTCTTCCAACCTGGTTGTTCTATGATTCTATGTCCCTGCCCATCACAGGAGGGTTGGAACCAGGTGATGTTTAAGTTCCCTTCCAACACAAACTATTCTATGATTCTATTTTCAGTGTTTCAAGCAGACACAGGCAGCCATGTGTTCTGTCATCACTCGCACTCAGGTTGTTACTAGAGCTTCATCCCCTTTACTGTTGCATGAAAAGGTCAACCCAAAAAAACATCCTGAAGCCACCAGTTCCGGTTGTAGAAGGATGGTTGCCACTGTCATCATGGAAAACACCCACAGGTCGTGTGAAGAAAAGGATTTTACACTTCCTGCCATGATTTAGAGTTCCATGGGGAAAGTTGGGGATTGCAATACCACATCGATTCTAAGCAGAGAATCATAGAATCATAGAACAACTAGGTTGGAAGAGACCCATCGGATCATCGAGTCCAACCATTCCTATCAAACACTAAACCACATCCCTCAGCACCTCGTCTACCCGTCCCTTAAACACCTCCAGGGAAGGTGAACCAACCACCTCCCTGGGCAGCCTATTGCAATGCCCAATGACCCTTTCCATGAAAAACCTCCTAATCTCTAGCCTAAATCTCCCCTGGTGGAGCTTGAGTCCATTCCCTCTTGTCGTGTCACTTGGGAGAAGAGCCCAGCTCCCTCCTCTCTGCAACCTCCTTTCAGGTAGTTGTAGAGAGTAATGAGGTCTCCTCTCAGCCTCCTCTTCTCCAGGCTAAACACCCCCAGCTCTCTCAGCCACTCCTCATAGGCCCTCATAGGCTCCTCATAGGGAGAAGCCCAAAGAGGTCGAATTTTGCTGTTCACTCTCTGTCTGAGCTGCATCTAGAGCACACCAGCACCTCACCCAGACTTGTTCAAGGTGAGTGTGGTAGGCAATGAGAAGCTAAGAGCTCAGAGAATTACCTCATCTCTTGCCTGAGCTCTGCTGTGGATGTGGTATTATCAGTATCCCTGGTAGGTAGCTCAAAGCTATAACAGCTCAGGCAGGTCTACACAAGCTATGCTTACGGTTGAGAGATCTGAGCTGAGGTTTCTCAAGCCACTTGAAATCGGAGTGGTGCGAAGCTGGGCCAAAAAATCTTCCACACCCAACTTGGGGTTATAGATGTGAGAACAACTAACTAGGCACCATCACGGAGCTGCCGGGAAAGAGCAGAAGGGAGAAGGTGGAGTGGATTTTTAGCTCACCGCAAGGGGCCTTTGCGGAGAGCACAAAAACATTTGTGGAGAAATTGGGCTGCTGAGAGAGGCTGGCATGTGGGTTGGGAAGGGCACGGACGGATGACTGGGCAGAGCATGAGAGATGACAACACAAGCAGGACCAAGCTGTGAAGACCTTTTCAAACAAGGACAAGTGGTTCCCCTCATGGGGTATCCAACAGCCAGAGTGGAAACTTGATCATTCTGATGGTTTTATGTCAGGAATGGTAAAACACGCCTGCTCAGCTGTTGAAACGACAAAAAATGGGTTCACTTAATGCCTTTGTAATCATAGAGATAACAACAGATCTCTTAGAGCACCTCATTAGGATCCATCGCTTTCAGTTTGTCTGATGAAACCGACAACAGGGCACAGGCAATTCCAGTTTGAGCTTAATGGAATTGCTGCGAATTTAAAATTATGTGTATATATGATAGGAATAAATACATCTCCTTTAACTTTTAGTCACCAGAAGAGGAAAAAAAACACATATGTGAGTTAAAAAAAACCCCACGAACCAACAGCTGCATCTTAATGAATCCTCATCTAAATAAACCCCTTAAAGCTTTAAACTGACAATCACCTACATAAACTGAAAATCCCAAGTATGATTTGGTTCTTACACAGATGCGTTTTTGGTATTGGCCACAAAATTTCAGAGAATCTGCAATGCAACCAAAGCTTTAGGGCCAGGAGAATCCTTTCCTATGCTGCGCACCTGCTTTTCTCTGCAACTAAACAGAGGAAAACAAAGATAATGGAGCTTTTGACTTCAGTGGTTCAAGTGACAAGATCCTGCCACAGTGCTTCACGTTTTGTGCTGTTCCCAAAATATTAAGAGGGCATAAAAGCACATTTAATAGTCCTTATGAGCATCACTGCCAAGTAGGGTAGAGATAGCAGTGGTCTCAGCTGTTGGGAGTCAGTGTCATAGAATGTTTCAGATTGGAAGGGACCTCAAAGTCCATTCTCTTCCAACCCCCCATGCTAAGGGCAGGGACATCTCCCACTGGATCAGGGGCTCCAAGCCCCATCCAACCTGGCCTTGAATCCTTCCGGGGATGGGGCAGCCACCCCTGCTCTGGGCAACCTGGGCCAGGGTTCCCACCCTCACAGCAAAACATTTCTTCTTAAGTTCTCACCTGAATCTTCCATCTTGCAGATTAAAACCATTCCCCTTCATCCTGTCCCTGCACTCCCTGATCAAAAGCCCCTCCCCAGCTTTCCTGCAGCCCCTTTCAGTGCTGGAAGCTGCTCTAAGGACTCCCTGAACTCTTCTCCTCTCCAGGTTGTACAACCACAGCTCTCTCAGCCTGGCCTCACATAGGAGGTTCTCCAGCCCTTGCATCATCTCTGTGGCCTCCTCTGGACTCGCTCCAACATCTCCATGCCCTCCCTGTGCTGAGCACTCCAGAACTGAACGCATCCTATGACACGTTGGGCAGGCCCAAGAGCTGAAGGCAGGTCCATACAACACAGCTAAATCAGCAGCCGCCTTCTGCCATTCACTAGAAGGAAGAACTTAATCACCGAACAAGATGTGGAATCTGAAAGTCACCTTCTCCCAGCACCAAACAACAAGGCATGGGAGGATGAGGTGCTGAGGTACATGGGTTAGTGATTGATGGGAATGGTTGGACTCGATGATGCGGTGGGTCTCTTCCAACCTGGTGATTCTCTGATTCTATGACTCCTCTATGTATGGAGAGGATAACTCTGGAAAAGCTTATTCTGTTGGTCTGTACTGGACATATTCTAGGCAGAGCACCTGGGTTTTCAGTTAATAAAGCAGGGTCAGGAGATAATTGCTACTCTTACAAATAATTACCAGGAAAAAAAAAAAAAAAACAAAAAACCCCAAAACCCCAAAACATAGTGTAAGAAAATATAGACCACATAAAAGCTCTCATTAACATTCTTTATACGTGCTTATCATGAATTTTATACAGGGTTAAATATATTTTTTCTGGTGACTAACATTGCAAGGCTGAGGATTAGAAAGGATAATGTACAATGTGATTTATGAAGTTTTAATGGAAAATCCCCATGGGTTGTGTATAAATCTTATTTATAGCTTTAAAAGTATGTAATATACTTATTGTATATTTTAAAAACTGTGGGAGTGCAGCCCCTGTCATAGTTAATCCATTAAAAAAAGCAACTCCTAGGGGGCTCCTAGGGATAAAGCATTTGATATTTTAGAGACTATCAGTGTGTTCAGTGTGAAATGTCCAACACGATTTAGTTAGTGGGGGAGAAAAGGGAAATAAAAGAGCCCAAACTGTCTCGAAGGAAGGAGCAAAATGGCTGCTTTAGAAGTAAGCTCGAACCATTTGGATAAAGGGGATGAACATGTGGGGGAATTAAATAACTTGCTGTGGGCCCTGTCCTGATGCCTTTGCTAAGATAATCTCTGCCAGAGGCCGAAACTTCAAACTCCAGCTTTGTTTTCAGGCTAGAAGAGCCATTCCAAGGCCTTGCATCTCAGTTGTCAAATGATGCGCATTCTCCTGGATGCAGTTAATCACATTAAATTGAACCCCGAGAACCCAGAAGTTATATTTGGTCGGGGGGAAGGCACAGTATTGCCTATCGGTTTTATTTTAAGCTTCTACCTCTTATCCTTGTGAAACTCATTTTATTTTTCTTTTCTAAAGGCTATGGAATCAATTTTGCATCAATCCAGGATATTAGCTCACAGGCTCTGCGCTTTTAGAAATAAAGGGGAGCAGGGGGAAGAAAAGGAGTCCTGTCTGAAAAGAATATCCATCAAGATAGACAAAGCCATTTAAAGGTCTCACTCACCGATTTTCTGTTTCAGACCACGCAGGCTTGTTCTTTTCAGCGGTGAATGTTCATCCTTTGGGCATCAGCCCAACAGCCCATACGGTTGCTAATGAAGAAGTAAGATAATCTTGCAAGATAAAATCAGGCTTTATGAAAGATCCTGACATATACTGTGATAGGATGGGTGTTTGCGTTACTAAGAGGGAAAGATCTTGGGGTCTGGCCAGGGAAACGAAATCCCTAATCTCATCTAAGCTACGTATAGAGGACTGAATGAGGCTGCCTGAAAGTTAATTTTGCTTTCTTGCATTTCTTGCAGCTTCTTTGAAGGATGTTGATATATGGGAATTCCTAGACTAGACAATCAGAGCCAATGATTCATTTCCAAGGTGCCAAAATGAGCTAAGCATGGTTCTTTGGATGAAGAATATTGCATGAAATAAGATTTTTTAAATGATATTTCTGAGAAATTGATGATTCTTCTCTCCTAATGCACTCCGCTCGGGTTTATTTTAATTATGCCATGTTGCTCAACGTTACTGCTGGTGCCTTAATGACAGTGTGAGGTGTTCAGATATATTTCAGCCTACTCAGGGAATAGAAGGTAAGCACGTGCCAGACATCTTACCTTTTGGAAGGTGCTACCCATGATCATTCAGGCAATATGTTGCTGTTTATTACATTTTGCATCCAAGTCCAAGTTCCACCAGGGGAGATTTAGGCTAGAGATTAGGAGGAAGTTTTTGACACAAAGGGTCATTGGGCATTGGAATAGGCTGCCCAAGGAGGTGGTTGAGTCCCCTTCCCTGGAGGTGTTTAAGGCACAGGTAGATGAGGTGGTGAGGGACATGGGTTAGTGTTTGATAGGAATGGTTGGACTCGATGATCCGACGGTTCTCTTCCAACCTGGTTGTTCTATGATTCTATGATTCTAAGTCAACTGCTGATGTTCTACTTCAGCCAATCCAACCAGAGTACAAAGTAGGATTCATAGAATCATTTTGTTGGAAAAGACCTTTGAGGTCATCCAGTCCAACCATACCTGTCCACTACTGAATCATTTCTGAGCTCCTCACCTACTCAACTTTTAAATACCTCTAGGGATGGTGAATCCACCACCACCCTGGGCAGCCATTCCAGTGCCTGAGAATGCTCTAAGTGAGGTATTTTATCTAATATCCAGCCTAAAAGTTCCCTGGTGCAACTTGAGGTCATTTCCTCTTGTCCTATCCATTGTTACTTGAAAGATCAGACCAACATCCACCTCGTTACTACCTTCTTTCAGGGACCTGTAGAGAGCGATGAGGTCTCCCCAATTCACTGCTGTGGAAATTAGAAGAAGGATAAAGAACATCCTCACAAAACTGGATGTTTCATGAAATCCATTAATTTGTGCAATTGTAGTCAATCTGATCTTTAGTGAAGCGTGGAGGAAACACTAGCCCCTTCCCCAGGCTGAACACCCACATGGAAAGAGACTGTCCCACGTGAATTAACCGATGAGCTGAATCAACTGAGTAAATAAAGGAAACATTAACATCATGAATTACAGAAGGAACACAAGTCTTTCCAGTCTTACAGCACTGAATCTTATCAGGGCATCACATCTTCCCTTCCCAAAGTAAGACTATGATCCACGATGCCTTCTCCCTTTCAAGTTCACAGATATAGATATAGATCATCTCTTTTATGCACAGGTCCCTGAAAAAAAAACAAACCAAAACTGGTGATGATGTCAAGGTCTGGAGCATCAAATGGAGTTTCCAACCCCAGTAAGTGTACTGGAATTCTATAGCCTTGTCTAGTACAGTCAGTACCCTCCTCCTTGGAGGAATTAATCAGAGCCCAACAGAATGATGGAAGGGTCCCCCAGCACAAAAAGGATGTTGAGGCTCTGGAGCGAGTCCAGAGAAGAGCAATGTAGACGGGGAAGGGGCTGGAGAACAAGAGGAGCAGCTGAGAGAGTTGGGGGTGTTTATCCTGGAAAAGAGAAGGCTGAGGGGAGACCTCATTACTCTCTACAACTCCCTGAAAGAAGGTTGTGTAAAGGAGGAAGCTGGGCTCTTCTCCCAAGGGACAGGGGACAGGACGAGAGGGAATGGCCTCAAGCTCCGCCAGGGAAGGGTCAGGCTGGACATTAGGAAAAAATATTTCATGGAAAGGATCACTGGGCACTGGCAGAGGCTGCCCAGGGAGGGGGTTGAGTCCCCTTCCCTGGAGGGGTTTAAGGGACGGGTGGACGAGGTACTGAGGGACATGAGTTAGTGTTTGATGGGAATGGTTGGACTCGATGATGCTGGTGGATCTCTTCCAACCTGGTTATTCTATGCTTCTATGATAAGGAATTGTTATAGAGTTACTCACTCTCAGGAGGTATTGTCCAGTCCTTTCCGCCCCATCCCTTTCCATGGTGTCTTCATCACCACTGCTTTTAACCTTGATAAATTGGCACACACAGTCTGTTTCTTCTTCCTGCAGTAAATTACCTGCTTCAGTGTTGGTGCCACATACCAGCTGCACTCAACATATGGCACACAGGACTGCCAGCGAGGCCCATTAGGTCCTGATGTTCAGTTCATTTGAAAAGATGTCGTGCAGTGCGAGCCTAGGCAAAACTGCTGCTCCCTCTGAGCTGTGATCACTGGAGAAGGGTTTCACATCATGGATACTTCAGGAGCCTAATTTAGGTGAAATTCGGAGGGTTGAGCAAAGAACCTCAGCTCCCTTTACGAGGGGAAGGTGATACTGCTAAAGGAATGAGTCATAGAATCAGAGATTGTAGAATGGTTTGGGTTGGAAGGACCTCAAAGCCCATACAGTCCCATCCCTGCCATGGTCAGGGACAACTCCCACTGGATCAGGTTGCTCTAAGCTCCATCCAACCTGGTCTTGAACCCCTCCAGGGATGGGTCAGCCACCACTGCTCTGGGCAACCTGGGCCAGGGACTTCTCACCTTCACAGGAAAACAATGCTTCCCAAGTTCTCATCTCAACTTCCGCTCTTTCAGCTTAAAACTATCTCCCTCCCCCACCCTGTCCCTGCACTCTATCATCAGAAGACCCTCCCCAACTTCCCTGTAACCTCTTCCAGCACTGGAAGCTGCTCTGAAGTCTCCATAGAGCCTTCTCGTATTCAAGTGGAACAACCCCAACTCTCAGAGCCTTTCCTGGTATGGGAGCTGCTCCAGCCCTTGGATCATCTTTATGGCCTCCTCCGAACTTGCTCTAACAGATCACTGTCCTTCATCAGAGCATTTCAGATAGATCTAAAGGAGTGCAAATTAATTTTCCCTCTATTTCCACACCTTGGGGCAGTTTGGAGCCTAAGAAAAAGGTCCCACCAAGTCCTGTGCTATCAAAAGAGAAGGGACCAGCCAGCACCTGCTCCGCAGCAGGGAGAAAAAGTAAATGTCAACACGAAGCATTTCCTTCACCTAGGAAAACACTTCAGGAGATGGATCCTGCAGGCCACCACTCAGAGATATAAATTAAAGGAAATTGCTGTTGGATGCAACGCCTGCCTCTGCAGCAGAAAGGTGGAGCAGCAAATGCAGAAACAATGTGCTGGTACAATAACTGCCAACACTTTATCAACCTGGCCCAACAGGTTCTTGGGGACATCAAGAAGCGCTAATTTATCGGAAAGCCAAATCATCACCTGTGAAATATTTACGCTTCTGACAGCCTCATCATCTGAAATTCAGGGAGAGAGATCTCATCAGCATTTTTCAGAAAGGGGAAAGACAGCTGAGAAATTAAAGGAGGGTGATAGTTTTACCAGATAATTGCAAGAAAGCAAGCTTGAAAACAGCCCAGCTAAAGATACATTACCCAGCAAAATGGTCTCTTGCTGTTATCAGAATAATCCTTAGGGGCATCTTCAGTCCTATAGAATTTAACAGGAATGAAGCCCAATGGGATTTTGTCGAAAGCACATTAAAAGTCTGTATTCGTTATAGAAAATGATAACCTTTCTATAGGGTTTTAGAAGCTCTCCAGCGGAATTATATAGCACAGCCAACACTTCCTATTACATTTTATAGGATGATTTAAAGGCTTTTTCTTTAATGCCCATGCTGCAGATATTGAAAAGATCACTACTGTTTATCTTAGGAAGGAGGAAAATACCACGTAACAGAAGAAAAGCACAATGAAATAAACCCTAGAGAAAGCAGAATGGAAAACCCTGGACATCCCTTAACAAAGTATTAAACAAAAATAGTTGCTTTCAACATCATATTCAGATAGAATGAAAAACAAAAGCACAAGAAAAAAATAAAGAAACAACATCAACTCTCTCAGCCTGTCCTCATATGGGAGGGGCTGCAGCTCTCACATTATCTCCAGGGCCTCCTCTAGACTCACTCCAACAGCTCCTAGAATGATAGAACAACCAGGTTGGAAGAGACCCATCGGATCATTGAGTCCAACCATTCCTATCAAACACTAAACCATGTCCCTCAGCACCTCATCCACCTGTCCCTTAAACCCCTCCAGGGAAGGTGAATCAACCACCTCCCTGGGCAGCCTATTCCAATGCCCAATGACCCTCTGCGTGAAAAACCTCCTCCTAATCTCCAGCCTAAATCTCCCCTGGTGGAGCTTGAGGCCATTCCCTCTTGTCCTGTCCCCTGTCCCTTGGGAGAAGAGCCCAGCTCCCTCCTCTCTACAACCTCTTTTCAGGTAATTGGAGAGAGTAATGAAGTCTCCTCTCAGCCTCCTTTTTTCTAGGCTAAACACCCCCAGCTCTCTCAGCCGTTCCTCATAGGGCCTGTTCTCCAGACCCCTCACCAACCTTGTTGCTTTTCTCTGGACTTGTTCCAGAACCTCAACATCCTTCTTGTGCTGAGGGACTAGAACTGAACACAGGATTCAATGAGTGGCCTCACCAGTGCAGAGTCCAGAGGGAGAATAACCTCCCTGGCCCTGCTGGTCACACCATTTCTGATCCAAGCCAAGATGCCATTGGCCTTCTTGACCACCTGAGTACACTGCTGGCTCATGGTCAGTTGCTGTCAACCAACACCCCCAGGTCCCTCTCCTCCTGGCAGCTTTCTAGACAAAAAAAAAAAAAAAAAAAAGCCCCCAGCTCATGCTGAGCTTCTCATCCCCCAGCACCCCCAAATCCTTCTCTTCAGGGACACGGGAGTTGCGTGATCCCAGAAAGTTCTTGTGCATACAAGTTTCGTTCAGAAATGTGCAGCACCGTAGCCCAAAGACAATTAAATTGAGAGGGTTAAAACCTACCAAAGCCTAAAAAAACTGCACGAATTAAAAACCAGCAAAAAAAACAGGGTCAAAAATCCCCCTTTCATATGAGTATATTACTGGTATATCATTAGCTCCAGGGTAGTTGTTTGTGATTTGCAGCAGAGAATGGGAGAACTGAGACCTATTTATCTCTCTGTTGGAAAGACTATCCCACGTTAAAAAAAAAATTGAAAAAAATCTTCTTAGCCCTCTGCTTTTTATTGAGTTTTCAATAGCAGAAAATCTAGAAAAGCTTTACACGCAGCACCGAGGTTTCCCCCTTAGTATTCAGCCTTTCTCACATGGCTGCCAATGCGGAGGTTATATTAAAAGCAGAGCAAATTAGGTTAACGGATTAAGGAGCTGCAAGCGTTCAGAGGTGCACCGCGCATCCGATTCCTCCCTGCTTTTTACCTCAGGTAGAGGTTTTTATGGACTTGTGCAAAATGAGTGCGCAACCTTGTGAAAGTAGCGGAGAATTGAGTTGGCAGTTTGCAGTTAATGCTACAGCATCAATGGTAGAAATGTTATGAAAGGAGAAGCCCTCCTACCCCTCCACTTCCCTCCTATTCATGAAATTCAGACAGGCAGAAGAGGGAAAGAGTTTGCCTAAACGCTATAAAATCTGAGAATTTTCTTCATAAAAATAAGATCATAGGATGGTTTGGGCTGGAAAGGACCATAAAGCCCATCAAGTTCCAACCTCTGCTATGAGCACCTCCCACTGGATCAGGGGCTCCAAGTCCCATCCAACCTGACCCTGAACCCCTCCAGGGATGGGGCAGCCACCGCTGCTCTGGGCAACCTGGGCCAGGGCCTCCCCACCCTTACAGCAAAACATTTCTTCCCAAGATCTCAACTCATTCTCCTCTCTTTCAGCTTAAAACCATTACCCCTCATCCTGTCCCTGCACTCTGTCATCAGAAGACCCTCCCCAACTTCCCCATAACCTCTTCCAGCACTGGAAGCTGCTCTAAGGTCTCCACGGAGCCTTCTCTTCTCCAGGTGGAACAACCCCAACTCTCAGAGCCTTTCCTGGTATGGGAGCTGCTCCAGCCCTTGAATCATCTCCATGGTCTCTGGGCTCGCTCCAACAGCTCCATGTCCTCCCCGTGCTGAGGGCTCCAGAACTGAATGCAGGGCTGCAGATGAAGTCTCAGGAGATCAGAGCAGAGGGGGAGAATCTGCCTATGAAGAGCAGTTTTTTCTAGTTGCGTGTTCAGGAGACACAAGCTGAGCTTGTGAGCAAAGCTGTACTTGGTCAGTCCCAGTGGATCCCGAGTCCCAGTTCATTTCACTCTGTTATTCTTCCCCTTTGGTGACACTTTGTCATGTCCAACAGAGTTCTTCCTACTGAAAGCAGGGAAAAGTCAGGATAAAGATGTTTTCTGGAATACTGATTAAATTTCAATGGAGAGACAGTGGTGGAGGGCTGGATGCTCACCACAACAAAGCACTGAATGGTCCCTTGGATGAACAGAACCAAATTCTCTTGCACCAGCTGAGAATCAAACCCGAGCGCAGGGCCTAGAGGTGGAATCTAAACCAACCATTCAGAAAATGTTCCCTTACCAGCTGCTTGTGCCAGCTGTCTGCTTCCTCTAGTGCGATTAATCCCTTGTCATTGTCCAACGTGTGTGGCCAAAAGCTGGTGACCCTCAGTTCTTATTAATGGCAGATGTAAAACTGGAACAGTTCTGCAGAAGAGAAGCATTTCCTACCGTGAGCAAGCTCTAAACCAGAAAGGAAATTGGGCTTCCAGCTGTGAGAGGCAACAGGTTAACAGGAGCATAAGTCCCAGCTACTCAGCTGTCTCCCAACCATAGCTAAATAGTTAACTGGACAGGAGCTGCAAACTGAAAAATTAAAGGAACTCCTTCAGAAGGAGCTTGAGGCATCTCCAAGTGCAGAAGAGTTGGGACTGAAGTGTCTTTGTTTGTGCATTTAGGTAGCAGGAAGCTTCTCATTGACTCCTGAGGAAATATATCCCCATAGTTTGGTACCAGATGTCCTCCAATCTGCACACACAACCCCTACTGCCATTTCGTGTTGGATGGGGAGCAAAACTCGCCGTCTGAGCGCCTGTGATCATTAAGAGATCTCATGGCATTTAACAGTCCCAGAAACGTTGCCAAACTCCAATTTGCTTTATCACCTCCTGCCTAACTAGAATCTTTTCGTGTAAAACCAGTGTATGGTTTTTGACACGACGCCAAGCCAAACCCGAACTGCAAAGTTTTGCAGACTTTGGACCATTCTCAGGGAAATAAAATGAGCTGATATCAGGGAAATCCCAGTCTCCAACAGCATATTAAAAAAAAAAAAATATGGACAAGGCAGGTAGCTGAGGAAGAGAAGAACTACTTAGAATCATAGAATCATAGAACAACCAGGTTGGAAGAGACCCATTGGATCATCAAGTCCAACCACTCCTATTGAACACTAACCCATGTCCCTCAGGACCTCATCTACCTGTGCCTTAAACACCTCCAGGGAAGGGGAATCAACCACCTCCCTGGGCAGCCTATTCCAATGCCCAATGACCCTCTGTGTGAAAAACTTCCTTCTAATCTCTAGCCTAAATCTCCCCTGGTGGAGCTTGAGGCCATTCCCTCTTGTCCTGTCCCCTGTCCCTTGGGAGAAGAGCCCAGCTCCCTCCTCTCTACAATCTCCTTTGAGGTAGTTGTAAAGAGTAATGAGGTCTCCTACTTGTCTCAAAAACCAGCGAAACAGAGACTGAAGCAGAGATCCTGATGTATTTGTCAAGGCTACAAAATCCATGGCAGGTGTCAGAAACGGACCCAGAGATTCAGAATCAGTTTCTTAGCCACAAAGCCACCCACCTTCAATTAATGTTATAAACACAGAAAATAACTCACTACACATAAGGTCAGTCCAGATCATCTTGGAATGGTTTAGGTTGGAAGGGATCTCAAAGCCCATCCATTTCCAATCCCCTTCCATGGGCAGGGACACCTCCCATGGGGTCAGGTTGCTCCAAGCCCCATCCAACCTGGCTTTGAGCATCTCCAGGGATGGGGCAGCCACCACTTCCCACCCTTAGAGGAAAAGTATTTCCTCCTATGATATCATCTAAACCTCTCCTCTTTCAGCTTAAACCCATTCCCACTCATCCTATTCCAGCTCTCCCTGATAACGAGCCCCTCACAGCAGGTGCCCTCTAGATGGAGTTTCCTGTCAGTGACCTAGTTGGGCAGCTTGCTCTGATCCAAGCCCTCAAAAGCCTCTGAGGAACTGAGCTTTACCCTCAAATGCATCTGTGCCGTGAATCCTCACGTTAAGCTCTGAGCTGAACATGATCCACGGGCAAGCACAGCAGAGCTGAGTCAGCATGGTGTGGCAACCAGCCTAATTACCCATGTTAAGAAGATAATTATCCCAGGCAAAGTACCATAATGATGCTGCTTCTGGGACTCCAGCTAATATCTCCGTGTAGACATAGCAGTTTGCTGAGATCAGTAACACGGTTTTGGGTCAGGGCATAGAAGCGCTCTCAGTGCCCTGCTGAAAGGCGCTGGAGTTCAAGCGAGTTCGTCAACCATGCAGAGCTCCCGGATTTCAAAAACTGCCATTTCCATCTTGCGACCGGCAGCGTGGGTTTCCGTTCGTGGCTGGTTCCCAAGTGAAACGAAGGAGAACAGCAGCTTTAAAAAAGAAAACAGCAACAGCATGGCTCTTTATCTCTGCATTAGTAGTTAATGTTCCAGAACCTGCAAAGAGACCTGTGGTTGTGTGGTTGCATCCATTAACTTTTGCTTTATGGTTTCTTTTTTTTTCTGTCATTATAACTTTCATTCTTCTGAAATCTCAATTGAAGGTTTTGAAAAGTTGGGGTTTTTTTTTTTCAGCAGATCAGTAACTTACGGCAACAGCCACACACAAGGATTCATTGAGAGGAATAAAGTGTTTTGGAAGGAAAATATGTGGGAGCAGAGAGAAGGAAAACGATGATGCTTTCTGGGCAGCTTTTATCTAAGAAAGGAAAGTGGGTCACGGGTGGCAACGCACGTAGCAAAACTCAGCAGTGGTGAGAGTTCAAGATTCCTGTTCCTGATAAGTCCAGGAGGAAATGGGGTAGCAGAATGTCATTGTTCAACTGTCAAAAACACAGCCTGGAAGCAAAAACACAATGAGGACAATGGTTGTGCATGAGGTGCTTTACATCAGTGGAACGTAAGGCTCTTATATACAGAGGGAAGTGCTTCTCCTGTCATTTTGAAATGGGGAAACTGAGGCAGGGAAGAGAAGTGACTTGCAGCAGGTTAGTGACAGACAGCAACAGCACTTACATCTTCATTCTTTCTGCTCATTAATCATAGAAACATAGAATGACCAGATTGGAAGAGACCCATCGGATCATCTAGTCCAACCATTCCCTGAAGGTGAATCAACCACCATCTTGGACAGCCTGTTCCAATGCCCAATGACCCTTTCCGTGAAAAACCTCCTCCTAATCTCTAGCCTAAATCTCCCCTGGCAGAGCTTGAGGCCATTCCCTCTCGTCCTGTCCCCTGTCCCTTGGGAGAAGAGCCCAGCTCCCTCCTCTCTACAACCTCTTTTCAGGGAGTTGGAGAGAGCAATGAGGTCACCTCTCAGCCTCCTCTTCTCCAGGATAAACACCCCCAGCTATCTCAGTCGTTCCTCATAAGGCCTGTTCTCCAGACCCCTCACTAGCCTCATTGCTCTTCTCTGGACTCGCTCCAGGGCCTCAACATCCTGTTTGTGGTGAGGGGCCCAGAACTGCACACAGTATTAAATGAAGTTGTTGCCAAATATGAATAAAACTGACTACTGCCCAAGTTTGTTTTTCTGTTGCACCTTTCAAGTAAAGGATAAATCATAGAATCATTAAGGTTGGACGAGATTTCTAAACTCATCCAGTCCAACCGTCAGCCCCAAACCACCATGCCTGCTACACCATATCCTGTTCCATGTCTACATTTTCTTTTAACTGCTCCAGGGATGGTGACTCCACCATCTCCCTGGAGAGCCTGATCCAATGTTTCACTGCTCAGTACAGAAATTGTTCCTAATATCCAATCTAAACCTCCCCTGGTGCAACTTGAGGCTGACGACTGGCTGGAACTAGCAATTTCTCCAAATACTTACTCATTTCTAAGAGTATGCACCTGATTTCTAGCATGAGACAGGAGTTTTTTTGCTAGGCAACTTCCAACTATCAGAAATTGTTGTCTCATTATCTCTCAGAATAAGTAGCCCTTTATAATCACATAACTTCTCCCTGTGGGGATAGACAGTGATCAAGTTCCTTGCAGCAGTATTTTGATTAACTTAATAAATTGAACTCTTTTGTTGCAAGGAGTATTTTCACCCCTTTTCTCTCAACTGGGTCTTCAGAAATACTGATATCCCTGAAGATTAAATGGCTGCTTTGCTTTCAGTTGTGAAGTTTTGATGATGGAGGAGAACTTGCTACTATTGATGTGGCATGATTTATCCACAATAAGAGAGAAACAAAAGACCTGCGGTTGTCAGTAAAAGAAAAAAAAAAAAAAACATTTCCCAATCTGAGCTGCTCCATGAAAACCCAACCAAACACAAATTTCATTACTGGTTTTCACAGAATGATAGAATCATTAAGGTTGGAAAAAACCTCTAAGCTTATCCAGCCCCACTATCTGCCCAGCAGCACAATGCCTACTAAACCACATCCCAAGGTACAATTTCTATATTGTCTAAATGGTCAATCTAAAGGTTCATGATTTTCAGTAATGCCCAAGCCAGTAGCTGGTGCAAAAATCCACCCTCTCTTCCCTCAGGGTTAAAGCTAACTGTGGGAAGAACTCAGCTATCCTCACACTAGGCAACTTAAAATATTTATCTAGCTGCAACCTGTTAATGTCAATGGATCAAATAAACCATATGGTTTACAGAGCCTCTATAACATTTTTCTCCTGCAACACACCACTAGTATTTTCAGCTCAGTTTCCAGACTGAGCCTTCTCCTTCTGGACAGGAGAGGCTTTTTGTCCAAGGGCACCAGTTCAGACGTTGCTGCTGGACCATGTTATTTGCCACTGGACACACTTGTCAGCTTGCACCTTAGAGCAGAAGCATGTACACGCATCTTCTGTCCTAATTCTTTACCTTGTAGAGTAATAATCACCTAATGCAAATAAAAAAAAAAACATTCCCCAGATGTAAAAAAAAAAGCATTTGTGCATTCATGCTAGTGCATTCATAATAGTTTCTATCCTAGGCATGGAAACAGCACTGTAAGTGCTGGATGCACTTTAAATACGTTGGTGGCGGCAGAGGATCCATTCTCTTCCACTCACTCAGAGTTGCAGCACATTTTACAGCAATTATGTTAGTAAAATAGCATCAATATCACAACTGACAGAAGCCTGAATGCCAAAAAGACCATGTTAAAAGACAGCTAGAGTTCGCTGAGTGCAAGGAATGAGTTTTCCTGACTGTTGCTCAGTAACGTCCGTGCGATCAATGCAGAATATTGCTACAGCTCTGTTAGCTGAGTAGCCACAACACGGCAGGTAGATCAGAATTGTCCTGTCTCTCCACAGGCATGTCCTGTGAGTCTTCCAGTTCCTGCTGAGGATGCCTAGACTGTTGCTATTTCTCCCCTAGGGCCTCATTACGCTAAACAGTCAAGCCTTAAGCAACCTACCTTTTGGCATCCTCCACAGAAATGAAATCAAAATCATTTGCCATCCTTATAAACTGCCATTAAAAAATGCTTTTCTAAAAAAAAGGCTCAATAATTAATACCTTTGATTGCCCAGGGAACACCATTGAATCTATCAGAATACATTTTAAATGCCAGCTTTCTCTTCCAATGCAAGGCAAGAAAATGAAAATTCCCAGTGCGCCACCCACACAATCCCAGGTACCACTGAAAAATTAATCACTTTTCTAGGCCACTTGATGCTGCAAAGAACAGAGACAGGTTTTCAACACCTGTAGTGTTGTCTTTCTCAGACAGAGCAGATGTGCTATAATTGACTAGGACTAGAAAACCACAACGTTTGGGTTAGTATTACCTGTAAACATTCATATTGTCTTCCTATACAGATAGTTGATTTAGGACTGAGCAGCAGCAGACACTGCAGAAGCAGAGAGAGTTTCTTTTCCTTTGGGCATGAGGTCAACAAGGAGATCATAATTAATCATAGAATCATATGGTCACCAGGTTGGAAGAGACCCACTGGATCATCGAGTCCAACCATTCGTATCAAATCTAGCATGCAAAGTCTGTAAAAAGGAATCAGCAAAGAATTTGTAATGCAAGAAATGGATGCAATACAGGAAATAAATTGTCAATATTGCTCACTGTCTTACTCCTCCCCTGTGGAAATCACCTAATTTAAGATCCACAAAAAGATCTGAAGATCTCATTGAACTCAATGAAAGTTCCTATATCTGCCTCCTCGGTGGGAACAACCCTCTGTGCTCACCCAGTTCCTTTTAAAATGACAAATATAGAATCATAGAATAACCAGGTTGGGAGAGACCCACTGGATCATCGAGTCCATGTAGGCTCAGGCTTTTTTTTTTTTTTTTTTTTTAAGAACTCATCAATACATAATAAAAAACTGGCTTTAGGACGTTACAAAGAAGAAACCTTAGACTCCACAAACAAGATAGGGAGAGCAAGTCCTGTAAAGCTCTCACCAATTACTCCACCACGGAGGAACTATATTAATAGGAATCTTCTATATGTATAATAAGCATACTGGGTGCTTAATATTTCGCTTGGTTTCCTTGTGCCACTTATTTCCCAACAATGTCCTGCCTGTCAACACGCACACACAGAAGAACTCATTAGCAGTATTGAAGGATGGTTTATAGAAGGTCAAATAATGGGCCATGACAACGCAATTATGTTCCCTGCTATAAAGGTCACTTTTACTCGTCATACTAATTACCTTGACAGGACTACATTTACTTCCAGTGATTTCAATGCAGAAACTTCTTCAGTGCCTTGGCCTTTCCGATTTCAATACTGCATTAGCCCTTATTGCTCTTTCTAACGCAGACTTCTTGATGCAAGACAAACAACAAGATCAGTCTCCTAGGGAAAAGAAAAAACAACAGGCAGGAAGCATTATAATTAAAAGTTAAGTAAAAAGTTTGCTTGCACTTGCAGGGACAGATTTTCACATATTTAGCTGTCGCTGCTGTGAGAGGGAAGTGGGGGAGTCTCCATGCCTGGAGGTGTTCAAAATGAGTGTAGAAGTGGTGCTTCAGGACGTGGTTTAGTAGCCATGGTGGTGTGTTGATGGTGGGACTGGATGATTTTGGAGATCTGATTTTGAGCGACAAAGCTGGTGAAGGGGTTGGAGAACAGGCCCTATGAGGAGCGGCTGAGAGAGCTCAGGGTGTTTAGTCTAGAGAAGAGGAGGTTGAGGGGAGACCTCATTACTCTCTACAACTACCTGAAAGGAGGGACAAGAGGGAATGGCCTCAAGCTCCACCAGGGAAGATTTAGGCTGGAGATTAGGAGGAAGTTTTTCACAGAAAGGGTCATTGGGCATTGGAATAGGCTGCCCAGGGAGGTGGTTGATTCACCTTCCCTGGAGGTGTTTAAGGGATGGGTAGATGAGGTGCTGAGGGACATGATTTAGTGTTTGATGGGAGTGGTTGGACTCGATGATCCAATGGGTCTCTTCCAACCTGGTTGTTCTATGATTCTATGATCTTTTCCATCCTTAAGAATCCTATAATTCCATTATTATAGTGCAAAAGGCAAGATTTTCAAAGCAGCACAGAATCACACAAGCTTTGGAAAACCTGAGTACTTTAGTTTTCAGAACCTAGAGGAAGTTACAAGAAAGATTTTTCAGAAGCACCATGACACATACTCTCAGACTCCTAGTGACTGCACATATTTAAGTCTTAGATTCTTAAAAATAAATAATTTGATCGCACGTGGTCAAACAGGCAGCCAGTAGCAAAACTGGTCTTCAACAATGGATCCTGATCCAGCAATGTGACCATCATAGAATCATAGAATCACCAGACTGGAAGAGACCCACCGGATCATGGAGTCCAACCATTCCTATCAAACACTAACCCATGTCCCTCAACACCTTGTCCACCCGTCCCTTAAACCCCTCCAGGTAGGTGACTCAACCCCCTCAATGGGCAGCCTCTGCCACTGCCCAATGACCCTTTTGGTGAAAAATATTTTCCTAACGTCCAGACACATAGCAGCCTTTCTTTTGTTATCTCTGAGCACTTGAAATTCCCACTAGGTTTGGGTTGTGCTTTGAGTTCTGCTGAAAACAGAGGCTCAGTGGGTGCTGCCACGTCACCTTTTCATTTTAGGGTTGCTCTTGATACAGATTTTCATCCTGCTTTTACATTCTAACATCAGCAAGTGGCTCCCAGCCAGGCAATTCGCTGCACTGCTGGATGTGGATGACCTGCTACCCCACAGCCTGCGAGAGTGACCGAGTCCCTGATTTTGTAGACAGAACACGGGGCTTGTTCCATGATTTGATTTGCTGGGTAACCGTAGACAAGTCCCTTTATGTAACCTGGCAATTATCACATTCATATTACTTTGTAAAGTGCTTCAAGGCCACATATGAAATGAAAAGTGTTATTAATGAGACAGTAACCATCTCTTTTAGGCAATAAACCTTTTCTTTCTGAATTGGAAGTTGACTTGCCCTTATTAAAACTCAAGCAATTCACTTGAAAAGGACAGGCAGGTCGCATCTGCAGCGAAAAGGGCTGCAGGAGGATGAACAAAGCGTAAACTGCTCTTACGCAGGCACAGCACCAGCGAAAAAGCGTGTGCCCTCCTCTCAAAGCATCCTACATACTGCCAGGAAAGAGAGGATCAATCAAACGGAGGAGCCCTCAGGTCAACGGTTACACACTCATGGAAAGGTCAATGATTTGTTTACAGCCTTCCTGGCACCACACCATAAGACGAAGGGGGAAAAATAGTTATATGTGTGGCTCGTATAAATCATCTTCGCTAAATTACTGGCCTGCTTTATTCCATAGATCAGGAAGCACACTTCATTGAAAGGAGAACCCACTCTCGTTTAGCAAGAAAAATAATGAAGGAAACCAACTCCTCCTTATATGGGAGTAATATGGTCATAATCCCATAAATATGTCATTTTCAGATTGTTTTTAAAGTAATCTCCATTGGAAGTTCACATCCTGATTTATGGCCGACGAGAAAATGCAGCTCAGAGATGGTGCTGAAAGGAAGAGGTGGCAACGTTTCTTCTCTTAGAATCATAGAATCATAGAACAGCCAGGTTGGAAGAGACCCATCGGATCATTGAGTCCAACCATTGCTGCTTCAACCCTGGCTTCATAAAACAGCAACGAAACTGGGTCAGAACAAGATAGGCAGAAGGAATGAAACAATTAGAAATAGCCTTTCTTGTACATTTTGAGTCATGCATCATTTAAAAAGTCAATTCCCTGCTTAGGCTTTAAAATGGCTAAGTTGGACTCAATGATCCAGTGGGTCTCTTCCAATCTGGTTATTCTATGATTTTATGATTCTCTGATTCTATGATTCTAAACCAAACTTGAGCAATGAAAGAACATGGCCGCAGATACCACAGTGGGAATTTTTGAGGACCACTTTCAGAAATTCCATCCCTAGTATAGGTTTGTAATCAAAACCTTTGTGCTGGAGACGTGTTCTTGGTCACTATGTGATGAGCACAGCCCTCCTGAAACACCCGAAAGATCTTCTCTGATATGGAGGTGGGAGAGGGGGTTGTTCCTAAAAGCTAAAAATCTTTCACTGAAGCAACTTAGCCACTGAGAAATCTATTTAGCAGGAACAGAGAACTCCTGAACAAAAGCAGCACATCAGGAGAAAGCATCTTGTTTTGGTTTTTAAATGAGTTCTAGAAATCAAATAAACTTAAAAGGAAAAAAAAAAGCTGACAATAAAGCTTTCACACAGAAGCCACACAAATACTCAGACACTTGTTTCATTCCAGTACTGTGTTTCCTGTCTTTCGTTTAACTGTTATCACGTTGATCAACACATTTAATCATTCCATGGAAACTCTCTCCCCACCACAGGTATGTTTAGGTGAAAGGGAAGAAAATATAACTGATTTCTCATTGTATTTTTCTCTATATATTCCTGTTTCTAAGGCTCCACCAATTGGCATTAATCATAGAATCATAGAACCACCAGGTTGGAAGAGACCCACCGGATCATCGAGTCCAACCAGTCCCACTAGTTTCTAATCCATGTCCCTCAGCACCTCATCCACCCACGATAACTGTAGAGACCCCAAAGAGACTATAAGAGACTATAAAATATATAAGAGAATGATATAAGATAATGATAACTATAAGATAATGATAACTATAAGAGACCTCAAATGTATGGAAGGCTGTTTTGTCACTATTTTGGCTCTGGATTCCTTAATTTCTTTTATTATCTTTCTTTTTTCCCCTTTCTTTTTAACTTTTCATATCAAATTAGTGTTTTTACCAGCAGCAAATATAGGACACTTACCTACTGCAATCGACAGACCTTAGTGGTGAAACCACTGAAGCAGTGTGGCCCTCAAGTATTAATTGAATCTTTAATTACTTTCTGGGGCAGAATGAATGGTCTAGTTTTGATGCTCACAGGAGCATTACCAACAACTGACTCTACAACACGCCCGAAGACATTCTGTGGATCAATGCAAAATCTAGAAGAAATGCTGCAGAACCAAAGAGTCAAGCCTGCGCTTTCCCCTGCAAACACTCGATTGCCAAACTTGAAATTGAAATGCCTGAAGCAGCCAGAAAGAGCAAAGTGAGGACAAGACAAAAGCTGACATGGAGTGGGTAAGTTCTTGTTTGCCCAATTATATGAATCAGGGAAAATTAGATGGGGACACAGTAGGAAATGGAGATGATAACGGATAATGAGGTTGTTTTTTCATTTAAAACAAACTCTCGCTGTAACACTTCACCCTAAAATAACAGAAAAACAGGACCAAGTAATTTCTTGTTTTGGAAAGAGTGTTGCCTCTACAGCTAATGCCTCTTGGTTCCATTCCCCTTTCCAACATGAACTGAGAAGCAAACCAAGGATCTGTTGATAAACTGATTACAAAGGACAATAGGTGCTTCAGTTGGCTTCTGAGGTCAACACCACCTCAAGTTCATTAATCATAGAATCATAGAATCACCAGGTTGGAAGAGACCCATCGGATCATCAAGTCCAACCATTCCCATCAATCACTAACCCATGTCCCTCAGCACCTCGTCCACCCATCCCTTAAACCCCTCCAGGGAAGGGGACTCATCCCCCTCCCTGGGCAGCCTGTTCCAATGCCCAATGATCCTTTCTGTGAAAAACTTCCTCCTAATCTCTAGCCTAAATCTCCCCTGGTGGAGCTTGAGGTCATTCCCTCTTGTCCTGTCCCCTATGTCCTATGGGAAGCATAAAGATGGCTCAAAACTAAGCTTGCTTCCTACTCTCTCTTTCCAAATAAAAGTTGAGAACAGTAGCTGGAGATAAGGCCAAACATGCCGCCAGCTAAGCCACCAGCTTCCCTACAAACAGCCAAGAAATACATTTTGGAGCAGATGTCTGGCATATATTTTTCAGCTTTGCCTGAATAAACATGATTTTCTAACACTTAAGGACAGGCCTGGTTACTATAGCACAATCATATTTTCCCCATAGACAATAGATTTCTATTTACATGCTAATTAGGAAACAAGAAACAAAACAAAGCCATTTCTGTGTTCAATCACACATGCCACCAGCAACGCTCACCGAGCTGTCCCTTTATCACCTCACATCCTCCTACAGAGATAGAAGGCAGCTTGACACCTCCGAGGGTTCAGAATCATCAAACCTTGGGCCTTTTTTAAATAATGAACTAGGGGGAAAAAAAGGACAGGTGGAAAAAACAAAGTTCACCTCAACATCACTCATCTTCGGGCATACAGCGATCTCATCATCATGATATTTCTTAATCCAAGATTATTTTCCGGGTCATCAATTCAATTTCTCAGCTTCTTACAGTTTTTGATACTCCGGGTTAAATAATGTCAGGTCAATCAATCACTATATCTCGGGTTTTAATTTGCCTTTCAAGACTCTGCCATTAAAAAAAAATGGAGTTTTCAGGCCCCATTCCTCACTCCTAGCCTTAAACTTACCTACTTGGCATCTTCAGTTGTCACCTTCTTGATTTTATTTTCTCTCTGCATGCCTTGTTGGCACAGATAACACACAAACATACACACACAAGCGGATTCGATAAACCTCGTCTGTACTTCTGGCTATTCTGTTGCACAATAACTTACTAACAGTGCAAGAAAAAAAAAATTGCTGTCAAAACAAATAGAAATACCAGGTTCGAAATCTTGAAGTGTGAAAGGGAGAAGAGAAGATGCCACAGCTTTAACTAACACCTTAAATTCCATCATGCTTCAAATGAAGGACTTGGTCAAACTCAGCTCTGGCCTACAAGCTTCAAAGTACTTCAGATAAAGACTCCTTGAGACTATGTGGACAAATTTTCGAACTCCCTGGAAAACAAGCTCACTGAAGACTTCAGCGAGGAACAAGTCTCTAAGTGCAATCACTCTGAGCTCTCAGGATACCAGGGACTCTGTCGTCAAGCTCCTCTGAGCCACCAGGAGGACACAAAGCTCAGCAGTCACTCAAACAAGAAAAAAAAACCCCAAACAACAGCAGGTGAGATTTTGACTCCAAGACTTGACTCTTACTAAGTAAAATGCTGTATTTGAAACTCAGTATTAGAGAAGAGATTTTTCACTGTGAGGGTGGGGAGGTCCTGGCCCAGGTTGCCCAGAGCAGGGGTGGCTGCCTCATCCCTGGAGGGGTTCAAGGGCAGGTTGGATGGGGCTTGGAGCCCCTGAGCCAGTGGGAGGTGTCCCTGCCTATGGCAGAGGGGCTGAAACTAGATGGGATTTAAGATCCTATCTATCCCAAACCATTCCATAACTCCATGCTAATGCTAATGGGCAAGGGACTGCTATTTAGCAACATCTGAGATAATTAATCCATACATCATTAATTCTTGGAGGCAGTTGGTGTACCTGCACTTCCCACACATATCCCCTGTAACCAACAATTCTTTCATGTGATGTACAACACGTGATGCTAGAATTTTTTTGCCTGGTAACATGCAATTCTCAGCCTGGCTGCTTGCTCATGCATATTTCTCCCTGGCGACTTTCTATGTGACACCTTAATCGGTTTATAAGTTTCTTGGAGCCGGGAAGAATTCTTGCATATGGTGCAAAACGCAACACAAAGCTCTGCTGAGAAATAAATACTAATCTGGATCAGGATTACTTTGCCTTTTCTTGGTGTAAAGCCAATGGAACATCGAAACCTACCTCTTCTTGCATGCCTGGCTGAGAGGATGCACACAATTAGAGCCCCACAGGATATCTACAACCACGAGGACCTGAACACAAGATTTTTAGGAAACCCTGAACCATGCAGCTTGTAAAAGATTAAAATCAACTGACTGGTGCTTCAAGTTTGATACACAAGCTTGTGAAAAAATAACCTATTAAATATTCTTACAAAATGCTTAGTCAAGAAAAGATGCTGAAGCTATTTCACTTATACCGAGATGTGCGACACCCAGAGTTCTGGGGAGAAAAAAAAAAATCAAATAAACTAACAATTCTTCTCCTTTCTCCGCCCTTCCCTGGCCAAATAAGATTGATTCTACTTCAGTGGTTTCAGCGGATCCTGAAATCAGGTATTAACACAAAGATCCTGTACCTGAATTAGACTGAATTTCATGAACAAGTCACTCTTCTTTTAAGCAAACTTTTTTTTTGTTCACTACAGAATAAGGTTGTTCTAGACAGACTTAAAGAGATACCACAGCTTGCCTGAAAAAGAGAGAATGCCCTGAAATATTTTTAAGATCTCGGAAGATTTTGGGGTCCAGAAGAACTCCAGGTGTTTAGTGTGGCTCAGAAAGACAATGTGACTGGTGAGAGGCAGGATTTAAGTAGGTGAGTTATTACATTTGATGGAGCATTCAATCATTTTTATTTATCAGGAGAGAATTCAAGAGTACATAATAACCTTTGCAGGCCTGGTTAGAAGAAAACCTGCAATGGCTAAAATATAACCAGGATATTTAATTGGTTACATGCTGTTTGAAAAGTGATGGATTTATATGTGAGCTGCTGAGCTGCTGCTTTCCTGCCGTCTGCAAGACACACGAATTGTTCAAGGTAGAACCTGGAACTCTTCCAGAACAGCACAGGGCGAACGCGAAGTTCACTGATTTGTTAGGGAGCTTCTGCTATTATGTTTCAAGTTGATTAGAAGCGAAAATTAACATTTCATTAAACCCTCTGACAGGAGACAGGACCCTTTCATTAAACACAAAGGATATAATTAGCAATAATAAGTATACCTGGGGGTTCTTTGTGCATGGTTCATTGTGCTTGAGATGCAACAGGAAAACTCTATTTGCACCCATCGTTGTGAGCTGGAAGACAAAAAGTACATTAAAAATTACAACCTTTTTATAATTAGTACTAATCTTAATTTTTTTTTTTTTTTTTTTTTAAGTTTTAAACATTCGCAACAATGAACAAATAATCCCTGTCGCAAATTGCTAACCGTTTAGGTCTGAGCTACATCTATTTCATGCCCTTAAGCGACTCTAGGTCAGAATGTTTTTTTTTTAATTGATGTAGTTTTAATTGATGTAAGACATAATAGTATGCATTTGAGAACAGAAGACTCGGAGGAGACTTCATTTCAGTTCTTAGAGGGGACTTACATGAAAGAAACTTTCTAGCAGGGTCTATAGCAATAAGACAAGGGGAGATGGTTTTAAACTGAAGGACTAGAGGCTTAGACTAGATATTAGGAAGAAATTATTTTTTTTTTTACTGAGGGTGAGGATTCACTGGCTCAGGTTGCCCAGGGAGGTGGGAGATGCCCCATTCCTGGAAACATTCAAGGGCAGGTTGGATGGAGGGACCATAAAGATCATCCATTGGAGCAACCTGACTTGCTGAAGATGTCTCTGCTCACTGCAGGGCAGCTGGACTGGATGACCTTCATATTCCCTTTAAATCCAAATCATTCTATGATTTTGATAGGAATGGTTGGACTCGATGATCTGGTGTGTCTCTTCCAACCTGGTGATTCTATGATTCTATGAACTAACTTCCACATGTTTTACAGAACTCCTGAAATAAATCCTACACTTAATTTATCAGTGAGGTTGCACATTGCTTCGGATCGCTGAGAGTCTTCATTTATTTAAAGCAGGAGTTTTAAAAGGAAAAAATCTGACAGTGTTTCCTAAGGGGAAATCCAAGCTATCTTCACACATAACCAGGGATGTCCTTGCCTGCACTCAGAAGATCCTGAGTTACTCCAAAAAGAGCTCTTGGCAAAGACCAAACGTCTCGGGTGGTACTTAACAATTTAGCCCTTAACTAGATACCCTGAGGTTCCATTTCTTGATGTAAACGGTGTCTGAATGATGCCTCAGGAAGCAGAACATCAAGGAGACGTGTTTTATGCCTGCCCAGTTCAAAACAAGAGCATATTTAGCAGGTGTCTCCCTTTTATCCAACTCTTCCCCACAAGGGCTTATCAATTTTGTACGAGATTCAGTCACGGTCCATTTCTGTCACAGGCTTATCAACATGGTAATTCAAATTTTGCAGGTGTGATTACACCTACATGAATACTGATGAGCTAAAAGGCTGAGAAAACACTGAAAAATGTGGCCTGATTGCAAACTGCTGCAGCTCCTCAGTATTATCTTGGCAGCGTTAGCATGCGACAGGCACAACAGCAGAGAGGGAAGGACAGAAAAAGAAAGGTACATCGAGCCTGAACTTTCATTTAGGATGTGAACTTAATTTTCTTTAGATGGAAAATAACAAACCAATTGCAATTACTGTGCCTTTTGGATGACAGAATGCTCAATGTTGCTGCTCATCCTGTCACAAGATTTTACCGAAACGGTGTTGATTTGGGAGACGAGGTAAATAAAAACAGGACCTTGGTCCCACATTTTAATGAGTCCCACAGAACATACACTATTCAGTGTTTGCGATTCATCCATCATCCCTGTGATCCATGGTAAACAAGAAAGGTACAAGAGTAGAATTCAAATTTCTAGGAATATTTGGAGCTCTGGAATTGAAATATTAATGATTTTCCATGCCAAGCATCTCAATGAAAGAGCCATAGAATCATTAAGGTCGGAAAAGACCTCTAAGATCCTCCAGTGCGACCATCAGCCCAACGTGACAGCACCTACTAAACCATGTCCCAAAGTGCCACATCTACGATGGTTGCACAGGATGATCTTAGAGGTCTTTTCCACCCTTAATGATTCTCTGATGAAGAAGAACCTCTTCTGAAGACAGTTCATTAAGACAGGACATAACAAAGAGCAACATTTTTTCTTTCTCTTTCTGCAGTTTCATGCTGATTCCACACTACCAACTTAACCACTGCCTTGCCAGGGAGATGGTTGAGTCACCTTCCCTGCAGGGGTTTAAGGGACAGGTGGATGAGGTGCTGAGGGACATGGGTTAGTGTTTGATGGGAATGGTTGGACTCAATGATCTGGTGGGTCTCTTCCAACCTGGTGATTCTATGATCTTATAACAAAAGTGTTAACCACTGGTTCTTACAAATGCTTGTTTCAAGTTGAGTTTTTGCCCCCCAGACACAGAAGCTTTATCAGTCATCACAACAGAAGCTCAAAATCTTTGGCTGTTCGGATCCAGGAGTGCTTGCTGCCTACCTCCTGAGACCAATACCTGACTAGCCCTTACGATACATCTTGCACGTAATAATTGACCACAAAATTGATTCTTCCTCACTAACCTTTATTTGTTCAGGTTATTTAACTGCTAGAGACTGTGAGGTGGTAGTCACACGCTTCTCCGCACTTCTTAAAGGAATGCTGAGGGTATTACCCTGGTGAAAACACCACCCAGATTCCTAGGAAGTGAGTTTTGACATCGTTCACTGCATTTTCCTTCGTAGCTGGATGGTCCCCAAAACAGCAACCCCCAAAATGAAGCTGAGCCCACAAAACCCTAGAATGAACCTTTCCCTCGACTGCATCATTTCCCTCCACGTTTGCCTTTGTTGACTCGTTTAAGGATTCACTGCATGTCCTTCCAGAAACCTGTGAGGCAGCAAGGGAACAGCCAGACTTGCCAATATTTTTTTTTTCCTGTGTTGACTGACAACTTTCCAAGCTCAGAAAAGACAGATGATGGGATTGGCTTACCGAAATCCCAGGACTTCTCTTGTTTCACTGTAAATCCCATCGATATGCAGCACGAGCAACCTCTGAATGCACGCGGCAAAGCAACAGAACCTTAGGAGGAGAGTACTTCTATCAAAACATGGTTGGAGCAATAATAGACAAAAAACTCCACATGACAATGGAATAATAACAGCAAATGGATGCACCATTCATAGAATCGTAGAATCATAGAACAACCAGGTTGGAAGAGACCCATCGGATCATTGAGTCCAACCATTCCAGTGCGCAAAGATTTCAGGGCTGTCTAACATTCAGACTGTTAAGACCAAGCTCCATCTTTTGTTTTAGGCAGTTAAACCAACAGGGAGCACAACCCAAAGAGAAGTCGCGTTTCAGGAGTATGTAACCAGTGGAGTTCGTCTGAGGCTACCAGGGAGGAAAAATGTCACCCTAGAAAAGCCCTGGCGGTGTCACTCAGAGGCTGCTTCTGCAGAGAAGAGGAGGAGATGTTTTGAGGTAAATTGCTGCCTAAAGAAAAGCCTGGAGAGGAGAACAAAGAAACATCCCCTGCTGCTTGATTCCTACACTACTGATGGAAACTGGAGTTCAGGTATATACTGTAACAAATAAGGACTGAATCCAAGGATATCTGACCTCAAAACCAATTTCTCCTCTGAACTAAAATAACCCACTAGACCTTAAATTCCAGCTTTTAGCTCATGTCAAGCAGGGTGCAGGTAAATTGTAATTTATCTTGTCAAATAACTTATACTTAAATGACCTTTTCTGAACATGCAGCATTTTGCTTTCATTCTGGACAGTCACAGAAACATATCCTTAGGAAAAATTTTCCATGGTAAATAGATTTTGTCTACGCGGAGACTCAACAGGTTTTCACACCTGCCCATGAACCTGTCCAAAAGCTCTGATTTTTGGTGCTAACGTATTGTATGGAACAAATTGCTGAAGGATCTCATTACATGAGATGGTTCCATCAAACAATTTTCTTGTCATTAAGCGCTCTGTAGATACACTTAATGGACACTACTCAGATGCTAGCAGAGAAAGAAATCCGAACCCTTCTGAAAACTAAACCCAAACTACTTATTCATTAGCTTAAAACCCCTCTGTAATAGGCAATTATTGAAAGAGTATTATTTAATGCTGGGTATAATTTCACCCAAAGAAATAATAACTAATTGAGAATGGTGATGTTCCTTCTATTTGTCTCTAGAAGCTTCACTGATTACATTCATCTTCTAAATAGTCTCTCTCAGTACAGACAAGACAAGCAGCAGAGAAAAAGAGTGGTTGAGCTTCCTGAGGTTTTCTACAGGGACTGTAAATGCAGGGAGAACAAATGCTCCTGCTTGTTCAGCATCCATTTTAGAAGCCAAATAGAAATGCTACTGCAAACATAGTTTTTTCCTCTGACATTGCTTCCACATCAAGGCACAGCGACATATGAGCAAGATCCTTACTCAGCTGTCAAGCAACTTCTCACCAGCCTGTTCAGAAAAAGCCTTAAATGAATCATAGAATCATAGAAACACCAGGTTGGAAGAGACCCACCAGATCATAGAGTCCAACCATTCCTATCAAACACTAAACCATGTCCCTCAGCACCTCATCCACCTGTCCCTTAAACACCTCCAGGGAAGGTGACTCAACCACCTCCCTGGGCAGCCTATTCCAATGCCCAATGGCCCTTTCTGTGAAAAACTTCCTCCTAATCTCTAGCCTAAATCTTCCCTGGTGGAGCTTGAGGCCATTCCCTCTTGTCCTGTCCCCTGTCCCTTGGGAGAAGAGCCCAGCTCCTTCCTCTCCACAACCTCCTTTCAGGTAGTTGTAGAGAGCAATGAGGTCTCCTCTCAGCCTCCTCTTCTCCAGGATAAACACTCCCAGCTCTCTCAGCCGTTCCTCATAGGGCCTGTTCTCTAGCCCCTTCCCCATCTTTGTTGCTCTTCTCTGGACTTGCTCCAGAGCTTCAACATCCTTCTTGTGGTGAGGGGCGCAGAATGAATGAAACAATGCAAAAAAACCCCACCTGTAAGAACAGAAAAGATTCCTGTGTGGGAGCATCACATTGCCCAGATCTGCTTGGTTTTCCTTCAGTAACCGAATCTAAAAGATTCAATTATATTCACGTTTAGGCTTCCTTCCTTCTATCCCAGGAAAACATTAAGCACAGGAGCTGCTGTAAAGTCCTGGGAATGTTGGTGGAAATAGAGCAGAACTGCTTTCCCAGTTGTAAGTAGCTCAATGGATTGTTCTGCAGGCACCTGCATAATACCAAGGCTTGGAGATTTTATTAAACCACAAAATGAGCTCTTGTTGCTTTTATTAAACCATCACACAGAAATTCCCATCACCAGTATCCCCTAATGAAAGGTCCTATACAAATACATTAACAAAGGAAAACCTCCCAAACTAAAAAAACTGAAGGTGATCTCAGGTTTGTATTATTTTTTTAATCCTAGCCTTTAATAAGGACCCTCTCTCATCAGGGTTAACCCAGTGGTGCTGTTCTGTACCAAAAGGTACAGAGGAAGGAAGGAAGAAGTTTAGGAGGAAGTTTTCCTTTAGGAGGAAGTTTTTCACACAAAGGATCATTAGGCATTGGAATAGGCTGCCCAGGGAGGTGGTTGATTCACCTTCCCAGGAGGGTTTTAAGGCACAGGTAGATGAGGTCCTGAGGGACATGATTTAGTGTTTGATAGGAATGGTTGGACTCGATGATCTGGTGGGTCTCTTCCAACCTGGTTGTTCTATGGTTCTATGAAAAGGAGGTGACTTCAAACTCCTCCACACGATTGCATTTTACCCTGTTATCTGCCAGGTCCGCGGCAATAAATAAAAAGATTCTCCTCCCTGATGAGTTTTTCAAAGCCGTTTTGCGACGTGTGCAAGCACCTGACAGGTCTGACGGCTCGCAGCAGCTCCTCAGCTTCTCAGAGAGGCAAGAACCAGGTTCATGGCTTGTTCAGCTCAGCAGAGCTCCTTCAAAACCCAGGGAACAAACGTCAGGAGCAGGGCTGCACTCAGCTGACCTACTTATTGCAGTCTCGGGGCAAACTCTGCGTTGCCTTTCATTGTTCTTTCCACCCTGCACCACCAGGTAACACCCTCTGCCCCTATTCTCAGGAGATGCGGGAATCGTACTGGCTAAGGCATCATTTCAAAGCGCTGTAGTCGCACATTGAGCAGCCTTTCTTGCCTTGGAGTACAATAAGATCAGTGCCTTGGTATTCTAAACCACTGTGCTAACTTAAATTACCTTAATCTCAAACCCTGCCTGCTTTAAAATACCTTTTATTTCTTAGTAATACTAAAAAAAGAAGCCAAACTGCACGGACGCAGCGTAGACAGCACATTAGATTTAATACAGCACATTTAAATTAAATGGGCCTAACACACTGCTTGCTTTTCCTTTTCAAGTAGCCCCTTTCATCTGCACATCCTGTGGTTGTCTCAGCCTTGATAGAGTTAGAGATATTGACAGCTCCAATTTATAAATATTTTAACCATGCAAGGCAAGATCCCAAGGGAAATACCCGAGCTTTTCCAATATTCACGTTTGATTACTTACACAGTTAAATAAGAAAGGAAATTGGTAACAAACCCGCACAGAGGTTTGGCATGCTGGTCCAGTTTGCCTTTCCCTGCTCTGCTCTTGTAATTAGTATCTGATTAGGAAGGAGTAAGGAAGAACCTTCTTGTTTCATGCAGCGGAGTGGGACCTGAAAGCAAGATTCTGAATTCACAGCTGCCAAAGACATCAGAAAAAAAATCTGGACAAGTGGGTTGTGAATCCATATTGCCTCTTGATAAAAATGGGAAGCAGCAGTGCTTCCTTTCGCCTCTGTTGGTGCAGCTCAGAGGCTAGATCTTCGATGCAGTGGTTGTTCATAGAATCATAGAATAACCAGGTTGGAAGACACCCACCGGATCATCGAGTCCAACCATTCCACACAGAGACCTTCTTAAGCAAAGACACTGATGCATTTGCTCTGTCTTGGGCATTACAGCACATAAACCATCACATTAAAAGGGTTTAACAGTAAGTACATCCATCTATGAGGATCTGGTTCCTTTACGTACTCGGGCAGATCCTACCTTCCAATATCATCCTTAGAATCATAAAATCATAGAATCACCAGGTTGGAAGAGACACACCGGATCATCGAGTCCAACCATTCCTATCAAACTCTAAACCATGTCACTCAGGATCTTGTCCACCCGTCCCTTAAACACCTCCAGGGAAGGTGAATCAACCTTTTAATTAGAAATTCAACTTAAAATTGGACCTGTCTGACAGAAGTTTAATAATCTGAAATTAACCTAACACACCCATAGAATCATGGAAGGGTTTGGGTTGAGTTCCAGTCCCACCCCTGCCATGGGCAGGGACACCTCCCACAGGATCAGGGCCTCCAAGCCCCATCCCACCTCACCTTGAACCTCTCCAGGGATGGAGCAGCCACCCCTGCTCTGCGCAACCTGTTCCAGGGTCTCCCCACCCTCACAACAAAACATTTCTTCCTAAGATCTCATCTAATTACACTCTAAAGCAGCACTGGGCCTCACGCTTGGACGAATCCCATTAGTTATAATATCATATTAATGCAGGCATCCTCTACTGCCTTCTGCCACCTACATCCTTTCTGCTTCCTCATGGCTTGTTTTTCCTTACAGCCCTTGACATGTTGGGTTGGGAGGTGATGGGGAGTAACCCTTGGAGCTGGTTTCTGGGCTATATTCTTGTCTATACCCCAACACAAACCCAGCTGAGAGCTGCAGGAAGGCCTTCGAGCCACCGAGACTTGCCTTTATTAACCCTAGGAAACGACGTACTGAGCACTCTAAACACCTTTCTGTTTAAATAACAAAAATGTTGGCTGTGTGCTTGGGATTTTTTCTATTTCCATTAAATTTGTGTCAGCTCCTTCCCTCCCGAGCAACACTTTACCTTTATAACTAGATTTGCCTAGGAGCACCATATAAGATATTTTGTGTGCACAAATTTTGCCTCAATCACTTAGAAATTAGTCCTTTCTTCCCCTTGAATACTTATCTGCTCATGTTTATGAATAAGTTACAGCTACGAAGAATTTGCTGGCATCAGTGAATGCCTTATGCTTATGTTGTTATTCTTCCCAGCTCTCGGTATTCTGTTTGAGACATTTGTTCTGCAGGTTTTGCAACTTGCAAGGAAATAATTTGGAGTGAATGTAAGCAGACAAATACACACACGTATTAATCCAGCCTACTTCAGAAGTGATAATACAGCACACGTTGGTGCTGACATCAGGGTTGTTTCTAGAGATGGTCTTGCAAATACTCCTGGAGCAGCTCACGCTGTTATTGTCCCCTGCTGCTTGTTACCGTTGCACACAGTGACTGCAGAACTGCCCTGAAAGTGCTACCTACACAGTTTATTGAGTAACCAGTCGACTTTGTTTAACCTACTGGTAAAAGATCTATTTAAGTTAAGCTGCCCAACCGTGGGCCAAGGAAGACAAGACACTCTCGGCATAGATACTGCTGGTGATTCTATTGCATGATGTTCACAAGCCTCAGGAGGCTGAAACATCTCAAATCATAGAATCATAGAATCACCAGGTCGGAAGAGAACCATTGGATCATTGAGTCCAACCATTCTCATCAAACACTAACCCATACCCCTCAGCACCTCGTCCACCCATGCCTTAAATCCCTCCAGGGAAGGTGAATCAACCACCTCCCTGGGAAGCCTCTGCCACTGCCCAATCACCCTTTCCATGAAATATTTTTTTCCTAATGTTCAGCCTGAACCTCCCCTGGTGGAGCTTGAGGCTATTCCCTCTTGTCCTGTCCCCTGTCCCTTGGGAGAAATGCCCAGCACTCTCCACAAGCGCTTCCCACAGCCTTTGACAATTCAGGATTTACAGCCAGTTCCAGCCCCTCTGCCGTGAGCAGGGACATATTCCACTGGATGAGAGTACTCAAAGGCTCCTCCAACCTGACTTTGAACACCTCTAGGGATGGGGCATCTTCAGAAAAGAAAGGCAGGATAAGGACTTGATAGTAGAGACCAAGGAAATTCAACTATTCTATCACCATATGACTCCAATGATCTTTTGAACTCCCTTTCAAAAGCTTAACTAATTTGCATTTCATTTTTTAATCTTAAAGAGAAGCAAGAATGGCAAAGTCAATGCTACATGAATTTCTTAGTGTTTCATATATCTAGCCTATACACCAGCTCCATTTACTTCAGTAGAGACTTACTAATTCATAGCAACCAACAACCCAGCCTGGATTGTCCTCCAGTAATCAAATTCATGACAATCTACCACAGGCATGAAGACAATTTGCAACTATTGACTTCAATCATGCAGAATTTAAACCTAATTAAAAGTAACTGAGGCTGTCAACCTCAAGCTTGGCTTTTTATTTAGCTTGTATTCTGACAAAAACAGAAAAATGGAGACAAACAAAGAACGGAATCAGCTTAGTAATTTTAGAAGTTAGAATCATTTCTGTTTTCCAGTTTTCCTGGTATACATGTTCTATAGCATTTAATAACGAATATTTTTGGGCAACGTATATAAGAACATCAAAAGGTAACAGGTAGAATTCATCATGATTCAAGCCTGACACCAGAGTAGGAACATTGAAGGATTCAGCTCTTTAAAATTTCAGGAAAAACAGCAGCAAATTAGAATTGTCAGGATGTTACTTTGATCTGACAATCACGACTGTAACTCACATTGAATATTGAATATCAGTTCCCTTTTAGTTCCAAGACGAGTGGCTACACACTATGCAGTTTGTGCATCTCATCATGTAACAACTGATAACACCAATAAGCTTTCTGAAAGCAGAGCTGCTTGGAAGAACTATGTACTATTTTGCTTTATTTTGACACCCACACGCTCAACAGAATCGATCTGCGGATATATCGAGAGTCACGTGCATGGGCAAAGATGGGAATCTGTCACTCACCAGGAGAACTACATCTTCTAAATAAGTATTTTCTCTTGCCTAAGCAACAAAATAAAGGGAGTTGAAGGAAGAATTTTCCATTTGCAGTTTCTGTGTGGTTTATACTAGGATGTTTTCAGTTAACAGATAAGTGGTAACTCTAAGCAGTCTTACATTATCAAGGATTGAAATGCTATTTTTGTTTTATTAAGCAGCCTGAAATCAGCCCTCCCACTTCGTTGAGTAGGGGGAAAGTATTACCAGTAGAGTTCTCACAGTTTCAGGGACTAAAGCAAGCGAGTAAGTTTTAGGATATCGACTGCTTTCTAAGTAGGAGATAGATGAAATTTTGGAAATGTCAATTTTGTGTCTCTTCCAACCTCAACAACTCTATGATTATGTAATTCAGTTGTGGTCACAGAATCATAGAATCACCATGTTGGAAGAGACCCATCGGACCATTCCTATCAAACACTAACCCATGTCCCTCAGCACCTCATCTACCCATCCCTTAAGCACCTCCAGGGAAGGGGACTCAACCCCCTCCCTGGGCAGCCTTTTCCAATGCCCAATGGCCCTTTCTGTGAAAATTTTCCTTGTAATGTCTAGCCTAAATCTCCCCTGGTGGAGCTTGAGGCCATTCCCTCTTGTCCTGTCAAAACCAGACAACCCTCATCCTACCCTTGCATCTCTGTTAAAGAGCCCCTCCCCAGCTTTCCTGGAGCCCCTTTCAGCACTGGAACCTGCTCTAAGGTCTCCCTGGAGCCTTCTCTTCTCCAGGCTGAATAACCCCAACTCTCTCAGCCTGTCCTCACATGTGAGGTGCTCCAGGATGTTAACTCCATGCTTTGTGTTTCAAGCCTTAGGAGTCCTGTATCTCCGTCTAGCGCCTGCTCAGCTTTCAGGACGACCAACCCATGGATCATATTTACACCTAACGGTTTGGTAGAGGCAGGATTCAGAATGTCAGTAGGAAAAAAACTCTAAGAGATACTTGCACAGGGAAGAGAAGCAGTCAAGTCCTTCATATTGACTATGAAAGCTATAGTTGTTGTGACAGAGCACACTCTCAAAATATCAATTTTTTTAGACAAAGAACTGAACGCTGGGAAATATTAGTTTTGCTGTACATCCTTGAAGTTAGCTGCACTGCTCTATTGCACACTGGTTCCATCTTTCACAATCATATCCTGCTTTCATCTCTTCCTCACTCTCCACAGACACAGGTCCATCATGTACAAAGCAGGTTCTCCTCACTTAACCAACAGCTATTCAATCAGTTGTCATGTCCATTATTGTTCAGCGAGAGGTCCTTTACTTTATTTACAGTGCATTACTCGGAGCTTTCCCTGAAGATACAATTAAGCTCCTCACTGGGGTTTTTTATTGCTCTCAGCACTCTATCTTTGAGGTTTTCAGAAACAATTTATTTTTCACAGCGTCTCTAAGAGATAAAAGACATAATGTCCAGATGACAAAGAGCAAACAGAGAAAAGAGAGCCTTAATGGTCAAGGGAGGCCACTAACTTCAGGTCTTTAATTTCCAGTGCATCAGAATGTGGTAGAGACAGTAACACAGCTTTGGGGAAGGGTTCTCCATCCCTTCCAAGCACAGCTCTGCCTGCTCAACACTTCTGTGAATATGCAAACGAGCAATATTTTTCGCTGTAATAATTGTGAGCATATGAATGAAAAACTATACACCAGGAGAGACATTTTCTCTAATACCAGTCATCCCCCAAACAATATATTTGCTTCCAGGCACATCAGCTCCCCAAAGCAATTTATTTCAATCAGTAAGGGCATTGCCGTAAGAAGAAATTTATCCCTATAAAGAGACACAAGACTAGTTCCTATAAGCAATTTAGATCCCATTTTGAGGCTTTAAATGGTACTTCGAACACGTGATGACGGTTAAGGCAGCGACTTTCATCTTGTGTGCTCTATTATGCTATTTCCCATTCAACGCTTCCTGTTGTCTTTCAATACAAAATAAGAATGCTCGTAAACAGTTGCTAATTTTAGTGCATATTTAAACAATAACTTACTGAATTGGTTGTCCTCCCAGTGGATATCGTCAGATAAGACCAACTTGCACCTGCAAATGCAGTCACACAGATTAAACTGCACCTAAAAGTGAAGGTAAACACTGAAACCAGCCAATCAGAAATCTCAAGAAGCTGGAGACAGCAAACAGTCATTATCCAGTCACTTTAATAACCCTACACGATTAGTAAGTCTGCTTAAGAAAATAACTATTTCTATTCCCAGGGCAGTTGGCAGAGAGCAGTCCTTCGCATTTCTGTCTTACTCAATATATACTTACTCAATGTAGAGCTGGGGGAGTTTATCCTGGAGAAGAGGAGGCTGAGGGGAGACCTCATTGCTCCCTGCAACTCCCTGAAAGGAGGTTGTGGAGAGGAGGGAGCTGGGCTCTTCTCCCAAGGGACAGGATGAGAGGGAATGGCCTCAAACTCCACCAGGGGAGGGTCAGCCTGGACATTAGGAATTTTTTTTTTCACAGAAAGGGTCATTGGGCATTGGAATAGGCGGCCCAGGGAGGTGGTTGATTCCCCTTCCCTGGAGGGGTTTAAGGGACAGGTGGACGAGGTGCTGAGGGACATGGGTTAGTGATTGATGGGAATGGTTGGACTCCATGATCCATTGGGTCTCTTCCAGCCTGGTGATTCTATGATTATTATCACCGATTCCTCAGGTGGGAAAGACTAATGACACACACACTACGCCAAGGCAATAGAAAGACTATCTCCAACACTCAGTTTTTATTGTTCACAGGAACATCCCCCAAATGCCGGATCCTGTAGCACAAGATCACTTGCCTGCTCAAAGCAGGTGTAATCTCTGCTCAAAATAGCATCCACTTACTGAACCAAGACAGTTGGAAAGAGAAAGGGTCATATTTTGCAGAAAAGTGATTGAAAGGTGGAATAATTTGTCCAATATTACAAGGGAGTGTGTGGCAGGGGTCAAGTTTCAGACCCTTGTATCAAGCCCTTCAACTATATTACTCCTCTTAGCCTTTCACTCAGCAAAACCAGAAACAGGTTGTGAGGAAACACACTGGAGCACTTCACACGACTGGCACAATAAAACTATCAAAACTGAGCAGAAAACATTGGAGAACAAGTATCACCGGGAAATACTGAATGGTAGAGGTAAACCAGCATTTGATAGGAATGGCTGGACCTAATGATCCGATGGGTCTTTTTCAACCTGGTGATTCTATGATTCTATGGATTTCTACCGCATCGAGTAGATCTATGCAGGCTGTCAGCAGGAAGGAGTAATATATAGAAAACTCACTTTTTCACAGTGTAAGATTACAGTTCACACACATCCTAATTCCAAAGAACTTGCGTAAGAGAGAACAGCAGCTTGGAGTTCCAGTATTAAACAGATTTTTTTTTTCCTGTGAAATCCTCTCCCTTCACAGGATTTTCTACCCTTTTCTGTATCTGTTCATAAATATGGAGTTTATTCAGATGTGTATAAGAGACTCACTTTTCCAATCTAGTGCTTCACTGAGCTATAACCAGGAAGCGCTTCTCTACCCATTTCTTATCCTCACTCCACCCTAAACCAGGAATCTTGTTATTTAGAGCCTATTTTCCCTTCCAACTTGTAGGCCCACAAGTAACAAACAGCATCCTACTCTCCCAGTGTCCTCAGAAATCGATACTGACATCACCTTCAAGGAGATGACTTTGTCTCAGGGGCTCTAGCGGTGTTCTAATACCCTTTACTACACTTCATGCAACATGACAAGCACCTTGCTCAAGAAACTGAGATCTTATCGATAGGGGGACACAATGAAGAGGCTACAGCCAAGCATTTGCCAGCATATTGGTCTCTTGAGCAGTCAGCACAGCCTTACGAACAGGGCATTAGAACTGCAGATCGATCACTCAGCTTTCACACTCAGCTCTGTTGTTAAAATCGGACAGAGAAATAGGAGAATGTAGTTATCATAGGATGGTTTGGCTTAGAAAAACCTCAAAGCCCATCTAGTTCCAACCTCTCGCCATGGGCAGGGACACCTCCTGCTGGGTCAGGGGCTTCAAGCCCCATCCAACCTGCCCTTGAACCCCTCCAGGGATGGGGCAGCCACCCCTGCTCTGGGCAACCTGGGCCAGGGCCTCCTCACCCTCACAGCAAAACATTTTTTCACAAGATCTCATCTCAATCTCCCCTCTTTCAGCTTAAAGTGATTCCCCTTCATCCTATCCCTGCACTCCCTGAGAACAAGCATCTTCCCAGCTTTCCTGGAACCTCATTTCAGTAATGGAGGATGCTCTAAGGTCTCCCTGGAGCCTTCTCTTCTCCAGGGTGAAGAACCCCAACTCTCTCAGCCTGTCCTCGTATGGGAGATGCTCCAGCAATCAGATCATCTCCATGGCCTCGTCTGGATTCTCTCTAACAAATCCATGTCCTTCCTGGGCTGAGGACACCAGAACTGAATGCAGGGTCCAGGTGGGTCTCACCAGAGCAGAGCAGAGCAGAAGGGCAGAATCCCCTCCCTCACTCTGCCAGTACCACTGCTTTGGATGCAGCCTAAGATACCATTGGCTTTAATTTTATCTTTTCGTTTAAACAGCCAGTTCCTCAGCAACAGACTTGGCAGCAGCTTTTCTCTCCACTGGAAGCAGGCACAGAATTTCTCCTCTTGCTACCTTCTGGTTAGGAGACCACTGAAAAGATATTCTTAGATCCGCAGGCTGATCCCTATCCAAATTACAACACATTAGCACAGTCTCATCCCCTCTTTCTGTATTTCAGCAGAAAACTGCACGAAGAAAGCAGTAAGCCAGAAATCATCACTGGGATCATCAGCATTCACAAACAAAAGAAGTCAAGATGCTTCTGCGCTTCAGGCTTCTGCTTTGTTCTTTCTCTGGATCACCTAACCAGAAGGAAGAGGCCAGTCTGGGGCTCACATGAAGAGGTTAACCTTTGCTCCCCAAGCTTCCTCAGATCTAAGAGCACAGCACAGCTGGAATACACAGCTCAGAAATGTTGAACTCTGCACGTGTTTGTAAAACCGCATTAACGTCTCATTCACAGCATGGCAGGAATGCCTTAAAAATAGTATTGAGAACAGCAGTCAGTTCACGGCATCTGGAGAGAGACGGTGCTTAGGGAATGCCTCACAAAAGCACTGTAAGGACAGCTGCGTTTGCTGTATCGTATTGCATCTACTTCAAATTCAAGCCATTTTCGCATTAGGTAAGGTCTGGCTAGCAGGCTGTAAATTTAGATGCCAGTTTCTGTTTGGGGCAAAACCAAACAAGCTCTGCTGCAATGAGTGAAATAAAGCTGGATTCACTGCAGAGTAACTTAATGCATTAGTAAAGTATCTTCTTAAATCGCCAGCCCCTTGGACCCTCAAGACTGTTAGTGCAATGGAGACTCTTCCAGTCCAGCCTGCGACACTCCAAACCTCCTGCCTGACACCATTAGGCTGAAATAAATTAGCCAGTTGAGAAAACAGGGAAGAATCATAGAATCATAGAACAACCAGGTTGGAAGAGACCCATCGGATAATCGAGTCCAACCATTCCTATCAAACACTAAACCATGTCCCCCAGGACCTCATCTATCCGTGCCTTAAACGCCTCCATGGAAGGTGAATCAACCACCTCTCTGGGCAGCCTCTGCCACTGCCCAATCACCCTTTCCATGAAATATTTTTTCCTAATGTCCAGCCTGACCCTCCCCTGGTGGAGCTTCAGGCCATTCCCTCTTGTCCTGTCCCCTGTCCCTTGGGAGAAGAGCCCAGCTCCCTCCTCTCCACAACCTCCTTTCAGGTAGTTGTAGAGAGTAATGAAGTCTCCTCTCAGCCTCCTCTTCTCTAGGCTAACCCCCCCCAGCTCTCTCAACCGCTCCTCATAAGTTCTGTTCTCCAACCCCTTCACCAGCTTCGTTGCTCTTCTCTGGACTCTTCTGGAAGAGCGAGGAGAAAAGAGAAAAGCCACATTCTTCCTTGTAACACAATTCTCTGGGATGTTACTCTGCTCTCCGAGCTGTAATTCCCCCTTTCAGAGCAAACCCCTGCTTTCAATCTCATGTGGTAAGTACGTCCTGCTATTTCTTCTTTATTAAGACCACAGACTCTCACTACAAGGACACCAGTTTACTCTGACCCTTGCATCTCTACAGAGGTGGTTTACTCACCTGCTTTTTCATCCTGTATGGATCTACACATGGGCACATGCGTACTGAACAAAATCAGCAGACCAGCTGGCTCAGCTGAGAAGATAAAGCACTTTTTTATTTTTTGCCACTGAAGCAGCTTTAAAACACATTGTCAGAAGCAAACAGACGGCTCTGAGGGCTTTATAGAATCCCCCCTCCACCCACCAGTACCTGCCACTGCAGTCCTTCCCTCTGCATCCAGCTTTTGCCTTTCCTTATATTCAGACTAAAATGCTGCTTTAGACAGGTTGGTGTCAAGTGTGGTTGTAAACTTATTTCTGCTGTTTTTTAGTTCTCCTCCCTGCATCCTTCCAACCTTCGTCCTCCTCTCCCCCTGCCACCTCCATGCTGCTCCCACTGCTTTCCTCTTTTGGCAGCCCTGCTGACAAAAACAAATGTTTGTTCCAAGTTCACCAGCTGAGAGCTCTTAACTGTTTACTGCAGAGGTGGGAGGGAGGGAGGGGAAGACTCAGAGTTTGCAGGGCTATTTGTTCAGCTCACAGTCTCGGAGGGAGCATCATCTTCCCCCTCCTCTGCAGCCATTGTCACAAACACACCAATGTTTGCTCCTCTCCTCCTTATCCCCAATGAATGGTTTGTTTAAACGTCACGATCTCCCCGCAGCCCATCTTGAGATGCCCTTGTGATTGTAAGCCTTGTAATGCCACTGAGATTTGGTTTTCATAGATCCATAGAATGGTTTGGGTTGGAAGGGACCTCAAAGATCATCCAGTCCCATCCCTGCCATGCATAATTAGAAATTAACCTAACACAACCATAGAATCATGGAAGGGTTTGGGTTAGAAGGGACCTTAAATCACACCCAGGTCCACCTCCCACTGGATCAGGGGCTCCAAGTCCCATCCAACCTGGCCCTGAACCCCTCCAGGGATGAGGTAGCCTCAATCAGGGCCTCTCCACCCTTCCAGGAAAGCATTTCTTCATAAAATCTCATTTCAATCTTCCCTCTTGCAGCTCAAACCCATTCCCCCTTGTGCTATTCCCTGAAATCCCTAATCAGGAGCCCCTTTCCAGCTTTCCTTGAGCCCCTTCCAGTAGTGGGAGCTGCTCCAAGATCTCCTCGGAGCTTTCTCTTCTACCGACTGAACGAGCCCAGCTCTCTCAGCCCATCCCCTTGGATCATCTTCAAGAGGGCAGCTCAAAACCCGCCCTTGAGATAAACTCAACCACTTTCCCATGACCAGTCCTGGCCTTGCAGCCACGAGCAGTGCCCTTGATCTCCACCGGCCGTGCCGGTGCACGGAGAATACTCATGAATATACAACAACGGGTTCTGAAAGAAATAAAATTAAAAACTAATTTCCAAACAAGCAGGGATGCTAGCAAGCATCAAAGCACAAACTCAAGTGTCCTAGAGCTCTCAAGGGAGACAGTTCAATCTGAAGTGTCCTTTAGGTAGAGCCCGATGTCTTTGATAGTTCACCATATTTGATCAAATAAAGCTATTGATCCTTCGCATGAAAGTTCAATACAGGCTATCAGCGCTGTAAGAAGAGGACAATAAAACCCTTGGTCTTTTTTGATCTCTGCTGAAGCATTTCATCTTGACATTTGTTAAATGTATCACCAGACTACTTAAAATGAGAATAGGGGTTTAAAAGCTTACTGGAAAGGCAAAGCTCACATAGGGAAAAAAAAAATCAGCTTATACATTCGGTAACTTTTACATTCGGTGCTTTTCATTAACTGTATTTCCCAGCCAGTATTATTATCCAATTCCATTCTAAGCAAGATGGCGAGATCTAAATGGAGTTCTAAATATATATTTTTTTATCCTTATTCTTACAAGTGTTTTTTTTATGAAGGTTTATCTGCTTCTGCACCTTTGCAGTTCATGATTCCTTGAGACCACCTTCTGACCCCAATCCAGCAGCAGAAACGGGGAGTTTATACCAGAATGTCCCCGAGCAAGACAGAAGCCAAATGGCAATGTCAGCAAGCAAATCAACGAACGAAAAAGATGTTTCCTATCGTCTGATCCTCTATAATAGTCTGGACACTCTGCCATCTCAGTGACACCAGTTGCAAACAGCAAACCCAGGGGTTTTATTACTGTTACTCAGGGAACAATATGGTGAAATTTGGTATATGCACACACCCCCACCCAGGGCATGGGGGTAACACATTCTGAATCAGAAAGACTTCTTTACCGTAACAGAGTTTGTAAGGTCTAAAAAAGGTTCAGAAGTGAAGTTTCTGCATCTGCCTCCTTCAAGAAGATTTTTAAGACAACCAGAGAAGACTCAGAAGAGAGAAGACGAGACTCAGAGAAGACTCAGAGAAGAGAAGGCTCCAAGTGCACCTTAGAGCAGCTTCCAGTACTGAAAAGCTGGGAAGGTGTTCGTTCCCAGGGACTGCAGGCATAGGATGAGGGGGAATGGGTTTAAGCTGCAAGAGGGGAGAGTGAGAGAAGGTCTTGGGCAGAAATGTTCTGCTGTGAGGGTGGGAAGGCCCTGGCCCAGGTTGCCCAGAGCAAGAGTGGCTGTCCCATCCCTAGAGGGGTTCAAGGCCAGGTTGGTTCAGACTTGGAGCAAGTGGTTTCAGCGGGACGTGTCCCTGTCCAAGGCAGTGGGGTTGGAACTGGATGGGCTTTGAGATCCCTTCCAACCCAAGCTATTCCATAATTCTACGATTCTAAGACATTTGAGAAGTTAAGCTCGCTTTAAGACATGCTCTGGTTCAAGGAAGAACCTGTATTAACTGATTTCCAGAAGCCTAACCTGAATGGTTCTGCGAGCTCACAATTTAAAATGCTGAAGACGTAACAATGGTCAGGATGCAGCATTAAGTCATTGCTAATTTCTCACCCTTTACCTCAGCACCTGACAAGAAGCCAGAGAACAAGCTAACTTTTCAGATATCTGGCCTGGGCTGTGCCCGATCTGAAATCTGAGGCAGGAAGAGTAGAGTTGAGGATTTTCAGGGCCAGACTGCTAGGATATGTGGAGACAAGTCTAGCCTTTACTTACTGTCTGGCGTATAAGCTTGTAGAGAAGACAAACTGTACAGAGACATAAAGACGGACTATGTGTATCTCGAATTACGTAGTCATGGAAGCAGCAGTTTATGTCTGGTGTATTATCTCATACAGTCTTCCTACAAGTTATTCTCTGCCGCGGTGATCTCAAATGTTCCAGAGCTGTTTTGTTATTCACAGATGCTCAGACTTCTTCCTGTCATTAAAGCACAGACCACACGGAAAGCAAGGGTTGAGCACTGCCCTGACCTTCAGTTCTGTCCGTTCCCCACCCTAGAATATCAAACCGTCAATCTACCAGCGTGTCAGGAATCCTAAAGACTGGGAACGCACAAACGCAGCTGGAGTAAACTGATGTAGTCCATAAAGATTTATTAATTTATGCTCTTTAAGGTGCTGACACCTAAATCTGTATCTTCGGAGAGCACCAAGATTTCAACAGTATCTTCTTGATTGATTTTAAATCCAGACAAAGCACCGTGCCTGACATTCGATCCTGTCTACATTATAGAGTAATAGAATCATAGAATAATCAGTTTGGAAGAGACCCACCATATTATTGAGTTCAACCATTCCTATCAAACACTAACCCATGACCCTCAGCAAATTACATCTGTAGTAATTTAATAAAAAAAATTAAAAAATTCAAGTAAGTCCCGGCAGTCATAGAATCATAGAATCACCAGGTTGGAAGAGACCCACTGGATCATCGAGCCAATTCATTCCTATCAAACGCTAAACTATGTCCCTCAGGACCTCATCCACCCATCCCTTAAACACCTCCTGGGAAGGTGAATCAACCACCTCCCTGGGCAGTATGTTCCAATGCCCAATGACCCTCTCTGTGAAAAACTTCCTCCTAATCTCTAACCCAAACCTTCCCTGGCAGAGCTTGAGTCCATTCGCTCTCGTCCTGTCCCTTGGGAGAAGAGCCCAGTTCCCTCCTCTCCACAACCTCCTTTCAGGTAGTCGTAGAGAGCAATGAGGTCTCCTCTCAGCCTCCTCCTCTCCCGGCTAAACACCCACAGCTCTCTCAGCCATTCCTCATAAGGCCTGAAGATGATCTTAAAAGTCCCTTCCAACCTAAACCATTCCATGATTCTATGATAAGTTTATCATGTCCTACAGCTCGTGCTTGGTGCTGCCGTCTTCCACGAGGAGGTCAGCTTCAGAAGTAAATGGTTCAGAATTACCAGTAGGTCTGTGGGGATAAGTCTGATTGATTTCAAATCAGACTTCAAAGCCTAGAGAAACAGTCAAAGCTGCGTGTATGCAACCTTGAACTCCCAATGTTCCCCCACCATTAGGAAAATTTCTGAGGTGATGGAAAAAAACCAAAAAGTTAGCAAGTAACTTCGACTCAAAGAATTTCTTTCCCTTCTTTATGGTCAGCATCCAAGAATCACTGCTGAATAGAGATCAGGCTGAATGACTGAAAACAGAAGCACTTTGGGGAGCAAATAAGAAAAAAAATAAAGCAGAAAGAAAGCTCTTTCCCCTTCCCTTTTAGCTAAATTTATCACTGTGTTGGAAAGAACAATGAAGAAATTCCTTTTGAGATGAGAGGGCAGGGAACTAGGGGAGAAAGAGGCCAGAGTATTTCTTCAAGGGCTTCTTTCTTCTTTTTTTTTTTTTTCCCCAGTAATATTAGTATCAAAGAACCCATTGTTGGATTCACTTAAATGCTGAGAACTGGAATGAAATTTGCTACTAGGCTATCAAGTCAAAGCAAGACCTGAAGAGAAGTTGCATCTCCCTAAGGAGGAGTAGAAGAATTTTGCAGTTAATGAGTTTTATCTCACAGAAGAGCCTAGTAAAACCTGATGACAACTAGATAAGGTTTCCTTACAGACCGAAAATATTCTGTATATGGGTCCAGTTTCTCGCCCGATATTGCACAGCAAACCCTTTACGCATATAGAATCATAGAATCACCAGGTTGGAAGAGACCCATCGGATCATCGAGTCCAAACATTCCCATCAAACACTAAACCATGTCCCTCAGCACCTCATCTACCTGTGCCTTAAACACCTCCAGGGAAGGTAACTCAACCACCTCCCTGGGCAGCCTATTCCAATGCCCAATGACCCTTTCTGTGAAAAAACTTTCTCCTAATCTCCAGCCTAAATCTCCCCTGGTGGATCTTGAGGCCATTCCCTCTTGTCCTGTCCCCTGTCCCTTGGGAGAAGAGCACAGCTCCCTCCTCTCCACAACCTCCCTTCAGGTAGTTGTAGAGAGTAATGAGGTCTCCTCTCAGCCTCCTCTTCTCCAGGCTAAACAACCCCAATAACACAGTCTGCACTGCTGGGAGAAAGATTCACACCAAGACCAGATGAAACAAAGCAAACTCACAAGAAAGAATCTGTTTTGCTTTGTTTTACAGCATTTTTGGATAAGAAACAAACCTCACTGCAGCCATATTTTTACTTAAATGAACACTGAGCACTCAATCTCTGCTTTGGGGTGAAGTCGACCTAACGTGAATGCTGAATGAGTGGCACATTAGGAGCAAAGTCAGCAAAACCAAGTATGAGATGGAGACTGCTTTGAAGGATTTGGCAAGCTCTACTACGTGTGGTAATATTACAGTGCTGCCTGGAGAGGACAGCTGAGATTCTTACAGGAGATGCTATAAAAAGAAAAAAACTAAGAAGATTATCTGTACTCCCCAAACTTCAGAGAGATGACAGCAGAAGAGGGAAATAGATTTCCCAGTGTTTACATAGAGTAATGGAATGGTTTGGGTTGGAAAGGACCTTAAACCCATCCAGTTCCACCCCTCTGTCATGAGCCTTTCTGTAGATGAGGTTGCTCCAAGCCCCATCCAACCTGCCCTTGAACCCCTCCAGGGATGGGGCAGCCACCACTGCTCCGGGCAACCTGGGCCAGGGCCTCCCCACCCTCACACCAAAACATTTCTTCCTAAGATCTCATCTCAACTTCCACTCTTGCAGCTTAAACCCATTTCCCCTCATCCTCTCCCTGCCCTCCTTGATCAAGAGCCCCTCTCCAGCTTTCCTGGAGCCCTTTTCAGCACTGGAAGATGCTCTAAGGTGTCCCCACAGCCTTCTCTTCTTTAGGTTGAACAACCCCAACTCTCTCAGCCTGGACTCATAACGGGAGGTTCTCCAGCCCTTGGATCATCTCTGTGGTTTCCTCTGGAGTCTCTCCAACATCTCCATGTCCTTCCTGTGCTGGGAACTCCAGAACTGGACCCAGGGCTCCAGGTGGGTCTCACCGGAGTGGAGCAGAGGGGCAGAATCGCCTCCCTCACCCGGTTGGTCCCACAGCCACTATATGGTTGGCAGGAACCCAGTAATGAAGCAAGAAAAACAACTCACGAAGCCTCAATCCCAAGTCTATTGCCTCTCCTGCAATTCTGCCTTTAACAATCGCTTCAGGAGAGAATAAGCTGAACCAAACTAACTGTGTCATTTTTTTCCCCACTGTACTGTTCCACAGCTTGAACCTCTCTCCATTGTTGCCTTGCTGGTTTTGAAAAGCTTAATCAGAGATGATACTCTAAATCTCTTCTTGGCAATGGTACTAATCTATGCTTTCCCTGCAAAAAACACAGCCCTGGTATGAAACCTAACACAACCAAAATGCTTAATTACAGTCCTTCCCTTGGGAGGGGGAAACCATTTCAGCCTATGCAGCTCGGGCAGTCTCAGGAGGGGACACTAGTGTTGGAGAAAATGGAGCAGCATATTTCAGGAGGAATATGGGACCATAAAATAGAGTTCTAGTACTTAAAAGGGCTACAGAAAAACCAAGGAAGGGCTCTTGATTAGGGAGTGCAAGGATAGGATGAGAGGGAACAGTTTTCAGTTGAAAAAGGGGAATTTTAGATGTGAACATAGGAGGAAATGCTTCCCTGCGTGGGTGAGGAGGCCCTGGCCCAGATTGCCCAGAGCAGGGGTGGTTGCCCCATCCCTGGAGGGGTTCAAGGCCAAGTTGGATGGGGCTTGGTGCCCCTGAGCCAGTGGGAGATGTCCCTGCAACAGTAGAGGGTTGGAAGTAGATGATCTTTAAAATCCCTTCTAACCAAAACCATTTTATGATTCTTGATTTATCCCTCAAAACAAAGGACTATATAAAATGCAAAGACTTTTGCAGCACTTATAACGTACTTGTTAAATGTCAGTTTTGGTTGCAAATTTCTAGCGTTCCCAGTATTTAGCGAGTTCTCAGTTTATTAGTTTTCCTTTAAACAGGAGAAGAAAGTCAGAAGGTGCTCTGCAAAATTAATCAGAATAGATTTCTTCACAAGTGCCTGCGGTAAGATAAAAACCATCTATTGTGCTGTATTTCAAGACAGTGAACTCAAGAACAGAAACTGAATCATAGAATCATAGAGTCACCAGGTTGGGAAAGACCCACCGGATCATTGAGTCCAACCATTCCTATCAATCACTAACCCATGTCCCTCAGCACCTCATCCACCCATCCCTTAAACCCCTCCAGGGAAGGCAACTCAACCCCCGACCTGAGCAGCCTCTGACACTGCCCAGAGACCCTTTGTGTGAAAAACGTCCTTCAGATGTTGGGATACCACTGGCTTAATGAAGTTTTGGTTGGATGATCCGATAGGTCTCTTCCAACCTAGTGATTCTATGATCTCCCTCCACCCCCGAGTTAGGAAAAGACTCGGAAAAAACAGGTACCGAAGACTCTAAGAGTATTATTTGCCCAAGTGACCAGTCTAAGGTCAATAATAGAATTGGAAAAGTACCAAAAAAATGACAGTGACAGAATCCACTATCGGAACATTTCCTTGTTTATCAGGTCCTGCAGCAACTGCAGCCGCAACAAAATAATGAGTCTGTTTATTAGCTGATACATTTGGGAGGGAAAAAAAGAAGTGCCATCCAGCTAGAGAGAGAAATAGCATCCGTTATCTTCATTGTCATCTGTAAACAGCCCCGTGCAGCTGCACAGCACAGGCTGGGAGGGAGGAAGGTCAGCCCGTGGAAAGGTGTTGGCATTTACCACACGTAGCGCTGGGCTGCGCGGTTATCGCTCGCACCTGCTACCAGGCGGTTGCTTGGCTCTGTTCTGGAGCCAGAACTAAGCTTGTGACAAAAGGCATGACATTGTCATCCAAAAAAAAAAGAGATCCAAACCCGAAACAATCATGGCAACGGTGCTTCTTCCTCTTTTATTTTTTTTTTTTTTAGAGATCCTGCTCTGCTAATTCAACCTTGGAAGAGAGATCTTTTGTTTTCAAACACTCCAAAGCGCCTTATGCAAAAAGAATGGATGAAAAATCCCTGTGTTTTGGATATTCCTCCCTTTCTTTGTAATAATAAATGCCTCAGGCCCAGTTCTGCCTTAAGAATGAAATCATAGAATCATAGAACAACCAGATTGGAAGAGACCCATTGGATCATCAAGTCCAACCATTCCTATCAATCACTAACCCATGTCCCTCAGCACCTCGTCCACCCGTCCCTTAAACCCCTCCAGGGTGTTATTTCTTTAGAAATAAAGAAACTCTAGAAATACAAATTTAGTTGCCATCTTAGACATAACGTCTCCAATATACTCCAAGACACTTTCTTATTTACTTCAAGTATTAAAGTGGATTAACAAACCAAGAGGATATTAACTGTATCTACATACCTGTTATAAGTATTAATCCGTTGCCATTGTGCACCCTAGAACACACTGATATTAAATAAAATGAGGAGCTAATTTCCCAAAGGGTACAAACCTCTAATAGTCCTGTCCCCTCTCCTGGAAACATGCCACGTGCATAACTAATTATTCCTTCCCAGTGTCACGGTTCCCACCAGATCTGGCAAAGAGAAATGCTTTTATCTCAGTCTATTTCTACATGGCTGAAGGGATAGAAAGTAGGAAGGTTCAGATCAAAAGCCTCAGATTAATTGCTGGAACAGTCAGGAACGTGCTCACGTAACGGACTGGTAGCTTTTGCACAAGTAGGAGGGTGGTGAGGAGTTGCTAAAGGACAAGGGGGTTGGTGAGCAAGACCCCTGTTTGCAGGGCTGAAGTGAGATAGTTTTACATCTACTGCAGTTCCAAAATCTTTGAAGAAGGAATAAGTCAGAAACAGGCAGGGAACATCCGAGAGCAGAGTACAGAATAATTCTGAGAGCACCTTTGGGACTGTGCTGCAACAACATAAGGTCCATTAAAGCCCCTCGCTTGACAGTACAGGGCAAAAAGATGTAGGACATCTAGGATACCATTAAAGGAGTTGGAACTAGAAGCTTTGCCAGCCCTCAGGCACCATCAACATCACTCATCGCCAACGTGACAGAGAAGCTGACGGGGGAGAACAAGGACCTCATTCACACAGGCATAAACCAGGAATAAGAGCACAATTATACCAAAGTCAATGAAGTTAAGACAAGAACAGATTCAGCCTCATTGAAGAAGGTAGTTGGATATATTATGCAGGAACCTTTTACGGCACAATATTTAGCCTTGGAGATGACACTGCAATTTCATCAGATAATTAAAAGACTGAACCAAATACAACTTTAAAAGACACTAAAAAGATGCCCCTGCACCTAAATAGTACAAATGTTAAGACCGAAATAACATTCAAGGGAGAGACTAATTCTGACTTGACTTAAACTAATTGCTAAAACGTTCACAGATGGTTTTATTAAGCAACAAAAAGTAGAAGTTGCCACATCAACCAGCCCTATATAACTTAATTAATCACCACACACAACTCCAATGCACTGTACAAAGTCTCGGGGGAGAAGAGTTGAGGAGGAAAAGGCCACGGTGAGCAAAGGTTAATCACATTGCTTGATGCACTTACAAGCTCCAGTGGCCAGGAGGGTAGAAAATGTAAGTAATACCCCTGTCAGCATAAAGTCATCGCAGATCAATGCAAGACAGATACAGTTGAACAAGTCAGATGGCAACAACCACTTTGTGGTTTCCATATGGAACCACTAGAAAGCCTTTGAAAAGACATTACTGTCTTTAACAAGATATTGGGGTTCCAGGAAGGCAATTTGACAAACAATTGAGTTTATGGAGCAGAAAGGCTACTTACGATGAACTGCAACCAGTCGGTTCAGAAACAAATCAGGATGAGAAAGCTGGGATTAAGACAAAAAGTCAATGGGTATCAGTAAGGTCAGGAGAAGCCTTAAGTACAGATGATGATGATGATGACTTTTACTGTTTTTATTGGAAAATCAATGTTCACTTATCCAAAATCATCAGGAACTCTGGGTGATGGAGTAAGGGGGAACAGACTGGGAATTGCATCCGGGGTTTTAATCGTAGGGACTGCACGCTCTCCCCCCTCCCATAAACACTAATTTCTGACCAAGAAGAAAGTTTCTCCAGTTTTCTAAGTATTAACATTCTCATTCCTTTGAAGACTGATGTCCATACCTGACTGTCCTACGTGATCAAAAGGTTTTGATAATTCCCTCCAACTTTTACTGCTAATAATGAGAAATACAGATCAAATTTATCATCCACTAAAAATTTCTGAGAGGATTAAAAAGAAGAAAATTAAGAGGCAGGATGACACAACCTCTTTTCGTGCTGTACTTAAAAATTTAGGAAAACATTCTCAATATACTCTGTCTACACAGCTGCAGGTACATTGATCCAGTGAACTATGGGCTGGCACAGAATTATAATGATATTTATACTCTATAACTGACACCATTAACAAAATCCATTCCTTTGTTTGACTGCAGGATAAGAATTATGTACCGATCTTTAACCAGAATCCTGCTACATGCCAGATCCAACGAAATCCTCACTTCAAGGTCTTGTATTAAGGCTGCAAGTTCGGACACCTCAGAAACAGCAATTCCTCTTCCAAATCGTTGCTAAGGAGGTTAGGGGAGATGTTACTTATTGCATTCCAGCCAGTCTTTGGTTTACACCACAGTCAATCGATCAATCAATCTGAATTCATTTTCCCGTTCCAAGGCAGCACCTGAGGCTTTGTGGAAATGCAAATATTGCTACAATAATTCAGCAGCTCCCCCTACTCCTACAAAGAAAAGTTTGTCTAAGAACAGCCATCTTTTATTCCCCCAAAGCTGTGTATTTTTCATGGATCTTTAGCTGGCCTGGTGACCTGTACTTAAAGGGTAGCAACAACCTTTCTTCTGCAGTTTCTAAATCCATTCTCAATGCAGAAAAAAAACCCAAAATGCAAAACTACGACTGTTAAGACTAAAAGCTACAGAGACCAGGATAGTTCCACACAGAGCAAAATCATAGAACGGTTTGGGTTGGAAGGGACCTCCAAACCCACCCAGTTCCACCCGCGGCCATGGGCAGGGACACCTCCCGCTGGATCATGGGCTCCGAGCTCTATCCAACCTGGTGGTTCTATGATTCCATGGCTGAAACCCAGCTCAAGTTACTGCCTGAATGACTGAGCAACGAAGCTGGTGAAGGGGGCTGGAGAATAGGTCCTATGAGGAGTGACTGAGAGAGCTGGGGTAGTTTAGCCTAGAGAAGAGGAGGCTGAGAGGAGACCTCATTACTCTCTACAACTACCTGAAAGGAGGTTGTAGAGAGGAGGGAGCTGGGCTCTTCTCCCAAGGGACAGGGGACAGGACAAGAGGGAATGGCCTCAAGTTCCACCAGGGGATATTTAGGCTGGAGATTAGGAAGAAGTTTTTCACGGAAAGGGTCATTGGACATTGGAATAGGCTGCCCAGGGAGGTGGTTGATTCACCTTCCCTGGAGGTGTTTAAGGGATGGGTGGACGATGTGCTGAGGGACATGGTTTAGTGTTTGATAGGAATGGTTGGACTTGATGATCCAATAGGTCTCTTCCAACCTGGTTGTTCTATGATTTCAAAGGCAAGCACTTACCACATCTGAAAACAAAACTCAGCTTGCCTGTTATGCAGCCCAAAGCATCTCCATGTACAACTACACACAGGTACCCTCTCAGCCTCACAGAAATCTTTAAGACTGAAAACTTTTTAAACTTTCCCAAGTCTGAAATATATCCTACTAACCCTAATGGGTCCAATATTCTAGTACTTACAGCCATGCATAGATGTCACTTTGCACATGCCTTACAAAGAGCATGAGAAGCTATTACTGTGATTTGGCAGCATTTTACATTCACTTAGCACTAACTTGCACAGGCTTTAAAGGACTCTGCTAGGTGCGAGGCAGGAAAAAAAATAATCATCAACCGCATTGAAGCCAATACAGTTTTTTCTGACTCAAAGAGGATTAGGTTTGCTTTGAGTAAGACTGCTGTCTCTGCTTACATGGCAGAACTATTCCTAGCTTCCTATCCATCCCCTTTTGAAAACTTGGAGACAGGGGACTACAAGCTATATGCTATCCTAGAATAAATCCTATCCGTATTAGACACGTTTCCTTAGTGGTAGGTGCAGATCATCATCTAGTGACAAATAATTGTTGAAGTTTACCCTCTCCACTACTTTGAACTTGAGAGCAGGTCCAGGGAGGTTATTTTCCCTCTGTACTCTGCACTGGTGAGGCCGCTCCTTGAATACTGTGTTCAGTTCTGAGACCCTCAGCACAAGAAGGATGTTGAGGCTCTGGAGTGAGTCTAGAGAAGAACAACAAAGAACAACTGGTGAAGGGTCTGGAGAACAGACCTTATGAGGAGCATCTGAGAGAGCTGGGGGTGTTTAGCCTAGAGAAGAGGAGGCTGAGAGGAGACCTCATTACTCTCTACAACTACCTCAAAGGAGGTTGTGGAGAGGAGGGAGCTGGGCTCTTCTCCCAGGGGACAGGATGAGAAGGAATGGCCTCAAGCTCTACCAGGGGAGATTTAGGCTGGAGATTAGGAGGAGGTTTTTCACGGAAAGTGTCATTGGGCATTGGAATAGGCTGCCCAGGGAGGTGGTTGATTCCCCTTACCTCGAGGTGTTTAAGGCACAGGTGGATGAGGTCCTGAGGGACTTGGTTTAGTGTTTGATGGGAGTGGTTGGACTCGATGATCCGATAGGTCCCTTCCAACCTGGTTGTTCTGTGATAGCTCATCACTCCCTTTAAGGTTTTTGTGAGACAGGTCATTCCAGGGAGTGGCTGAAAGACCAAATCATAGAATCATAGAACAACCAGCTTGGAAGACACCCATCAGACCATCGAGTCCAATCACAATGTGCAGATGCACACAGCCCCTGCATCCCGAGGAGGGACTGATCTTAACTAGTCAAGTTATATAGGATTGCAGAAAAAAAAAAAAGAGTTACGGCTCTGAATAAAGTTTAAACTTATGACCCTCATTCTTTGCTGCACTTTATGGAGTAATTCATGTTCAAGTGAAAAGAGTGCTAAATGCTACCAAGTCAGCACGGTGGCTTTTTGTTCTAATGGATGAACATTACTCCAGGGAAGCAAAAGACACAGCTCTGCCCTGGGTCTGAGATAACCTGGGGTACCATTATCTTTTTTAAGCAAAGAAGACAAATGCAGAGGGAAGAATTGGACTCTTGTTTTCTCAGTGTTGAACCAGGAGCACGAAATGCTGTGATGCAACAAAACAAAGCAGAAAATTAAACACAGAACATCTAAGAGAGCTCTTGGGTATCTGCTTTTCAGGGACATAAAATAACCCCTTGTCCTGTCAAAATGATTCTCCTTGTGCATTATGCACGTTAACTGCTTCAGTGACTATTTCTCTATCTCTACAAGACTTGGAGATCCTGCCTGCAATCACACTGAGCTGCGCACCACAGAAGTGAGTAGTCAGATAGCTGTTATTGCAGCTAATCTGGACTAAATCCACTGAAATGAGTAGTTCCACCAACTGTACATCTGTGTAAGATCAGAATCCGGGTTTGGGTCGAAGAGAGCATATTTACTTCAAAATCAATACGAGTGGCAAAAAACGTTTGCCTTAAGCATGTGATTATTATTAAATATAGGAAGATTTATGGTGCCTTTGAAGCAATCTGAATGATTCCATTTTAAGAAAAGGATTAGTCATAACAGCTCGGAAGATGTGCCATGGTTAGCAGGATTCAGCTCCGACAGAAATTCCTTATGCGTTGATGAAGTGATAAGTGAATGACTGACAATTCAGGGGAAAAAAAAAATCTCTAAATTGAAGAACCATCGTTCTTTTTAAAAGGAAAACCAGGGCAGACACAAAAATTCCTGCACTGAATAGAAAGAGGCTGTTGCTGAGCTCTAAGTAGGGACATCTGGAACAACATCACTTGCTGTTTTCAAAACAAGCTTTCCGCTGGCTCTGAAAGATTTCCAATCGTTTACACTTGCAACATGGATTCAGGGAGAAAAAGCCTCCCTGAAGCCAAAGAAGCAGAAAAGTAACCTGCATCTGCTTACTCATCAAGGTCCTGCAGCATTTTAAAGCATTTCCCATCCGTGTCCCATTGCGAGTGCAGGAGGCGGTTGGCTCATTGTGTCGAGTGTGACATATTAGAGAGATTTGAATAGGTAAAAGTTGAAATTAAATTAAAAGAATCAATCAAAAACCTACCCAATGAGGCCTTCAAAACTTCAGAACTAGGAAGAAAAAAAAAAAAGGTTTTATATCAGGAGGTTATTAGGGGAGAACAGAGAGAATGCTATAAATACCTAAGAGAAAAATTTCAAAAATATATGTTTCTTTATCAGCACAATCTAGAAAAGAACATTGTCTTAAACTCTTAATGACTTCAATTATATATCAATTTTTTCTCCTGGTTTTCAGCATGAAAGGTATCTTGGTTTCTAGGCAAAGATCTGAAAACGTATATATACGTATTATACGTAATATTTTACATATGTATAATATTATGTATATATACATATTATACGTAACATTATACGTATGTATAATATTCTTGGTTTGACTAACCTGTTTCTCTGCCTGCTTCAATTTGTGAGTGTGCAAAAATTGCTTCTGTAAGGTCCTCATGAAATAACAGAATCCTCCTGCACATCAGAACCTCAAGAAGTTCAAGCCTTCACAAGCACCTCGGGAGCTGAGAATAATAAAAAGTGACAAATGCTCATTTAAGCCTTGATCCAGGAGCATTTGAATAGAAGCCTTGAAAATTACATCCATATATGTAAGACCAAACAATAACTATGAGCATAATTCTGCTTCCTTCCCTGTCCCACAAGCATTCAGCTCTCCAGCACAGCTCCAGCAAAGCTCTAAAGTGCATTTACACTCCGGTTTAAATGTTTCCCCAGGGAGCCATCAGCACTCCTGCAGGATTGAGCTCTATCAAAAGGAAAGAAGGGGATGGTTTATGGGTTCGAACGCGCTACCGCGCGTATCCTGCTAATAGCAGCAGGACTAAACAACTACTGGGAAACACTCCATATGCAGGAGGGAGCAGTCCTGGAGCTGCCCAGATCCCAGCGCTATTCACAATCCACCCTGGCTTCAAGACCTTTTCTGATTTTTTTTTTTTCTCGTATTAGTCCAATTTCAGAGTAATGAATTTTTTAAAGCATCAAACCTCTATTATAGCAGTTGCTGGAGTTTTGAAATATGGAGAAAATTAACACAAAGTTACAAGAAAAAAAAAACCCCAACAACCTGAGGTTCAAATAAACGTCTTGTAACTTCTAATATTTGCAAGTAATAGGATTTGGTGCAGTAATTTGTAATTTTTGTACAAGCAACAGCTAAGATGAATGTTGGTAGTTATTATATGCAATAATTATAGGCTTTTTAGAAGCCGTCTGGCTGGAGGGACATTGCCTGTTTGTGCAAAAGATAATTAGGGGACAAATTTAATTTTCCCATTCCCCTAGTTAGGCAGCTGGTGCAGATAAATACATACCTCATTTTTGAGTGCTTTTTTTTTTTCTTATCACTGTCTTTGAAGTGTCACAACTCTCATCAAAAACTGAATTTTCATTCCCTGCCCGAATGCAGCAGAGTTTATCAAGGTACTTACACAGCTTGCACCTTTAGTGGTACTTTCGTTCTTTATAGCCTTGGGGATGACTGTTAGCTCAAAACTCCCCTCTCTGAAGTAGAGAGCTGCTCCTACTCTTTTCCTAACACCAAGCAAGAAACCACAGCACTGATGCTCTCTGCCTTGAGCCTCAGTACAAGGATAACGAACCTTCAATTCCTGCCTCTCAGTTTGCAGAACTCTTGAGAGGGCAAACAGGACCATTCACATAATCCAGATGTGATCCCCTTTCCTCATCTGGACAGGCTGGGAACGCTACAGTTTTCTCCCCACCCTCCCCCCGTGACAGAGAAACAAATCAAGCTTTGCTTCCCTGAAGTTGCAGAACACTTTTGATTGTATCAGTTTGGTTTGGAGCAGAAGCGTGGATTTTGGAGCAATTCCCAATTGTTTTCATTTGCAGCACTTCGGTTCAGTCCACAGAGCAGTTTTGGCATGAGCAAACTAGTTGCCTTCCAGCTTAGCTCTGGAGGCTCTGTTCCAAAGACTTTGCAGGACTTAATGGGGCTGTGACCTTCCAAGCTAGCTCGCAAGCGCTGCCCTGATACCTTCCAGCAAGCATCAACCTCTTTTCAGGCTGCAAACCTCAAATCCTGTTGGCTGCAAAAAGCTTGGCCCAAGAGACCAGACTAGATGCTATCCCAAGCGACCTTCCCTGCATCACATATAAAGCACCGGCAGAGCTTCAGCACCAACTAGTCCAACCTATTGATCTGCTCCTACTGAAACAGCTTGTTTGCCAATACAGCCTCTAAATCCAAGTCAGATCAAGAGCAATGCAGAAGGAAACCATGCAGTTAGGAGGGTCCACGTAACTCTGCTGGCCAGGAAGTAATTTGGAGAGGAATGGTTGGACTTGATGATCCGGTGGGACTCTTCCAACCTGGTTATTCTATGATTTTATTCTATGATTCTATGAAAGTAGACCAGGAGCATCCTATTCTCATTAACTCAAGAAGAGCATAGAGCACTTGGTCTGCGTGGGTCTTTTCTTTAACTAGTGCACCCCAAGGTCTCAGACTTGAATTATAGAATCATAGAACAACTAGGTTGAAAGAGACCCATCGGATCATCGAGTCCAACCATTCCTATCAAACACTAAATCAAGTCCCTCAAGACCTCATCTACCCATCCCTTAAACACCTCCAGGGAAGGTGAATCAACCACCTCCCTGGGCAGCCTATTCCAATGCCCAATGACCCTTTCCGTGAAAAACTTCCTCCTAAAGACTTAGAAGGTCTTTAAAATGTGGTTTATACCCGAGAAGAATCTTGAAGGAAAGAAGCTGCTGCACAGTTTACTCTGTCTGTTTGATCACCCTCTCCATCTCTAGCATTTTCCCTTACAGAACTCCATTCTCTCATCTCAAGCCAAAGAGTTTTGCCATTAATTTCCTGGATTAAAAGCCGGATGAGGCTTTCAGCCCAGAACTCTGCTGGCTGCTACCTGCTAGAAGAAAAGCCTTCAAACATCTTCTTGCTGTTGCACAATTAATTTCTTTTCCTGCAGGCTTTCAGGCTATTGAATTTTACTTTTTTCCCCCCTTCTCTCTGGAAAGTGTTGTTTAGAAGTTAACAGGCAGAAAGAGAATTAATGAGATGAACGCAAAGAGACTCCAAATGGTTTCCTCATTCAGAACAGACTTCATTCTGTAAAGAGTTGCCCATTTCCTGTAGCCAAAATAATTGTTAGTAAAAACAGAAGCTTTGAAACCAGTAATTTCCTGCTATCTTCTTTTTTTTGTGCCAAAATATTTACTTTCCTTCCTTTCTCCAGCACCGTCGCCCCTAATTCTGCTCTTCAAAATTGTTGTCATGCAGTGAACTTCAAACCATCCTGTTCACGTTTACAATCCATGCTCTTGGAGGGGAATTCACCTCTTTCAGCTCAGCTTCCCTTCAGCCCTGTTAGTTTACAATTATGATTCGCCAGCAACATCAGATTTCATCTCCAGGGCTTTGAATTCCACATTCTGGATCTCCCCCTTCTGTTAAAACGTGCCTGATGCGTCTCTGTGATTCTACCTCATCTTTTATCTATTGTGATTAGACAGTTTCCGTGCAAGGGGCCATTTCCCACAACATTTATACAATGCCAACCTATCGAGGTATTTGTTTGAAAATAAGGGTTCGTCCCCCAATTAATTTTCAGAATACAAATATAAATAACTAGGACTATTCTTCCAACCTGGTGATTCTATGATTTTATTGGAGACTATTGCTACCATCCTTGACAGTTTCTAAAGAGTTAATCATTACTTTCTCGCTGTGGCTTTTCCTCCTAGGAATTCCTCAGAAGTGTGTGCAGCATTGAAACCAATTTTCCTGGATGGTGGTTTTTTTTTTTTTTTTTTTTTTTTTTTTTTGCTTTCATGGACACAGAGAAAAGCTCCACCAGGCCCTACCCTTCTAAAGATCGTTCAAGGTGTATTTATCCTTGAAGTTATTTTAAATAACACACATTCAAACCATGTTCTAAATTTGCCCTTCGAGTTAAGGAATCTATAATTTGGTGCTTGTTCACAGAAAGAAAGAATATTAAGGCAGCTGGCAAGTGTGAAAACTCATGAACAAAACTAGTCTCGATATCAAAAACACATTTCAGTATAATGGACCATATAATTAATCCATGAACGAGATGACAAAGTTCCTAATCACAGAGAGAGTCAGCTGTTTCTTTGTCGATTTGGTTACTAACTCAACTGTTTCATTTAATACTCTGAGTTAATGAGGGGTCTCATCTCCTAACAAGCTGAACATTAGTGGATTTCTCCACAGAATGAAGAACCTCAGAAGGTTTAGCGGCAAACAGAAGCAATAATTATTAAAATTAAAAGGTGACAGCGATGGTGGGAGTTTATGTGAGTTCACAGTGGGTTCAAAACAGAAATCATTACCTTGGAAGTTAGTTTTACTCGGAGATTTATTTACTGAGGAGATGAAACTCATTAGAAACAGATTGCAGTGCAGAGAAGGAAAACTCATTCATTGGAGGTGGTTGATTCACCTTCCCTGGAGGGGTTTAAGGGACGGGTGGATGAGGTGCTAAGGGACATGGTTCAGTGTTAGATAGGAATGGTTGGACTCGATGATCCAGTGGGTCTCTTCCTACCTGGTTTTCTATGATTCTATGAACTGCGAGAGTGTGCGGGGAAAATCCCATCCTGGTAAGTACTCGATATGAAACAGGGTTAACATCTGCAAGCAATGGTCTTGATGCGTTCTTTTTTCTCAGCCTATAATAAGTCTTCTGATAGAGCTGACTCCCATGCAGATTAACCACCTGCCATTATTAAAATGTTGTGGATGAGGTCTTGAGGGACATGGTTTAGTGTTTGATAGGAATGGTTGGACTAGAAGATCTGATGGGTCCCTTCCAACTTGGTTGTTCTATGATTCTATGATTCTATTCCCAATTAAAAGCCCCTTTTTGCAATATCAGTTTGCCTAATTACATTGGATGTTACAGGGTTTCGTACTCATTTACTCTTAACACCATTTTGATACCATCAAGCTTCACGCAAAAGCATCACACCTGAGCAGATTTTCATTTTAACCATGGCCTTTTTCCCCCTGCTTTCCTCCTCCTTTTCCTTCCAGTTTTGAAGTTGCTGTGACTGCTGCTGTTTGCAACACAGAGAAATAACAACTTTAAACCAGTATTTGTAAGAAAAACAAACCCGCAAGATGTGTAGCAGCGCGAAATGCAAACCTAAATAAAGGATACAGACAGCTGTCCTTGTGATGTGTTGTTATTTAGGATATTCATTAGTTTAATTGAATATATATTTAAACGGAGTGTTTCAATGGTGATTCTGAATGTACGGCTAGTTGGAGAAAATTAACACAATCTATTTACTTCAAAAGGCTTTGGAATGAGTAAATCAACATCATTTACAAATTATATTATAGCACTTCTAACAATTTCTGTCACTGAATGCGCGAGCGCTGTAGGGAGCCGTTTGGTTGCAAATGTTTCGGGAAAGAGCTGGTTTAGGACTTTGGGAGCTTAGCAAACACCATAGGAATTTTCACACAGCTTAAGCCTATGGCCCTTGTTCAACACACATTGTTACTTATGAGAGCTTTGTGGGCTTACACGTTAAATAATGTTCTGCTTTTAGAAGGGGAAAAGAATACAAAGTAGAGCTAATAAGAACCCCTCTCCCATTAATGTGTATTTACTGTAGGTTTCAGTTTTCAGTGCATTCTGATTTGAGTATATTCTGAACCCAGTTCCAGCCTCCCAGGGAGGCCTCCCACCAAGTTCAGATTGCTCGTAGCTTCACCTGACCAGGTCCAGCAAAAGTGACACCATCATACCTAAACCAAGCCAGGAGAAAGAGGAATGAGATTGCTCAGGTAGTGTCTAAAGGCTTCCCAAAAACTATCTGGCACAGAAAATTCCATTGGAGTCCTCTTTGCCTATGCTAAGGATGAGCTCTTCAGTTTGTCTTTGAATGCCATCGATTTAAGACTTGTCTTCTCTTACAGCCCCTGAATCATAGAATCATAGAATCAATCACCAGGTTGGAAGAGACCCACTGGATCATCGAGTCCAACCATTCCTATCAAATCCTATCAAATCCTTCAGTTATTTCAAGGCAACTGAAGACTAAACTCACCTAAACACATGAAATATGAAGATTAAAAAATTAATTAGTCTATCTTATTACAGGAAAAGGAGGTTGTAGAGAGGAGGGAGCTGGACTCTTCTCCCAAAGGACAGGATGAGTGGGAATGGCCTCAAGCTCCACCAGAGAAGGGTCAGGCTCGACATTAAGAGGAAGTTTTTCACTGAAAGGGTCACTGGGCACTGGCAGAGGCTGCCCAGAGAGGGGGTTGAGTCACCTTCCCTGGAGGGGTTTAAGGGACGGGTGGATGAGGTGCTGAGGGACATGGGTTAGTGACTGATGGGAATGATTGGACTCGATGATCCATTTGGTCTCTTCCAACCTGGTTGTTCTATGATTCTATGAAACTGGAGTGTGGAGTTCTTACACACCCTGCTTGACACCAGAGAGCACAGCAGCACTAGAAATGGAAGCAGCCCCTGGTCCCTCCCAGTACGAGGCAGCAGGAGAGTAGAGCTCCATTAGCACAAAAAGGGCTCTATTAGGACACTAAAATCCTGCCACTGCGATCAGGACATGACTACATCTGCAGCAAATGGCTTAGAAGATTTAGCCTGATGGATATTTTATTTTACATCCTTGGGCATCCCTAATGGTTTGTGAAACAAGAATAAACAACGTAATGGATCAGAGCTGGGATAAACTACCCTCCAGAGACTTGATTTAGCTAATAAGATGAAATTAGCTATGACAATTTAAAAAAAAAGGTACAAAAGCAAGACAGATATTTGCCAAAAAAAAGGGAATTATTTAATTATTTAAATGGAAGAAAGACCCTCTTTTAAAATCATGAGTGATAGAAAACTTCTGCTTTATTCTACTCTACTTCTATTCAGTGAGCACTGATGCAAAGATCATAACTTGGGTTCAGAATAGCTGTAGCGATATTTAATTAATCCAGTAATATCATTAGTGTAATATTTAATTAAAAAAATAACATTTTGGAGTTCTTAAGAATATTAATCTTTTTTTTCATGCTCTTCTACAATGGTCATGTACTTACACGGTAGGAAATTGTGTGCTAACTCAGCTATTTTTTGTTATCAAGATGTTAGTGAGTCATTAGTTTCATAGGAATGGTTGGACTCGATGATCCGGTGGGTCTCTTCCAATCTGGTGATTCTATGATTCTATGATTATTTATTCCAATGAGTGGACGTATTTTTACAGAAAGTATAAACAACAAATAGAGCTGGACTTAATTGTTCTGGATAAAAACAGAAAGAAAAAAAGGGATGAAAAAAAGAGGAGAAAAAGGAGAAAAGTTGTGGTGTAAAGTCCAGTAGAGACAACGAAGAAAGATTTCACTAGACTAAGGACCAAACCCCCCAGGCCAGGGTTATTCTCTCATTTCCAACATTCATGTTGAGTTGGTAGCTGTGTTCTACTTGAGCGAGTTTGATTGTTGAAAGAGCAGGAAACTTCTTTAAAACCAACTCGAATGAAGCATCTTGAAGACATAAGCAAAAAAACCTGATATTTTTTAAGCTACCACATATGTAAAAAGTCGTTCTTGTCCAACAAGCTATTAGACGGCATAGAACCAGCTCTAACTGGAGCAGTAAAAACAACAAAAAAAAAGCCTCTCTAAAATAATCATTGATTATATTCTCCTCCTGTAGTTAGGAAACATAATTTAGTGTTTGATGGGAATGGTTGGACTCGATGATCCGATGGGTCTCTTCCAACCTCGTGATTCTATGACAATAAATCAATGAAAGCACAACCTTTTTTTAAAAAAAAAACACAAAGCTCACAGCAGGGTCCAGTTTTCTTAGAGGAATCAAACAGCAACTTTCCAAGGGGCAAGGGACCTAAGCTAGTGAAAAATCCCAAATTAGTGAAAAATCGCCTATCATCCTCAGCGGAGGTTTGCCAATTGGCTCTGCCGAAGTTCCCATCTCTGTATTTGAGGGGAACGGACTCCATATAGAAGAGTTAATTCAGTGGCCATCAAAGTCAGCTTGTGCCAACCTTCCCCATGCGGTAGGAGCAGATATAACCATAATCTGGCTCTGCGTTAGCCTAAGAAATGAGAGTGACAGTTGTGTGATCTGCTGATTTATTTTAAATAGCCACTACTGCCCCAGCCCACCAAGCAAAACACTCATTTTTTTTTTTCAAGTAAAAAACAAGGGAGAGATGGTGGGATGGGGCTTTTTTTTTTTTTTTTAAATAGCAGTTAAATGTCACCATACTCATTCTTGCAGGGCTGAGAACACCCCGCAGGCTTAACCTTTAGGATTACTTAATTCCTGAAAGCAACAACAACCCTCTGCATCTGCCAGATAACCAGTGAAATGAAATCTCCATTTAGACAGAGAGTATTGGGACACGCTGCTGAGCACTCTGGGTTGCAATACCACCGTGTCTGAATCTTATTCACCAAGAAACCTAAAAAGCAAGAGAAATCATCAGCACGAATGATGCCCTGGTGAAACCTCAGGTCACTGACAGTCACCACTGAAGAACTGAGGAGAGAACTAAAGAACTAAAGGAGACCTCAGAGCCGAGGTCTGCTGAGCACTGGTCCAAGAACACTGTGGTCCAGTTTCCAGTTGGAAGCAGCAGTTTCCAACATACATCAGTGTCATCTTTGATCAATCTGATCCCTCTTATGAAGCTCAGATCCCTGCTTTATCTCTCCCTGTCAGATTGATTCGAGTGGACACTTGGCGCTGCGCGTCTTGCTTGCCAAGAGAATGGCTAGAAAAGCCTATGGCAAAAAGCAGAAGGGATTAGCATAAATTGCTCCCTAAAGTTTGCTTCTCAACAGGTTGCAGGGAGGAAACGCGCCAGATGCTCGGTTCATGGTAAACTAGATCCTATTTATACTGCCAAGAATCTGCTTTGTTATGTTTGAATATTTCTTTAGGTAGAGAAAAAAGTCTTTACTAACCTAAGCATCAAATTCCTGCCACGTGGCAATCAAAATAGCTTTGAGGTGTATTCCTGCTTGCACAAGTCTACGACAGTTAACACTAATTAAACATTTCATCTAATAGCAGCTAATCAATATATGGAGAGACAGTCAAGCCATATGATCATAGAATCATAGAATCACCAGGTTGGAAGAGACACATTAGATCATTGAGTCCAACCATTCCTATCAAACACTAAACCATGTCCCTCAGCACCTTGCCCACCCATCCCTTAAACACCTCCAGGGAAGGGGAATCAACCCCCTCCCTGGGCAGCCTGTTCGAATGCCCAATGACCCTTTGTGTGAAAACCTTCCGTCTGATGTCCAGCCTAAATCTCCCCTGGAGGAGCTTGAGACCATTCCCCCTTGTCCTGTCCATGATACTACTACTTTGTAGAATCTCTGATACAAACCATAGGAGGAACCACACCATATCTTGTCTCTGAGCCTTTAAAAACAAGGCCATCCTGGCTCCTGGATCCTGGTGTTCTCATTCGGGAGCTGAGGAAATTTTGCCTCAGCAATTGGATAGCTTGAAGATGAGCTGACACACCAGGCTGGGAGACTTGTGCCAATTATAACCCCTGCAATTACATCCCCTGCAAGTCATTCCAAACCTTTCAACAGGCTAAAAGTTCTCAGCTCTTCATTACACTCTCTGATGTGCCTCAATCGAGACACTTAAAACCATGCGATGTTAATCCAAAATCAAGACATGAATCATAAAACACAGACACAACACTAAGCTGGAATTCTTAAATATTGGAGGAAACAAGTAATCTACCATTATACACCCCAAGATGTTATCAGAGCAATCCAGAAACACTTCACACAGGCAGAGCAACAATTTCCAACAGTTTCCACATGGCCTTGAAACCCAAATATTGCCAATGATCTTGCAGTAAGCAATCTGTGCAGCCCTGTTTAATGGGAAGCAGTGGGAACATGATAATTTTAGCTTGTGTCTTAGAAAGAGATCCCTGCTCTGCTGCAGAACAAACAGCCAGGAAACACAATCTAAAGGAAAATAATTAATAAAGAAAACCAAAGCATGAGCATTGGAAAGATTGGAAAGATAGAGGAAAGTTAATTATTTTATACTAGATTTTCACCCACAGGACAGTACTAGTTTTGATGTGTCGTGAATAGACTAAGAAAAAGGAAAGTGATAATAAACTGAGAACATAAAGGAACAGAGAAAGCTTCATATTTTGATAGGAATGGTTGGACTCAATGATCCGGTGGGTCTTTTCCAACCTGGTTATTCTATATAAGCTACCACACTTCGTTGAGGGTCATACCTTATGAGCTATCTAATTAGCCGCCCTCTTGGTCCAAACAGGTCAGGGAAAGAGTTTCCAGGGACATTTTTCCCCTTTTCCTAGTGACACAGTATTCCTCAAGGGCAGACTAGATGAACAACTACTGCTGCTCCACCAGGCTAAATCATTATAGCTCTGCCCTGGAGCGGAGGTGTGATTTATTACTACTGCTGATACAAGAGATAGTCTAGATTTAATCCTAAACCGAAATTAAGAAGGCGTTGATCTCAGCCAGATGTCAGAATGGCAGTAGAAATGATAGAATGATAGAAAATGATAGAAACTAACATACAATGCTGTTTAAGAAGAATTTTATGTAGTAGCTCTGCAAGCAAGCTTCCTCCCTGAGCCTAAACCAGCAGAGCTCAGTAAATGTGCTGCTGCATAAACAAACACAGAGGATTTGCAGGAGTATTGTGCTGCAGAAGCCAGAACACAGCTCTCCACGTGATTTTGGAAGGGACCAGCCCATTCCTACATACCCAATGCAGTTTTTCACATAAAGGGTGATTGGGCAGTGGCAGAGGCTGCCCAGGGAGGGGGTTGATTCACCTTCCCTGGAGGGGTTTAAGGGACGAGTGGATGAGGTGCTGAGGGACATGGGTTAGTGTTTGATAGGAATGGTTGGACTTGATGATCGGGTGAGTCTCTTCCAACCTGGTTATTCTATGATTCTTTGTCTCTCTGGCTGTTTTGCTAGTGCTGTAGACATCACAGTGGACATCAACCTCCGTGGGGATCCACAAGAACAGGAATACCAACAGGCAGGTGACAGCTGTGTTGCTCCCACTGGTATCAATCATATTTCCCAGTAGTTATCACCAGAAAATGGTTCCATGGTTTAAGGACCTGTAGCCCAGCTCTTACCTGAGCTCCAAGCACCTAACTACATGCAAAATCCTATGGGTTACAAGGAGGGGTTTGAACTTGCAAGAAAACCTGATCTTTTGGGAGGGTTGTTTTGTGTTTTTTGAAATTCATTCTGCTAATGCAGCCAATTGACTTATTACAACCAGACTGCTACCTTAAGAGACCATTTGATTTTCTAATTCCAGAGCTTTTTGCAAAGGAGCTGCTTCCACAATTTTGTTGATTACTGTTATAAAATAGAAACATTTGATCTATTATAAACACCATAGAGAAGACAGGTTTTTCTTGTGCACTTCTATTTTTTTTAAGGGCTAAATGACTGATTCAGGGACTTCTCATGAAGTGGCTGCCTTCCCCATCTTTTTGATTTATTGCTCTTATACGACAAGATTGAAATCTCTAAATGTTTTCATGACTCAAAGATTCTCATTACGAGTTATCAACAGAAAACTTGAAAAGGTGGGTTATTTTGGTACTCAGTATTTGAAAGACAGATCAGTGTTTAGCAATGACTGTTTCTTCCAATTCTCTTTGGGGAAATGTGTTTCTTTTATCACAGACAGTGTATCTATATTCATTCATAACTGTTTGGAGAATCAGCATAATATTCCCTTCCCTTCATTATCTTTTCTTAATAACTTTTTTTCTGCTTGGTAATTTTTTTTTTTCCTAGGCAGTACTTTAATATTCTCTTTGGACAGTAAGAAATATTATCCCTGAATAATGATTGTGATTTACTTTGTCCCTTTACCCTTGACTCAATTATTATTCCTCCTGGATTTTACTCCAAGTACTTTCTCTGAACATTTGTATAGTTCATTGAATCATGGAAAGGTTTGGGTTGGAAGGGACCTCAAAGCCCATCCAGTCCCATCCCCTGCCATGGGCAGGGACACCTCCCACTGGGTCAGGGGCTCCAAGCCCCATCCAGCCTGGCCTTGAACCCCTCCAGGGATGTGGCAGCCACCCTTGCTCTGGGCTGCCTGGGCCAGGACCTCTCTATCCTAACCAAGAAAAATTTCTTCCCGATATCTAGTCTAAATGTTCTCCCCTCCTTTTTGAAGCTTGTCTTTAATGGGCAGATCAGTGAACAGAGGAAAGGGGCTGTGGAACTCAAAAACGTTTTGACTGGTGCGTTTGCCACTGGCTGCTAACACCTAACCCTTGCTCATAGTGAGGTTCAGCCAGACTACTCCAAAGGCATCTCAGTTCAGGTCTCAGAGAACTGTATATACACACACATCTTAGGAGGATGTTTTTCACGGAAAGGGCCACTGGGCATTGGAATAGGCTGCCCAGGGAGGTGGTTGATTCACCTTCCCTGGGGGTGTTTAAGGCACAGGTAGATGAGGTCCTGAGGGACATGGGTTAGTGTTTGATAGGAATGGTTGGACTCCATGATCCAATGGGTCTCTTCCAACCTGGTTGTTCTATGATTCTATGATCTTCATCCACTTACACCCCAGTTACTATCCTAATGCCATTTCTTCTCTGTCTTATGTCTCCCATGCAGTGACAGTTGGCAGACATCTCCAAGCCAACAGTGGATCAAAAGGAAGAGGAAAACTCAGGATTAAAGTCAATAACAAATATCCTAGCAGGATGGCAGTGAGTTTCCTTGATGTTTCTCCAAAAGCATCCATTAGGAAGGATAGGGAGTATTTAAAGTCTACTTTAGACTGAACATTAGGAGAAAATTTTTTCACAGAAAGGGTGATTGGGCAGTGACAGAGGCTGCCCAGGGAGGGGGTTGAGTCACTTTCCCTGGAGGGGTTTAAGGGACGGATGGACAAGGTGCTGAGGGACATGGGTTAGTGTTTGATAGGGATTGTTGGACTCCATGATCCAGTGGGTCTCTTCCAACCTGGTGGTTCTGTGATTCTATGAATCACACTGGGCATCAGGGCAAGTTTGGCAGGATCGAAACACTGGGTCACATCCCAAAGGTACCAAGGAAGATGAAGCAGAGACGTGTATGATACAAGTTGGGTAGCAAATGCGTGTCAGAGCTGGAACAAGAGTCCGTCTGCCATACAGGTCCAATCAAACAGAAAAAGGAGAGGTACAGCTTCACTGCTTACAGTCTCTCTCTGCCAAACCCTTTTCACATTTCAAGGTCAAATAGTCTGACAACTTCCTTCTATATGTGCAAGAATTTATCACCAGCCTATTCAGAGCATGCAGAAGCGATTATTTCTCACACAAATAAGGGACCACCCCGGTGAAAGGTGGAAGACACTGGTCCAGAAGTTCAAATATGCAATCACCAGGAGACATATGCTCAATTTCTATTCAAACCAGAGACTTCTAAACTGATAAGGGGGGGAAGGCTAATTGAGGACAGTTTGAAAATTGGATGGCAACCTCCCAACTTTAAGCCTCAAGACATCCCTGCGATTTAACTAATCTACAAAATGGAATCAGTATCCCATTTTCAGCTAGTGCTTTGTCTAAGTTTTCTATTTAGGCTCTGAAGATCTTTCAAGAAGGAATACACTGGCCTTCCCTGTGTACTGAAAAAAAATCAAATTATTGGTTTTCAGTTGCCTGCTGCCCTGAACTTGGAGCAGCAAAGCAACACCATGGGAAGCAGTTAAGGGTGTATTTTGGTATGCATGAGCTGCACATCAGCAAGTGTTATCAGCTACAGCTTTGCATCTTTTTCCAATTCACTGCAAGTAACTCTAGCCTCCCACATCGAGAATTTCTCTTGAGCTTTAACTTTCCCACATCCTGGAAAAAAAAATATCCAAATTTTTAAAATGGCCTTTCATCCCAAAATTATCAGGATAGGCAAAACAAAACGGAAAAAATATTATTTCCAATTATTTTCCAAGGAAAGAAATATGTATTTCCAAGTGACAGGGGACAGGACAAGAGGGGATGGCCTCAAGCTCCACCAGGGGACATTTAGGTTGGACACCAGGAGGAAGTTTTTCACAGAAAGGGTCATTAGGCACTGGAACAGGCTGCCCAGGTTGGTGGTTGATTCACCTTTCCTGGAGGGGTTTAAGGGACAGGTGGACGAGGTGCTGAGGATACATGAATTAGTGTTTGATAGGAATGGTTGGACTCGATGATCCGATGGGTCTCTTCCAGCCTGGTGATTCTATGATATGCTTAGATACTGACAGAAGTAAAGTTTTTTTTAAGGAATGGAAGACTGAATATCCCAACTTGAGTGGTTGGCATAGACTCTGCCCTGAGTAAGGTAAAATGCAGATGATTTACACAACACACTGATAACTTATTGGTTATATTGAGGCAGACTATGGAAAAAATAGAGAAAGAAACATGCCAAAATGACATGAGATGTACTCATAGACAGTTTGGTGTTTAAGCAGTGCTGGATGAGCTGTGACAACAACAGACATGAAAAAGGGGTTGGTCAATGATCTGCTAGTATCCTGGCAAAGCTCAAGTGAATCCTGATTATGGTCACCAGCCAGATTGTGACAGAGAGCTGAAGGGCAGCGGCTTTCTCATCGGCAGGATGGAAACTCTGGAAGTCACACCAAGGATCGATGCAAAGCAGACGGAAGGAGTTAATGAGGAAGTGAGATGGGAGAAGTTTCAAGGTCTTACTAAGAAGAAAAGCCTTTAGGGAGAAAGTTTGTGCATGATTCCTGTCCCCCTGCTAGACTGGATATGGAAACAGCAGGTGGGAAATCAGATTTGTATTGTCTGAAAACAAAGGCACAAAAGAAAAATCTCCTTTTCCCAGCATACGCTCCCTCATGCGAGACAAGATATGAGCTGACGTGCATCCAGTCTGACTGTCCAGTGATGTCAGAGGCTGAAGTACGAGGATATGAGAAAATAGCTAGTAGCCAAAACATAACAGCTCAAAAAGTAGATGTCGGAATAGCTAAAGACAAGCTGCAAGACTAAACAGAAGCAATGGCACAGAAGATCTTTAAATGTCTTCCCTGGACTGAGAGCAAAGCAATTCCCTCAGGGGGAAAAAATACTTCTATTTTCACCAACATATTCTTAAGGGCACCAGTTCTCAAAGAGAGAGTGTAATGAAAAGAATAAAAGTTTAATGCACTAAGTAAGTCAGCAAAGAACAGTCTATGGCTACTTACAATATTTATGATAAAGTCATTTGAGAAAGAATCATTCAGAGGAGAAGCGATGGGGCACCGCTCACCTCTCCAGAACACAAGGGAATAAACAATAGCAGAATATTCTCATTCATCTCCCTACATTTACGGTGGCCCTTTAATTCCCAGTTTTAGCAAAGATGAAAGAGAATATGCTAACTAACCTAATTACTCTAATTAACTTCTACTAATGGGTCTGATTAACCTTAAGGGAAAAGGTTAAAAATCTCTTCAAGCCAAAGTACATAAGCTATTTTTCTTACATTCTGCAGTGATACAGCAAATTATAAGATAGCTCCCTTCCAAGGGTTGGCGAAGGAGGTTGTATTAATGTAGAATATCGTACAATTGTAGAATCGTAGAATCACCAGGCTGGAAGAGACCCACTGGATCATCAAGTCCAACCATTCCTATCAAACACTAAACCATGTCCCTCAGCACCTCATCCACCCACACCTTAAACACCTCCAGGGAAGGTGAATCAACCCCCTCCCTGGGCAGCCTATTCCAATGACCAATCACCCTTTCTGTGAAAAAATTTTTCCTAATGTCCAGCCTGAACCACCTGTGGTGGAGCTTGAGGCCATTCCCTCTCGTCCTGTCCCCTGTCCCTTGGGAGAAGAGCCCAGCTCCCTCCTCTCCACAACCTCCTTTCAGGCAGATGCAGAGAGCAATGAGGTCTCCCCTCAGCCTCCTTTTCTCTAGGTTAAACACCCCCAGCTCTCAATGTGGCTCCGATACCAATTAACCTGGAGCATCTGAAACCGAAGAAGATAATAAGCTAAACAAAACACAGGTATTTTTGCCCTCCCAGCTGTTAAATAAGGACAGTTCTTGTAAAAGTCTGATTATTCGCTGAAGCCCATGTATTATTGCCACCTCTATCATAAATTGAGGAGATCCTTATGAATATTTGTGTCTATCTACAGAGCAACAGGATTATGAAACTATTTTACTATTAAAGCTTCTTTAGTGTTATCTCTCGCCATTTTAATTGCGCTTATTATTTATTAAAATCCCCAATTCTAAAGTCACGTGATGATGTCAAAAGCACCACATTTTTAAGCCTCTCGGCTGAAAAGAATGAAAAGCGTAAAAAATATCTCCTAAAGGGTTCCACATTTATTTTTCATGATTTCTGGGGACAGGGGAAAGTGAAAATGATTTATGATTTTTCAATGCTTAAGTTGTCACAGCTGCTTCACTTTCCTCTGTTATTTGGTAACGAAATAGAGCGATCCATTCTTAACGCATGAATAGAACAAGAATTTTCATGTTCTACTGTATAATTCAAGGAGATGGCGTCAGGAAAGGGACCAAAAAAAACCTCCTCCCAAACGTTTAAGGTGTTCTAAGCTGAGTGCTGGTATTCTCTTGCTGGGTAAAGGGGGAGGATTAACCACCAGCCTGGGTGGTGTGGGCACTGGGCTGCATGCACAGCATTCCGGAATACAATTAAAAATACAAAAGAAAAAAAGTGAAGTCATTCCAGATTCCTCCAACTGAGCTCCTGGTGTCAGAGCTGCTCAGGAAAAATAACTCAGCTTCTTGTGTCGCTTTGGTGAATATTTTCCCTATATCTGCCTATGCAGCCAGGTAGTGATTGCAGTTCTTTTGCACTTCTGTGATGAAAACCAAAGCAAGTTTTTTCTTCAGTGTAGAGCAGACCCAGTAAATCAGTATAGAGATCTGCTGGGAGTGGGGTAGATGGGCTTGTACGTGGGAGGTTTGGTGTACAAGAAATTTGCAAAGCAGTGACTACTTTTTATTATTATTATTCATAGAATCATAGAATCACCAGGTTGGAAGAGACCCACTGGATCATGAAGTCCAACCACTCCTATCAAACACTAAACCATGTCCCTCAGCACCTTGTCCACTTGTCCCCTAAACCCCTCTCTGGGCAACCTGTGCTACCGCCCAATGACCCTTTCTGTGGAAAACTTTTTTCCTAATCTCCATCCTGACCCTCCCCTGGTGGAGCTTGAGGCCATTCCCTCTCGTCCTGTCCCCTGTCCCTTGGGAGAAGAGCCCAGCTCCCTCCCCTCCACAACCTCCTTTCAGGTAGCTGAAAGAGAGAGCAATGAGGTCTCCCCTCAGCCAATTGGTGGAGCTGACATAAAACTGAGGTAGCAGTAAGAAAAGGAATTGCAAAGACATCATCCCTGCAGAGCTGGTGTGTGAGGTTTGGGGAAGAGAGCAGCGTGAAGAACAGATGTTTCGGGTTCCATTTACCCCGGATCACACCATGCTTTCAGCTCTCCTCGTGAAGGGATACGAGCTGCATTCGCAACTCCTGTTCCAGCAAAGCACTTAATCCTTTGTTTCTAAACCAGGGGGACATAACAGTTCTTGCAAGGGAGTGAGCGATACTGCTTCGCTAAATGGGTTTACGTTCTCGGGAACACAAGCCCCATGGGAGAGGATCATGGGCAAGTCTCAGTTCACCTTTTTTCGTAAAATTAACTGCATGAGCAGCTGCTTGCAAAGTCCAATGAAGATGGAATATTGGGCTAGTTTCAGGTCAAAAAAAGAACAGTTACATCAAAAGGTACCACATGGTTCCTTTTTGAGAAGCTCCCTCTCCCATTTCCAAAACCACCAGCCTCTTGTTGCCATTAGAAATAGGATGCAAGGTCACGGGCCACCAGTGCTCGGGTCCCACTGCCATAGCAACCTGGCTGGTCCTGATTGCAGAAATCCAGGCACAGCAAAGCTCCAAAGAGAAGCTGAAAGAACAGGTTCCAACGCAATTTCACGTAGTCTGCAGCACTGGCAATCTACACAGACATCTTTTGGATCCGCAAGGGGAGCAAATTTGATCCGGGAGTCTTGGAGAGAGCAAGCAAAATTTATAGCGTTCCCCAGGTCATTTATTTTTCATAGCGTCATTTTTCTGACCATAACTACATTTTAAATGGCAACAGCAGAGAGCCAGCAAGGTTCCTAAATTAAAATGAAAAAGCCCCATGGTTTCTTTCTCCTTCACTGAATAAACATATTTAAAAGTAGAAGAACTGAGCTAGAAATCACTAGTAACAAAGAATTTCCATCGCAGCTGATCTGTGGCGGCCTCCAAACAATTTGATACCATCTGTACTTTTCTGATTTCAGAAAACGGTGATGAGTAATAGAGTTTGATTGCCTGCAGGAGCTGGGAGGAGGATGACTGAACTCTATTCCACCACTAAACTCATTTATTTTGTAAAGATCAAGGAGTCTCATTGGGGTCCTGCTTGCACACGAGTATAAAATGACTCCCAGTATAAGCTCTACTAGGAATGAAACAGCTGTACTCATCATAGCTTTGCTAGAAAAATAATTTCAAAAAAACTTGCCTAAAACTTGGAGCTAAAACATCTCTGCTATCTATTCCACTCCCTTCCACCAGCCACAAGGGTTTTTGCTCTTCAGTCCTCTTAAGCATTCAGCTAACACCATCTTCATTAATGCCAGCTTTTTGTTCAAGAAACTTATTTTCGGTGATAACTATCTAGCCCTAGAACTCTTTCTCAATCAGCTAATAAACCATTCCTGTTCCCCATTGCCTCTCTCCTTTTGTCACTAAGCAGCATCAATTCCCACGAGAGAAGCTGGAGCAGAGCCCGTGCAGAAAAGCATTAGACAAAACAATAGACAAAGCGACGTAGTGATGCATCCAGTCCTTTTGGGAGCATGCCACATGCAGACTGAGGCACCTGCAGACTATTCAAAGCTGTGCAAAAGGGTGAAACAGAAGAGAGTGTCTTTCCAACAAGCGTTCAGGTAAGACGCAGCAGGGGAGGGCTGCTCTGCAGGCACAGAAGAGACTGAAATGCAGTCAGTGACTGAATAAGCTGGAGCCTCCTAACAAGTGTGGATCTGCTGGAGGGCAGGGAGGCTCTGCAAAGGGAACGGAACAGGATGGATCCATGGGCTGAGACCTATGGGATGAGGTTTAACAAGGTCAAATGGTGGGTCCTGCACTTGGGATACAACAACCCTGTGCAGAGCTACAGACTGGGAGAAGTCTGGCTGGAAAGTGCCTGGAGGAGAAGGACCTGGGGGTGTTGGTTGAAGAGGAGCCAGCAGGGGTCCAGGGGGCCAAGAAGGCCAATGGCATCTTGGCTTAGATCAGACACAGTGTGGCAAGCAGGGACAGGGAGGTTCTTCTCCCTCTGGACTCGGCACTGGGGAGACCAAACATCAAATCCTGTGTTCAGCTCTGGCCCCTCAGCACAAGAAGGATGTTGAGGCTCTGGAGTGAGTCCAGAGAAGAGCAATGAAGCTGATGAGGGGCTGGAGAACAAGAGAAGCATCTGAGAGAGCTGGGGGTGTTTATCCTGGAGAAGAGGAGGCTGAGAGGAGACCTCATTGCTCTCCCCAGCTACCTGAGAAGAGGTTGTGGAGAGGAGGGAGCTGGGTTCTTCTCCCAAGGGACAGGATGACAGGGAATGGCCTCAAGTTCCACCAGGAAAGGTTCAGGATGGACATTAGGAAAGACTTTTTTCACAGAAAGGGTGATTGGGCAGTGTCAGAGGTTGCCCAGGGAGGGGGTTGAGTCCCCTTCCCTGGAGGGATCTAAGGGACGGGTGGACGAGGTGCTGAGGGACATGGGTTAGTGATTGATGGGAACGGTTGGACTCCATGATCCAGTGGGTCTTTTCCAACCTGGTGATTCTATGACTCTATTATAAAGCTATAAGTTGACACAGAAACAGGCAGTTGGGGAGGATGCAATGACTTCACCTAAAAGAGTTAAATTCATGGAGTGGAACCACGGAGGCAGCTGCCACGTCTCCTTTGCCTTTAAGCAAGGAAGCAATCAAAGGGAGCTAACTGGACTTTAAATGGGCAGCGTTGAAACCAAGCACTGCAGCTGATTTAGAAGCATGTTCACTTACCCACCTAAACCCAGAGTCATTTAACCTTCCCGTATAAATCAAGAAGCTAAAGAGCAATAGGTGGAGGCAAAGCAGCTACTTTAAATCAAGTGATTGAGCGAAGGAACCCAGGCAGAGCACAGAGCTTCTCAGCCACACAGAATCACTGCATATGCAGTCTCACTCTGGAGACTTATGACCCCAGATCTGTATGTTGAGTAATAGCTTGCGTTTATACATTGCCTTTCATTTGGTAGAAACAGAAAGAGCTTTCCCGATTACATACAGATAGAGGGGTGTCATCTCCAAATGAAACCAGCTCCATACGCAGCAGAACAGACAACTGCTGCTGGAAAGGGAAAACAAAGACTAAATTCTCTGAAAATACATCTCTTCGTGTTTCGGAGATGCACAGAAACATCAGCTTGGCAAACGTTACACTAAGACAGTACGATCACGACTTCTAAGAAGCGGCAAAGGCAGCTCAAGGGCTACAGTGAGGGTCAGAGCAGAATGAGGCGTTATAGTCCTCGTTTTCAAGGTGCCCACTTCAGCTTCACCCAGTTTCAGGCAGCAGTCTGCTTTGTTGGGGTCAAGAGAACAACCCCAAACCTCAAACAAAAAGAATGTCGAGTCCCCTTCCCTGGAGGGATTTAAGGGACAGGTGGACGAGGTGCTGAGGGACATGGTTTAGTGTTTGATAGGAATGGTTGGACTCGATAATCCAGTGGGTCTCTTCCAACCTAGTGATTCTATGAATCTGAAGGAAATTAGATCCATTTAGAATCATAGAATCACCAGGTTGGAAGAGACCCATCGGATCATCAAGTCCAACCATTCCTATCAAACACTAAACCATGTCCCTCAGCACCTCATCTACCTGTGCCTTAAACCCCTCCAGGGAAGGTGAATCAACCACCTCCCTGGGCAGCCTATTCCACTGCCCAATGACCCTTTCTGTGAAAAACTTCCTCCTCATGTCCAGCCTAAATCTCCCCTGGTGGAGCTTGAGGGATCTAAGTCACCCAAAGTTCTTTGGTAAATTTAACAGTCAAACCCAATAACAGATTTCTTTTGCCTTCCCTGGTGCCTGGGAGGCAGGTGGGAGGCAGTAGGGTTAGATGTTAATCAATAGTCCATATTTCAAAGGTATCGGAAGGACTAAGACAGGAGAGACCACACGAGATACTACTTCATCAAACAATGCAGCCTGCTTCCCTTCTGTCACTGCCACTTAGCCTACTTGGATGATGCATGCTTTTCTTCCCTAGACCCAATTTCTACAGTAAAAAAAACCCCAAAACAACAATCACCAAATCCAAAGAAATATCAAAAAAAAAAAAAGAAAAATCGCTACAAGGTTGACTGGCTCCGGGTCTGGTCCATGGCAGGAGTCATATATTGTGCTTAATTAAGATAAGGTTGTTGCTTTGTTGCAGATTTCACTAATACAGAATTCATTGATGCAGCATTACATAGCATTTTAAAGTGATAAACCACAGTTGAAGCAGAGGCTAAAGGCACCCTGAACTGCAAACCAGAGAACACACTAACTGAGACAGATCTCCAGACTTTGGCCAAGCACGAGTGCTTTCTCTAATCCAATATCTGGTCCTGATTAAAGAAAGCAAGTACTTCAAGTAGTTTTTTTTTTCAAATTCATTCCTACCAGTTTTAATGCACACACAGGGATTTGTGCTCAGTCCAGGTGTTCAGCCAGATCCCCTCACACCATTTTCAGCAGTTCAGTGCACTGCAAATTCATCCTGAGAGCCATAAAAGCACCAAAATCCATACCACAAATACTTGTTGGATGATCTGAACCTCCTTCATTATTGAAGATTACACTTTACCACTCGATTCAAGTCTTAGTTCTTCCCATAAACGCAGCTCTGATCTGATCTCTCTGATCTGCAGAGCAGCACACAGAACCTTGGGTTCGGGTTCCTTTTCACTCAGGTTTCAAGAATCAACATTTCGAGGGCAACAAGCCTTAAAGTGACAGCAGGCAACAGTGGTGAGATACGAGTCTTCACGTGGTTTCAGAATTGGGATTAACAAGTCATGGACATGATTTAGTGTTTGATAGGAATGGTTGGACTTGATGATCCAATGGGTCTCTTCCAACCTGGTTGTTCTATGATTCTAAGTCATGAACAACTCTGAATGCAAAGCCCAGTTCCACAAGTCTTTCTCAAATTAGTGAAAAGGGTGAAAAAACTCAAGCAGAAAAAAAACCTCTCAAGGAGAATCACAAGTTGCCAGAGAAATACTTAATAATGGAAACCAATTGCCATTTTTATTGCCGAAAGGCAGCGACTGCTTGCTGAATTAGCACCAGCTGCATCCAGATATCTTAAGTACTTCAGAACCTCAAGCTGGTGCTCAGATGGGAAGGCAAATGCTTATTTCTAGATTAAGTTACCCAGTTATGGTTGGACTTGATGATCTGGTGGGTCTCTTCCAACCTGGTGATTCTATGAAAGCATAGAATCATTGAATCATAGAACAACCAGGTTGGAAGGGACCCATTGGATCTTCTAGTCCAACCATTCCTATCAAATATCCTATCAAGTAGCCTGGATGTGAGCAAAAGCAGACACAAACACTTAGAATACACAAAATTCCACAGAAAATAGAATTACTAGAAGACACCTTACTTCTAAATAAGCTCTTCAATAGTCAATATCTTTCCCTGCACCACACTACTGGCATCACGTCGCTTTGCATCGAAACCCAACCTGCTGTGGTACACGACACAGTTTAACAGAACAACACACTAGCTCATGTTTAAGCCAGTCTTCATTTGCTATGGATGTTGATTATCTCTGAGATTTAGGAAAACAACTGTGATACATTACTTGACAAATAAGATTAAAATCCCTGAAGTTCTTCATTGTTTCCACTAGCTTGCAGGCATTACAAGTGCTATGCCATATTAATTGAAATGTCTTTTTATTCTCGTACACTTGAATGTCATAGGAACATAATCATAGACTGGTTTGGGTTGGAAGGGACCTTGAAGTCCATCCAGTGGGAGGTGGACATGGGCAGGGACACCTCCCACTGGATCAGGGGCTCCAAGCTCCATCCAACCTGCCCTTGAACCCCTCCAGGGATACGGCAGCCACCACTGCTCTGGGCAACCTGGGCCAGGGCCTCCCCACCCTCACAGCAAAACATTTCTTCCTAAGATTGCACCTCCATCTCCCCTCTTGCAGCTTAAAATCACTCTCCCTCATCCTGTCCGTGCACTCCCTGATCAAGAGCCCCTCGTCAGCTTTCCTGAAGCCCATTTCCATACTGAAAAGCTCCTCTATGTCTCCCTGGAATCTTCTCTCCAGGCTGAACAACCCCAACTCTCTCAGCCTGTCCTCATATGGGTGGTGCTCAAGCCCTCAGATCATCTTTGCAACCTCCTCTGGACTCTAACAGCTCCATGCCCTTCCCGTGAAAGTGTATCTCATCATTAATTATTATTCTATACATGCACATCACAAAACCCCTCAAAACCATTCTAAAGGGAAAGACCTTTCAAAGCTGACAACCTTCCCTGAATTCCCCTATCAGCTCTGCATATTTACAGAATTAGAAACAAGCAGTAGGTCTGTGCACAAATAAAAGCTTTAAATAGGCACAAAGAGCTCCTCTCGACTCTGCGAAGAAAATAAAAAAAAAAATCAAGCGTGTTCCTGCTGTCTAATTGTTTTAAACTGAGCATTCAGGGTGATATTTTAACAGTTGTCTGCTGGCTGAAGTATTGGCCCAACACGAATCCCTGTGCTGATACATGCTGCCTGCTATTGTTTCAAAATAAGTGCTTCAATCAAAATGTGAAATGCCACAGGAAACAAAAAAAAGTGTTAGACTTTTTGGCCCTGGTTAGATAAATGCCCCGAAATGCCGCTTCCAGCCGCGTTTTATCTCAGCAGACTTCCTGTTTCTGCCAACTGGACAGGAAAGCTTTATCAGCACAGGTTTGTCCAGATCTTCTGCCAGAAACCTCTCTGGCTTCGATCATGCTGAAAACATTGCAGAAACACTGCTGCTCGCTGCGGTCCCTGAATGTCAGCTCTGCTCGAGGTGGGAAAGTGACAAATGTCACAGCAGCAAGATGATAATGATGATGATGATGATTATCATACAGCTTGGAGTTATTATTCCAATTAATTACAGATCAGAAGAATAAGATTCTGTTAAGAGCTTTATAGGCAAAGTGCTAACTTAATAAAAAAAAAAAGAATAGCATTACGCTGTTGACATAGGATAAATCAAAAATAGGGCATTCATTAGCCTTGTACACAAACTAATAGCACAGGGAATTTGGGGAATTAGTGAAAAATCACCTAAGGATTCAAACTCTGACATCACTCTGAATACATTTATAACCATCTACCCCAAAACACACATGACTTTTCATAGAATCACAGAATCATAGAATCACCAGGTTGGAAGAGACCCACAGGATCATCGAGTCCAACCATTCCTATCAAATGTAACAATAAACAAGTTGAAAATACTGCTTAAGGTGCCGAGTCCAACCTACAGCTACATGTATATATATCAGATTAAAATATTCTATAACCATACTTCTTAACGCAAGACATGGACAGACTTTATCAGATCCCCCTGGCAGGTCTAAGTCAGATTCCTGACTCCCAAGCTATGTAAAGAAACCGGACACGCACAAATCAACCAGAAATGCATCCCCACTGTGTCCAGTTCTGAAACAAGAAGCCAGTCCAAAAACTCCATATGCCCTTCAGACTACGTGAAAGTCTTACAGGTTTATAGAACCGTGGGATGGGTTGGGTTGAAAGGGACCTTAAATCCCATCCAGGACCAACTCCCACTGGATCAGGGGCTCCAAGCCCCATCCAACGTGATGGTTGAGCACCTCCAGGGATGGGGCAGCCACGACTTATCTGGCCAACCTGGGCCTCGCCCCTCAACTGTGAGGATCAGCAGGTCTCAGAAGCAGTTTTATGACTTTGAGCCAACTTGTCTCAAAAACTGTTTTCAGAATTTTTACGTTACCATACATACACATCAGTTTTGATCTTGATTTTGATCAAACCCAGAAACCCAACTGAAGTGCTATTCTTTATGATTGGGTCCTCACCTGTACATACAAATTTAAATGGGAATCAAATCAGTCATCTTTGCCGGGAGGGCATATCAGTCGTTAGGAAAAAAAGTTAGGAAGCATAATCAAGGTGCTCTTTCTCAGCTGACACTTTGGAACTAGGTCTATTGCAACCCTAACAAAAGAAAATATCTCATGTCATCAGATACCTAATTCTGGGAGATGCAAGTCAGAGGATGAGATCTACTGTTACAAAATGCAACTTATGATTAAAAACTGTCTAAAATGATTCTAACTCTGAGAAACATGCACACAATCATAGAAGTTGTACAATTTGTACACAAATTTGTACATCACAAGTTGTACATTTTCCTTAGCTGAGCCTGTGCCCTTCCTGTGGGATTCATACACAGGTCAAGGAGACCAAGCGGCACAAATCGTTACTGATCAGCACTCAAATTGAAGACTCTCAGTGGCTCAGTCCAGCCTCAATGACCTCAACCTCCCCATTGCTGCAGAAAGAGAAGAATCATAACTCTTAGTGTTAGATGGGCCTTTGGTGAAAGCGCATTTGTTAAGGACGTTGTCACACTCTCGGGAGGCTCAGATATCTTAATTTAATTGGAGTATGATGTGTACAGTTAATAAACTTTCTACTTCAAGACATGGATCTATTGAGCAAGTCCAGAGAAGGTCACAGAGTTTCTGGAGCACCTCCTATGTGAGGACAAGTTGAAAGAGTTGGGGTTGTTCAGCCTGGAGAAGAGAAGGCTGTGGGGAGACCTTAGAGCAACCTTCCAGTATGGAAAGGGGCTTCAGGAAAGCTGGGGAGGAGCTCTGGATCAGGGAGGGCAGGGACAGGACAAGAGGGAACAGTTTTCAGCTAAAAAGGGGGAGGCCAAGGTGAGATCTTAAGAAGAAGTGTGAGCAGTGACCCAGACTGTCCAAAGCAGGGGTGGCTGCCCCATCCCCGGAGGGGTTCAAGGCCGGGTTGGATGGGCTTCTAACCCAAATCATTGTATGATTCTGTGTTTTCTGATCAATCAGGTTATAGCTTTCTCCTACTAAAAGCTTTCCGGAACCTACGAATTCACCGATATCCTTGCAGCAAAGTGTTCCTTGCGCACTAGCTGGCATAATGAAGCCCTGTTCTCAGCGGCTGCAATAAATGTGATTAACAATAGTTTGGAGGAGAAGCATTTACTGAACCCCCAGCCTACACTGCAAAGTACCCCGGAGGTCTCCCATCCAATTTCCAAGTAATTCTGACCCAGCTCAGCAGAATTAAACAATACTGCTGGAGGCCACCAGCACGATGCTCAGACCCAGGGGAAGGTGGTGGTATGGCCAAAACTTTCATTTTATTTAAGAGACCTAAGCTTGGCATGAATTTGAGAGAAAACAAGTTTTTTTTGGTTTGTTTTTTTTTTTTTTTTTTTTAGCAAAAGGAAAGAGTTGGAAAACATTTATACAAATCCCCAAAGACAAATGTTTTCTTTTTCAATAATTCAGGCTGTGTTTTAAACCTCATTTTGGGTAACAAGTTCTTGTTTGATAGCTTAATAGTATCACTTATTGTACAGAAATAGATCTGAACTGTCGCAGCAGGGTAGAAAGCATCACCAAATGATCTCCACTAATGGGAGAATCCATCATACGGACATCGCCCCAAATGCTTTACACATGACTTCCAGAAGTTCAGATAAAGTCCAAGTTCAAAAGGGGAAGAAGAAAGTCTTACTGAAGCATTTGACTGGCAGCTGCACTCACCTCAGAAGGCTTAGGATATTTGGTATGTTAAAAAATATCCCACGTCCATGCCGAGGAGGCAACGATACGCAAGGATGGGCAACAGGAAAATGTCTGCTTAGGCTTCACACCTACCTAACGTGAACTTGGGCAAAAAATTCCCTTCCAGCCCATCAGACTTGCTTCCATAGTCCATCCCAGCTGGCTTCCCCACAACTGCCACCAGTTTCAAGGCTTTATATCTCACAACAAATCATAGAATCATAGAACAACCAGGTTGGAAGAGATCCATTGGATGATCGAGTCCAACCATTCCTATCAAACACTAAACCATGTCCCTCAGGACCTCATCTACCCATCCCTTAAACCCCTCCAGGGAAGGTGAATCAACCACCTCCCTGGACAGCCTATTCCAGTGCCCAATGACCCTTTCTGTGAAAAACTTCCTCCTCATGTCCAGCCTAAATCTCCCCTGGTGGAGTTTGAGGCCATTCCCTCTTGTCCTGTCCCCTGTCACTTGGGAGAAGAGGCCAACTCCCTCCTCTCTACAACCTCCTCTCTACAATCGTGTGTGTACACACAGCATTTACCAGACACCTGAGTAGATCCTTTACCAAAATCTCCTCCTAGATTTCCACCAGAGAATCATAATCCTGGCTGCCCCTTGCCCTGTGGGGCACAGTGCTAGTGGAGTTTAGAAGCAATCTTTCCCAGAAAGCAGCTGCCCTGCCTTTAATAATGTTTCCAAGCCCTTTCCAGTGCTTTCTCGGTTGCTTTACGTCAGCTGGTCGGGCCCCCAAATGGAAAGGGAAAAAAAGAATAGCGGAGATGATTATTTGTAATCTCATGTACTCGCCCTATTCCTCTTTACCCCAGGTTTTCTGAGGATTATTCTAAAGCACACAGTGCGTCTCTAATTGCTGGCTCAAAGCTGCATAACAAACGATGGAAGTGCCTACAGCACTCAGGAAAGAGAAAATAAGATCCAGTTTAAGAGGAGAGGGAGGAAAAGGAGGATACTCTGCAGGGCTACAGCTTGCTGCACATGCTCTTCAGGGATGCAACACAGCACGGGCTTGTTTCAAGGTGTTACTCTCCTGGTTTGTGTGAGAATTCCCCAGGCTTCATCCCCACACATGTTTCCCGAGCATTCTGTCTTCTCTGTAAGAATTTATTTTTACCCAGAGAATTGGGGCTTGCTGCACTTCTAATGGGCTGGATCCTCAGCAGATGGAAACTGGTATTGCTCCACTGACGTCAATAGTCACAGCTTGCAAGGACTCACTGAGACAACGGTTTATCCTGAACTAATCTCCTCCCCCTCCCCTTTCTATTTACTGGCAGGGGGGAGTACAGCTCATGCCACAGGAACACTCAAGGCACTGCCCATGGACCCTGCCCTTAAATGAAAAGCCTCTAGTGTACCTGCAAGGGCAAGGCGCTGCCTTTTGGGTGAGAAATGGAGATTTGTGAGCCTGGTACATCCCACACTAACCGGTACCCAAGCAGATGCCAAACAAGAAGCCACCTCTGGGTCCCTAGAACTTGCTCTGCTGCAGCATCCAGAGATGTTCTGATTGAAAAAAATGTTCGAAACATGCTGAAGATTATCAATGTAAATCTTAATGAAAACCTTTGCCATATTAGAGGTTTGTTCTCTAAGGAAAATTGCAACTTTTGACTCCTTTTGGTTTGTTTTCTGGCTGTGGACGCAATATACTTGGTTGTCACCCTCCCCAGGTTTACACCCCCAGAGCTACAGATTTCAGACCTAACGGAGCAAGATGATGTCTCCAATTTTTTTTCCTGTGAGGGTGGGGAGGCCCTGGCCCAGGTTTCAAAGAAAACTGGTGGCTGCCCCTTCCCTGGAGGGGTTCAAGGCCAGGTTGGATGGGGTTTGGAGCCCCTGGGCCAGTGGGAGGTGTCCCTGCCCCTGACAAGGGAGTTGGAACTGGAAGTGATTTAAGGTTCTATCTAACCCAGACCATTCCATGATTCATGCACACAGGATACCTGCAGACCGAGCTTTAAGACACCAGCAACTACTGGTGCTGGCTCTGCCAGCATGAGGTACATCACAGTACAAACAACAGGGCAATAAAGACGACAAATCAATAGAAGCAGGCTTACTTATCTCATCCTTTCTAGAATAATCTCGGTGTTGGAATCACTTTCCAAGAGCATCAGAACACTGAAAACTAACAGAAAGATCATAGAATCATAGAATGATAGAACAACCAGGTTGAAAGAGACCCATCAGATCGAGTCCAACCATTCCTATCAATCACTAACCCACGTCCCTCAGGACCTTGTCCACCCGTCCCTTAAACACCTCCATGGAAGGGGAATCAACCCTCTCCCTGGGCAGCCTATTCCAATGCCCAATGACCCTCTGTGTGAAAACCTTCCTCCTAACCTCTAGCCTAAATCTCCCCTGGTGGAGCTTGAGGCCATTCCCTCTTGTCCTGTCCCCTGTCCCTTGGGAGAAGAGCCCGGCTCCCTCCTCTCTACAACCTCCTTTCAGGGAGTTGTAGAGAGTAATGAGGTCTCCTCTCAGCCTCCTCTTCTCCAGGATAAACACCCCCAGCTCTCTCAGCCGCTCCTCATAGGGCCTACTACATATCTACTACCATTCTGTGAATGGCCATGGTTCCATTATGTGAATCCATTCTGCAATTAAAAATATTTAACGGCCTGAACAGATGGTGGGAACCAGGACAAAAATAAATTAGATTCGTTTCAGAGGAAAAAATCCCTACCTACAAAAGCTTTTGACATTACAGTATAGGTTTAACTACCCTAGTGCAACTATCAAGGCATCAAAGAGTGAGTAAAGGTGTGTGTGTGGGGGAAGATTGAGTTCAAATGATTCCAAACAAGACCCTGACCCTCTTCTTTCCAGCCATTAGCATGTTTCTCATGCCTTCAGAGTGGTTCCATTAATTCTCAATCACCAGGAGTTTTAAGTGTGGAATTTAAATGATTCTTTCTCAGACAAACCTAATTTTAAGAGCCATTCAAGTGACATCCCTCCGAGCTACATTGCTTCGAGAAGACACTCCACTAGCATCCACAGTGCTGTTTGCTCCACTGGAGCAAAGCAGACAAATACGACTTATCAGAAGTGGAACACGATCTAGGGGCTTGAGCCAAGGAGCTACAAGCAAAGGACGGTAAGCATGACAAAATCCCCAGCAAATTCAGCACCTGAGCTTGCAGCTAGAAATCTGAGTGGCAGCAGGATGGTTTTCAGAGATACTAAGCACATCCTGCCCCTAATGACTCCACAGGAACACAGAGATCCTCACAGAATCATCCAGTCCCATCACTGCCATGGGCAGGGACACCTCCCACTGGATCAGGGGCTCCAAGCTCCATCCAACCTACCCTTTAGCCCCTCTAGGGGTGGGGCAGCCACCACTGCTCTGGGCAACCTGGGCCAGGGCCTCCCCACCCTCACAGCAAAACTTTTCTTCCCAAGATATAACCTCAATCGCCACTCTATCAGCTTAAAACCATCACCCCTCATCCTATCTCTACATTCCCTGATAAAAAGCCCTTCTGAAAGATTCATGAGATTAGGGTCTGTCTCAAGGAGAGGTTTGAGCATTCATCCAGATATAAAAATACTTACAAACCAGTCCTTATCTCTTTGACTCCAGTATTCTATTCCAGAATCGTTTGCAGAAACACAGATAACCTTTCATAAAGGCCTTTGTATGCAAGCCAGTGAAAACACTTTAAAAAAAAAAAAAGCAGAAAGTGAATAAATTCCAGAATGCAAAGTGTGCAAAGCTCACCCTTAGCATGTGAGCTACAGCTTTTGTTACCAGGCTGCAAAATCTGTTACACACTTCTAGCAAAAAGAAGGGAAAGGATCTTTAAAGTGCTGACACTGTGCTATGCAGATGTCTCCTGTTCAAGAGACCTGTCTTGTTCTGAACTGTTTGATCTGAGCCATAGGAACAAATTACTGCAGATGCTGAAGCTGTCAAAGCCCAACCCAAACCTCAACAAACAAGTCATCGTGTGCATGTTACAACGAAGCCTGAAGGCTTGTCCTACCCTGTCTCCCTGTGAGCGTTCAAGATCGCTGTAACCAAACAGGAACATTCCACTTCAGGAGGCTTAAACCACTGTGTAGCGGCTTTGACATCATGGTTTCAAGCAGATGTCAGAGCGGCGCACGATCATCTTGCTCTTAACTTGGCAACTGTTGTCTCACGCTGTGTTTTACACAGAGAACATATTTTAAACATCTGCAATGAATACATCAAGGAAGCTCACCGTCTCCATTGTTTCACTCTCATTTGTTCCCTACCTTTTTCCAGCTCCTATTATTCTTAATAGAAAGGAAAGAAATGTGAGCTGGCTGAGCCTTGTAGAATTACAGAATGGGTTGAGTTGGAAGGGACCTCAAAGCCCATCCAGTCCCACCCCTGCCATGGGTAGGGACACCTCCCAATGCATGAGGGGCTCCAAGCCCCATCCAACCTGCCCTTGAACCCCTCCAGGGATGGGGCAGCCACCACTGCTCTGGGCAACCTGGGCTGATGCCTCCCCAACCCTCACAGCAAAACTTCACTGCCTAAGATCTCATCTCAACCTCCCCTCTTGAAGCTTAAAACCACTCCCCCCCTCTTCCTATCCCTGCAATCCCTGAGAAAGATCCCCTCTCCAGCTTTCCTGAATTCCCTTTCAGTGGTGGAAGGTTGCACTAAGGTCTCCTCAGAGCCTTCTCTTCTCCAGACTGAACAACCCCAACTCTCTCAGTCTGTCCTCACACAGGAGCTGCTCTCAGCCCTTGGATCATCTCCATGGCCTCCTCTGGACTTGCCCCAACAGCCCCACATCCCTCCTGTGCTGGGGACTCCATAATTCAACACAGAGGTTCCAGGTGAATGAACTGGCCAAGTTCTTCACTCTGAAATCGAGCTCTTGCTCCAAGAAATTGAAAAGGTGTTTGCAGTGCACCTCTCCCTGCACAACTTCCCCCCCTTATCATCATTCTCCGAGCAGTGTTTCATAGCAACATGTGCAGCATAAAATCTTCCCAAATATGAAATTTGCAGAGTAATTCTGTCACAGGTCTCCCAAGCATGGTCCAGGCTTTCTGCAAGACCTAATGCTGCAGGAAAAAATGCCACTAGCATCCTTGTAGTTTTCACTCACTGTACATGCTGAGAAGAGGAGGTTTATGGGAGAACTTTTCTACAAGAGGAAGTTAAAGATGTATTTGTAGTCCAGATAACAGCATCACATTCTGATCTGCACACAGCAGATAAGTTCCTTTTGCTGCGACAGAGTACAATACATACACAGCTCTCCGATAAGAAGTAAATCAGCTGCTTTGAACAGAGTACAGCTCCAGATGTTAAGAAAGAGCATATGCAGTAAGAGTTACACGGGAGGCCAATAAATCTCTCAATGCTGACAAAGACCTGGAGGTGTTTACTAACCCAAGATTCCTGCGATACTTGTGACAGATAGTGTGAGTGAGGAAAGGCCAGAAAGTGGAATCATAGAATCACAGAATAAGCAGGTTGGAAGAGACCCACCGGATCATGGAGTCCAACCCATCAATCACTAACCCATGTCCCTCAGCACCTTGTCCAACCGTCCCTTAAACCCCTCCAGGGAAGGTGAGTCAACCCCCTCCCTGGGCAGCCTCTGACACTGCCCAGTGACTCTTTCTGTGAAAGATTTTTTCCTAACGTCCAGCCTGACCCTCCCCTGATGGAGCTTGAGGCCATTCCCTCTCATCCTGTCCCTTGGGAGAAGAGCCCAGCTCCCTCCTCTCCACAACCTCCTTTCAGGGAGTTGGAGAGAGCAATGAGGTCTCCTCTCAGCCTCCTCTTCTCCAGGCTAAACACCCCCAGCTCTCTTTCCTTCTGCAGATTTTTCTGTTCTGAAGAGCTGCCCCTCGTAATGGCTGCGCCGTCATAACACAAAATTTCAGGCTTCCTTGGAGACTTCAACCCCAACCAAAGCATTTTCTGTATAAAAATTCACTAATAGAGTGTCAACCTGTTTTGCATGAACAAAGCATCATCTTTTATAGATGCTGTGGTGCTTGGCTATGGACGTGAACTCCATATACAACAGCTCCTTCTTGCTGCAGTCTTTAATCTTATTAGACTTGACTGCAGATACTTATTTGGCCGTTGTCATTATGCATAATATTATATGTTGCTTTCTCATTAGAGATTAAAAAAAATGTCCTCTGTTCTCAAAGCAGACTGGCTGCCAAGAATCTGGCATTGCCTTGCTTGCAAAGCCCACTTGAATGACTCATCTCTCTCTCTCTCTCTCTCTCCTCTTCTGGGAGACCCACACAACATCACCCCCTTCCTCCCCTCCAAGAGTCTCAGAGGTAAATGCTATGCAGAAACCATGGAGGAGATCTTCGCCAAGTGCCAAAAATAAAATAATCTGTTTTATTAACTATCAGCCGATTCCCACATCCCCGGTACATTCTTTCATACTCTTTAACAGTTTATAAAGTGGACTGGCTTCAAGCAGACGCCTGCTGGTCTGTTTAAATGACTGAGATAGAAAGGTTAGGATTTATAAAAAGGAGAGAGAGCTATAAGAACCCAGGTCTACTGAAAATATTTCATCTCTCCTTTCTGCCTTGAACAGAAAATAAGGAGAGGACTGGTAGGGACAGAACAAGCATTACAAACCTGCTAGGAAATAAATCTGTTCTGCAGGCAGAGCGCTGGATGCAGCTCTGCAGAGATGGACAACACCGCGATTTCGTGACTGGGAAGAAAGAGGACATGTTTTGTCTTCATAAAGGTTCACCACGCAGAGACTTATCATTCAGGGAAAGCTTAGTTTTTCAGACTTAGCAAAACACAGCATTGGATACATGAACAGGAAAAGGCTCCAAGTTCCTCTGTGATTTAGCTGAGCCCCTTACTGCAAAGCAAAATTCTCCATACCTTGATAAAAGTGCTGCAGACACCACAAAACAATGGAAACAAGGCAGCCTCTCCTCCAGGGAATCCATATTGTGGCCACCACCCAGGATCACAGCAGCAACCTGGTTTGCATTTGCATTTATAGACCTTATGAGGAACACCTGAGAGAGCCTGGGGTGTTTAGCCTGGAGAAGAGGAGGCTGAGAGGAGACCTCATTGCTCTCTATAACAGCCTCAAAGAAGGTTGTAGTGAGGTGGGTGTTGGTCTCTTCTCAGTAATGAGTCACAGGATGAGAGGGAATGGTCTCAAGCTCCACCAAGGGAGGTTCAGGCTGGACATTAGGAAAAAATATTTCACGGAAAGGGTCATTGGGCACTGGCAGAGGCTGCCCAGGGAGGGGGTTGAGTCCCCTTCCCTGGAGGGGTTCAAGGGATGGGTGGACGAGGTGCTGAGGGACATGGGTTAGTGATTGATGGGAATGGTTGGACTCAATGATCTGGTGGGTCTCTTCCAACCTGCTTATTCTTTGATTCGGTGCCACCACTGGAAACCACTGAACACAAACCAAAGGAATTATTAGGTAAATACCTGCTCGCTAAGCTAAACAGATCACCTGTGCAATTAGTCATGAAATCCAACACTTATTTCAAAGTCTAGAGCCTCAGCTATTTTTTAGCTTCAATGTCGACAGCTGAGCTACAGTGCCTGAAACAAGGGATGTTTTACTAGGCTATATTCTGGATTTTAATTTTTTGCTCCTGTGAATCCACAGACTTGCTAATTTTCAGAAGTGGGTAGATTGCACTGGGTCTCCATCAGCTGCTACAGAATGCATTTAATCCCATTAGCAGTGAAAAGGTGTTTGCAGTGCATCTCTCCCTGCACAATTTCCCCCCCTTATCATCATTCTCTGAGCAGTGTTTCATAGCGAGAAGATGTGCAGCATAAAATCTTCCCGAATATGAAATTTTCAGAGTAATTCTGTCACAGGTCTCCCAGGACACCCTAGTCAAGGATGAACAATTCAGTAAAAGCCCTACAGAGCAGCAGAGAAATTAATCATGCATTTTTAAGTGTTTTGAACCTCCTCGTAGGATTTAATGAAGAATTCTGTTGAGTTTTTAAAAGTAGAGGGGAAAAAAAAATGCTTTACCTAGCCTACAAATCAAGTTCTTGGTTGTAAATTAAGTTGATTAACTACCGAGAAGATCTTGTTCTATCTAAAAGTAATTCTGTGGCAACTCAAGATTTCTTACTGGACTTTGTAATTTTTTTTTATTTTTTTTTATTGCCCACATGCTTGCATCCGTCTCCACAGAAGTCAACAGCAAAGGTGTCATTAACTCCAGACCAAATCACCTCCAAACTACTCGTTTCGTTTTTAATGTTCCGAGAGTGGAAGTTCTCCACTGGCTACTACATAAGCTGGAAATTTTCAGCGTCATTAAGAAATAAATGGTTTTCCTATATAAAGCAGTGAGTTGCTTGCTTTGGAAATAAAACCCTTTGTTTTCTTGCAGTTAACAGGTGAAATTGAAAGCAGGTATGAAGTGTGTCACACCTCCCCAGTAACCTCAGGGGGTCTGGGCCGTTAAGTACTTTATGAAATGAGGTTGTGGAGAGGAGGGAGCTGGGCTCTTCTCCCAAGGGACAGGGGACAGGACAAGAGGGAATGGCCTCAAGCTCCTCCAGGGGAGATTTAAGCTGGACATCAAGAGGAAGTTTTTCACACAAAGGGTCATTGGACATTGGAATAGGCTGCCCAGGGAGGTGGTTGATTCACCTTCCTTGGAGGGATTTAAGGGATGAGTGGACAAGGTGCTGAGGGACATGGGTTAGTGATTGATGGGAATGGTTGGACTCCATGATCCGGTGGGTCTCTTCCGACCTGGTGATTCTATGATACTATGAAGTGGCTGAGAAAGAGCTTTTACCCTTAGAAGAATGTGATATCTTTTAAAATCCCCTGGGCACTAGCACAGGACACTCAGTGAACTACAGCCAATACCACTCGTTTAGGATATTGTTTCAGGGTAAGAGGTACAAGCAGAGAAGCACAGAATGGTTTGGGTTTGAAGGGACCTCCAAGCCCAGCTAGTTCCACCCAGGAATGCCTCCCACTGGATCAGGGGTTCCAAGCCCCATCCAACCTGGCCTTGAAACCCTCCAGGGATGGGGCAGCCACCCATACTCTGGGTAACCTGGGTCAGGGCCTCCCCACCCTCACACCACAACATTTCTGCATAAGATCCCATCTCAATCTCCTCTCTTGCAGCTTAAAACCATTCCCCCTTATCCCATCCCTGCTCTCCCTGATCAAGAGTCCCTCCCCAGCTTTCCTGAATTCCCTTTCAGCAGTGGAAGGTGCTCTAAGGACTCCTTGGAGCCTTCTCTTCTCCAGGCTGAACAACCCCAACTCTCTCAGTCTGTCTTCATATGGGAGATGCTCCAGCCTATTTTTTTTTTTTTTTAATGACAAAGAAAGCTCAGATTGAGCAAAATCCATGTTTATATAACACTAATTTTTTTTCAGGCAATGGGAATGTTGCAAGGAAATAATTTTGCACACTGTCTGAGGGACTTGGTTTAGCATTTGATAGGAATGGTTGGCCTAGAAGATCCGTTGGGTCCCTTCCAACCTGGTTGTTCTATGATTCTATGAAATTAGTTGCGTCCTTTGATGTCAGTGTTTCATTTTGTCTCAGTGAAATGTTCTCATTCAGGGAATGGAGGTGATCTTTACTCAAAAACTTTTTTTTTCGTATATCAAAGCTCTCAGTGTGTGTGTTTGAGTTTTTCTTATTTGTTGCCTTTGGTGATTTTTTATTTCTTGGGGCTTTTTTTGGAGAAGGCACAGTGACTGGTACCTTTCCAAATGACAGCCCTCCCTCGATTTCGATATTGTAGCTCCCTCAATCTTCATATGGTAGCAGGATCGGAAGATGAGTGTAAGTACAGCACAGCCTCATAAAAATGTGGGCTGAAATGGAGATGTGATTGATTTATGCTCGCGAGCATCGCAAGACTGATCTCTTAAGACCCAAAGTTCCTGGCATTATTCCCTCGTACATCAGCTTTTCACTGTTGCTGAGCAAACTTATTTATTTTTACAGTTAACGATATTGATGATAACGGATAATCCATGTCCTTGGATGACAAGGGGCAAACAACATTATTTTGTTTGGCTGATTCTCCTGGTTCTGTCGTTACGCTTTGCCCTCGTCGCCCGTGCTGTTAAATGGTCTTTTAAGCTGCTAAGTTCTGGAAGTACGAAACGGTTCCTCTCATAATAATTTTAATGTCTCTTAATTAGAAATGGAGGCAATACACCTGTTTTAAAGCGACTTTCCTGCAAAAGGTTTACATTAAAAATTAAGGTATTCCATTGTGACAATTTCTTGCTCTTTCTGTGCCTGACTAATAGACTCAGAGCAGTGAGATTAAAGCATTGGAATCATCAGAATTGTCTCCATTTATTCAACTTCTATAAGGGCTGATTTAACTTAATAACTCTCATGTAGCCAACCTGGATAACACGATAAATATATGCTTTACTGAACTACTGTTCCTTCAGACCATTTATTTTCATTAACCCATCACTCACTTTTATGTTTCACCTCCTACCAGTGTTTCCCTGGAAATGAATTCCCTTTTTTTTTTTAGGTTGCTTGCTGCTATTGAAATCATCAGCAAAACTGCTGTGATGCCAGGTAGGACGAGGATGGGCTCTTCTTTTGCACTCCTATTTTGCTTTTCATTATCCCAGCCCTCTTTTCATTACTGCATCCTCACACAGCTCTTTAGCTCACTCGCAAATAATGAAAATGGGAAAAAATATCTGTGAACTGCAGAGTGCCTTCACCTCCCAGGGAAGCTTCTCAGCACTCAGCAGGATGGGACCTAATCTTATCTTAGATACCGATGTGGTATTTCTGTAGCCTGAGCAGTCCTCCAAATGCCACAAAATTATAGTGTCGCGGAATGGTTTGGGTTGGAAAGGACCTTTAAAGCCCATCCAGTGCCACCCCTGCTATGGACAGGGACACCTCCCACTGGATCAGGGGCTCCAAGCCCCATCCAACCTGCCCTTGAACCCCTCCAGGGATGGGGCAGCCACCTCTGCTTTGGGAAACCTTGGTCAATGCCTCTTCACCCTCACAGCAAAACATTTCCTTCTAAGATCTCATCTCTATCTTCCCTCTTTCAGATTAAACCCATTGACACTCATCCTATTCCTGCACTCCCTGATCCAGAGCCCCTCCCCAGCTTTCCTGCAGCCCCTTTCAGCACTGGAAGCTGCTCTAAGGTCTCCCCAGAGCCTTCTCTTCTCCAGCCTGAACAAGCCCACATCTCTCAGCCTGTCCTCATATGGGAGGTGCTCCAGCCCTCAGATCATCTTCAGCATCCACCTGCTTTCCCTCCAATGATCCTTGGAGAAAAAGTTCTTCAGGCAAAGAAGGGATGGGGCAGCCACCCCTGCTCTGGGCAACCTGTTCCAGGGCCTCACCACCCTCCCAGTAAAACATTTCTGCCCAAGATCTCATCCCAATCTCCCTTCTTGCAGCTGGAAGCCATCCCCCCTTGTCTTATCTCTTCACTCCCTCATAATAAACACTAATATATAACGAAGGAAGTGGTGTTAGTGTTGGCATCCTCCCAAGCTTTATCTCCATTTACTCTGGTCCCTGCAACATTGAAGTGATGCAAGGAAACAGCAAAAGAAATCAACACTTGTGAGTTTCTGTATTTTACGAAATCTTACTATTAGCATCATTTCCCCTTACGTTTTCTGCTGCTGAAATCCTTTGGCTGTTGGAGCAGCCTGAAGTCTTTGGGAAGGCTTGGCTTTTAAAGAGTTGAAAGTAGAGAAATGTATAAAGATGCCTCATTATCATTTTGACAACTTTGTGATCTTGAAAATGAGAGAGGAATGAAAGTTAAATACAACATTTTTGTGTTTTCTGAAAAAGGACACCAGTTTTTACCAAGATGTTACTAGAACTGACATGTTTCCCAAAACAATACAGTGAACAGAATGGTTTTGGTCTAGAAAAATGTGATCAATAGAGGTTACTCCTTCTTGGTCAAGTGTCCTTCATATGTTAACCCATTAGTTCTGTATTACATTTGTACCACCAGATGATATTGAGCCTCTGCAGATGAGGTAGAGCTCGTACTGACAGTGTCTTCAGCTGAAAATAGAGAAACAGTAATGCCCAAGATGTGTTTTTTAGCTTAAACAGCAACATGTCAGTTACAGAAGATTTAATTCATAGTCTTTTGTGAGCTGGTGCTGGAAAGAGGAATTAATTGGGAATTTCTTTTTATATTTTATGGTCCTCATTAAGAAACCATATCCGTGGCTGCTATGAATAAGTTGTGGCTTTATTGATTTCAGTAGAGCAACTTATGTTCTTGTACCTGAGGTGCGGCTGACGTGCTGCTATTGCTGGAACTTGTAATTATTCGTTGTCACTGTTGAATAAGCAATTCTGTCTAAATTTAAGACCGACTGTCTGTTTGATGAAGAAGTGAATCTCTCCAACAGGTGGAATGTGATGGGAAGCAGGTCCCTGCCAACAGTCTTAGCTGAGTTGGGTGGATGAAACCCTTATTGCATGGGATAGGAGCAGCTTGTGAGACTCCAATACCCTTCTGATCATTCTGTTTCCTACTTTGGCACAACAATCTGTTCAAAAAAAAAAAAAAAAGCTTATTTTTGTTCTTTTACGATGGAAACGAACCACTTTGTTCAGCTTAATTCAAAAAAACCTCATTTCTTTTATGCAGAAGTTTGGGACTGACTTGTCAAAAACTTTACAGTGTTTTTGTTTTGAAACCTGGTTTAAGATCTCTCCTTTTGCTCGGTGACTAATTGGGTTTCCTGAAGATGACTTCAAGTGGCAGGTGATCCCAGTAAAGATCAGATTGATTGAGTAATGAATAAACAGGCTGACTAACTCCTTGAGAGGTTTGCTGCTCGTCGGGAGGGCAAACTTGTTACCCTGAAGGCAAGGGGAAAAAATTGAAAAAATAAGTTGACAATAGAGAAATTGACTCTGGCAAAATAATGTTTTTGTTTTAATCCATGCAACAAGTTCTGTAGTCAAGTCATTTATGCTCTGTCAGTGAAAGTCTGTGTGATATTGAAGGTATGAAATTTTGTATTCCAGGCTGGTATAAAGTTGATGGAGAAATGGCTGAATGATCTTATTTGGGTCTTGTGGTTACTTCATAATTCTTTCTGGACTGAAAAAAAAAACCAAAAACCCCAACAAACAACAATTTGTCAATTGTTTAACATCAAATACTCTTAAAAACAACAAAAGGTTGTGCAGACTTCATGAGTTGGAATCTTGGAATCATCAGGTTGGAAGAGACCCACTGGATCATTGAGTCCAACCATTCCCACCAATCTCTAAATAATGTCCCTCAGCACCTCATCCACCTGTCCCTTAAAAACCTCCAGGGAAGGTGACTCAACCACCTCCCTGGGTAGCCTATTCCAATGCCCAATGACCCTTTCCGTGAAAAACTTCCTCCTAATCTCCAGCCTAAATCTCCCCTGGTGGAGCTTGAGGCCATTCCCTCTTGTCCTGTCCCCTGTCACTTGGGAGAAGAGCCCAGCTCCCTCCTCTCTACAACCTCCCCTCAGGTAGCTGGAGAGAGCAATGAGGTCTCCTCTCAGCCTCCTCTTCTCCAGGATAAACACCCCCAGCTCTCTCAGATGTTCCTCATAAGGCCTGTTCTCCAGCCCCTTCACCAGCTTTGTTGCTCTTCTCTGGACTCGCTCCAGAGCCTCAACATCCTTCTTGTGCTGAGGGGCCCACAACTGACCCCAGGATTCAAGGAACGGTCTCACCAGTGCCAAGCCCAGAGGGAGAAGAACCTCCCTGGACCTGCTGGTCACACTGTGTCTGATACAAGCCAGGATGTCATTGGCCTTCTTGGCCACCTGGGCCACTGCTGGCTCAAGTTCAGTCGCTGTCAACCAACAATTTACTACCATAAATATTTTTATGTCTTATTCCCTAACTTAAAATCAGCCAAGGACTGAAAGGCTGCTGTGTGAGTCAGCTTGCAGTGCCGAGGAAACCCAGGGTGTTTGCAGGAGGCTTTCTGGTAAGCTCAGTTTAGAATCTAATCCCTTAGAATCTAAGCACAGCCACTTGGACGATGGGAATAGAGTATTTTGGGAAACTGTGTATAATTTAAGCATTTCAGATTCAGTGCTCAAGCATGAAGGTCCCTGAAGGTCTTCTCTTTCTGAGATCGTCAGAAAAGTTCATCTGAAACTGGGAAATTAAATGAACTTAACGTGTATGGGACAATTTCTGGTTGGTGTCTCATGAAGATACATTGAGCATTAACCTACAGAGTGTGAATTCATGTTATTCGAAGTACTGGAGCCCTGGTTCTCTTTCCAAAAAGCCTTCTTGTAGGTGTGTGGGTTGGGATTCAGCAACTTTTCCAGTCCTTAGGCAAAGATGACTCTTTCCTTGCATATTTTATACCTTGTTCGTTTGCTGCTTGTCAGGATTCTTGGGGGAGTTGGCTCTTCCACTGCAGCGTCGCTGGTTAGTTTGAATCATGACTTTTTCAGCTTTATTATGCTTCAGGCGGAAAAAGGAAGATGGATGCAGACAGATTAGATTGGTTTGGTTCTTCAGGAGGTGCCGCTGGCTGTGGTGGCCGGTGTCTGGCTGTGCTGGTAGGTCAGGCTTCTATTTTCAAAAGCAGTTTTGTTAGCAAATCCGCTTTGTGATCGAAATTGGGATGAGTTATTTTCTGTTCTGAGACCTGACCCGGTTGTCACTCGCAATGGAAACTAAACCCCAATGGCTCTGCAGGTGCGGCAGCAAATTTTAACCAGGGGATTGTGCGTCTTGCAGGTCACACGAATGTGTCAGAGGCTTGTTATGACTATACCTTTCCCTGTTCCAGCAGAGGGATGAGGTGCAGGGACCCTCAACGAAGGCTTCGGCGCTTCTTGCTCGTAGCAAAATCCAGTGTCAGAAATGGCTCAGAAACCTCTGATTTGGATCAGACGTGATGGATGACAAAGTGTGTCTTGGGGTTAACCTGCCACCTCTCTGGGCCAGCAGAAATAACCTGTGATAGATGGATTTCTCGAGCCTGTCTTCCTGCCCTCTGCAAAAGCTGTTGGGCTGGCGCAGTCCAGACAGTTTCCAGGAATACCTGGGACTGCCTGCAGTGCCAGGTCTCTTCAGGATTTGATGCTTATTATTCATCGTCCTTTGTTCTGTTGAGATGAATGCGGCTTCCTCAACCCTCCTGCTTTTCAAGGCGTCTCTCCTTTCTCTTCCTTGCCCTGTTTTTCCTGGTGTGTGCTACTTCTCTGAGCTCCTCTATTAAAGCTGAGCGGTGCTGGGAACAGCCAGGGCAAAGGGGAGAGAAGTGTGGGCAGGAGGCGGCTGTGAATCATGCAGAAAGTAGAAGAAAAAGCTGGTTATTTACATGAAACTCCTATTTTCCATCGTATTAGAGACAGGCCTGTTTCTCCTTTTGCCAGCCAGCCAGTAGCGAGGGAATCCCGCTGATTCCACCTAAACCTTTGTTGCTCATTTGTGATACGAAGCTGTTCCTCAGAATGCCTGAACCCAGAAGAACACATAGTGTTTAATCTTTGTTACAAACAACAGAATTTCCGCTCTCTGGTGCACATTGAACTACATTAGCTCCAAACTTCTTTTAAATGTTTGGTATGGTGGAGAAAGCTGGTTTCCCTTTCATCTCAGCTGAGGCTTTTGTTACTCCAGGCACTGTCTAAACCTGCCTCTGCCCTTAGGATCTTAATTTAATGTGGTTTGGTTTTTTTTTTCCTGTTTGTCATAAATCTGCAAACAGGTTTTTCATAGAATCATAGAACAACCAGGTTGGAAGAGACCCACCGGATCACCGAGTCCAACCATTCCTATCAAACACCAAACAAAGTCCCTCAGGACCTCAACCACCCATCCCTTAAACACCTCCAGGGAAGGTGAATCAACCACCTCCCTGGGCAGCCTATTCCAATGCCCAATTACCCTTTCCGTGAAAGTCCAGTGTGGAGGATGATCTAGCTCAAATTTATTTATCTTAGCAAAGAGGGTTTAGTATTTGATAGGATTTTGCCCATATTAAAAGTGGAAAATGAAGTAGAAACACAGAAAACGATTTGTCACATGTCAAGCAATACCTGCGGCTCCTGGTCCTTTAAGCACAGTGCCAGACCAGCATCCTGGGGAAAGAACAACTGTGGAGGAGAGAGGAGGTCACGTCAAGGTTTTCTCTTCTGGGTGTTCATCAAAGCAGAGTTTAAATTTGGAGTTTTATTTCGGTCAGTGCCGTTTTCTCTACAACCCATCTACTAAATAGGTTGTTGTATTCTGTCAGGAAAACACATTGTTGTCATTGCCCAAATGATTCTCAACAATCAATATTATCTTTTCTAGGGGGAATAATAATAAGATTTTGTGAATGTCTGGAGCCAAAGTGATTTTCAGCGCTTATCTACGCTTTGTTTTCTCTCATCCTGAAGGAAATTCACTCACTCTTTACTAGTGAACCAAATTGATCCATAAACATTTCATTACCAGTAAACATGTTGCTACTTCCATCAAGTGCTTTATTTCGATGATGTTAATTGCATCCAAAGTCGAACATGGGGATGGCAGATAATGAAACCAGTGTTGCTATTAACAGACAAAAATTGGAAAGTGTATTTTCTTCCTACTTTTTTTTTTTTTAAGTAGTTTTTCTGGCTATCATAACAATCTCCTGTGTCACTTTTCAGCTCAACAAATCCTGTATAATTTTTTTAACACTAAGTAGCATAGGTCAGGTGAGTGATTCCATAGAGAGGAGTTTAATATTTTGGCTTTCCCTCTGGCAGACACAGAAGAGAAGCTCTGATCTTTTCCTGAGGGACATGGTTTAGTGTTTGATAAGAATGGTTGGACTTGATGATCCGATGGGTCCCTTCCAACCTGGTTGTTCTATGATTCTATGATCTCCCACCACCTGGACACGTGCCCTTACTACAAAGGTTTGTATAAAAGGAGCCATCACTACCACCTCCGTTGCACCTTGACAAGAAGTGTCCACTGGGGCATTGTATGAAGAGAACATCCCTCCATGCATGTGTGGTGGGTTTGCTGTAAGAACTTGCTGGCAGAGAAATCCTTATTACATCTAAACAAACTTGAACATCCCCAGGGAGGTGGTTGATTCACCTTCCCTGGAGGGGTTTAAGGGACGGGTGGACGAGGTGCTGAGGGACATGGGTTAGTGATTGATGGGAATGGTTGGACTCGATGATCCGATGGGTCTCTTCCAACCTGGTGATTCTATGATCCCTCTCAGCCCTTCAGCTCAGGAGGCTTTGCCAACCTCATCACACTCTCCCCACAGAGGAGCTGAGCAGGGAGTGCAGGTTGGCAGATCATAGAATCATGAATGTCCTGAGTTGGAAGGGACCCACAAGGATCGTTGAGTCCAACTCCCGTCCCTGCAAAGGACACCCCATCATTCACACTGTGTAGCTGAGGGTGTTGGCTACAAAATCTCCCTCGTTTTCATAGAATCATAGAATCACCAGGTTGAAAGAGACCCACTGGATCATCAAGTCCAACGATTATCATCAATCACTAACCCATGTCCCTCAGCACCTCCTCCACCTGTCCCTTAAACCCCTCCAGGGAAGATGAATCAACCCCGTCCCTGCGTAGCCTGTCCCAGTGCTCTATCACCCTTTCTGTGAAAAAAATTTTTCCTAATGTCCAGCCTAAATCTACTCTGATGGAGCTTGAGGCCATTCCCTCTCATCCTGTCCCCTGTCCCTTGGGAGAAGAGCCCAGCACCTTCCTCTCTACAACCTCCTCTCAGGTAGTTATAGAGAGCAATGAGGTCTCCCCTCAGCCTCCTCTGTCATGTAAAGGAAATACTGTCCCCGGGGCTTGCAGCACAGATATGAAGAGAGGAATCCAGGCTCAGTTATATCTGCTGTATGTGGACAGCTTCAGTGAAGCTCCATCCACAGCATCTCTCTTTCTCTAAGAGATGATTTTCTCTTCGCCCTAACTGAGGTGAAATCAACCAGGTTTTCACTGTTGCTTATACACACATATGAGGGACATGGGTTAGTGTTTGATAGGAATGGTTGGACTCGATGATCCAGTGGGTCTCTTCCAACCTGATTATTCTATGATAGGCAGTTATACATTCAATGCTCATTTGTATACTTAATTAGCAGAACATTATGCGCCCAAGATGTATCAGATTGTTAAGTCAGGCTAGGGCAGCCCTTGTGCTCGCAGTAGTTCGCGCTAATTTGCAGTTGCTGAACCACAGGAGCAGAGAGGTGTAAATGAGCACAGAGAGATCACAGAACTTTCGGACCCAGGCAAGGGCAGAGGCTGGAGCGGAGCCCAGGAGCTCTGACCTTCTGCCTTTTAGCAGGACAGGGCGTTGCATTCAATAACCCCACTTTGGCCACAGTGAAAGGGCAAAGGGCTTTATAAACTCACTGACTGCCAGCTCAGTGATACCTTAGAATCATAGAATAACCAGGTTGGAAGAGACCCACTGGATCATTGAGTCCAACCATTCCCATCAATCACTAACCCATGTCTCTCAGCACCTCGTCCACCTGTCCCTTAAACCCCTCCAGGGAAGGCGACTCAATCCCCTCCTTGGGCAGCCTATTCCAATGCCCAATGAACCTTGAAAAGTGCTTAGGTGGTACACTGAATTGGAACATATTTAGGAACATATGTTCCTGTTCTCTCTAATTCAATTAATTTTTTTTTTGTTATTTTTAGTATCATAGAATCATAGAACAACCAGGTTGGAAGAGACCCATCGGATCATCAAGTCCAACCATTCTTATCAAACACTAAACCATGTCCCTCAGCACCTCAACTACCTGTGCCTTAAACACCCTCAGGGAAGGTGAAGGTATCTTTCTTATCTTCCTCTTTCTTCTTTAAATAAACAACAGGACTCCAAATCACCATTTCCTCTGCATAAATCTCACCGATAGCTGCTAAAAAATCTCATTTGCTCACCTTTCCTCAACCCATTAGTATAGAAAACATATTACAAAATGCAATTAAAACCATGTCAAGATAATCTTAAGAGCACGACAGTAAAGTCTTGGATGTGGTATTCCCCATTGGCAATAGAATTAATTTAAACTCCGAATCAGATTCTTAGAGCCTTCATTTGTTTCATCATAATCTCAGGCACTCCTTTAAGATCAGCACAAAATCTATAGGAGCTTAAACCCATTTTCTGCTCAATTTCTAGGCTAGAACTTCAATAAGTTAATTGAACTCGTCAGCTCAGAGATCGTCATCGTAGCAGCATAACAGAAAAAGTTATGTCTGGACCAACAGATGCATCAATGGGTCTCAGTTCTTTTAAGACAGCTGAAGATTAAGACTCTTGGCTAGATCAAATACACTACATTAGCAATAATGACATATTTTAGGCTTTTTCAACCTATATCCACAGCCCAGTCCTCTCAACACTGTAGATAAAGCTGCCTCATTAGACAGTCCTCCATACAAAGGCTTAGAATACTTCAAGTTTTCATCTTCCTCATACCTTTAAGCCGAAAAAAGAGAGATATCTTATTAAAAAAAAAAAAAAGAAAAAGGAAGTATTTCAGCTATTCACTGCAACACCTGAGAGGATTTTGCACATGACTTACAAAGACCATAAAGAATTCTTAAAGAACCAGCAGTTGAATAAAAAGTCAGCCTCTTGAAAAGATTTTTTTATGGGGAAAATATCAAATCCTATTTTTTATACTTGAAAATGCTTCAGAAGACTTATTGCCTAACCCATCCATCCACAAAGAAATAAAACTCTATTTCATCCGAAGACGAATTTTGGGCGTTATCTATGTTTTGTCATCATCTCTACAGATGATCCTTAGGTGCTCCATTATTTTATATGCAGCCGTTAACCCCAAAAGTGCCAACCCTTCATCATGTCGAAAGGCAATGCTTGTGCCAAGCCTGGTGAGACATTTTAGTTGGTTCCAGGGCAAATTCTTAAACTTCAAATTGCTGATTTCATTACTTTTCGAAGAGCAGGTACAGATACACTGAGTTTACTTCATGCTTTGTGTTGGTTAGCTGCCCCCAAGAGGCAGCTCTGAGGTTTCTAATTCCATCTCGAACAGCATCCCTCCCGCACTTAATGTGTGGAGGGACTTCTTGGAGTCCACGGGAGCAGAGTTCACTGCATTGAAGGGACGGAAGAGGCGAAAGAGAAGGAGATAATTAACATTCTCCAAACCGCACAACAGGATTGGTAGTAGAAATAGGGAAGGAATCAAACTCTGACTAGCTGAGAGCTGAGAGCTGCTCTATTCCCTTCAGCAGGGTCCCCTGGAGACCACCTTCCATCAGGTACAAACAGGCTTCTAATCAGCTTCCTTAATTTCAATTGTCATTTACCTCGGGGGGATAAAGACTTCACTTAAAACTACATCCCATCGCCTTCTCATTAGTCATCAAAGTATTTATATCCCTCTTGTACATTTTATTCCATTAGGAGAGTTATAAAGAAATAAATTAGAATCACAACACATCTCCGGCTTATTCTGAAAGAGACTGTTAGCACTTGACTCACCTACTTACATGTCAATTTAGCGTTCTTAGGTGGATTTAAATTGAGTCAAGACTGATCTGCTTAAGACAGAATCTGCATCTGCCTCCCCCAACACTTGAAAGGATTAGGATAAAAAAAAAAAAAAAAGAAAGTCAAATATTGCTAGGGAACATTCAAGAATTCAGAGCACGACAGGTTCATTCCCCTGCCTCATTCACCAAATTGGAGTGTTGCCCAAGCACGGAATGAGTTTTTAGTGCTGTAAATCTCACTCTTCTGAACAAGCCACCTTGCCCAAGCTTCTTGTGAAAGGGGAGGCTCCAGGCATCCTCCTGAATATCCTGCTCCTTGAAACTGCTCCGCAGGAACGCACATTTCTAGCAAGCAACCACTTTCATCATTCCAGGCTGTTATTTTCTTAATATGAACTGTCCGAATCTTGCAATCAAACAGTAGCCAAGGAATAAGAGGGATGTGCCATCTCACCACTTGCTCTCCCAGCATGGCAGCACCGTGGGCGCCAGCAGGTAGCACTTAGGTCTTTGCTGGGAAGAACAGCAGCAGAAATTTGTAAGGAGTGACTGAAGGGGTACTTAGCACCACTCTAAGGCTCCTCCACTCCACTCTTTCCTTTCTTCAGCTCCTCCACATATTTAGTACCAGCCACCAGCACCATTTCTGTGCATTGTCTGGCACGTGTGTGGACGCTTTTGGGTAGTTTCCTATCTTTAGTATCCAGTCATTAATGAGATTCCTGTGTTCAGTTCTGGGCTCCTCACCACAAGAAGGATATTGATGCTCCGGAGCGAGTCCAGAGAAGAGCAACGAAGCTGGTGAAGGGGCTGGAGAACAGGTCTTATGAGGAGTGGCTGAGAGAGCTGGGGGTCTTTAGCCTGGAGAAGAGGAGGCTGAGGGGAGACCTCATTGCTCTCTACAACTACCTGAAAGGAGGTTGTGGAGAGGAGGGTAATGGTCTCTTCTCCCAAGTGTCAGGGGACAGAAGGAGGGGGAATGGCCTCAAGCTCTGCTAGGGGAGATTAAGGCTAGACATTAGGAAAAAAAAATTCACAGAAAGGGTCATTGGGTACTGGAACGGGCTGCCCAGGGAGGTGGTTGATTCACCTTCCCTGGAGGTGGTTAAGGGACGGGTGGACGAGGTGCTGAGGGACATGGTTTAGCGTTTGATAGGAATAGTTGGACTTGATGATCCAATGGGTCTCTTCCAACCTGGTTGTTCTATGATTCTATGATTCCTGAGAGCAGTGACTTTGTATGCAGTTCTTTTGATGTCAGCGTGACCACTACTATAGATATAAACTCTGTATTTAATCCACATTACCAGCCAGTTATTCCAGCTTCTTTAAATTCTGAGCATCCGTCATTCAGAAATGCCCAAGAAAGTAGGGGTAACATAGAATCATAGAACAACCAGGTTGGAAGGGACTCATCGGATCATCGAGTCCAACCATACATCTCCAAACCCAGCTAATAACTATGTAATTGCATTTTTTTTTAATAAAATGCCCCAACAGAGAAGCCTTATGAGAACAATTTTTCAAGCATACCCAACAATATCCCAATCCAGGCTCTCGCTCTAATTCTGATGCACAGTCAGTGTTAAAAGTTGGTCTAGATGTTTAATTATCTGACAAAAAAAAAGTCTGAGCAAATCCATTTCCACCTGTTTCTACAAAGCAGGATTTCTCCACTGATGTATTATAATAACCTGTGACTGCTGCGCCACTTAAATATAAGACTATCTTTATCTCTGATCTCTATCCAGGTCTCGCAAAGCACAGAGGAGCTGACATTCAGCTGACTGAGGTGATGCTCAATGCCTCAAAACCAATCCTGCCTGGTCTCAGGATGACAGTAGCACTGCACAAGTTTGTCAAACACCTTTTGTCACCGGCTGCATTGCCTCCTTAGGACTATTCTCTCCAAAATGAGAGGTTTTAGTAGCAAAGCAGAATATTAAATATTAAAACTGATAGCAAAGCAGGCAGAATGCAGGCATTCAGGTACAAGCAATCACCACAAACTCAGAAATGTAACATCTTCGGAGGAGAAAAGCCAGCTGCCCCATCTCCTTGGGATGCATCAATTCAGTAATTAGGTGTATTAAGAGCTGTGTCTGCCGCGTTTCACTCGTTTCCACAGACGAGTGGAAGTTACATTTATAAGTCATTAAGCCAAAATAAAATCTTTGCTGGGCCTAATTAATTTAAATATTCATGGAAACAGGATAGCAGGGGGAAGTGTTGTTCTTAATCAAAACAGACATCACAGTTTTATAATGCAAATTGCTCTTTCTTAGGTGGACAATGCCAAGCACCTACAATAAAAGGGAGCAGAACATCAATGATAAGCTCACAAAAAAATGCAGCTAAAGAGGATGCATGTTGTCCTTTGCCTCTTGAACAGAAGGGGGAATTTGCAGATCCAAACACACACTTAATAATGTCATGCCTAACAGAGTAGTTACTTCCAGGGTAATTTATCACAATTTCCTCGAGCTGAATGCAACATCACCCCCTTCCCATCCTCAGAAAGACAAGCCTGCTTTCTAGAAGGAGTTATTCATTTGTGTCTCAAGGCTTCAGTACTTTCATAGCTCCGTAACTGTTCTCTTTCAGTGTGGGGCCCTGGTTCTAATTGACAAAAGACATTTAGCAAACCCCCTTCCTCGTGAATCACATTGTGGACTGTGGTGTTAAAAAAGCTTCAGCCCAGACCCGTCGCTCCCACACCTCGACTGAGCTGGTTCACAGCCCTTTGCTGCAACACGTCCTTGTGGGATAGTCCACAAGCAAGTTACCTCTATCACTAGATAGGAATGGTTGGACTCAATGATCCAGTGGGTCTCTTCCAACCTGGTGATTCTATGATTCTATGATTTCATTACCCAAGACCTTTTCCTATGGCAGCAGTCAGACCATGACTAGCCCCTCACTATCCACACAGTGTGCCCAGGTGGCCAAGAAGGCCAAGGGCATCTTGGCTTGGATCAGACACAGTGCGGCAAGCAGGGACAGGGAGGTTCTTTTCCCTCTGGACTCGGCACTGGGGAGACCAAACATCAAATCCTGTGTTCAGTTCTGGCCCCTCAGCACAAGAAGGATGTTGAGGCTCTGGAGTGAGTCCAGAGAAGAGCAACGAGGCTGGTGAAGGGGCTGGAGAACAACAGGAGTGTCAGAGAGAGCTGGGGGTGTTTATCCTGGAGAAGAGGAGGCTGAGGGGAGACCTCAGTGCTGTGATTCTCTGCACAGGCTTGTTGGGCAAAGGCAGGGGCTGTTAGAGTTGCCTTGTAATGGTTTTTAAAGGATTTATGTCTTAGCCCTTCTCTGTTTGCTCCCCAAGTATGAGGCATTTCCTCTCTAGCAGGGAAAATGTGAATTCCCTGGAGCAAGGCACTGTGCAAACTCATCAGCTTTGCTATTTAGATTATTACCTTCTTACACGAGTTCTTTACAAGGAGCCCGTGTATTATCAGAAGCTCTTGTTCTGTTAGTTAGTGCTGTCAAAGAAGAGTGGATGGGCGTAATTACCCAGTAGTTCTGAACTGGTGAAATGGATAATGAAAAGTGCTACTGACATAGGCTTTGCATGCCATTAAAAAAATTAAGATAATGATTCAACATCCAGAGTTTCACCTGCTCGGCTGGTAGCAGCTCTTTCTCTGTCATCTCCCTGACTACATTCAGCGCTGCCCTGAGCCAGCGGCTGTTTCAGCGTCATCTTCGTGACAGCAATTGGTGCCACCAGCAAAAATACCCTCTGTGAGGCAGCCACGCGATAATGGAAAATTCCCTCCTGGCATCAGCTAACAAGAGACCAGCTTGTCCATTGAAGAGAGGGGATTTGTGATATCTGAAAGTCTTGTTACGCGGTGTGAGAGTGCAGAGTTTCAATATGACAGTTCAGGGTGGGTTTGTTTGCTCTATAAAAGCTGTCTCCTTTTGCGATTTTAACTGGATTTGCTACAGTGAGTCCAGAGGAGGCCACAAAGATGATCCAAGGGCTGGAGAACCTCCTGTATGAGGCCAGGCTGAGAGAGTTTGGAGACTTCTCCAGGCTGAACAACCCAAGGAGACCTTAGAGCAACTTCCAGTGCTGAAAGGGGCTCCAGGAAAGCTGGGGAGGGGCTCTGGATCAGGGAAGGCTGGGATAGGATGAGGAAGAATTGTTTTAAGCTTCAAGAGGGGAGATTGAGATGAGATCTTGGGCAGAAATGTTTCCTGTGAGGGTGAGGAGGCCCTGGCCCAGGTTGCCCAGAGCAGGGGTGGCTACCCCATCCCTGGAGGGGTTCAAGGGCAGGTTGGATGGGGCTTGGAGCCCCTGATGCACAGGGAGGTGTCCCTGCCCCTGACAGGGGTGGGACTGGATGGGCTTTAAAGGTCCTTTCCAATTCACACAATTCTGGGATTCTATCATTACACTTACACCTGCTCATGGTAGCAAAAGAAGAATGGCTGTCATGGACAAGGCTCTATGTCTAACAAGCCCAAGGTCACTATAGTGGTCATGGTGGATGCTTAGAAAACTCACACAGGAAAGGGAGAAATAACCATCTTTCTTATCATATGCTTTCCAAATTTCCACGGAAACAGCAATTTGTAGATTTTCCAAGCCAGAAGAACTTACATTATCATCTTTGTTTATTGGTCCCTAGAGGCTGCTCTTTCCTGTATCTTATTTTCTCTCTGAACTCAATCAAAATTTTGCGCTCGAAATCTCCCTGTGGCAATGAGTTCCACCACTGGGTAGCATGCTGTAGGTTTAAAAAAAAAAATAGCCTAAAACATCCTTTTAGTGGTTTTTTTTTTTTTTTCCTTTTAACTGATGAGTTTTAAAAGACCACTACAGGATACCCTGCAGATGCTTTTAAGTTTGAAAGAGGAGTAAGTGGCAAATCATCATTCCTACCTGTCGGCTGAATGTGAGTTGCTTCGGTCCTGACTTGGTTTCCGCTATCAAGAAACTGCACTGATGTAATTTTTCCCTAAGTACCACCTTGTCCATCAAAAAGAGCCGATATTGGACCAATTTGTACTGTTGCATCACAACAACACTGTTCTCACCACAAGAAGGATGTTGAGGCTCTGGAGCAAGTCCAGAGAAGAGCAACAAAGCTGGGGAAGGGGCTGGAGAACTGACCCTATGAGGAGTGGCTGAGAGAGCTGGGGGTCTTTAGCCTAGAGAAGAGGAGGCTGAGAGGAGACTTCACTGCTCTCTACAACTACCTGAAAGGAGGTTGTAGAGAGGAGGGAGCTGGGCTCTTCTCCCAAGGGACAGGGGACGGGACAAGAGGGAATGGCCTCAAGCTCCACCAGGGGAGATTTAGGCTAGAGATTAGGAGGAAGTTCTTCACAGAAAGGGTCATTGGGCATTAGGCTGCCCAGGGAGGTGGTTGATTCCCCTTCCCTGGAGGGGTTTAAGGGATGGGTAGAAGAGGTGCTGAGGGACATGGGTTAGTGATTGATAGGAATGGTTGGACTTGATGATCCAATGGGTTTCTTCCAACCTGGTTGTTCTATGATTCTACGATCAATACACACCCAGAGCGATTCCATTCACATTGTTAAACTGGGAATTTAACCAAGCACTGGTTCTACTAAAAGCAGATTTTTGCCTAGCAACACACTCGTTTTCTCCCTCCCCAAACCCCTCAGACTTTACATAACAATTCAGTAAGTGCATCTCCTGCTTTAGAGACAGATTATACACGTGTGATGTACCCACCACTGAAATATGGAGACCTCTCCAAAGTTTACAGCATAAAGCAAGTTAAAGTAATAGCACAGCTAAACTGAAACTACCCTTTTCACTAGCCCTTATACTTTTACTGCTGATGGTCACTAGCAGGTGAGGCTATTCCTCTGAATACACAGAGGAATTTTCAAGAAACTGAACCCTGTCAACATGTTTTTCACTGCCTCCTTTACCGGCTCCAAATTCATTATTTCCTGAAGACACCCAAAACAAAAAAAAAACCCCATGTTCCCATAGAATCACAGAACAACCAGGTTGGAAGAGACCCATCGGATCATCGAGTCCAACCATTCCTATCAAACACTATCAAGTGTTCAGGCTAGAGTTTGTGAGATTCTGAGCATCATCCATAGAATTGTTTGGTTGCTAAAGACCTGTGAGATCGCATCCAACCATACCTAAACCAGATCTCTGAACACTTCATCTATCCGTCTTCTAAACACCTCCAGGGATGGTGACCCAACCATCTCTGGGCAGCTGTTCCAGTGCCTAAGGAACCTTTCAGTGAAGAAATATTTCTCTAAAGTCCAATCTAAATCTCTCTCACCACTTGACGAGACTTGACGCCACTTCCTCTTGTCCTAACACTTGTTACTTGGGAGAAGAAACCAACATCCACCTCACTGCAGCCTCCTTTTAGGGAGCTGGAGAGTTTGATGAGGTCTCCCCTCAGCCTCCTCTTCTCCAGGATAAACAATCCCCATTCCCTCTGTCACCTCTCCTAACACTTGTTCTCCAGACCCTTCCTCAGCTTCATTGCCCTTGTCTGGACATGCTCCAGCCTCTCAATGTTGGGTTTTTTTTAGTGAGGGACACAAAACTAAACACAGGAGTCAAGGTGCAGCCTCACCAAGGCCAAGAACAACATCTCTTTCACGTGAGAGATTAAGATGCATAAGCTTCCCTGCACTTAAGTCCAGTGCTGGTCTGTGGTCATTCCTTTGCAGTCTTGTAAAGGGTATATTGACCGTTATGATAAAAATAAAACTAGAATTGAAACTCCCGTAAATCAAGACAAACCCAATGTGAGTCTATGCCCCTGAGCACTTTACATCCAGGAGAAGTGCAAAGCACCTACGGGGATCATCAGACTTACTCATTTAAGAGTTCACTGTATCTATTTATATCCAAAAGACATCACTGGGGAGGTATGTTGGCTCTCAAACTTAAAAAGTCATTTTAGTAGCAATTCCCCCACTAAATATAATGACCGTTACAGAGGTCGTAAGAAGTATTTCCATAAAATATTACCTTCTGCTGACACTGTCCTTTGTCAGTGCCTGGTGGTCAAGTGCCTGGGACTCGTATCAGCATTTCTTCCAGAGGCCCGTTCCTCCTTTGGCTGGTGCTGCAGTGCTGTGACATGACAACCTCATAAAAATTCTAAAGGTCAGGCTTTGAGCTTGAAGGAACACATCAGAAGTAAAACCTGAGCTAAATCACAACCGGCTGCACAAACAAATGGAGGCACAAACGCTCACCGGAACACTAATGCTTAACAGCTGTGTTTCCACCTAAACCCACAAAGCACAACCAAGCCAAGGTGAAGCTGTCTTATGAGATGAACACCTCATATTGTCCTCCTTGTGCATTATGATGGTCTTTTTCAGGAGAGGATGCTGTTGTAGTAGGCAGTTCTTACAGGATAATATGCCTTATATCATGGAATGGTTTGGAAAGGACCTTAAACATCATCCAGTTCCCCACCTGCTATGGGCAGGGACACCTCCCACTGGATCAGGGGTTCCAAGCGCCATCCAACCTGGCCTTGAACCCCTCCAGGGATGGGGCAGCCACCCCTGCTCTGGGCAACCTGTTCCAGGGCCTCCCCACCCTCACAGCAAAACATTTTTTCCTAAGATCTCATCTCAATCTCTCCTTTTTCAGCTGAAAACCATTACACCAGTGCCCTGTAACTCACTCCTTCTACATTAATTTGGCTAGAGGATACTGCTGGTCTCATTTCAGTCTGAAATGCCACTTGAATGCAGGTTTAAGTAAAATCTACTTTTTTTTTCCCCATTGGACTAAGGACAAATTGTCCAGGTGTTTCAACTATCTCAGCAGCACGTTTATTCCGATGCACCAGATTCAGCCTCTACAATATCAAACAGCTTTGAGCTCCCTGTGTACCTTTAGATGGAGGAAAAAGGAAAGTCCTACAAAGTTACAACAACCTCACCACCTTTGCTCCCGTTACTACCTGATCCTTAGTCAAGTGCCCCGAGAGCACATGCCACCTACTGTTGATGAGAAGGATCTGACAATAGGGTAAGTCTCATTATTGCATCCACCACGCGGATCTTCTGCCCTCCAAGGCTCCCAAGGTCAGCCAGGTTCTCCTTGTTGTGGCTCTCCACAGTTTACTTGGCTAAGTCTGAGGATGAGTACAAAGCCACAAAAAGTCTACTGATGGGTGTGTCGTGAGGGCAGGAAACGCTCTGAAATGCCGACTTCTGAGCTGCGACTACCTTTCATAACGTTGACTTTTAGGTTCTCTCTGTAGTGGCCTCTTCAAGGCCCCTTGCCAAGCCTTTTCATCCAAGTCTGACAGTCACATCCGCTTTCTTGGGTGGCTTTGAACACACTGTTGTAATGGAAGGAAAAGCTCGGTTGTTCTGGACCTCGGTTCCGTTTCATTTATTGTGGCTTTAAGAGCAGCGCAGCACCCAGTTTTGTCAGGCAGGTCAGAAGGTTAAGCGAAAGGTCCAAGAAACAAAAAATAACCTCCCCAAGATAGAAATTATTGCTCACAAAGACGCATGGGGGAAAGAAATATTATAGGATAAAACTGGTTACACTTGCTTCAGGGGTAGCAGTGACTTCTTTTAGTACAACTGAAACTATCTGCAGCTGAATCAGTGCTCTAACAGCCAGAAGAAGAGGTGAAACTGTCTTTCAGTGGTGAAAGTGAGGACTGAAAGTCAGCACAACCCAGACATGGCCTCCAACAACAGAGCTTTGCACAAAAATATATAAATAAGAAAACCTTGTTAACAAACCTAAAGATGCCGCATGTTGGGGCAAAGCAAGAAGCATGTTAATTGTCCAGAGTGCCTAATTGGATTTGAAGCCCACAGCAGTTAGCAAGTGAACGTGGTCCCCAGCTCTAAAGTGAACTTATTCCTTCACCTTCTCTCTCTCAATAGTCACATGCTATTAATTCAGGTGCCCAAAACCCCACAAAAAGCCAAGAGACTTATTTCCTATTAGTCCAGACCAGGCAGCTCTCTGCTCGGTGACTTCTTTAAGCATCAGTTTCTCAAGGCTTTGTCACCTGGAGAAGATCAGGTGGAATTTCTAATGCCTGAACATACCCTTCGGGGCACAAGCTGTCCCGTTCTCCTCTTAAACTCTGGTTGCATTGCAAATGGGCAGCACTTACGGAAATCGGGTCATAAGGGTGTCAAACTTCGAGAGGCTGAAAACTCAGAACAGGTTAGACAGAAAGAAGACCACTGTTAAAGGCCTTGAACATCAAGATGAATTAATTACCCCTGGCAAGCCAGAGCTTTTCCATGTTGGGACTGGTTTTACAGCCCCTGAAAGAATCCCCTCTTTTCAGGGTTTATGTGGAAGGCAAGCGGTCATTTTATTCTTTTCATGTCGTTGCAGCATCTCTGTTGAATGTTAATGCTCACAGACGCTCGCTTCTTGCAAGCTTCAGTGAGACTCCGAATGAGAAGGATCAAGAGCTCCTATTCTAGAAGTGACAAGGAATCCAAGTTGGCACAGCAGGGATTACAACCCGAGGCACTGATTTCTACCGTGGAAAACTGCTGGTATTCACAACACGATACTGAAATGAGATGCACAGAGATGGATTTCAAAATCTGTTAGAAACAAGTACAGGAGAGGAAGAACTAGGCAAGAGGGGAGATGAAATTCTCTACCTGCATATAAATGCAGAATTCACCAAGACAACCTTACATAGAGGTTTAACTTTAATCTTGGTGCTGGTGAGGCATGTGCTTCCTCATGGTCAGTGACAGTGAAAGCAAGAAGACAGAAGAAAGGTTCATTCATAAAGAGGAGTTACAGTCAATCCATCTGCTGCCGCTTTGCTGTCCATGCTTGAATAGAAGTGCTCGCATAGGAGAGGATGAAAACCTGTTCACTTCTTGCACTATCGAAGAGCGAAACCATCTGCAGCAGGAGCAGAGCAAGCTTTATTTTTAACTTTTTCTTGTGTTACAACTGCTCAGTTCAAGGGTGGTCAGGGATATTGTCAGACTGACCATACCAGAGCTGGGTATGCATGTTCTCAGATATAATCATAGAATAACCAGGTTGGGAGAGACCCACCGGATCATCGAGTCCAACCATTCCCATCAATTATTAACCCATGTCCCTCAGCACCTCGTCCACACGTCCCTTAAACCCTCCCCAGGGAAGGTGACTCAGCCTCCCATATAGAAGTACGTAGCTGCAGATCCTCCACTATATTTAGACCAGACAAGCCTTATCAGATTGAATTAAATAATAAGGATCCTGAGATGAGCAAGGACTGAGGATTAACCAGCTTCTACCTGTTGTTGATAGGAATAATCCAGGTGAAACATTTCTAACTGCACTATGAGGTGACCCAGTATACTGTTATAACATGGGTGAGCAACAGCATCCATGGAGACAGCAGATTTCAGCACAATGACACCAAATGCTTTTGACAACATTGTTCATGGACAAATGAACAAGGGGAGATTTAGGCTAGACATTAGGAGGAAGTTTTTCACAGAAAGGGTCATTGGGCAGTGGAACAGGCTGCCCAGGGAGGTGGTTGATTCACCTTCCCTGGAGGGGTTTAAGGAACAGGTAGACGAGGTGCTGAGGGACATGGGTTAGTGTTTGAAAGGAATGGTTGGACTCGATGATCTGGTGGGTCTCTTCCAACCTGGTGATTCTATGATTCTACGAAAATGCAAGGCACAAGCAATTTGGCAAATCAAGCCCTTCTGACGGAAAGGAGAAGGTGGCTTTACAGTTATAGAGACCCAGAATAAAGAACACACATAGCCCAGTGACTGCACACGCTTCTTACTGCTGGCAGTGTAGATAAACACACAGAATGAACTTTTGCCTGGCATGCACCTCGTAATCACATGGAAAAAGTCAAAGTCAAGATAACTGATGATATGGAAATGGAAATTTGATTAACATCTTGTATCTTGTTTGACAGCTCAGAGGTCTTTACATTTCCACGGACACAGATAGAAGACATACGACACTTGGAGCCAGTCAACAGTGTTCAGGGAACAATTCTTGTTGCTGGAAAATGTCACTGTTGAAATATGCAGCAGATGCATAAGGATCAGAGTGGTTTGCAAAAGAACTTCAATTCAAGATATAAAGAAACCGAATAGATATTCATTCTCAAATGGAAGACATTTGCAGACACTTTGGTTTAGTCAGTAATTATAGAGCACACAGTCTCCAAATGTGAAAGGCCTTGGCAGTTAATCCCAACACAAACCATGATGCTCCCTCTCCATTTTCAGCTCAGCTTTCTCCACCATCGATAAGAGCAGACAACTCACAGGCCAACAAAAGAGCATACTTCCTATTATTTAACTGAATCCGCTGCACACACAGCTACTCAAATGTATTCTGGATTTTCATACGCTAAAATGGGCCTGAAACCAGAAGAATTGATTCCTCGTTTATAGGAGATCACTGACGTCAACAAACTTAGATACCAAAGACGAACATGGCTCCTGGAATTAAATTTAGATGATATGTTAACAGGCACCAATTTTCCACACTGTGTATTAATAGATTGCTTCTGCCTGCTTACTGAAGCATTCCCGTAGGTGGAGGCAGCAAGATGACAGAAGTGAACTTGACAACATTACCAATATTGTTTGAGCACACACGATGCTTTCTGTGGGCACCTCGAAAGAGCACAGCATGAGGCAGCCAAGACTGTGCTGGCTGGAGTAGGAACTCATTGCGAAAACGATAGAACTTCAAAAATAATAAAAAAAAAAAAAACCCACTCCAATTTCCCAAGAGTTTAAGCGAAGAAGAGAAAAATAAGCACTGCATCGCCATCACCATATTGCCATTTCAGCAGAAGCTTATTTCTCTGACAAGGTAAAATTAATCCATCACAAAAGTATTATTTATCAGTGCTGGGTACATAGATTTGTGCTTATTTGAGAAGCCAGATGAAACATCCCCCTCCCTGGGCAACCTCTGCCACTGTTCAATGATCCTTTCTGTGAAAAAGTTTTTCCTAATGTCCAGCCTGACCCTCCCCTGGTGGAGCTTGAGGCCATTCTCTCTTGTCCTGTCCCCTCTCACTTGGGAGAAGAGCCCAACTCCCTCCTCTCCACAACCTCCTTTCAGGTAGCTGGAGAGAGCAATGAGGTCTCAGGGAAGGAGAGAATAAACAGAGGAGTTTTCCAACGAATGCTCTAGGAAGACACAGACCCTATTTGTTATTTCTACTGGAAAACTAACATTGATTTTTAGCTGGTGCCATTCCAGAACGTTGGCTCTCAGTGTGTGCTGTCTTTTCATGTTAGTGAACCCAGTGCTGCTGCTACACTCCAGACTGACAGCTGTAGGAACAGAGCAAGAAATCAAGAAGTCTCCCCTGTATTCAGAGAAGAATCATAGAATCACCAGGTTGGATCATTGAGTCCAACCATTCCTATCAAACACTAAACCATGTCCCTCAGCACCTCGTCCACCCATCCCTTAAACCCCTCCAGGGAAGGTGAATCAACCACCTCCCTGGGCAGCCTGTTCCAATGCCCAGTGACCCTTTCCGTGAAAAACTTCCCCCTAATCTCCAGCCTAAATCTCCCCTGGCGGAGCTTGAGGCCCTTCCCTCTTGTCCTGTCCCCTGTCCCTTGGGAGAAGAGCCCAGCTCCCTCCTCTCCACAATCTCCTTTCAGGTAGTTGTAGAGAGTAATGAGGTCTCCTCTCAGCCTCCTCTTCTCCAGGCTAAACACCCCCAGCTCTCTCAGCCGTTCCCCATAAGGCCTGGTCTCCAGACCACTCATCCAGCCTTAGATGTGAGGGCGATCTGGCTGCTACATCCGTCACCCCATTGATTGCCAGGGTTGATTTGGCTGATCTGGCTGCCTAGGTGGGTGTTCCCTTCCTCCCTCACCGCTCCATGTGCATCCCTCCCAAAGCTGCGTGCTCGGTCAAAGAGGACGACCTTCCCTGATAGACACAAACTGTTCATTGGTCCAAGAGTATATGGTAGCTGCGCTCCCCTGCTAGAACCTCCAAACAAGAAGGACAGAGGTGATGCAGCAACCTCTCCCATCACACCTCCTCTTCAGGAACCTTTCCCCAGGGCATTTCCCTTTGACACTTTCACTCCTTTTCTGTCCAGAATACTAATAACAGAGCTAATTAGCAGGAAGTGACTTTGATGGGTGATTTGGAGCCTGGTGCAGGTCGTCCCTCAGATGTCAGCAGCAGGCACAAAGGTGAGTTCTCCCCTGAGCACCGGGAGTTTGAAGTGACAACTTCAATTAGTTGGGAATGGCCTGTAGGTCTCCTGCTGAGCTTCTGCGAGAGAGGGGATTTCTTCTTCCTTTCTAAAAGACACATTTGAATGCTCAGGATACCTTGTCCTTCAGCAGAATTTACCTTCAGCCCCTTAGGTAAAGGGTTTAGTGTTTGATAGGAATGGCTGGGGACATGGTTTAGTGTTTTGATAGGAATGGCTGGACTCAATGATCCGATGAGTCTCTTCCAACCTGGTGATTCTATGATTCTATTCTATAGGTGGAGAAAGCAGAGGGAAAGGAGAACCAAATGGGGACTAAAAACCACATTTCAGCGACGACAGCAGCACTGATTTCAGTCATTTGCTTTCTGTAATGGGTTGGGGTGGGATAGTCAAAGAAACGTAACTGTACAATACCTTATTTTGACATCTCAAAATTGTACATTTCTCTTTTAATTCTTCAAATATTTTTTGTTGCGATGCAAAAAAAAAGTAAAAAAAAAATCTAAAAAAAAAATATTTTGATCGATGTGAAAATAAACATTTTGAATCAAAGCAAAGTGTTCGTCTCTTCTGCAACTGCCAGTAAAGCAAAAAGAAGTGTGTGTTTATCTTTGCACTCCTACAGTTCTACTGATGATTAATATCTTGCTGACTTCAGACAGGGTTTTGAAGCCCAATCTAATCAACTTGTGCACAGCCTCTATTTCAGTGTTTCATCTACATTGCTTGGACTACATAGACAACTTTCCAAGGCCAAATGTAGGGGCAAGGCAAACATCTTCCAAAATACATTGAACAGTGCAGAAAAAAAAAGACACATACATTTATATAATTTTTATACAAAATACATAAATTCCTCCCGAAATCTTAGAATCATAGAACCATAGAATCTCCAGGTTCGAAGAGACCCACCGGATCATCAAGTCCAACTATTCCTATCAATCTTGAGAAAACTCTGTGTTGTGCAGAGGCTCCAGACAATCAATGAGGAAGCTCACAGCAGAACTGGGCATCAATCCCCAGATTTATGAACTTCTAAGTCACAAATGAGTCCTAGAAATGAAAAGATTTTTCAAATCTCGCATCTTTGCTTTGAAACTTCCTCTGTAGCTCCAACAGAGAGTCCCATCCTTTCTCCAGAAACCATAAAACCACACAGAAAAGCACTGAAATTACGTTTTTCCCTTCCTGTCATTGAAAGGGAAGTTCAAATCTGCTCACTGCTTTCCCATCAATACCTGTTAGCCTGGTGGGGAAGTAAAAAAAATTAAACCCCAACCATTTGTGTCTTAGCATGGAGAATCATTGCATTTATGGACAAATCTGAACTCCACTCACTGAAGTGCTAAAGGAAAGCTATTCGAGTCTTCCATATGCTCAGCCGGGCGTGATAATCTAGGGAGCACCCACATCACACATGCTCTCCCTGACTCCTCTTCCCTGCCTCCAGCAGATGCTCCAACAGCCACGCATCTGCTGCTGCTTCGCAAGATGTTTTTATATACTTTGGGATTTGAAGGATACTTTCAGTCAAATAAACCTGTCACGGCAGCTGGAAAGCACAGAGGCAGATGAAGATGGGAATGTGAAGCTGAGAGCAAAAGGGAAATCGTTTGTTCCCAGTTCATCTCGGATTTAAAGAGCCTAATCCTGAAGCCTATCCTAATCTTACCCTGAATCATGAGCACAAGTGCTTCACTGGAACCACAATGAAGCATAAAGCCACCTGTTTCTCCTGGCACCAGTCGTTATGAGCTCTGGGAGTTGGTGAGTCGAGTCATTGGATTTAGAATCACAGAAACATTAAGGTTGGAAAAGACCTCAAAGTTCATCCAGTCCAAAAGTCAACCCAATCCCACTATGCCTGCTAAGCCACATCCCAAAGTGCCATGTCTTGCACATTTTTTGAACCCCTCCAGGGATGGAGACTCCACCACTGCCCTGGGTAACACGGTTCAATGCTTCATCACTCTGTCAGTAAAGACATTTTCCCTAATATCCAATCTAAACCTCCCCAAGCACAATTTGAGGCCATTTCCTCTTGTCCCATCCCTTTTTCATAGAATCATAGAACAACTAGGTTGGAAGAGACCCATCGGATCATCGAGTCCAACCATTCCTATCAAACACTACACCATGTCCCTCAGCACCTCGTCTACCTGTGCCTTAAACACCTCCAGGAAAGGTGAATCAACCACCTCCCTGGGCAGCCTGTTCCAATGCCCAATGACCCTTTCTGTGAAAAACCTCCTCCTAATCTCTAGCCTAAATCTCTCCTACTGCAGCTTGAGGCCATTCCCTCTTGTCCTGTCCCCTGTTCCTTGGGAGAAGAGCCCAGCTCCCTCCTCTCTACAACCTCCTTTCAGGTAGTTGGAGAGAGTAATGAGGTCTCCTCTCAGCCTCCTCTTCTCGAGGCTAAACAACCCCCATTCCCTCATCTGCTCCTTGTAATCCTTGTTCTCCATACCCTGAGATTTACCTTTTCTTGCAGAAGAATCTAGAACAGGATCCCTCACCTCTTGGAGCATCAAGTGAATGTGAGAAAACCCCAGAGTTTTTTTTGCTATTACAAATACAGCATTACTATTTCTTTTTTTTTTTTTTTTTTTTTTTTTTAGTTAAAATTCTTCACTGGTACCTCTCACTGCCAGATTTTGCGGTGAATGCAGACGTTTGCTTTGCCCACAGTCTGTTGAGCGTATTCAAACGTTGGCATGCATCTGGCTGGCAGGCTTCTCTTCCACAGGCTCCAGTGCCTCTGTGCCTTGTCAATCCGACTGCGGATGCAAGCTAAGAGCAAATTACCAAAAAGACTCTATCTTATTGCTTAGATTTTTATTTTTCAAACCCACTAACCTTTAGGGGAGAAAAATAATATCAAACTTTAGAATTGGCTATAAAAACCTCTGGTTTCTCAAGTTCCAGGTGTAGCAGAACCCATGCACTTGGATCCCAGCTTCTGTTAAACTCTGTAAAGACTTCTACTGGTTTCTGTGGCAATTTGTGTTTAAGGGACGGGTGGACGAGGTGCTGAGGGACATGGTTTAGAGTTTGAAAGGAATGGTTAAACTCGATGATCCAGTCAGTCTCTTCCAACCTGGTGATTCTATGATTCTATGAATTTGGTCAGATTTCTTGTATGAAAGTTTGAATTTTTGTGTTTTTTTCATTGAGTAAACACTGTAAAGAGCTGTTGCACCAATGGTTATTGCTTCATCAGCTCATCACCTCTACTGGCTCCATCTCTCCGGCCTTTTTCACATGACGTCAAAAAGATTTTTCTCCTGCTTACTCACTGGTGACTTTGATGCCCAAAGGCTACAAAGAGCAGAGAAAGATACTGAGCAAGGAATGAAACAATACACAGACAGAGCTGCTTGCTCAAGCGCGGTGCTTGGAGCCAGAAACAAGTCTTGTTGTCAAAACCAGAAACAAACTGGATGGGAAAGTGCCCATGACCAGATACCGATCCCTTCATGTACCCCTAGATCTTGACTGCTTCGTACCTCTCCCTTCACCCCAGTCCAGCAGAGCTTTTAAACACCCCCAGAGCAGTGATGTCACCCAACAGACCGAAGAGAAAGCAACAAAGAACTAAGCCTTGCTTTTCTCCCTCAAATTGCCAAGATAAAGCATCACCAGGCAGAACACACACTCCAGCTGACACTATAATCAACTTTCAGTTTAGTAGCTTAAAAACTGTATCGCTGCCCTCACCATGTGGCACTGGATTAAAGTCTTTAGCTCTGAGAGCAGGGGCGTCTCATCTCCTCCTGAACCAGTTCCTAAACAACCACATTTCAGCCCAGCATATCAAAGTAAGCCAACATCTGAAGACAGGCTAGATGGCTGGGGACTGGAACATCTCCATGATATACCTGAACACGGTAGCTACTCATCAGCTCAGGGACACGTGTGCGATGACAACTTCAATAGCAAAAACGTGAACTAATTTTTGTGTTCCTATTATTTGACTCAGAAGGTTTTTCAGGGCCATTAGTAATGGGATATGACTAGCGGGACCAGATGAGGCTGCTCTAAAGCTGTGATGAGATGTGCGATCCCAGTAACTGCGGCATTAGACAAGCTGCATGAAATGGCTGTTTCTCCTGGCCTGTCCACGACTGTTCAGAATCATAGAATCATAGAACAACCAGGCTGGAAGAGACCCATCAGATCATCGAGTCAAACCACTCCTATCAAACACTAAACCATGTCCCTCAGGACCTCATCTACCCGTAGTTTATTGTTACTACTCCTCTTTCTACATAGAATGGTTTGTGAAAGGGACCTTAAAGATCATTTAGTTTCAAACCCCTGCCTGGGGCAGGGACACCTCCCACTAGAATAGGCTGAACATATTCCAGTCCTGTTGCAAACACCCTCACTCCCTAACACAGGGGAACGTGTTGACAGGACAAGAGGAAATGGCCTCAAGCTCCGCCAGGTGAGATTTAGGCTAGAGATTAGGAAAAATATTTCACAGAAAAGGTGATTGGGCAGTGGCAGAGGCTGCCCAGAGAGAGGGTTGAGTCACCTTCCCTGGAGGGGTTTAAGGGATGAGTGGACGAGGTGCTGAGGGACGTGGGTTAGTGATTAATGGGAATGGTTGGACTCAATGATCCAGTAGATGTCCTCCAACCTGGCTGTTCTATGATTTCTATGATAATAAAATCATAGAATCATAGAATCACCAGGTTGGAAGAGACCTGTCGGATAAATAAATAGCAAGACCCTTTAAAAAAGTGTTCTACCATTTAAGATACTTGGAGTAAGCTATTTCATCAAAACCAGCGTGTTTGATTGCAGCCTAGGACAAATATTTTTCCTCCTAAGGTTACATCTTCATATCTCACTCAGGTGTCATCTTTCGCCTACCTGCATCCACACACAAGGAGGCTTCAAATCAGGTGACACCTCCTCCCCAGGATCGTCATCCTCGGAGAGATGCTACAATGCAAAACAAAGCTGTCACATCAACTGATAGGCTGCTTTCCAGGCAGTGAGAACGTCAGTTTGACTCTTTGGGATGCTGAATGTCTTCCCCTAGGGCTGGCTGGAAAGAAACTACAAGTCGCATTCCATGAAAAAGAAGTAATGGTTTGCAAATCTTGGGTTTTGTGTTTTTTTTTTTTTTTTTTAATTTTATAGTAAAGCAAAGCAATGCCTTAGCAAAGGGGTTTTAAAAACCTTACCAACCTAACCAGAAGAAGTAGCCTCTCGGTGATTAGAGAAGCCACCTGAAACGACAGGAGGTTTAAGTTAAAATCTATAGGCATATTAAAATCTATAGTTATATTAAGTTAAAATCTATAGTTATATTAAAATCTAGAGTTATATTAAGTTAAAATTCTATCTCATATGTGGGGAAGATGCAAAGCTGAAGCACTGCTGTCCCAAGGGAATGTCCTGTTCCTAACGCTGAGCTATCTGCCCGTATAAACCTATCCTTATACAGTATGGAACAAGCACAGTCAGAACAACTCAGTGTCTTCTTTGACAGTTGGGTACTTAAAGTCCTTCTCTGGGATTTGGGAAGGGAGTGGAGCAGGAGCTGGGTACCCAGCTCTTCCATAGTCCAGGGAATATTCTAACCACCATCAGCTGCTTTGCAGCGACTCTTTCTGCTTCCTACATCAGCTGTAAACTCTGTCAAGAAAAGTTTCCAAGTCATAAACAACAAGCTTGCTTCCAAAGCTTTGGTTTTGAAAGACAAATGCTCTGCTAACAGCAAATTTTCCTAAGAAAACGACCTCCTTAGGTCTCCAAGACAGAGACTGAGATGTGCAGTGTATGCGCACACAGAAGAGAAATACGCTCCCCAAACCCGGGAAAAGACTCAAAGAGCAGCACAAGTAATCACAGGCAAAACACCTACGGTTCCTAGCAGATATATCACAAGTGAGAATCTCAAATTGCTTTGCAAGGGGGAGATTCATAGCCGGGGCGAGGCCACAGTTCCACATTAGTCCCAGAGTTTAACACATCGGCTTTACCCCAGGCACCCCCTTTCCCACCTGAGGATCGCCGTCTACCAAGTTCCACCCACGCCGAGCAGCAGGCAAACATCTCTGCTGCAATTCAAGCGTCATCCAATCCATTGCATAATGAAGACGAGCCCTAGCTGAGGTGCAGTCGACTCCGAGCAAATACTACTGAACACTAACACACTGAGGGCTGGCAGGATGCTCCTGAAGTCCCAGGATATTTCCAAAGCAGAGCCGCGAAGCCTTATTGGCAAGCAAACACCCACTTTGGCACAAAGACATCCAAGTTCCTCTCATCTGATTAGGCCCACTCTCTATTTGCCATCAGTGCTGCAAACCTACAGCACCTCCTCCCTGCACCCACACACATCTGGTCATGAGCATTTTTGCTCCCTAACTACACTTCAGAGAGCAAAGCAAACATTCTAGGGCTCGGGTTTTGGGGCTTCTTTTTGCTATCATCTGTGCATCCCAGCTGCCTTTATCCCACTAAGTGTAGTTGTTCCACATCTGGCAGTGCCCTGCCAGGTATAGAAAACACTACATCAGAGGTAAGCAGCATTCAGCCCCTCGGTTTGGTGCTGGAGGATACATGCAACAAACCTACAGCACTAAATGTCAACTCAAATGAATCACCACTCCAATTCCAAAGGCAGATCTCACGTGTGCAGCCCTTACAGGATCAGAACTTTGCCTACAGCCAAACACAAAGGAAATCTCAGTAGTTATATGCTCATTCTAGCACCTTAGTCCCATAATGGTTGGACTCAATGAGCCAGTGGGTCTCTTCCAACCTGGTTATTCTATGATTCTATGATAACCTTATGACTTGATGCAACCCAGGTCCCTCTTCACTTGGGGATTAAGCCCAGTTAAAGCCAGCAGCAGCTGAAAAGTGCAGTACTGCTGCGTGAATGGGGTAAAAGGCTGTAAGGTTTAAAACCACCACACTGCACAGATGAAACAGTTCAGTTTTAAGCAGAAGGAAGTCACCAGTGTGAACAAAGGCACCTAATTTGTCCTGGGAGGTTTCCCTCAGTCACCACAGGCTGGGATCACAGAATGGTTTGGGTCGGAAGGGACCTCTAAGCCCATCCAGTTCCACCCCTGTCATGGGCAGGGACACCTCCCACTGGATCAGGGGCTCCAAGCCCCATCCAACCTGCCCTTGAACCCCTCCAGGGATGGGGCAGCCACCACCGCTCTGGGAAACCTATTCCAGGGCCTCCTCACCCTCACAGAAAAACATTTTGTCCTAATATCCCATCTCAACCTCCCTTTTCTCAGCTGAAAACCACTCCCTTCATTCTATCTCTGCCCTCCCTGACCCAGAGCCCCTCCCCAGCTTTCCTGGAGCCCCTTTTCTTTACCGGAAGCTGCTCTAAGGTCTCGCCACAGCCTTCTCTTCTCCAGGCTGAACAACCCCAACTCTCTCTCAGACTGTCCTTGAACAGGAGCTGCTCCAGCCCATCTGTGTGGCCTCCTCTGGGATCCCACACATCAATGTCCTTCCTATGCCGAGTCCTCCAGAGCTGAACACAGGGCTCCAGATGAGGTCTCTTGAGAGCCGAGTAGAGGAGCAGAATCGCTTCCCTCAACCCACTGGTCACTCTTCTTTTGATGCAGAAAGCACCACTTCTTTCGGAAGCATCACTTCAAATCTGCACTGGGTCTCAAGTAACTCCTTTCCAAGGGCAGATGGTCAATTGTTTCCTGCTTTCAAGCCTACCGGACAGAATGAGTTAATTGACGACTTAAACCAAGCCTACTTATTACATGATTGGAAAACAATCATGCAGAACACTGCATATCTCATCCCCTGCAGACAAAACACAGGTCCCTGCTAAGTCAATTAACCTGGCAGTTGTTTCTCGGGTACGCGAGGCTTTGCTTACTACAAAGCAAGCAGGAGGACTAAGACAAGGAGTCAGGAAACGCTATTGAAATCAGATTGACTTTGGGGGGTGAATTTATATAGATTAAACCATGTCAAGGGCGCACAAGTCAGGTGAGAGACTGCATGAGAAAACAGGCTGGGGAAGGAGCCAACTGCAGGGCTTTGGCAACCTCCTCTGCTATTCAGACAGGTGAGGGAGGAGAGAAAAGCTTGAGGGTTATGGAAGACTGAAGAGGAGTCAGCAAATTTGCAGAAGTGATTGCTCCTCCTGCTTGTGCGAATAATAATCCTTCAACAAAACTGCCATTGGCTTCAGCAAACGATCTGCTCTTTTCAACACAAGCCATGGGTTTTTTTCACAAAATTATAGAATTGTGAAATAGTTTGGGTTGGAAAGGACCTTAAAGCCCATATAGTTCCAACCTCTGCCATGGGCAGGGACACCTCCCACTGGCTCAGGGGCTCCAAGCCCCATCCAACCTGCCCTTGAACCCCTCCAGGGATGGGGCAGCCACCACTGCTCTGGGCAACCTGTTCCAGGGCCTCCTCACCCTCACACCAAAACATTCCTCGCTAAGATCTCATCTCAGTCTCCCCTCTTGCAGCTGAAAACCCTTCCCTCTCGTTGTATCTGACTGAAACTGGTCACCAGGTTCAGAAGCACTCCAGTTCCACACAGACACACATAACGTGATTGCCGACGTCTCGTTTCCTCAGGAAAGCAGAAGACATGACTATTTTTTTTTCTATGCTTCCTCTCAGTGCGTGGCTCCAGGCAACCCATTCTCCTTCTGTTTATCCATCTGTGAATGTGAGAGGGAGCATCTACCTTCCCCACAGTGACAGATGCTTAATAAATTCGAAGGGTGAAATTCACTCCTTTGCAGACAGCCAAGCACAGGACCCAGAAAGCACTTGCACCCTATTTCGAGGGATTCTGGTGAAGTACAAGCAGTGTGTGCATGTAGCAGCACACCGAGAGGTTACGAATGTGAAATCCTAGTCTACTTCTTAAGTCAAGTGAAGCGGATGCATCTGTTATCATAGAATCATAGAATCATAGAATCACCAGATTGGAAGAGACCCATCGGATCATTGAGTCCAAACATTCCCATCAAACACTAAACCATGTCTCTCAGCACCTCGTCTACCCATCCCTTAAACCCCTCCAGGGAAGGGGAATCAACCACCTCCCTGGGCAGCCTATTCCAATGCCCAATGACCCTTTCTGTGAAAAACCTCCTCCTAATCTCTAGCCTAAACTTACCCTGGTGGAGCTTGAGGCCATTTCCTCTTGTCCTGTCCCCTGTACCTTGGGAGAAGAGCCCAGCTCCCTCCTCTCTACGACCTCCTTTCAGGTAGTTGTAGAGAGTAATGAGGTCTCCTCTCATTTGTGCTCATTAGTCTGAGTTTCCACCATACCTAACACAATCCATCTGGCATTAGTGACCAAAGGCTTTTCTGTAATAGAGCTAATGACACCAAAGACACTAAAACCAAGCTCCAGCTTGAACCTGAGTTTATGCTTCATACTTACTGATCCAGATTTCATAGAACCAAAGAATGGTTTAGGTTGGAAGGGTCCTCAAAGCCCATCCAGTCCCACCCCTGCCATGGGCTGGGACAGTTCCCACTGGCTCAGGGGCTCCAAGCCCCATCCAACCTGCCCTTGAACCCCTCCAGGGATGGGGCAGCCACCCCTGCTCTGGGCAGCCTGGGTCTGGGCCTCCCAAATCTCACACAAACCCCTTTCTTCCTGATATCTCAAGTCCATCTCCCCTCTTTCAGCTGAAAATCATTCCCTCTCATCCTCTCCCTGCATTCCCTGATCCAGAGCTCCTCCCCAGCTTTCCTGGAGCCCCTTTCAGTGCTGTTTGAAGTTTGTTTTACAATATACACAGGCAAATGCTTCCCTCCACACCAACCACTATGTGCTGTACTCTACAGGACTATCGAAACACTTCCCTCCAGAGAGCAGATGCCATATGGGTACGTAGGCTCAATTAGCACCCACTGACAGAGAGCAAGACACTAAAAAAAAATTTCAAATTCTTGGCAAGCTTCAAAATTACTGCATCGATTATGTCACATCACATCTTGTGGCGCCTTAAGTTTTGAGGGTTTTGTGCTGAGAAAGAAAAAAAAAAATCAGAACAGTGATAGAAGAGATTAAAAGGAAAAGATGAAGAAAGCTCTTCAAGAAGCTACCAGGTTGGGAGCAATCAGCAAGCAACGTGGTAGAGAGGATCTTTGCCAGCTTCCCCTGCCACGGGTGGGCAAAGGCCCTTCCCACAGCAGACGTTTTATTACTCACACATCTCTGACTACCCAAACTGATCTTAAAGCACTTTGGCATGTCCCAAGGGTCATTAGAGATGACTTCCTCTCTGCATTAATAATGAAACAGCTCTTAACCAGAATTAAACTAGAGCAGGTTAACAGTATTTGAAAACGGACAAATGTGAAACAGCTAATTTCTTATTCCCTTCTTAGCCACTGGGAGGAATGGGAGAAAAGATGGGAGGGAGCTGGGCTCTTCTCCCAAGTGACAGGGGACAGGACAAGAGGGAATGGGCTCAAGCTCCACCAGGGGAAATTTAGGCTAGAGATTAGGAGGAGGTTTTTCATGGAAAGGGTCATTGGGCATTGGAATAGGCTGCCCAGGGAGGTGGTTGATTCCCCTTCCCTGGAGGGGTTTAAGGGATGGGTAGACGAGGTGCTGAGAGACATGGTTTAGTGTTTGATGGGAATGTTTGGACTCAATGATCCGATGGGTCTCTTCCAACCTGGTGATTCTATGATTCTATGAAACTTGAAAGGTTTTTTTTTTTCTCTTAAGAAGTGCTGAAGAATCTTCAAAACTTCTACAGGAGACAGACAAGAGCAGCACCCTCTCTCCAATTAAAGGATCTGACACCACTTTCAGAGCAGGGCTTCCATGAAAGCTCAGGCAAAATGTGGCTAAGGAAAGCCAGAAACAGTGGCTGGTTTTCCCAAACGGAAAACTGACGGCATTGTGAGGTAGAGGAGCTCATCACGGATGGATGATTCACTAAATTCCTTCTGACTGGGAAGCATACGTGTTTGTGTACCTGCCAGCACATCGCCCAACTCCAGCACACATCTCGCAGCGAGTACCACCTGGCTAAAGCAGATGACCCTTTGCCTCCTGGTAAACGACCATCTGTACCTGCAGACACAGTTATGGACTTCGGTAAAAAAGAGAAAAAAACCTCAAAGAACAACATTTTCCAAGCTCACTGACGTGGTTTCCAAGCTACCTGCAATTTGGAAACCACAGCAGGAGCTTCAAGTGACAGGGGACAGGACAAGAGGGAATGGTCCCAAGCTCCACCAGGGGAGATTTAGGCTGGAGATTAGGAGGAAGTTTTTCACACAGAGGGTCATTGGGCATTGGAATAGGCTGCCCAGGGAGGTGGTTGATTCACCTTCCCTGGAGGTGTTTAAGGCACAGGTGGATGAGGTCTTGAGGGACTTGGTTTAGTGTTTGATAGGAATGGTTGGACTAGAAGATCCGATGGGTCCCTTCCAACCTGGTTGTTCTATGATTCTATGATTCAGTACCTATAAAATCAGAGTAGACTTACGGATGCTCTGGAGCAACTCAGGTCTCTCCATTTCTGTTTGACTAATTCAGCAAGAGTAAATGAAGCCAGTCACTGCAACAACCCAGAAGGTATCAAATTGCTCCTCCACTCATCTGCAATGAGCAGCTTTCCTCCTCCAGAAAGAGGACTCAGTTCTACTCCACAATGTTTTTGCTACAGCATCTATTCCATTAAGGCTCCAACACTAAACACATCTGGAGAAGTGTGAGAATAGGACAGTGACAAAAAAAAAAAAAAAAAAATAACAAAGTTCCCTCCTGTTTCTCTGCCAAGCAAAGGAACTCTTCTCTGGAGTGAGTCCAGAGAAGAGCAACGAAGCTGGTGAAGGGGCTGGAGAACAGGCCCTATGAGGAGCAGCTGAGAGAGCTGGGGGTGTTTAGCCTAGAGAAGAGGAGGCAGAGGGGAGACCTCATTACTCTCTACAACTCCCTGAAAGGAGGTTGTAGAGAGGAGGGAGCTGGGCTCTTCTCCCAAGGGACAGGAGACAGGACGAGAGGGAATGGCCTCAAGCTCCACCAGGGGAGATTTAGGCTAGAGATTAGGAGGAGGTTTTTCACGGAAAGGGTCATTGGGCATTGGAATAGGCTGCCCAGGGAGGTGGTTGATTCACCTTCCCTGGAGGGGTTTAAGGGATGGGTGGATGAGGTTTTGAGGGGCTTGGTTTGGTGTTTGATAGGAATGATTGGACTCGATGATCCGATGGGTCCCTTCCAACCTGGTTGTTCTATGATTCTATGAAGGAAAAAAAGAGGATGAAAGTAGATCCTTCCTGAGGAAAACAAACCTGACTGGGGAAAGAAACTAAAAAAGTTCTGCCTGATCATCTCATGCTGATCCTGCAAGGGTGAGGAGGCACTGGAACAGGTTACCCAGAGCAGTGGTGGCTGCCCCATCCCTGGAGGGTTTCAAGGGCAGGTTGGATGGGGCTTGGAGCCCCTGAGCCAGTGGGAGGTGTCCCTGCCTGTGGCAGGGAGAGTGGAACTAGCTGGGCTTTGAGGCCCCTTCCAACCCAACAGAATTCCATGATTCTATAGTTAACAATACACCAGAATAAACAAGCACCACGCTGATGTGTTAATTGCCTTACAACGACATCGCTGTGTGCCAGCAGGAAGCGAAGCAAGAACTGGGTCAGGGAGAAGCAGCATCCACAACCCTCTGAACAGACCTGCCCTACAGGCAATGCTGCCTGAGCAACCAAGACCTGCCCTTCTGCCCCAGACAGATGTGGAGCATTTAATATCTCTTGAACGGAAACAGCATCAGCAGTAGAGACACATAGCACTGAGTTTATACAGAGAACTGCTCACTAAGGGACATCATGCCTGAAGGTCTCAGTAGAGGCTATTTTAGAGGGTGTTGGGCCCTCCTCGGTTTCATCTCAACTGTTAAATGTGGAGCTCGACTGTGGCCCTGTGGAGAGGCACTTCAAAGCTTTGAGCAAGTTCAGTGCCCCTAGACAGAAGGTGCTGTTAAAACTACAAAGGCTCAACCACTTGTTGCCCCAATACTTGAAGGAAATAGGTGGATACTCACTGATCAAACAGCAACAGGGAGCAATCCATTGCTCTGCTCCTAAAATCACGCTGAGAACCTCTCTCGTACACCTTTATAAGCATGAACTCAAGGGAGAGGATTTGAAGATCAAGGAACAGTCTCACATCTGAAGATGGGGACAAATGACCTTTTCCAGCTTTGATGAAATAGCAAAGGGGAAGCATCCTTGGCTGTTGCGAAGGGAAAAAAAAATTCTACCATGAAGGAAAAAAAAAAAGATTTGTTCGAATAGCTGAGCAGAAGAGCATGTTGCAGAGCTCATTTCCAGAATGTTTTCAGAAACACGCTGCAAAGCCTGTGGCAAGAACTTCAGCCTTCGCTAACACGCCGGCTGGCAGGCTGCGAGCAACCTTCTGCTGCCGTCCTGTTGCTCTCAGAAACACTTCTTTCGCCAGCAAGTTCTACCACCTGATGCTCAGCTTGTTCGCATCCCTTCTTCACCGCTGTCCCTGCTGCTTCATGTATTTGTAGCAAGAAACAGACTTAAAAGGGGGCACAAAAAGGAACAGTTGTTTGCCCCAGAGTGGTGGCTCAGTCTTGATTCGCTGCCAGCTCTTTTGCCCCTTCCCACCTTGGTTCACACACAGCACAGATGTTTAACTGCTGCCTGCTTGCTTGCTCAAGTGCCTTATTGCAGCAGCTGGTCCCCCGAGAGACACCTTCTCCCCCTGGTTCTCCCTTCTGTTACAGGCAGAAAGATGGTTTTCTGCTCCCCTGCCTTCTCACATGGGAATGCCCAAACCCTCCACTTCTCACATTAACTGAAAAGCCTTGAAAAAGAAGGTTATTTTCCTCCGTTTTCTGTCTCTATTTCATTTTTTCATAGAATCATAGAATCACCAGGTTGGAAGAGACCCATCGGATCATCGAGTCCAACCATTCCTATCAAACACTAAACCATGTCCCTCAGCACCTCATCTACCCGTCCCTTAAACACCTCCAGGGAAGGGGAATCAACCCCCTCCCTGGGTAGCCTATTCCAATGCCCAATGACCCTTTCCGTGAAAAGCTTTCTCCTAATCTCTAGCCTAAATCTCCCCTGGTGGAGCTTAAGGCCATTCCCCCTTATCCTGTCCCCTGTCCCTTGGGAGAAGAGCCCAGCTCCCTCCTCTACACAACCTCCTTTCAGGTAGTTGTAGAGAGTAATGAGGTCTCCTCTCAGCCTCCTCTTCTCTAGGCTAAACCCCCCCAGCTCTCTCAGCCGCTCCTCATAGGGTCTGTTCTCCAGTCCCTTCACCAGCCTCGTTGCTCTTCTCTGGACTCGCTCCAGAGCCTCAACATCCTTCTTGTGGTGAGGGGAAATGCCCAGTTCTCTGCCTGTCCTAGTCAGCAGGATACCGAAGCCTTCACCTTATACCTAGTACGAACACCGTAAAGTCCACCAGTATTGTGAGAGGTGGCGAAAAACACTTCCAGTAGATTTCTATGCACTCACATCGAGTAAAATTTAATCAGCGCTGAGGTTCAGCATAACACCAGTTTGCCAATTACTTCTGTAAAGAAGAAGCTATGGGCGACGTAGCAAGGAATAAGAAAAGAAATAGCGTGGTGGTGTCTATGTCGTAGAGCAAGACATGAAGTCCCTGGTTGGGTTTTGATGTCCCTTCTGATGCAAATAATTCTAGGAGATAACTCACCCCTCCCCACGAGGCCAAATCAGAAAGAGGTCAAACTGTGGTATCTAAATGACAGTATATATGATGGAAGCAATTTTCTCTCTTCCCCAGGGGAATATCAACTGAGATACTACAAAGGAACATTGAATTAAGCAGTGATCCAAAAAAACCCACAACTCTCCTGTTCTTCTGCATTAATAACTTCTGGATAAACTGAACTTCTCCGCTGTGCGAAGTCAAATTTAAGTCACACTTCAGAAATATAAAATTTCTCCAATTTTATTAAAATGGAAAAGCAGTCTGTCAGAGGTGTCTTCTCATGACACGCAGTTCTGGGGGGGCTGTATTTTATGTGGATGTAATTATTCCAGTTATTCATCACAGAAACACAAATCCAACCTTCAGCAAGTATCGTAACACAAGATTCATTGAATCCAGCCGATATTAAATATCAACAGGGCTCCATTATCAGTTTTTGTATCTGAACGCTGTAATATCAGCTATTACTCTTTTATATTAAAGTTGTATCTTTGGAAGAGAATTACTTCCCTTGGCAACAATGGTAGATGTTAACTACCTTGAATATTTCAGTCACATATACATTATGTATAAGATTGTGATCTGCTAAACAATAATGGGGAAAACCAGAAAGCGACAAAAAGATTTGCTTTGTGAGAGCTTTCTGTTCTCGGAAGAAAAAAAAAAAAGCACATGCTTTCCAAGGGGAAAAAAAAAATATTTGGAATAACATGTCAAGTCTTTTTCCACCGGGATGTGAGAATCCAATTTAGCATTTCTGAAAGAAGAGCGTTCTACGGAGCAAAACAAAGCATTACGATAAAATGGTTAATGTTATTTGTGTGACAGGAATGCCTGAAGACTCCAAGCTACGCGGTGGTGAATTATGAAAGGCTCTACAGAGGCAAACCAGAAGAGGTCTTTGCCTTTCTCGTGCGGTGGAATCAACTCTGCCCAGCACGGAGGAAAAGAAGCAACACGCACAGATCAAAGGGGAGTACAAAGAGAACTCGAGTTTCTCTGGCTCTTATCTAAAGCACCATCCAATAGGTTACGCTTCCTACTGCTTTCAAGCAACGTATTGATGTATTATTCCCACGTCCAGGATGGTGCGAGTCAGCAGGCCAGACAACCCGAAGCCTGAAACTCTGATTTGGATACTTGTGATCAGGCCTCATGCTGAAGACGCATGCAAATATTATAAATGTCATCGCTTTCCCAGAAAGTAAAGTTACGTAAACCGGCGCTAGCATCAGCTTTAAATTAATGTTTACATTGATAAGTAAATTGAAAATTACATTGCTCGCATGCATTACTCAAGCTAATTCCACAGCCCTATTTGCAAATATTTACAAGGCTTTAATTCAGTCATTTTACTGGATACTTACAAATCATTTGGAAACTACCAGTTTCTGCCAGCTTCATTTTTCATACAGTGAGATCGGGAATTAATGGGTAAGCAAGGCAGCTGAAACTCCCCATCATTTGCTCTTCAATTCACAAGGCAGGAAGGTGGTTATTGATCTCCAGGCTGAATATTCAGCTGTGGTGATAGTTCTGCTGCTGCTGCTCCCTTCAAAGAGCAGATGCTCCTTCCCATTCCTGCCCATTTTTCCGTCTGATCCATTTGTGACTGGACTTACCAATAAACTGGCATCTTAACTGAGAAAGAAGAAGCTACTAAAAAGATTCCTGCCATGCCCAAACGCACCAGCCATTTGCTGTCCTGCCTTTATTGACCTCTACACTTCAACTGCTGCTCTAATTCAAACAAGATATCTCGAAACTTGCAGGTTTGCATTAATCACACTGATATCACAAGGAAGTAAAACACCTAGAATGCTGCAGAAGAGTCAGCGAAGATGTTACTCTTAGGGGTACTGTGCCTAATCCTTCCTGGGACAAGATTAGGATGCCCTTGCTCTCCACAAGTAGTGCTTGACATTTTACACGCTCCAAATGGATTCTCCAAGAGCACTCGTACTGCTCAGTAGAGGTATCTGCATTGCAATCTAGAGTTTCATAGTTTCCACAGAGAACTTTTAACCATACAGATACACTTCAGTTTAGATCAGAGGCAGTCAGAGCTTGTTCAGCTATAAAATGAATATACATATAAATATACATGGTTGGACTCAATGATCTGATGGGTCTCTTCCAACCTGGTTGTTCTATGATTCTATGATTATATCTATCTATCTATATATATATAAAACCCCTTCTATTATCATAGAATCATAGGCATGAATCATGTTGCATCTCTGCATGCAACAGGGAGGAAAATTCCCACTTGCTCTCTCATGTATGGGAACTGAGGATGCTGATTTCCTATAAGTGCCTGGGGCTGGTTCCTCGTGGTCCCCGAGAAAAATATAGAATCATAGAATCACCAGGTTGGAAGAGAGCAACAAGGCTGGTGAAGGGTCTGGAGAACAGGCCCTATGAGGAGCGGCTGTGAGAGCTGGGGGGGTTTAGCCTAGAGAAGAGGAGGCAGAGGGGAGACCTCATTGCTCTCTACAACTACCTGAAAGGAGGTTGTGGAGAGGAGGGAGCTGGGCTCTTCTCCCAAGGGACAGGACGAGAGGGAATGGCCTCAAGCTCCACCAGGGGAGATTTAGGCTAGACATTAGGAGGAAGTTTTTCACGGAAAGGGTCACTGGGCAGTGGCAGAGGCTGCCCAGGGAGGGGGTTGTGCCACCTTCCCTGGAGGTGTTTAAGGGACGGGTGGACGAGGTCCTGAGGGACATGGTTTAATGTTTGATAGGAATGGTTGAACTCAATGATCTGATGGGTCTCTTCCAACCTGGTTGTTCTATGATTCTATTCTATGATTCTATGCGGAGCCCAATACGTTTTATCACCCATCACTTTGTTGCCGCTTTCCTAAGAAACATTTAAAGGTCCCTGTAAACTCATTACCAAGCCTAAAATACGCGAATCCAGGCTGGTGTAAGAACATCCATCATGAATTTTAACGCAAACTAAAAGCCAATATTGAAAAGTCATTTCAAAAGAGCCCAAATCATTTAACGGGAACAACAGAAACAGCACAGGGAAAAAAAAAAAAAAACAACAAAACTGTTGACATTTCCTTTGGTTTCTTTCAGAGCTGAACTCCCAATGACTATTGATCGTTTGTGTTCTTCATAAGTATATATACATTATTTAATACAACTGAACAGTTCGCAAAGCAACTTTCTTGTGCTTTTCAAAGATCGCTGCCTTTTAGAAGGTTGAAACCTCAACTGAAAACCTTGATGCCACGTACGAAGCCTAGAACGCTGCATTTAATCCAGACAAAAGCAAATCCTACATATTTTTCTTAACAGACAGGGTTTATGTTTTAAAAAGCTGACGTTCATTGTGCTCCACTTCTCCCTACAAAAAAAACCAACAAAAAACAAAAAAAAACACCAAACAAAAAAACCCAAAAACAAACCTATTTTTCTTCCCCTTGTTCAAAAAGGACTTGTTCACTTCTCCAGAACTTAATTTCTTGCAAGGCCAAAACTTTCCACACTAGGCCAGCAGCCCTTTTAATTTAGTAACATTGCTCCTACTGCAGCTAGAATAGAAAATTAATTCAGAGAATACACCAAGAAAATTTGCTATACAAGTATCAAATCATCTTCACAGGCAACTCACCCATTGCAGCCTAGAAGGCTTTAATAATATTTACAAATTGTAAAACAAATATAGATGGTTTTGTTGGGAAGAATTCAACTGGGCTGTTGTTATTTAAGCTAAAACAACCACTAGTATTTCAATATAAATATTCATAGCCAGCGTGTCAACAGCCAAGCACCAAATTATTATAGAGTTGAGATTCCCAAGAAATGGGACAAATATAGATCAGAGACACAGGCTGAGGAGCTTGCAGGCTCTCCTGAGGTTTCCCATCAAGGGACCACACAACACCCCAGCCTTGCTCCAACCACTCACGAGCTCCAGGAGACCTGGGAGGCCCCGAAGAGCAAGCTCAGTATATTGAAACATAAAGTATTTGAATGTAAAGACAATCTCCACCCACTGGTGGTACCACACAGCATTCCTTAAAGGCTTTTCTATGCACAACGTGAGACCCAGACTAGTGCTGCAAATATGCTGAAATTCTGAACACAGAAAAAAAGGTAAAAGGTTTTGCTGTTTTCCATGCAGGATATCTACAGTGATTCAATTCAGGCAGCTCCAGAAGGGAAACTGAGGCACAGGGTGCTCAAAAAGCAACCCTAAATACAGAACTCAAAGAAACAGTACTTACAAACTTGATGGATTTGGTCTGTAGAAGGAAAAAAAAGGAGGATAAGATGAAACACTTTACCTAAAAGCATGGATCGCAGTGGCTTTTTACCTTTCCACATTCCATAATCCATCACAGCTATTAACAGGAAGGTGTGTTTTAGCCGCTGCTGAAGATTGATGTGATTAAGTCTCAAGGTCCACTTACTCCCTGAGGAATGACATGCACCTGCGGAAGGGGAATAGGACCCACCTGTTGATCTCAGTAGCAGGATTTCACACACCTGGCAAGCCAAACAGGCACTGCCAACATGACTCTGCATCTAAAGAGACTCCCACACCCCCCAGGCTCTCTCCTGCCCAGCACAGGCAGCTCTGCCTTGCAATTAGCTTTGCAAAGCAAGCAGGAAGAGAAGCTCTGCAGAACGTTCCAGCTGGGGTGAAATACAGAGTTATAGAACCAGCAGGTTGGATGAGACCCACCGGATCATCAAGTCCAACTATTCCTATCAAACACTAACCCATGTCCCTCAGCACCTCGTCCACCCGTCCCTTAAACCCCTCCAGGGAAGGTGACTCAGCCCCCTCCCTGGGTAGCCTCTGCCAGTGCCCAGTGACCCTTTCTGTGAAAATTCATAGAATCATAGAAAAAACAGGTTGGAAGAGACCCATCAGATCATCAAGTCCAACCATTCCTATTAAAGGACTTCTTTTCCTAATGTCCATCCTGAACCTTCCCTGGTGGAGCTTGAGGTCATTCCCTCTCATCCTGTCCCCTGTCCCTTGAGAGAAGAGTCCAGATCCCTCCTCTCCACAACCTCGTTCCCATCTACAAAAAGGGTCGCAGGGAGGATCCAGGGAGCTCCAGGCCTGTCAGTGTGACCTCAGTGCCAGGGAAAGTCATGGAACAGAGGATCTTGAGAGCTATCATGAAGCACATGTAAGAGAACCGGGTGATCAGGTCCAGTCAACGTGGGTTCAGTCAATATCACAACCTTCCTTTGACTTTACTCCCCAGACATCACCTCTGTAAAGGTTCTCTCAAGGTGGAATCAGTAAAAAGTTTCTTCCAGGCAGCAGCGGGACATCGCTGTGAGCCTTCGCTCAGCTTTGCACTCTGTAATAAATATAAAAAGCTGATGCACACAGACCACGTCTTGTTGCTAAGTTCAGGCCTGTGTACATTTTCATGTACTTATTAAGCTCCCTAGTGTGGATACAGACAGAACTGTGCCGCACGCAGCAGATCTGAATGCAAGTACAACCACAGCCTTAACAAGAAGTTCACGCAAGCCAGATTCTGTGCAGCTTCAACGAGCATCCCTTGCTGTCATGTACACCAGGTAATTTTACTCTGAACTTTAAGATGCTGCGGCACGAACTTCTTCGAGCTCATCTACATCTCTATCGACCCATCTTAACTGTCTGTCATTTGCATTATTTATCAAAGCCTGACAGCCCGCACAGCGCTCCACCAAAAACATATGCTAAAGCAGCCAGGCCTTGCCCGGACCAGCTTATAATCTAAAAGATACAAGATGTGACACGAGAGGAGAGCCGGAGAACATCTCTCCAAAGGAACCGGTCAAGACACATTCACTGCTTTACCATTGATAAGCCTAAAAGTGTTATACTAATAATCCAAGACCTGAGGAGAGGTCGGGGATGCTCGCAAGGAGGGGATGGCTCCCTGCGGTGCCTCCTGAAGCTTTACCTGCTGCAGCAGCCAGATTGCAAACCCATTTTCCTTGCCTGAAATACCTGACATTTCCTGGGCGTGCTATCCAGGGCTATCAATCAATAGTTTTTCTTTTGATGGTTATTGCCAGCAGGAGCCTGGTAACGCACCCCAATCACACGAGTCTCACCTGTTGCCATCCCCACTTCGTTCAGTTGCCTAAAGGTTGTTCTTCGTAGTTATGTAGCTACAGAAGTGCAAGTACAATAAGCTGTAATGCATTTAGATAGCTCCATTTAGCTGAAATGCAGTTCTACCTCTCCCGAAGTCTGTTTTCAAGGGGAAAGTCAGAGCAAAACAAAGCTACATATAAGGAAACATAAGGAACATCCCCGAAATAAGGACAAAATTCTTCACAGAAAGGGCACTGGAACAGGTTACCCAGGTAGGGGGTTATTCACCTTCCCTGGAGGGGTTTAAGGGACAGGTGGACGAGGTGCTGAGGGACATGGGTTAGTGACTGATGGGAATGGTTGGACTTGACGATCCGGTGGGTCTCTTCCAACAGGGTGATTCTGTGATTCTATGATACACAGACTGTACCTGAAATTCCTCAAGAGTGTGCAGCTACGATGCCTTTACCCAGAGCCATTTCAGGGGTGGCAATTATGCATCAAAACCTTCATCAAATGTAAATAAAATTAATCAATTAACTGCCAGAAACCTAAAGATGCTAGACTATCCAAATACATAACTACTTACTCTAGTACCATCTTGTTGATAGCAGTTAATATGTTTTATTCTATTTATCCATCTTCACTAGGGCATTAATACAGGCCTAAAGGTTTCTACCAGCCCAGAAATGTGATACATAAAAAACCACTTAACTCTACATTTCAATAAAAATAAAAATTCTTCAACATCAAGGAGGTTTTTTTTGGTTGGATGGGTCTCTGAGCACCCTGATCCAGCAGAAGGTGTCGGTGCCCATGACAGGGGTTGGAAGTGGATGAGCTTCAAGCTTCCTTCCAACCCAAACCATTCTGTGCTGTGATTTTTTATCTGTGTCAACAAGCCCGTAGATAGGGACGCACACGCTACAAGTACAAGTTATTTTAATTTCTACTGTTCCAATATAAACTACATCTTAAACCTCAATGAGTTTAAGCAAAAAGACAGTTATATGCAGATCTACTGGACCAGAATTAATTTCAAGCACTAATTCAAACCTTATTTGCATAGATAAATATAAATGAATATGTATTTGCATCGCAGCAGTTGCAATTCCAGCTCTTTAAAGACAAAGGCCTCCTTATTGTGGTGTATTTGAAGAGTTCCAGGTTTTAGGTGGTTAGTTCTAAGTCTCCGGAAGGAGGTTCCCCATCCCAAAGCCCCACAGAGCAACAGAGCAGCGAGTCAGAAGTTGCTGTCGGTTCCCAAATCAATTCAGTTCTAGACTGAACTACGAATCTGAACACCCAGCAGATCTAGCACATCATCTGAGCCAGCCTGCAAGTCCCTTCCTGCTTGGGCTAGCGCGCAAGTGAACTGTAAATCACCCCCAAAGCACTTGCAGACAAACTGCAAACTAATTAATAGCGGAATTATTGATGCACAGCAAATATTTTGCTAAGAATTTAGCCGAAACTCTGTCACCACTTCACACTTTACAGCACTGATTTATAAATCACTGAACAAACAGTGGCACATCCAATAAATACTTTATGAATGTTTGCCAAGCATTTATCTTACATAATATGGTATAAATACAGTGCAAATACTGCAATGTTGGAGTACGCTGTTTATAAATTACAACCTGCAAACCATCACCTAGAGGCTAGAGAATTGCTTATTCCTTTGCCTAATACAAGGAATTTAAACAGGAATCTGAACCCACACCTGGTGTTGGGTAGCATGAACTACAAGCCTTGCCTCTGATTATTTGCTAGTGGTAGTCTCTACTATGCTCCCGTTCTTGTTATCAGCCGAGTCTGTTTATTCTTCCTCCTGTGCCCTTCTTGAGGCTTTGGAAGAGTCCCTCATAAAAATGCACACTTTGGAGGCTCGTCCACCTGAATTTTAGAGGAGAAAATTTCTAAGAAATCCCACCACTAACTACCAGACATTCCACTTTCCAACACTTCTTACAGTCAATATTCTGTTTACATACTCTTTTGTAAAAAGAATTATTGCGTGGAATGGTTTAGGGTGGAAGGGACCTTAAAGCCCTTCCAGTTCCACCCTGGGCAGGGACACCTCCCACTGGATCAGGGGCTCCCAGTCCCATCCAACCTGGCCTTGAGCCCCTCCAGGGATGGGGCAGCCACCACTGCTCTGGGAAACCTCGGTCAATGCCTCCCCACCCTCACAGCAAACCATTTCTTTCTAAGATCTCATCTCTATCTTCCCTCTTTCAGCTTAAACCCATTGACACTCATCCTCTCCCTGCCCTCTCTGATCCAGAGCCCCTCCCCAGCTTTCCTGGAGCCCCTTTCAGCACTGGAAGCTGCTCTAAGGTTTCTGCGAAGCCTTCTCTTCTCCAGCCTGAACAAGCCCATCTCTCTCAGCCTGTCCTCATACGGGAGGTGCTCAAGCCCTCAGATCATCTTCAGCATCCATCTGCTTTCCCTCAAATGATCCTGGGAGAAAAAGCTCTTCAGACAAAGGTTCCGTTTTTCTTAAATGCTCTAGAGCAGCTAGGACTATGGATCCTGGATTCAGGACTGGGGTCCTGTGTGGGGTAAACACAAATATTAACTTAAACAAGGTGTGATTCATTTTCTGACTACATCTCTTTAGTGCCCAGTGTTCCAGCTCATCTCACCTCACTTCAGGGTATACGTGAGAAATATGGCTAAATCAGAAATGTCTTATAGGTCCACATATATCTAGAGGAAATCACAGATCCTGAGGTTTTAGGAACATGAAGTGCTGTTGTGCTCAGCTTGCCTAACCTCCTGTACCAGCTCATCCAGCCTTTGGCCACTGAGACCACAGGAATGTCTCACGGAAGGTATCAGGCAGATAGAAAAACTCTTTTAGCTGCGAAGGTACCTCTGTGTTCAGCAGGAAGCTGATCTAGATGACCTCCAGAGGACCTTTTCAACCCATGTTTTCCTCCTTTTCTATGATTTCATTTGGCCAGATGTCTAGCTTTAAATGAACAAAATGTCCAAACGTGGTTAAGATCAGTGTTTCCCTGAAAATTCAGTCTGACGAACAAGTCAGAAGGTGGCAACTTAAAACGTATTTTGCTCTAAATTGTTGGGACATGCATTTCTTTTCCAGCCGAACACTAACATCACTGTGTGTCTTTTTTATAGCTCTCAGTCCCAGGAGGACTTTGGAGAAAACGCTTTCTTTTGCCTTCTCGTCAGCCTATCAAGATCCTCTCATTCCTGATGTTCTGAGAACACACTTTTAGCAAATGAGAGTGCTTCAGATCACTGGGGAGTCCAAGGCACTGATTGAAAGTCACCAGCTACCACACTTTTTGTCTTATCAAACTGATTCTCCTTGCCTTTTTAATATGCAAAATATCACCGGGGAGTGACAGGGAAGGGGGAGGGCACAGAGGGCTTTATGACTTTACTGTGTCAAGTTCTGGGCCCCTCAGCACAAGAAGGATGTTGAAGCTCTGGAGTGAGTCCAGGAAAGAACAATGAAGCTGGTGAAGGGGCTGGAGAAGAAGAGGAGCGTCAGAGAGAGCTGGGGGTGTTTAGCCTGGAGAAGAGGAGGCTGAGGAGAGATCTCATTACTCTCTACAACTACCTGAAAGGAGGTTGTAGAGAGGAGGGAGCTGGGCTCTTCTCCCAAGGGACAGGGGACAGGATGAGAGGGAATGGCCTCAAGCTCCACCAGGGGAAATTTAGGCTGGAGATTAGGAGGAAGTTTTTCACGGAAAGGGTCACTGGGCATTGGATTAGGCTGCCCAGGGAGGTGGTTGATTCACCTTCCCTGGAGGGGTTTAAGGCACAGGTAGATGAGGTGCTGAGGGACATGGTTTAGTGTTTGATAGGAATGGTTGGACTCAATGATCCGATGGGTCTCTTCCAACCTGGTGATTCTATGATTCTACAATTCTACCTGGCCAGTTGGCAGCTGATCATCTGTTCCTTGCCCCTGTGGGAGGTAGAGACTCCTCAGTTATTTGAGGCTACGCAGTGTTTCAGCTGCTACGGAGTTTAGAATGACTGTCTTCCTTTTCTGCCCAATTTTGGACACTTCCTAGAAGAAAAAAAAAGAGCCCCCAAATTACTCAAAGAACCATGAATGCATTTAGAAGGTTATTTGTAGCTATTTAGAAAACTAGTCTTACCTGTAGTTCCATCATGCAATAAAAACAAACAAGAAATTATATATACATATTGCTCATTTAATTTTTAAAGTCACCTAAATAATTGCCTGGGGTGATGCATCTTAAAGCCACTGAAGCTCGTCATGCCTTCGAAGCAAGTGGATAACGTTCACATCCATCTCCGCAGCTCATCGAAGACCTCAGAATTGCTGAGCTAGCACTTGGCAGCGACTTCGAGAGAGAGAACCCTTTGATCTGCCTGCTTCAAAAGTCATTTTATTTTTTTTGCCGTGCCAGAATAAGCCTCAGCGCAGTAATGACAAAGGTGTAATGCATCCCCTGACTCCAGTAATGACTGATATAATTCTCTTCTGTAGACTAATTTACTTTAACCTGCCTACATATTATTAAAATGCCAACCACCAGGGCATCAAAGGAAATAATGGGTGTTAAGTACTACAGAAATAATCGCACAAGAAACAACCGAAGGAATAGAATCATGGAATCATAGAATCACCAGGTTGGAAGAGACCTGTCGGATCATCGAGTCCAACCATTCCTATCAAACAATAACCCATGTCCCTCAGGACCTCATCTACCCGTGCCTTAAACACCTCCAGGGAAGGTGAATCAACCACCTCCCTGGGCAGCCTGTTCCAATGCCCAATGACCCTCTGTGTGAAAAACTTCCTCCTAATCTCTAGCCTAAATCTCCCCTGGTGGAGCTTGAGGCCATTCCCTCTCATCCGGTCCCCTGTCCCTTGGGAGAAGAGCCCAGCTCCCTCCTCTCTACAACCTCCCTTCAGGAGTTGCTTTCCTCCTCCACCCACAGCACTGCTCAGGCTGAGCAATGTCAGGATGTCTGACAGAGCTTGATCTAAGCTCATCCCCCAGCCTTTCGCTCCAGTTTCTTTTCATTTCCTACCACTTAATTCTAAATATATTACCTTTGATGCATCAAGTTGGCTTTGTACTTTGTCGAGAGATCGGTGGGAATGGTTGGACTCGATGATCCAATGGGTCTCTTGCAACCTGGTGATTCTATGATCCGAGCAACCCTGCAAGCTGCCTAGTGCATGGAATGTGTGCATCCATACAAATTCCTCTTTGCCTTTCAGAGAAAAATATGCAAGTTTTTCAGGTGAGAAGCACAGAAGAAAATAGAATATCATATATGTGGAAAATATAATAACATCTATGTGATACAAAACTCAGCACTTCCAGAAATTCATTAAGACTTTACCTTATGGCAGAGTGTATTTCTCATAAAAACACCGAAAATAAATACATGAAACAGTCACAACATTAATTTTGTCCTAAACCCCGCTGTGGTATTATTCATTCTCCCATTAAAAACTTCAAACACTTTATGTTTTGATCTGAAATGGTTAACTTCAGCGCAGGGTTTGCATCTGAAAATCCCGACAGAAAAACCCAAAACTACAATTTAGTAATAAAAGGGTTTTTTTGTCCCTCCTTCCCTCCCCCAGGCCCAGTTAGGTGTCCTGATGGAATCACCTCTTCTTACACAAGCCAAATAAATTGAGTTTTGTCAGAATCAGGTTTTTAAACCTCAAAACAATTCCTCGATCTCCTTCTAAGAGGTGAGAGAGACAGGACAAGGCTCTGTTCCCTCACTCCAGCGAGTCCCCAGGTCACACATCCAGAAAAACCATTCAAACAGTAGCTTGGCTGTGGTGTCCCAACCACAAAATAATATGTTTATTTTTTTTTCCACCACTTTTTTTGTTGTTGTTGTTGTTGTCGTCGTCATTTTATTGATAAAAACTACACAAAAACTAACTGATCATAATAATTAATTAAAAAAAAAACAAAACCAAAAAAACCCAACGTTACACATTCTCCTGTGTTTTAGAAATTGTGTCAGCCAGTGAGTTTCACCTCTTGCTTTAAAAGATTTTCCTTCTGATCCGTTTCAAGCACATCACTTCCATTTTGGTTCCCGAACGTCCGTTATTTTTGCTTAACGAGCACTGCTGGACTGGAAATACGAGAGTCGTTACTCCGTGGTAGGTTTTCCCCATTTTTTTTTTTTTTTAGAGCCCAAAAAGTAATTATAGTGTCGACAATGAAGCACAATGAAGATAGTAAAAATCAAAAGCCCCTTCCCTAGTGTACAGCCTGTGTCTTAAATGTACATGCACCCCAGTTTCTTTGTTTCTGCATCAATTGCCAATGTCCTTTTGGTTCAACATAAGCTCTAACGCCCATGTCTGAAGTTTGAAATATTAGCGTTTGACCACGAAAAAAAAAAATCAAAAAAACCCCAAAACTCCAAAAAAAAAAAAGAGAAAATATATATATTTATATTTTGCGTCTTTAAAAAAAACTGAAAATATTAAACCGATCTTTGAAGAGTAATAAACACTTAATAAGGAAACATGGCTGACCCGGCCCACCCAAGCCCTGCCCTCCCCACCCCCTTTTATTTTTACCTGTGGTTCTCCTTCCCTGGAACCGTGCAATGTAGAAAAATCAAATATACAAACAAAACTCTTAATCCATCCCTTTTATGTAGCTAGAGTGAAATCTATTTTTTGTTTTGTTTTTTTTTTTTTTCTCTTTTAATAAGAACTTGACAATCTCTCTTTGATATTTACATTGAGGAATTTGTTTGAAAGTTTAAAGCAAGGAAAATCCTGAAGTTCTCAGTGTGGACTGCGAGACAGCATTTCCACAGTCTGCGGAGTTCGCTCGATCCCCTTCCCTTTGTCTCTGTTGGAACATTTGGAACTGGAATGGTAGGTTTTAGTTTCTTGCCCTGCTGCTCTCTCCCGAGATGAAAGGTCCCTCAAAAGCACTCCCCACTCCGCCCCCTGAAGAAGTCGTCTCCATCGTTAGTTTGGTATTCTCTCAATGTAAATGGCTGGAGCAGCCGAACGTGCGATTGTAGCTATGAAGCTGTGGTCTCGACTGAGTTCCAGGTTGGTTGTCTCAGCCTGCTCCCGGGACATGGTATCGTACCCCTTGTTTACATGGAGAGGCTTGTGAGCTTGGCAGTATCCGATCACCGGCTGGTCGTAACTGTAATAGGGTAAAGTCTTCATGTGGTGAGGAACCTGCACCAGAGAAAAAGAGACGAGAAGAGAGAGACACGTAAATAATGTGCTTGGTCACCTATCATCACAGTGCAGCCTCAACCCTCAGCACCTCTGCGTTCAGAGGGTTGTTTGGGTTGGAAGGGATTTTAAAGGTTACCCAGTTCCACCTCCACTGCCACCTTCCAAGTTGCTCACAGTTTCATCCAACCTTGTTTTGAAGACTTGGGGCATCTATCATAGAATGATAGAACAACCAGGTTGGAAGAGACCCATCGGATCATTGGGTCCAACCATTCCTATCAAACACTAAACCATGTCCCTCAGGACATTGTCTACCCGTCCCTTAAACACCTCCAGGGAAGGTGAATCGACCACCTCCCTGGGCAGCCTGTTCCAATGCCCAATGACCCTCTCTGTGAAAAACTTCCCTGGTGGAGCTTGAGGCCATTCCCTCTTGTCCTGTCCCCTGTCCCTTGGGAGAGGAGGCCTGCTCCCTCCTCTCTACAACCTCCTTTCAGGTAGTTGTAGAGAGTAATGAGGTCTCCTCTCAGCCTCCTCTTCTCTAGGCATAACAACCCCAGCTCTCTCAGCCGCATCCTTATGCCTCCCATATCCACATTCCTCCCATAGTTCTTGCAGGCAAATAAACCTTTGAGGCTTCTAGGCTGCCTGTAGCTCATCCAGATCCCTCAAAAAGTGCTTGCGTTCCTGTTAGTCACTAGGTTCCTACTTGTGAATGGACGTTACATCTGGAATCCCAAGACCTGTTCTGGCCTTTTGCAGCATGCTGAAGCGAGATTAGAATCATAGAATCATAGAACAACCAGGTTGGAAGGGACCCATCGGATCTTCTAGTCCAACCATTCCCATCAAACACTAAATCATGTCCCTCAAGACCTCATCCACCCGTGCCTTAAACACCTCCCTGGGCAGCCTATTCCAATGACCAATCATCCTCTGTGTGAAGAACTTCCTCCTAATCTCTAACCTAAATCTCCCCTGGCGGAGCTTGAGGCCTTTCCCTCTTGTCCTGTCCCCTGTAATTTGGGAGAAGAGACCAGCTCCCTCCTCTCCACAACCTCTTTTCAGGGAGTTGTAGAGAGCAATGAAGTCTCCTCTCAGCCTCCTCTTCTCCAGGATAAACCCCCCCAGCTCTCTCAGATGCTCCTCACAGGGCCTGTTCTCCAGCCCCTTCACCAGCTTCTTTGCTCTTCTCTGGACTCACTCCAGAGCCTCAACATCCTTCTTGTGCTGAGGGGCCCACAACTGAACACAGGATTCAAGGAGCGGCCTCACCAGTGCTGAGCACAGAGGGAGAATCACCTCCCTGGCCCTGCTGGTCACACCATTTCTGATCCAAGCCAGGATGCCATTGGCCTTCTTGGCCACCTGGGCACACTGCTGGCTCATGGTCAGTCACTGTCGACCAACACCCCCAGGTCCCTCTCCTCCTGGCAGTTTTCCAGCCAGGCTTCTCCCAGTCTGTAGCTCTGCATAGGGTTGTTGTGCTTCTGTTAGTTTAGGCGACTCTGCTTGTGGGCACGTTTTCAAAACACTCTCAAGTGCTGAATTCTACCCTTTTTTGGACAATCTGGCTATGAAGGGTGAACTGGAAACTCCTGATTAGAGAATCATTAAGATTGGAAAAGATTCTGTCCAGCCATCAGCCCAACATCACCGTGCTGACTAAACCGTGTCCTGAACTGCCATTTGACATGATTTTGAACACCTCCAGGGACAGAGGCTGCACTACCGCCACGAGCAGCCTGCTCAAGTGCTTCACCACTCTTTCAATAAACAAATTTTTCCTTATACCCAATCAAAACCTCCTGTTGCACAACTTGAGGCATCACTTGTCCCATCACTTGTTACTTGGGAGAAGAGACCAGCACCCACCTAGCTACAACCTCCTTCCAGGGAGCTGTAGAGGGTGATAAATAATACAAACCTTTTAAAAATTGGCTCTTTCCCCAGTGCTTTGAAAGGGTCCAAGCTTTTTCTACGAACCTCAGACCAGCCAGAGCATGTCAAGGACTGGAAAAACCTGCCTGCCAGCATGTGCAGCTTTCAGCACAGCTGGAAAACGTATTTATTTTCTCTGTGACAAATCTGCTTGCCCAAGGTCACGACTTCCTGGGCTCTTTATCTTACAACTTCACCGAGAGAAACGCTATCAAAGAGCCCCAACTGCTGCTGGCTGGAGCCGAGCAGATCCATACCTTCTAAAAGCAGCCATAGATTGGAAAAATCTGCAAGATCTATCCCAGACTTCATCTCTTCTTTATGTAAATATCCAGAAACTGCCAGCTCCCTACCTTCCTTTTTTTCCCCCTATAAACGTTCTATGCTTGCAAATGTTAATCCTACAACTAAATACGACTTATGGCACAACATCAGAAACAAATCTTTACGGATAATCTTTTCACCTGCAAGAGGTGAGCTGATCAAGTAGAAAGAAATACACTCTTAAGGAGAAAAAAAAAACCACAAAACCCAAACCCATAGATTGCAGGAGTTGGAGGCAAGAGTTTATTCTTACACTGCTGGGAAACTTGACCTGGAGATATTCTACACCTACTTCAGTCTTGTAAGAAATACTTTTTACTTTCCCATGCTCAACTTTTTAATGCCAAGCTAATTTATCACAAATTTCCGTTGCATGGCACACTTCACTCAGGAAGGTATAAAAAAAATAGCAAAGGGATTAGGATTAGTTAAGAAGTTTTGCAAGGTTAGAGTTCTTCTTGCATTTCGATCCCCTCAGCAGTTAGATTCCTCCCCTGCTTCTCTCCAGAATGCTGGAGACATTCCAAAACCCTTCCACTAGCTGGAATTCAGCTGAAAATGTCATTTTACGTGACAGCTGAATGGCAAGAATGCAGAAGACAAGCTGCTCGGTAGAATTTGATGGGACAACTGTGTTCACTGGTGGATCAAATTCAGCCACAGTGCAAGAAATTCTCACTCCCTTTGGATACAGTAATATCCATGCCAATTCGCATCAGGGCTTGAATTTGTCCTCAGCCTTTCAGGCAGCTCTTTATGATTCTATAAAAGCCAAGGACTGTTTGTGTTCTGGAGAGTTGAGAGATTGAGGTCCCGACTTTACAGCAATAATACACAGTACATTAACCACCCCACTCCCGCGTGCACGACTATTTGCTTGTTTTCTTCCCTGCTCCAAACAGGAGTCAAAAGGATCAGGATCTCAACAACATCCCAAAACGGTGGATAACAACGCTTCCTTTTCAAATTTTTTCTCAGGAGTTATATGGAATCTCTCACTTTGGTTAAGTCAGGTTCGCATACGTCTGAAATCATAGAATCATAGAATCACCAGGTTGGAAGAGACCCATTGGATCATCGAGTCCAACCATTCCTATCAAACACTAACCCATGTCCCTCAGCACCTTGTCCACCCGTCTCTTAAACCCCTCCAGGGAAGGGGATTCAACCCCCTCCCTGGGCAGCCTCTGCCACTGCCCAATGACCCTTTCTGTGAATCATACTCATAAGGGTCTCTGTGCTCTGTGTGTGGAGAGAAGGTGCATCATCTTTGTCAGTCTGAAAAGTAAAATGGGTTTATAGAATCATTAAGGTTGGAAAAGACCTCCAAGATCATCACGTCCAACCATCAGCACAACACCCCCATGCCTAAACCATGTCCCAGGGATGCTGACTCCACCACTGCCTTGGGCAATGATCACAGAATCATAGAATCATAGAACAACCAGGTTGGAAGAGACCCATCGGATCATCGAGTCCAACCATTCCTATCAAACACTAAACTCTAAACCATGTCCCTCAGGACCTCATCTACCTGTCCCTTAAACATCTCCAGGGAAGGGGAATCAACCCCCTCCCTGGGCAGCCTGTTCCAATGCCCGATGACCCTCTGTGTGAAAAACTTCCTCCTAATCTCCAGCCTAAATCTCCCCTGGTGGAGCTTGAGGCCATTCCCTCTTGTCCTGTCCCCTGTCCCTTGGGAGAAGAGCCCAGCTCCCTCCTTGCTACAATCTCCTTTCAGGTAGCTGTAGAGAGTAATGAGGTCTCCTCTCAGCCTCCTCTTCTCCAGGATAAACACCCCCAGCTCTCTCAGCCGCTCCCCCAGAAGACACATTTTTTACCAGCTAGAACATGGAGTAAGGCTGAGAACTCATCTAGCAGCAAATCAACGGTAAAACGAGGAAAAAGAACTGGTATCTTCTACCACAGTGTCCTTTGCTGCCTCCTCCTGCCACTCTGCTGCCGCTAACCACAGCCATTTGCGCTACATAACCCTTTTCAATTGTAAGTGAAGATGTAGAGTTGCTCACATGGAAACACAACAGAAACACAACAAAACAAAACTCTTTCTTTCATGTAATCTGTCATAACATCTGAGTCAGTTCTCAGCTTCACGCGCTCGCTCATGGTTATGCTCCATGGCAGTGTTGTCCAGAGCAGCATGTGGAGCTCAGGGCTGGAATGTGGAATGCCAGGATGTAGAACTGTAGATTCTACATCCCAAAACAGTGGATAAAAACGCTTCCTTTTCAATTTTTTCTCAGGAGTTATATGGAATCTCTCACTTGTTTTCAATTAAGTTGGGTTTGCATATGTCTGAAATCATAGAATCATAGAATCACCAGGTTGGGAGAGGCCCACCAGATCATCGAGTCCAACCATTCCTATCAATCACTAACCCATATCCCTCAGTACCTCGTCCATCCGTCCCTTAAACCCCTCCAGGGAAGGGGACTCAACCCCCTCCCTGGGCAGCCTGTATATTTAACAGGAGATGATACACGTGTCTGTTTGCAGCATTTTCTTATTAATTTCTCTTTTATTTTCCAAAATTGACACTGCCTAATATCTACTTGACTCACAGAATCGTAGATTAAAATCACAGAACAGTTTCAGTTGAAAGGGACTTTAAAGCCCATCCAGATCCCCTTCCTCCCTCTCTCATGGGCAGGGACACTTCCCACCAGATTAAGTTGCTCAAAACCCCATCCAGTCAGGCCTTGAACACCTCCAGGGATGACTTTTCTCTCTCCACCAGCCCTCATCACATGTTGAACACCCTCATGCACTCTTAACTTCTCAGACTCCCTCCTAACAGGATGCTTCAGACAGCCTGGAATCCAGCCCTGATATGACACGTCTCTATCAAGTAACACTGAAAGTTAACAGAACACCAAGATCTTCCCATTGATTGCAACTCTTGCTTAAGTATTTCCTTCCCTGCTCCCGGCAACAGACTTTTTGCAGTGAAGACTAGCAGAGGATCGGACGGAGATTAACACTCTGTCTCACTCCGAATCACTTGCCATTCAGCAAGATCTAATCACCAGCAGTCCCTGGATGAAATAATTTCCTGGTAAACTGATAAATCAAATGTTGGAAACACAGGTTTTCACAGCAGATCTATGTCATGTTGGAAACATTACAAGTTTTTTTTTCTTTATGCTCAGTTTTGAAGAAAGATCTCCCACCACTGTTATCCTGCAGAGAAGGAATTTCTTTCTTGAGAAATGTGAATGGTCATGGACGTCCAAGTGACTCACAGCACAAGAAATAACAACAAGCAGAGAGAAATGTAACATGAGGATGGACGGACAAGCCCAGCACGATTTCTAGGTGAGGTCTGTAGTGGGATGGAGCACGTTTTACTTCTACCCTTGAGAGCAGAATAATTTAAGAGCACAAACCATCACAGTGCTGGACTTCATAATCTTAGCATCATGGAATTGTTAAGGTTGGAAAAGACTTCTCTGAGATCATCCAGTCCAACCATCAAGACATCACCACCGTGCCTACTAAACTGTGCCCTACAGCACCACATAAACACTTTTTTCTAAACTTTCCAAGGTTGGAGACTCCACCACTGCCTAGGCAGCCTGTTCTGATGCTTAACCTGGACATTAGGAAAAAGTTTTTCATGGAAAAGGTGATTGGGCACTGGCAGAGGCTGCCCAGGGAGGTGGTTGATTCACCTTCCCTGGAGGTGTTTAAGGGACAGGTGGATGAGGTCCTGAGGGACATGGTTTAGTATTTGATAGGAATGGTTGGACTCGATGATCCAGTGGGTCTCTTCCAACCTGGTTGTTCTGTGATTCATCCCTTTTTCAGTAAAGAAATTTTTCCTAAAATCCAATCCAAACCTCCCATGGCGCAACATGAGGCCGTTTCCTCTCAAGAACCAGGATGTTTTGGCTCTCCCAGGCTGGGTCCCTTGGCTCTATACAATCCATGTTCAGATGCTGTGGTTTATGTGTCTTCTACTTCATTGTCTCTGTTTCCAAAGATAAAGAACGCTCCATTTTTGACACTGAAGACATAGAATCATAGAATTGCCAGGTTGGAAGAGCCCCACCAGATCATTGAGTCCGACCATTCCCATCAATCTCATGTTCCACTCAACCTGATGGACAATGTGATACGACAACCATTGCTGTGCTGCATTTCTTTTCTAGAAAACAAAACTGAAGCATGAACATTCTCAGGCAGTTGAACATTATCTGGTTTCACACTCGCTGGTACTTTCTAATCTGGGTAAACTGATTTATGTGTAAATGCCTGCCTAGGTAATGATTACATGATTAAATTACATGTAACTCTAGAAGCTGTCCATACGTAGCGGAAACCCAGAGTTACAAAGTATGGAAGCCGTGTTTTCTCATTAGAGCTAATATTTGGTCTCAGAACATCATGACTTCATTGCCGAATTAGCCTCAGAGCTGTTGATAAATCAAATTCAAAGTTCATTTTAAGCCCTATCATAATTTAGAGTAAAAATAAGCAAGACACTATCATAGCTTGACAATTAGTGAAGCACACGGCTTCACCTTAGAGATAGGCTGATTAGGCACATTAGGCAGATGGAGCTGGTAAAAGCTATTTCAGCGGATTTCATGCTGCTGAAAAATCACAGTTAACAACCCTGGAACATCCCTTTGGAGAAGGCTCCGAAAAACGTTCCTATATAGGAAAACACACAATTAATGCACTTTGTATTAAACTCATTAAATGCAGACACCGGAGTCCTGAAATATGAATGGGTTTGTGTTCTCTTCTCTTTCCAACTGGAACAAACACAAAAGAACCTGGCTGGTTTTTTAAAACAGCCTTTTTGTTCTAAAAATCTGTGTTTCCTGAGGTTATTCTCAAACTGACCAAAAAAAAAAAAAAAAAAAAAAAAATCAAAACACTTGTTTATTAACAAAAAATCAGAACTCAGAAGTCTGAGAGCTCTGTTTGGAGGCAGCATGAGGTTTTTACGAGTACTGTTTCCACTGCGGTTCCCTGTGTGACATCTGAGCAGTTCAGGAAAACTGTCAACATGATTTTTATGTGAAGGTCTTAAAAATCTTTAATTAGCCCCTGTTTTCTGAGAGTTACAGATCCCACTGAGAACTTTGCCTGAGGTTGGCAAGTCTACATAAGGCATGAAGCATTGAGCGAGAACCTTTTGGTAGCTTGAATTGTAGGCGCGATTCCCACAATAAATGTCCTGCAATTTCGTGTTTAATTTCCTCCCCACTCCAGCCAGAAACCACCTCTTTGCCTCCACCACTTATTTCCCACCAAATCAGATTAATGGTCTATCCAGCTCCCACCAGGAGGTGAGACAGAGAAGAAGGAAGGCTCAGGCTGTAGCTAGAGGTCCCATCCTACATGGTCCTGCCCTGAAATCATAGAATCATAGAACAACCAGGTTGGAAGAGACCCATCGGATCATCGAGTCCAACCATTCCTATCAAACACTAAACCATGTCCCTCAGGACCTCATCTACCTGTGCCTTAACCACCTCCAGGGAAGGTGAATCAACCACCTCCCTGGGCAGCCTATTCCAATGCCCAAAGCATCTCTGGAAAACAAGCCTTAGGAGAGGCGGCTGAGGGAACTGGAGTTGTTTAGCCTGGAAAAAAGGAGAGCGAGGGGAGACCTACTGCCCGAGAACCTTTTCGGTGAAGAAATTTTTCCTCATGCCCTGTCTAAACCTCGCTCGGTGCAACGTGAGGCCATTTTCTCCTCTCCTACCACCTGGGAGAAGAGATCAGCACCCACCTCACTACAGTCTCCCTTTCTGGCAGTTGTAGACAGCAATTTTGATAGGAATGGTTGGACTTTTGATGGGAATGGTTGGACTTTTGGTGGCAAAGGTTGTACTCCATGATCCGGTGGGTCTCTTCCAACCTGGTGATTCCACGATTCTATGATACGGTCTCCCCTCAGCCTCCTCTTCTCTCAGAAGGCAGGAGGCAGCGCAGCCACCAGGTACTTTCTCATGTCCTATTAAAGGTCTGTTTATAGTCCATAAATAGTTAACTCATAATTAAGAACTACCCGAATTAAACAAACATCATTGTATTAGATATGGTTATAGGCATATTAAGCTAATAAATTACATCCATTAAATGGATATATGGGACAATATAATACTCGACAAAGTGGACTGATTTCCTATAAAACAAAGTTAATTAAAATATACTTATTCATTTCCTATGCGGTAATAAAATACTCACCAACTTTTTACATCATTTAAAAGCCGTACAAGTTACACCATAAAGACAGAAGTTGACGATTGATTGAGTCCTCCCTGCAGAGCATATTTCACATTTTAAGCCCCTGTAGAACATCACCCTGCCAGTTCCACTGATGCTCTGCAGTGCATATGAAGCTTGCTCTTCCTTCCCTACAGAAGACTTCCTAATCCTTCTACTCAATCACACCAACACCTTTCCCTTAAAAACCGAACCTCTCCATGAACTGTTTAACTTGCTGTGCATTTCTAGAGATCAGGAGAAAAATCATGCCCACCCCACTGCTCCCTCTGTGGGCCAATTTGATCTTTCAATCAGTAAATGAAAAGGTTTCCCTAAAGGAAACTCCCAGGAAGAAGAGCGTCTTCTAAGCCTTGTTATTGTTCCTTGGGCAAAATATTTCTTTTAAATCACTGCATCCTGACAAAAGGGTCCACTGATGAAAAACTGAAAGCGAGATTCACAGCAAACTTCGATTTTTCCGCTGCGGAGGGCCGATAAAATAAACAAACTATCTAGAGATTCTAATTGAAAAGCCATTAATATTGCTTTCAGTGCTATTACGATAATTTCCTATGGAATTAAAGAGCGATAGAAGCCTGATGGCTCAAAAAAAGCTTCTACGCTGCATAGGGACAGAAGGAGTCCTGTGTTCAGGTCTGAAGTCCTCAGCACAGGAGGGACATGGATCTGTCGGAGAGAGTCCAGAGGCTACAAAGCTCATAGTATCAGAGAAACACCAGGTTGGAAGAGACCCATCGGATCATCGAGCCCAACCATTCCCATCAAAAACTAACCCATGTCCCTCAGGACCTCATCTACCCGTCCCTTAAACACCTCCAGGGAAGGTGAATCAACCACCTCCCTGGGCAGCCTATTCCAATGCCCAATGACCCTTTCTGTGAAAAACTTCCTCCTAATCTCTAGCCTAAATCTCCCCTGGTGGAGCTTGAGGCCATTCCCTCTTGTCCTGTCCTCTGTCACTTGGGAGAAGAGCCCAGCTCCCTCCTCTCCACAACCTCCTTTCAGGGAGTTGTAGAGAGTAATGAGGTCTCCTCTTAGCCTCCTCTTCTCCAATGATGATCAGATGATCCAAGGACTGGAGCAGCTCTGCTATAAGGAAAGGCTAAGAGCATTGGGGTTGTTCAGGTTGGAGAAGAGAAGGCTCTGGGGAGATCATAGAGCAGCTTCCAGTACTGAGAGAGTCTCCAGGAAAGAGGGTCTTGATCAGGGAGTGTGGGGACAGGATGAGGTGGAACGGTTTTCAGCTCCAGCAGGGGAAACTGAGATGAGATCTTAGAAATATTTTTCTGAGAGAAGTTGTGGCTGCCCCATCCCTGGAGGGGTTCAAGGGCAGGTTGGATGGGGCTTGGAGCCCCTGAGCCAGTGGGAGGTGTCCTGGCCCAGGGCAGGGGTGGGACTGCATGGGCTTGGAGGTCCCTTCCAACCCAAACCATTCTAGGATTAGTTTTCAATAGGGATGCAATATGTCATAGCTACCTATGTAGATGAAAAAAATTCCTTTGGGTGCTTCTCCATATCTTGCAGTGCCTAAACGCACACAGCGTCAAAACTGTCATCTCTTTTAAGGCAACTCAACTTTCATTTAAACATTTTAAACAGTTTTATCCTCACCAGGATTTTCTGTTCCCTTCGCATTGCATTAAGAGCTGTAAAGTGTAGATCATTTGTACTTAACCTATCAGGCCACGTCAAAGGTCCCTCTAGCCAAGTCTCCAAGGGATGGAGAAGAAAGGGCAGAGCACAGTTCAACAATTAGGTAATAACTTCCACAGAGCATTCTCCTGACCCCCAACACTCCAAGCTTCACTTGGCTTTCTGAATTGATGGCATTTCAGGCCTAAAACGCTATGGAGCTGGACCTTCCAATGCATTGAAGAGCCTAGAGCATCCTCCCAGCTCCTCCCGTGCAGCACTTGGGAAACAGAGAACATTGTGCCTTTTGAAAAAGAATTAAGAACTACAACAATAAGGGAAAAGGTAGAGTTGTTTCTCCATGCTGTGCTCCTAACAATGGAAAACTGCTCCATCCATTACTCACAATAAATAAGTACAGTAGTAATAGCAGCATCTGATAATGTTGCTGCCACAGTGACAAATTAAGGCAGTGGAGAATGAGTGAAATAAGTCTTTGTCTCACATTAAAATACTGCCTCTTCATTAGATCTGCCTAGAATTTATAGCGGGCAAAAGAGCGATCCAGAAATTGACGGCTTCTTTAAAGATTTTAAAACACTATTTGAAGTTGTACATGGATTCTGTGTATAAAGAGACCAAAATTGTACTTCCTATTTGATAGGAATAGTTGGACTTGATGATCCGGTGGGTCTCTTCCAACCTGGTGATTCTATAATTCTAAAGGTGGAGAAATGTGACTCAAACCGCATGATATTTTGCCCTTAAGACACAAGGAGGCATAAACAAGGCAACACGAGGGCTTGTTTTTAAAACCCACACCAGTGCTAGAAGAAAGGGATATCCAGGTCCCTTATCAGACTGATACAAGAAATGGAAGGCTTGCTTTCTGAAAATTTCATCTACTTACACCCAAAAGGTTTTGGTTGGAGTCAGATGACAGTCTCAACCCATTTTTGCTTAAAAAAAATACCAAACCACATTTCTAATTGGTACAAGTTCCATTTGATATGATAATATTAAACATACAGACAGTACGTGGCTTCTGGGTCCCCAGCAAGTGATAACGTGACAGAGTCATCCCCCTCTGTCATCATTTAAAATTCAGTGTTCAAAATTATGACACTGAGCTGAGAAAGCAGATAATTTGGTTTATTTTTCGGTCATCTTAAAACAACTGAAAGGGATCCTTCCTTACAGGTAATGGATGCTGAAGAAAGGAATAACTTGAAGAAAGAAATAAAGAAATAAGAACTCTACTGTTGTTTCACCTGATCTGGGATTAGATGGTCTACATCTAACCATCAACATCCAGAGCTGTTGATCAGGAATAAAAGCAAACAAAGCATCAGAACTGTAAATGGAGCACAAATTCAAGGAATTATTAATCTCTCCTGAGAAAACAGTGAGATAAATTCACTCCAGTGGGAAAGAAGCAAGAATCCACTGGCACTACAGACCTTCTCGGACACGGGAGGGAGCTCCTATTATACTGAATGTCTCAGCAGGATTCTATTCACGAGAAATTACAAGGTTTTAATTGCCTGCACTGTCTCCTAGCAGAGGAATCGGTGTGTGTGGTGGCACAAACGCACTGGCAAGAACATTAATCCAGCAGCAGAAGGGACAGCTTCTCCTCCTGATGTGCGTATGTTACTTCCATCAGCACTGATGGGAGCAGCTGCCTACGCCAGGAGGAATCTGAAACCCCTCCTCGGATTCCAAAAGGTACGGATACATGACTCATATTGGGGTGAGGATTTATATAACCACTGTCTTCACTGAAAGGCTAAGGAACAGTCTCTGCATCTTGCAGAGCCATAAATTAAGGTAGAATAAGGCAGAGCTAGAGGGAAATTTCTACTTCAGGTTGAGGGAGAGAAAATAATTCAGGGATGAGGAGGAAGGACTGGCAGAAGGATGCCTAGTTGTGGGTGACATACCTTGTGCAAAGGCTGGAGGAGCTGGCTTGAATTCAGCAAAGCGGAGTGGCTGGAGCACGCACTGACCCTGGTTTAGAAGTGACAGGGAACAAACACTCAGCTCTTTTCCCAGCTCCTCTGCCAAAGCCACTGAATACACCGACTGTGATGGGAGAGCAAGATGTGTTCCTTAACTTGCTGAGTGCGAGTGCTAAGGGGTGATGATGTTCAGCCCATTAGTCTCAAGATAAATCTATCTACCTGAATCTCAGAGGTTCCCCTTTTGCCTGCCTAGTAGTAGGTACAGCTATACAGTTCATCCCTCCACTTGTGTCAAAACAAGACACTACAGAGTAATATAAGGACTTTAATGAAAAAGCCCTGAGATGCTTGGATGTGAATTCCTACAACACACTGAAGGCCCAAGGGAGACCTTAGAGCAGCCTTCAAGTACTGCAAGGGGCTCCAGGAAAGCTGGAGAGGGGCTCCTCATCAGGGAGGGCAGGGAGGAGGAGGAAAGGGAATGGTTTTCATCTGAAAGAGGGGAGATTGAGATGAGATCGTAGGAAGAAATGTTTTGCTGTGAGGGCGGGGAGGTCCTGGCCCAGGTTGCCCAGAGCAGTGGTGGCTGCCCCATCTCTGGAGGCCAAGGGTTGGATGGGGCTTTGAGCCCCTGATCCAGTGGGAGGTTTCCCTGGCAGAGGGGTTGGAGTTGGATGATCTTTAAGGTTCTATCCAACTCAAACCATTTCATGATTCTGAACCAGGGCAAGAATAACCTGCCACTGCTCATCAAGAAGCATGTGAGGTACAAAGGAGGGATGCAACAGCAGCATCGTTACTGCTTTCTGAACAGGCTCCTGAAACGTCAAAGAGGAAGAGCAGAAAAGGCAGGGCAGGGGCTCGCACAGTACACAGCATTAGAAAATTAATAACAAACACGGGTTCATGTTTCAGTCATGTTCTATAGAATCTTTGTATATCAGAGACCAAGCAAGCAGAAAATTAATGCAAGACTGTCCAGCATTGCAGGCAAGGACATTACACAATGATAGCATTAATTTTTTAATACTCTACAGGAAAAAAAAAAGAGATTTTTTCATTCCCCTGGGCAAGTTTTATAATATGGAGGGAAATCATCAGTAAAGACAGACTCAGGATCCCCAAGAAAACTCAGAGGAAGATTGGCTAGAAAATATTCTTGGCTTAGCAATCTTTGCTGCTACAAAAACAATCGGATCAGTGAGGTTATTCCATGGAAGCAAAAGCAATGGAAATGCTTATTGAGCGACAGCAGTTTAGTGACTCTTCTAATGCAGAAAAGAACAAAAGAAGCCAACCAAACAAACTACATGTTAAATCCCCAACACAGTCCTTGTAAGATCATAGAATGGTTTGGGTTGGAAGGGACCTCCAAGCCCATCCAGTCCCACCCCTGCCATGAGCAGGGACATTTCCCACTGGCTCAGGGGCTCCAAGCCCCATCCAACCTGGCCTTGAACCCCTCCAGGGATGGGGCAGCCACCAGTGCTCTGGGCAACCTGGGCCAGGGCCTCCCCACCCTCACAGCAAAACATTTCCTCCTAAGGTCTCATCTAAATATTCTCTCTTGCAGCTTAAAACTGTTCCCCCTTATCCTGTCCCTGCCTTCCCTGACCAAGAGCCCTTCCCCAGCTTCCCTGCAGCCCTTTCCTAGAAGCAAATGCTGCTCTAAGGTCTCCAGGAAAGCTTAAGAGGGAGGAAGTCTTTCACAGAAAGGGTCATTGGGCATTGGAATAGGCTGCCCACGGAGGTGGTTGAGTCACCTTCCCTGGAGGGATTTAAGGGACGGGTGGACGAGGTGCTGAGGGACATGGGTTAGTGTTTGACAGGAATGGTTGGACTCGATGATCCAATGGGTCTCTTCCAACCTGGTTGTTCTATGATTCTATGATTCTATGAACTACACGGATAAAAACTTGAAATACTAGAAAATAACATTTAGTGCTCAAACCACCGGGAATTGGCATGAAAACCACTTGATCAAGAAGCAGCAAGAAGGACAACTACTCCACGCTGTCTTTTCACTGTGGAGACAGAAATCAGCACATCATCTTAAATCTGTCCCATTTCTGAGCTGGAATAGTGAGCGGCTCCGGATAGGGGTTGAGGATTGGAACAGCCTGGGGAGTGCTCTGTGTCAAGATCATCGCTCTCCCCTCTGAAACAGCTGTCAGCCGGTGAGAGCCAAAGCTGTAATCACCAGCGAGCAGATCGTGACGCGTAAATCTGACCGGAAGCCTGAGCCTAGCTCTGGAAAAACAAAAAGCATTCAGAGGCAGAAATAAAGCAGGCAAGCACTGTTGAATCTAGCCAGGAGAGGGCTGTAGAGTACATGGACCTCGTCGCACTGTGCAGACTCTGGCATTTCAGGAAAGTCAAACAAAGCAGTCTCGTCCCCACTCTGACGCAATGAACGTTAATAAGCACAAATAGCAGTTGCCCGCTTGGGCCGTCTCTGTGCTGGTGCCCAGCTACGGAGCGTAAATGAAAAGAAGCAGGTTCAAAGAATCCTGCTGGAAGATAAAACCTGGCCTCGAAGCTCGATTTTGAAAATCAAAGGAGCTGCTGTTTGAAATATCTACAGCCCACATCAACAAGTGAGAGCACACCTCAACAATCAGCCAGCCAAGCACTAGCCCAATGACTAACAGCTCCTCTAATAGAATCACAGAATCACCAGGATGGAGGAGACCCACTGGATCATCGAGTCCAACCATTCCCATCAATCACTAACCCATGTCCCTCAGCACCTCGTCCACCCGGCCCTTAAACCCCTCCAGGGAAGGGGACTCAACCCCCTCCCTGGGCAGCCTCTGACACTGCCCAATCACCCTTTCTGTGAAACACTTCTTCCTTATGTTCAAACTGAATCTCCCCTGGTGGAGCTTGAGGCCATTCCCTCGTGTCCTGTCCCTTGGGAAAAAAGCCCAGCTCCCTCCTCTCCACAACCTCCTTTCAGACAGTTGCAGATAACAATGAGGTCTCCCCACAGCCTCCTCTTAACCTGTTTGGGAAAAGGAATGCTGGTGTCAGAAGGGATCAGTGAAGACGTAAGTAACTGAGCTTTAACAGAGCCTAGGATGACTTTGGTGCATCACTGGTGTGGAGGAACACAGGGCTGTAACCACGAAACTCCTGCATGAGACCTTTCCCTTTGATGGCTCTATACCAGTTGCAGCCACCTAGATCAAATATCCACTGTCTAGTTCATCCAGGAGATATCGCTAACTGGGAAGAGAAATACAAAGAGGTAAATAAGCTTCTCGTCATCCAAAATCTGTTATTTATTTGCAGTAGCCAGAGGCCTTGACCAAAACTGAAGTGGCAATGCTCATGCATTTAGTAAGAGCCCTTGCCCTGAAGAGCTTATAGTCCAGACAGGCGTGACAGATGAAGGGTGGGAGAAAGGAAAACAGCAAACAAGAAAAAGATCTCTAAACTGATGCACAGATTGAGGGACAGATTTTTCCACAAGCTAAATACATGAATACAGATCTTTTATCCCCAAATGACATCCTTCACCGTGTGGCCACTGTAACTCTGTGTGTGTATTTGTAAGCGATACAGCCCAGTAAGAGCAGAGCACAAGAGTCAGAGTTGAGAACACAGCATCCACAACACACACGGCAGAGGATTTACATCAAACTAGTTCCAGTCTGGTCCCATGAAGTCTCAGAGCAGATCTAGCTTCACCTCAGAAAGATGCAGACTCTGTTGTCTGGGATGTTAACTGAAGCACATCAAGCAAGGACAATCTCAAGACCCACATCACAAGTGTGATCCTGATCTGAACTTAAACACCGATGTAAACATATCCCTTGGGAGCCAGGAATGTGACTCAGCTCTCAACACAGCACTACAGAACTCAGACCTCACAGTTTAAAGGTACGTTTGACTTTGACACCAGAGTTTAAGGTGATGCCACCAAAATCCACCCCAGGGCTTTGCCTACTGCTCTTTTAAGAACCCTCTTTACTTTCTCACAGCTAGTCCAAGACCAACAAAGCCTTCACAGAAAGGAGCACTTGGAAAGATGGATGCTTAAGCAGGTCACGCTGGGCTTCATCCTCAAGGCAACACACAGCATTTCATTGTATCCCAGAACATGAGGAGACAGGACGAGAGGGAATGGCCCCAAGCTCCACCAGGGGAGAGTCAGGCTGGACAGCAGATAAAAATATTTCATGGAAAGGGTCACTGGGCATTGTCAGAGGCTGCCCAGGATGGGGGTTGAGTCACCTTCCCTGGAGGGGTTTAAGGGACGGGTGGACGAGGTGCTGAAGGACATGGGTTAGTGACTGATGGCAATGGTTGGACTTGATGATCCGGTGGGTCTCTTCCAACCTGGTGATTCTATGATTCTATGAGCTCTTTGGCAGAGCCCTCTGAACTGGAGTTGCAGCCCAAAAACCTTGCAAGGTGCTGAAGAGAAGCTGTGCAAGCCAGTCCAGCAGGTAGCTCTGGCCAATGCACTGGGGCTGTTCAGACCCCTCCGCTCCTTTCCAGTCTCTTCAATCCAAACTAAAAAGAGAAGAAAGGTGGCATTGTGATTCCAGGCCACAGTCTATGAACTTCGCTGGTGAAGAGACAGAAAGAAGGCGGCAGAAAAAAAAATGATCTCACGGTAATTGCAGCAGGAAACAAATAAAAGCTTGTAGAAAAGACATTGGATTTCTATGGCACTAAGCTTTCCTTCTCAAGAGCACAGAGCACACTCTTGAGGACACGCTCTACAGCAAGAGTTTTCACTGCTATCAGTGAGCAGCGTGAAAACCTCCAGTAAGGAGAACGGGTCAGATCAAATGTGAACTGCCCAGAGGGTCTCTGGAAAGCAAAGTAAATCAAAATAGCTCAGAAAATGTTCTCATTCTTACCAGGAAGACTGGAAAGGCTTCTTGAAATACAGAGTGTGCTGTTTAAAGATACACTCGCTTTCGTCTGCCCCAAAACAAGGAGGGAACAAAGAAGTGATAGTGAATGGGAATGGCCTCAAGCTCCGCCAGGGGAGATTTAGGTTAGAGATTAGGAGGAAGATTTACACACAGAGGGTCATTGGGCATTGGAACAGGCTGCCCAGGGAGGTGGTTGATTCACCTTCCCTGGAGAGGTTTAAGGCACAGGTAGATGAGGTCCTCAGGGACATGGTTTAGTGTTTGATGGGAGTGGTTGGACTCGATGATCCGATGGGTCTCTTCCAACCTAGTTGTTCTATGAGTCTATGATAAGTGTATGAGCACAAATTTGGAATGCAAGAAAGACAATTTCTCTGAGGTCTGTAAAAAAAAAGAGCATAAAGAACTGGCCATTTAACATTATACACACTAGTGTTTTTCAGTCACTAACAAAATAGGTTCATGAGATTACTGGGTATTTTGAGAGCCAAATGATCACCCATCCCCTTTATATTTCTGCAATGGTTTCTGTCTGACAATTTGAAATAATTCAGACTTGAACAATACAAGAACTAGCACATATGTGTCTTCTACAAAGTAAAACATGGATGATAATACTAATAACTCTTGATTCACAGTAAATGCACTGCAGTCTCATCAGTGTTCACCCACCAGGGCTCTGTAGAATTTCATACAGAATGTATTTTGAGCCTTGCCACATTCCTAAGTCAAATTGTGGTAGCAAGAAGAGCAAACATCAGTTGTTTGCCCTTGCGCTGCACCTCTCATCCAAGGGCTCTGCAATCATTATTCAGATAAGTCTCGCATTGCTGCTTTGAGCCGAGCAGATATCATTACCCTCATTTTATAGATAAATAAACAGAGGTCAAAGAACTCCCCCAAGGCAATCCGGAGAGTTAAATACCTGCATCAAATGGTTGAACAAAGGCTGATATCACTATTCCTAACAAAAAGACAAGGAAACAGACAAGAAGAGTTGAAGCTGCTAGTCCAATATCTCGTTTCGGATCTTTGGTCTTTAAGATAATCCCACCCAAGAGTTACCTTCCAATTTAACGATCAGATCCATCCAGAAACAACTAGAGCCATTTATCGCACCTTAATGCACCCTTGTGCTTTCTTATTGCTATACTATTCAAACAAAGCAGGCAACATTTTTTTAACATTAGATACATATTCAGATGGAGCTTCTGGTCATAGTTTCTTGCTGTTTTCTGGCTCTAGTTACCAGGTGCCTCATTTTTGTAAGCCTTCCAGCCTCTTTCTTATCTGGCTTGTGTTACTCATGACCTTGTTCATGGATGGTGTGACTTGGATAACCCATTCCATGGACGAGTTTCAACCCCTGGCACCTCCAGCTCTTTCTTCTTCTGTCTATGCCAGTTGGTGGGACTGAGCAGCAGGAGAACCAGCCTTGCTGCTCTTCCAGCATTGATACAGTTGTAGTGATAGGATGAAAAACGGAAGATTGAGATGAGACCTTAGGAAGAAATGTTTTGCTGTGAGGGTGGGGAGGCCCTGGCCCAGGTTGCCCAGAGCAGGGGTGGCTGCCCCATCCCTGGAGGGGTTCAAGGGCAGGTTGGATGGGGCTTGGAGCCCCTGATCCAGTGGGAGGTGTCCCTACCCATGGCAGGGGGCTAGAACTAGATGATCTTTAAGGTCCCTTCCAGCCCAAACCATTCTATGAACACTTTAATATATTTCATATTTGTGTATTTCCCTAGTCCATAAATTTTCTACTGGACTTCTTGCTAGGGCTAATGTTAATATTCATACTCAGATACATGGCTCTATTGCTTGATGTTGCCTAAATACAAGCAATCAGAACCACATTCCTGTGTCCAGTTCTGGAATCCTAAAGATAAGAAGGAGATGGAGCTGTTGGAAAGGGTCTAGAGAAGGCTACAAGGATGATCAGAGGGCTGCAGCACCTCCCATGCAAGAGAGTTGGGGTTGTTCAGCCTGGAGGAGAGAAGGCACATTAGAAGGGGCATTAGAAGTCTCAGAATCATAGAACAACCAGGTTGGAAGAGACCCATCGGATCATCGAGTCCAACCATTCCTGTCAAACACTAAATCTTAAATCCTCACCCCAATGTTGCAGATCAAAGGCCATTAAATCAAATGGAGATGGTCTTCTACTCCTGGAAAGTGAAACCATTATTTTATTTCTGCAGCCTGATATATAGACTTCTATTTAGTCTCCATCAATTTCAACTGGTCTTATCCTTTATCAAATCAACAGAACCTCCCTACAAGGCACCATAAGCGTTCTGGTGATTGACTCTTCTTTAACTATAGCCACACACAGAGTGGGGCAGCGATCACAGTAAGGCTTACAACATCTGCTACAGTTCACTAATAATCACAATACTTAACAGAAGAGACACAAACAATTGGGTCCTTGGGAAAATCCGAGTCCTCTGGGTGTCCCCCCCTTCAGTTTAAACAATAAATACAGCCTTTTTCTTTAGCCTGTGTGTCTCCCACTCATATAAACAAAACCGAGTGAAGGTTATTTAAGTATCCATTAGCTTCCCTGCGATTGTCATTCCCCTCCTTATTCTTTACCCTGAAATAAAGTACATGGGCTTGCATCAAAACACAAAAGCAATCAGAGAGACCAACATGTACGGGGATTATAACCAGCTATTCACTGCCTTGACACAATACTCCCTGCCTTGAGGAAGAGCCTCCGAGCCCTCATCTCCTTGTTATAAACAAGCTACCAAGGCAAGACGAGGTAGGGTGAGTGATAGTAGCGCAGAGCACTGGATGCCGGCTGGACAATGGTTGACATGGTTACCCTTTTCCTTTTTGTGCTCCAGGTATGTAGTGAGTTGAGCTTCAAAACCTCACTACAATAAACCACGACGCGACGCAGTCTCTATTACCGTGGAAGAAAAAGAATGTACCATTGACAGACTCCTGTGCCCTTTTAAAGCAGAACGGCTCCGATATCAAAGCTCGCAGCACTCCTCTGCAATAGTTATTCACTGCGTCTTTGTGGTCAGGAACTAAAACATTTTTATGAAGTTCTAAGGGAAAAAATTATCTCCTGAAAATGAGTCTCTCGTAGTAAGTGCAGCAAATAATGAACAGCTGCACTGTTGCCTTTGGAAGGTGAAACGAAGGAAATGTAGTCTTAATGTGCATCTAAAGCAGGAACGGGTCAGTCTCCAAGATGTTTATTGGGCATAATGGAAACATTCAGTTGTCAAAGGGAACATTAAAAAAAGAAAGAATTGATGGGGGAAGGTAGGATGCATTATTTAAACACATATTTATCTATCAGAAATAAACCAGCTGCAGATTGGGGGAGAGTGTGAACAACCCTGGCTCAGTTGTAGCCTCAACCATATGGTTTTTGTCTGATAAATCGGGAGTTATCTTTTCTGCCATCCCTTCCTTTAAGAAGTGGGGGGCCTAGGCAGCACAATGCAAAAGGAAAATAATAAATTACATTTATTCTCACGAAATGTCCTTTCCTTGAGGGCTCTGCTGCCACTCGGTGACATAAATGACAGTTCTCTCGGCAGATGTGTTGCAGTGTGAATTTGTACACTAACGGTGCGATGACAGTTCTGGCACCCTGACTTTGCTCCAAGATTGATATTCAGTCCATTATCTCTCCTGTTATCCTTCAGGCTTCTTTTAGAGGGAGTGGTTTTCATCTGTTCCCTTCAATATCAAGCTGGTGGATATTTCGTTCCAAAGGTCTTGGTTTCCAGGTCAGTTTGCAGACTTAGAATCATGGAAATATAGAATGGTTTGGGTCAGAAAGGACTCCAAAATTCCAGGGGGTTTAATTTATTATTATTATTTTTTAATTTAAGGGACCAAAACTGAATTAAAGATCATCCAGTCCCACCCCTGCCATGGGCAGGGAAACCTCCCACTGGATCAGGGGCTCCAAGCCCCATCCAACCTGCCTTGAACCCCTCCAGGGATGGGGCAGCCACCACTGCTCTGAGCAACCTGTTCCAGGACCTCCTCACCCTCAGAGGAAAACATCCCTTCCTCAGACCTCATCTAAATCTTCTCTACTTCAGCCTAAAGACCTTACGAGGAGTGGCTGAGAGAGCTGGGGGTGTTTAGCCTAGAGAAGAGGAGGCTAAGAGGAGACCTCATTACTCTCTACAACTGCCTGAAAGGAGGTTGTGGAGAGGAGGGAGCTGGGCTCTTCTCCAAAGGGACAGGGGACAGGACAAGAGGGAACGGCCTCAAGCTCCACCAGCGGAGATTTAGGCTAGAGATTAGGAGCAAGTTTTTCACGGAAAGGGTCATTGGGCATTGGAATAGGTTGCCCAGGGAGGTGGTCGATTCGCCTTCCCTGGAGGTGTTCAAGGGTTGGACTCGATGATCCAATGGGTCTCTTCCAACCTGGTGATTCTATGATTCTATGACTTCTGTGCTAGCACACTCCACTTGGGCTGCTCTTCATAGAAAAAAAAAAAACACCAAACCTCTTAGTGCGTTGATCTGTGTGTCACCCAAGATAGTCTGTGAAAAAAAAGTGAAGCATCTAAACTGTACTGAAGCCTAAACTCACTTTTTAAAAACAACAGAATAACATATCAATAATTTATGTTCCCTCGGTGATATACACAGTTGCTAGAACTGTATGAATTTTAGGGAGAAAAGTTTACAACGCAGCAAAATAGTAAACATTAGAACTTGACACATATTTAAGACAGAAGAGCATCGAAGGACCTGCGCACATAAAACACCTGACGAGCCTTCCAAGCCTTCTGTCAGACTCTATTACTGCAGGCTAAGTACTACACAAACCTTCTAATATATAAGGTAGAAACTACAGGAAGATACATATTTACATATGGCAAAGGACGTTTGGCTCTTTGTTGGCTGCACGACAGAGGAGGGAAGGGACAGTTAGCCACTGTCCAAGTCTCATAGAATCACCAGGTTGGAAGAGACCCACCGGATCATCGAGTCCAACCATTCCTATCAAATTCCTACCTCGTATATCCATGGAACTGCCCAACCTGCTGGAGTCATGGTGCTTTGGTATAAAATGCTGTTTTGATCCAGCTCAGAGAAGGTGCCAGATCTAGTGCCCAGAGGTTTCTATGTAGTTGACAGGTTTGGTTAGACTCAATCTCAAAGGTCTTCTCCAACCCAACGATTCTATGTTATCAATCTGCTCTAAAACCCTGTTACTGATTCACCAGCCCCCAGTGCAGAACAACTGAGGGTTAATCCTGCATTGACTCAAAGTTTTCCAGTTATCCCAGGAGTTCTGGATTCCAGTTAGCCACCTCTATCAAACATCATTACCAATTTCCAGCTTGGATTGGGTACCGCAATTCACCGAGACATATTCCATCCCACTTAAGAGGCAGATAATTTGTTTAACTTTAAATAAAGGGAAGTAGCATCGCTAAAGTAAATTGAGACATCGCTTCTTGAAGCACAGAGAACTATTTCCACATGTAAAATTAAACATGTGTTCGCTAATTAACACAAACCAACTTTGACAGTACGATCTTCCCTGGCACCGGAAAACTGTTTACATAATTCACCCACCAGCAGCAACTTCTTGGCATCGCGTAACAAAGGGTATTTGTCTCCCACTGAGCACTTTGCCTACTGAGATAAGGGGAAAAAGGGCTTTTTGCACACTGGGTTGCATGAATAGGAATTCTCTTCACTCGTTATCACAAGAAAGCCACAGCCACTACTAACTCCGCTCCTCGGAGCTGTTGCAAGATGGTGAGGGAAGTTTTTGCTCTTAAAAAACTCTCTTTCGTTTTATCTCCAACTGCTATTTATTTGTTCTCCTTAAGAAAAATCTATCCCTAAAAGTAATACTGACTTCACATTTTTTTAAGGGGAAGGCTGAATTTATTTCCCGTGTCCCACTTCCGTATTTTCATAGAATGCTTTGGGTTGTGAGGGACCTTAAAGATCATCCAGTTCCAACTCCCTGACATGTGCATGGAAGCCTTTAAAATACATGAAAGCCTTCGGAAGTCTTCCTCAAATGTTACCTGTGCTTCAAGAGGGGAGGCAGTCCAAATTAATTTTTGAAGCTTCCTATTAGATATAAGCCCTGCTCTTCTTCAGATGTGTAGCTTAGAGTCACAGAATGCCCAGAGTTGAGCACACACAGGGACCATCGAGCCCAACTCCTGTCCCTGCCCAGGACACCCCAATGTTCACACCATGAGGCTGAGGGTGGTGGCCAAATGCTTCAAGAATATTGTCAGGCTTGGGGCTGTGGCTGCTTCCCTAAGAGCTGTTCCAGGGCTCCACCACCCACTGGGGAAGAACATTTTCCTCATGTCCAACCTAACCCTCCTCTGGCACATTTCCCTTCCATTCCCCAGGTCCCTCTCCACTGTAAAAGGAGAAGCTGGCGCCTTTCTATATTAGCAAGATGCCTCCAGTGCTTCTGATAAATGAAATGAGAACCTAAAGCTGAGCTGGGGGTGTTTATCCTGGAGAAGAGGAGGCTGAGAGAAGACCTCATTGTTCTCTCCAACAACCTGAAAGGAGGTTATGGAGAGGAGGGAGCTGGGCTCTTCTCCCAAGGGACAGGACGAGAGGGAATGGCCTCAAGTTCCACCAAGGGAGGGGCAAGCTGGACAGTTGGAAAAAAAAATTCATGGAAAGGGTCATTGGTCCCTGGCAGAGGTTGCCCAGGGAAGAGTTTGAGTCACCTTCCCTGGAGGGATTTAAGGGACAGATGGACGAGGTGCTGAGGGACATGGGTTAGTGATTGATGGGAATGGTTGGACTCGATGATCCGATGGGTCTCTTCCAACCTGGTGATTCTATGATTCTATAAACTTAACAGGAAGCTGGTGCCTTCACAAGAGAAGACACACTGGCAACCATCGATGCCTTAAGAGCGGTAGGGTAAGACTTGATTTTGTAGATATAAACCGAACAACTGCAACTCTGCACCAAACTCTGCTCAAACATCAGTATAAAATTAACTGCAATGCTTCTGTGTTTCCCCAGAGGTGTTTGCTTAACAGGAATTTATCTTTGAACACGAAGCATCTTTAACGAGTCTATCAAATCCATGTTAACAGCTTGGGGATGCACAGCCATTTGCTCCAAATCAGAACCGCCTGGTTTAGACCTTTAGCACAAACATGTTCGGTTTTTAAATTCACGACGAGGTTGTTCTGTTCAGCTGGATCTCATCATAAGTTATCAGTACTTAATTGTATTAGAAACAGCAACCACAGCTTTAAATCCTTTACTTTCACTAAATTTATGAAACTAGAAACAAATAACTGAGCCTGTTTCCATATAAATATGTAAAACATATGCATATTACTCTCTATACACACAAGGAGAAGTAAGGATACGGGGCTTGCACTCCTTTTAGTTATGCTAATTATGTTGATGCCAGTCGTTTTAGTCCTGATTTATACTGGTATAACTAACAAGAGGATCGTGATCCAGATTTTGATGTGTGAGGGGTAAACTGCAAACAGTACTTATTTCCATCATGAAAATCTGTTGTCTTTAAAAATCCAGTATTCACAGAATCATGGAATGGTTTGGGGTGAAAGAGACCTCCAAGCCCATCCAGTTCCACCCTCTGCCATGGGCAGGGACACCTCCCACTGCATCAGGGGCTCCAAGCCCTATCCAACCTGCGCTTGAACCCCTCCAGGGATGGGGCAGCCAACAATGCTCTGGGCAACCTTGGTCATGATGCTCCACACCCTCACAGGGAAACATTTCTCCCTGAGAGATTGTCTCCATCAACCCTCTTTCAGCTTAAAACTGTTCCCCATTGTTCTATCTCTGCGCTCCCTGGTCAGGTGCACTGCCCCAGCTTTCCTGAAGGTCCCGTTAGGTACAGTTATAGAATCATAAAACCATAGAATCATAGAACAATCAGGTTAGAAGAGACCCATCAGATCATCGAGTCCAACCATTCCTATCAAACACTAGGACCTCATGTCCATCAGGACCTCATCCACCCGTCCCTTAAACCCCTCCAGGGAAGGTGAATCAACCACCTCCCTGGGCAGCCTATTCCAATGCCCAATGACCCTTTCCGTGAAAAACCTCCTCCTAATCTCTAGCCTAAATCTCCCCTGGCGGAACTTCAGGCCATTCCCTCTTGTCCTGTCCCCTGTCCCTTGGGAGAAGAGCCCAGCTCCCTCCTCTCTACAACCTCCTTTCAGGTAGTTGGAGAGAGTAATGAGGTCTCCTCTCAACCTCCTCTTCTCTAGGATAAACCCCCTCAGCTCTCTCAGCCGCTCTTCATAGGGCCTGTTCTCCAGCCCCTTCCCCAGCTTCGTTGCTCTTCTCTGGACTCACTCCAGAGCCTCAACATCCTTCTTGTGGTGAGGGACCCGATACAGTTATGCTACTGTATTGATGGTAAGAAATGGTGTAAACAGCCAAAGGAGATGCAGCAAGTTCACCACTGCCATGCAAACTCTTTTTCATAACTACAACCAGCCTCATTGCATTTTTTTTGTTCTTTTCCATGGTAACGTGATATCTGTTCCACAGAGCTGATTTTATTTAATGGAAAAATGCATGGAAAGGTTGCTCATCCTAAAAACCTGTAGTTTATATCAGAATGCTACACACATTTCCTCACAGACCATATATTAAAGTAGAGGGTTGGCTAATAGAGAGACTGGTGTGTGCTAGAATTATCATCACCATAATCAAATTTTTGTAAACAGGATCATGCTATTTAATACAGAATCACAATTTTGTACATTAGGCTGGTTTGGACTCTGCTGTACATCCCAGAATCTAACAGCAAACTGATGTTCAAGGAGGGTTTGGAGCACAGTTGCAAGTGGGTGAGTCGTTATCTTCAAAAGCAAGTTTGACCCCATTGAGTTTAGTTCATTTCCACTGTCTGCCTCCTCCAAAAATCTGCTTCCCATTCATTTGGGTTCTTTTGATGTTATGAGATCACATACTGAACGCAAAATATCCAGCTGTCCCTCATCATCCTTTAACCCATGTGTCCCCATGGCCTTCTTGTAGCCCTTTCCCATGTCTGTACCTCCAGTTACGCATTTTTCTGTCTATTGTCCCACAAGCATCTCTTGAAAATCCTTGATCGTAGAACCTAGGAGCAAGGTTTCTACTTTTCAATAAAGTCGATCCGATTCTTAGCCAGGATTTGGTGCAAACTCAAGGAAAAAAACTAAGTGAGCAAAGTAACTCCAGCCCCAGCCTCCCAAACAACCCTGGAATGAGTTTTTAAGTTTAAGACACTTACATGACAGCCAGAATTTAATGCAAGCAGAGCAGAATTAATTCAAAGCCTTTCCAAAATTTGATATTCATGGATGCTGCACTTTTTAATATATCACATCCAGCAACAGCCCGAGCAGAGCACAGGGAAAAGCAAGCTTATTTCTGACAGCAAGTGGAAGCAAGTACATGCTCACTCGGAGAAACTCTCCTCTTGCTGACACCTCTTCTTGCTGTCTGCTCTAAGGATGAACGCAACTCCAAAGAAAACATTTCAGCTCACTGAAACTGAGACACGGCAACTCCTCTGGCACCGTATTTATCATCTTTTGGGGGTTGAGATGTCTTCTGTCTCTTCTAAATGGCCAAACTGGCTCACAGCTTGAACAACAAACAGAGAGGAAAAGCAGTCCTCCCTTTCCTGTGAAGCAACGAAGAGATAGGGAGGAATTACAGAGATGACACCTACCTGTTAGTCAGATTTAATCTTGAGTGCTGGATTCCCTAGCTGGACAATGAAAGCTTTTTCCACAGAAAGCTTTGGTTGGGAAGATGATCCATGACCTGAAGTACCTCCCATATGAGGACAGGCTGTGAGAGTTCAGCTTGGAGAAGGCTCTGGGGAGACCTTAAGGTAGCTGCCAGTACAAAAAGGGGCTCCAGGAAAGGTGTGGGAAGGCTTTTGACCAGGGAGTGCAGGGATAGGATGAGAGGGAACAGCTTGAAGCTGAAAGAAGGGAGAACGATCCGAGATCTTAGGAGGAAATGTGAACAGTGGCTCAGGTTGCCTAGAACAGTGGTGGCTGCTCCATCCCTGGAGGGGTTCAAGGCCAGGTTGGATGGGGCTTGGAGCATCTTGATCCAGCAGGAGGTGTCTCTGGACACCAGCTGGAACTGGATGATCTTCAAGGTCCCTTCCACCCCACATCATTCTATGTTTCTATGTAAACATAGTGTATAAGTGAATATGGCAAAGTACTCCTGATTCGGTGCTGTGGAAGTTTCACTATGTACTTACAAACAATTTCTCCTCTTCTGTAGCTAATACTAGAAAGCAAACAGTTTCTTAAATCTATCTTTAGCTCCTTCTAATATAAACATGGGAAACATTTTTTTCAGGAAATAAAAAACAAACTAGTCACCCATTACAACCTACGGAGAAGCTACCAATTCCATTCGTAACTCACAGTCTCCTCACTGTAAACATGATCGGACAGAAAACCTTGCATAAAAATTACTTCTTGGAATATTCAGAATGATCTTTTTTTTTCAGCACTCCTGTTTGATTACAGGGAACATGATGAAATTTCTCAGGGAATTACTTGAAAATTGAAATACGTTTTGAGGCGCAGATTGTGCTCAAAACCATTGAAGTGCTTAGGAATTCTTGCCTAAATCTGGAACTGTCTTAGACTCGATCTTAAGACTTGATGCCTGCTCTGGGAGCAGCACAATGAGCTGTTCTAAGCATCAGGCACAGAAGAGATTAGTACAACTGTCTTACAGATGTCAGGACCACATCACAGAAGCCAAAATTAGAGATAAGAAACCGCGACATTCTCCTATCAATAAGGAATTGTTCTCCAGGGTATATTAACAAGGATGATAAGCTTCCGTCTCTGGCCCAGGATGGTCTCATTCACACGATTTAGAACACACAGGTGCTCAAACCCCTCTCCAAACAAAGCCTCTCGCTGGGATTAGCCATTTGCAGTTGTATTATAGAAATAAGTGCAATGTGAAGACTTCCCTTCATTCCCTGTTAAGAATATTCTCTAATGCATAAACGGTCAGATAAAGATGAAAAGAGTTAACATCAATGATACAGCATGTTTGATATTTTTTTTTCTGTACTTGAGTCAAAATACTAATGACATTCTTGAGGGAGGGGATGCCATGCCGAGGGACTCTAACAAGCTTGAGAAGTGAATCTCGTGAGTGCAAAATCCTGTGCCTGGGTTGGATGAACCCCTGGTACCAACACAACCAGGGAATGAAGGGATTGAGAGGAGCCTTATGGAGGAGAATTTGGAGGTACTGGTAGATGAAGAGCTGGAATTAGATCAGTAAAGTGCGCTTGTAGCCCAGAAAGCCAACCCTATTTGGGGCTGCATCAAAAGCAGCGTGGTCAGTAGGTTGAGGGAGTGTATTCTGCCTCTCTGTTCTCCTCTCCTGAGACCTCACCTGGAGCCCTGCATTCAGTTCTGGAGTCTTCAGCACAGGAGAGACATAGATCTTTTGGAGCAGGTGCTTTTTTGGAGAAAGCAACAAAAACGCTTAGAGGACGGAACTCCTCTCTCTTACAAGGAAAGAGAGAGACGGTTAGGTTTGTTTAGGTTGGAGAAGAGAGGGTTCCAAGTGAGATTTTACTATGGTCTTTCAGTACTTAAAGAAGCCCTACAAGAATGATGGGGACAGGCTTTCTAGCAAGACATATTGTGACAGGGCAAGGGATAATGGTTTTAAACTAAGAGTTTAGATTTAGACTGGATATAGGGAAGAAATTTTTTGCCATGGGGGTGGTGAAACCCTGACACAGGTTTCCCAGAAAGGCGGCAGAAGCCCCATTCTTGGGAACGTTCAAGTTCTGGTTGGATGGGGCTCTGGGCCACCTGGTCTGGTTGAAGATGTCCCTGCTCACTACAGCAGGGATTGGATTGGATTGGATTGGATGGCCTTAGAACTCCCTTCCAACTCAAATCATTCTATAATTCTATTACATTCCTACTACGAGTCATCAGACTTTGGATGCCTGTTTACCAACTGTCAGATCAGCGATGGTAAAAAGGTAATAAATGTGAAAAAAAATTCTGTTCCACTCCAAACCAACTCCCGAGGAAAGTGTTACTACATTCAAGTTTACGCCAATAGGAGTAAACAACATGCTTAGGGAGGCAACAAAAGATGTACAGGAACAAAACCCAAGTACAATTAAAGAAACCAGCATGAGACCTTAACTTATGGAAAGCTTCACTAAGTGAAACAGCAGCAGCCAAAGAGAAACACAGCGTAGAGTACAGTGAGAAGTATCGGACAATCTGTTAGTGAGCTAATTTCATTCTGTTCACAGGAAGGCAAAACGACACCAAGCACACAAGACTCCTGCCCTCTGCGGCGCGCGCGGGTGGCTCCGGGGAGATATAAATCCATTCTACTCCCAGGCACTGTAGGAGCTAATGAAGTCAAATGGAGACCATCGGGACAAGTTTTCTCTTGCTGTCGCCGGCTGCTGCCACTCTCTCTACACCAACGCAGTGTAATCAGCTCTGCACTCTTCTGTTGGAAGCGCTGCAGCATGTGGAAGCAACAGGACTTTCCCCAGCGGACTCGAGCTCCATCTGTGTCAGTCCATCACTGCTAGCGACTGCTGCTTCTAACTAAATGGCACTTGAGAGTACGGATGCACAGCTCTTATTATTAAGTGAACCCTCTTACGTTCATCTGCTCCCTAGTTTTCAACCTACGAGCGTCTTCATGAGCTTAGAAAAAGATGCAGAACATTAAAAATAAAGACATAAGGATTGAATCGTAGAACGGTTGGGGTTAGAAAGGACCTTAAAAAGCCCATGGTTCCACCCCCACTGCCTGACCAGCAACACTTCCCACTGGATCAGGGTCTCCAAGCTCCATCCAACCTGGCTTTGAACATCCCCAGGGATGGAGCAGCCACCCTGGGGCTTGGAACAACCTCATCGAGTGTCCCTACCCACGGCAGGGGAGTAGGAACTGGATGATGTTCAAGATCCCTTCTGACCCAAAGCATCCTATGATTCTAATTCTATGGTTTTAGTTTAAATGTCTCTGCTTTTGTGCTCTGCTTTGAAAAAATAGTTCCTAGTAGCAGCACGAGCTGGAAATCATGACTGGGACCCAGGAGACCTGTCTGGTGTCTCAGGTTTGCTAGCTATCTTTGGACAGATCAGTTCTTTCATCATTCCTTTTCTGAGATTTTCCAAACAGGCAACATTTTTTTTTTTTTTTTACAGAGCGCTTTGGGATATACAGGTGCAAAGAGTGAGATACTGCAATCCTTCTTAGTCAACCTGAAAAAAGCAGCATCGAATACACACATTGTTCATCTCCATGTGTTTTTTTTTTTTTTTTTTTTCCCTACAGACACCCCATATCTTTCTTCAGGTGATATTTCAGGCTTGGCAGTAGCAGCAGACACCGTCTAGGACAGCCTGATTAAGACTGAGCCAGTAACAGAGATGGCAGAGGCTCCAAACAGCCCTGGAAGCAGCTGCTGTGGAATCCACGAGAGAAACCCACGTGCGAGGGTTTGGAGAGGCAGCAACACCATTGATCCGTATGACAGAACCAAAGAAGTCGGCCGCCTGCATTGTGCTTTCACATGCGACACACGGAGTAACTCAGCTCTGTAGTCCACGCTCCATTTCACCTCATTCCCTTCATTTCACTGATTGCTACAACAGCACTCAATAATAGTTTTATACCAAAATGTGATTTTTTCAAATTAATAACAGGTACTGCTGGGCTAGAGACGAGGAAATAATGAACTGGCCACTCAAATTCACTGCATTGTTCTGGGAAAACTATTTCTAAACCCAATTTTTTTTATACTTCTCACTTGCCTTCCTATCAGGGATAGCGAGGACAGTGGGACTGTGTTGGAGTTTATCCACACCAGCATTTCAGGTTTCCTCTGCAGCCACTACAATGAGAAACCTTGACCTGCAAAATAAGCTCAAAATCATATTCATGTGATTCTACGAGGTCCTGAGGGACATGGTTTAGCGATCGATAGGAATGGTTGGACTCAATGATCCGATGGGTCTCTTCCAACCTGGTGATTCTATGATTCTACCAGGCAAGACCTAGAAACCAGTTCTGGTAAAAACCGTCAACACAGGGTGACTTGACCAAACACAGTTAGTGCTGTCAGTACATTATATATTTATAAGCATTTATAGAACACATTTCTGTTCTAATAAGCGCACCAAGACCTTAGTTTTGGTGCCTATCATTGACAGTAACTCCAGGAATGCTGCAGACACCGGCTCCAGGCTCTACCTAACTGTGAGCGCAAATAACTGATAAATGCTTGTAAAGCTTTCGGAAATCGTGTAATGTAACTGTGCAGTGGTTCACATCGACGAGAACAACTCATCTCTTTACTCGGAGTCCCAGTGAGCAACAAGGGCTTCCTAGAGCCTGATATTCATGCAACAGGCGTATCCTTCTATACAACAATGGCTTTTCATTGAACAATCTACCAACAACAACCACTTTGAGTATAATTAAGTAATTAATTATATTTTCTAATCTATTAAGCCTTGATTGCTTATCAAAGCATTCAGCTGGATCATTTTCCTCTTGTCATTTCCAATTAATTTTGCCTTTTTTTTTTTTAATTTAAGCACAGGAAAAAGTCTCTCCAACTTCATGGAGAATCAGGGCTTCTTCTTAAAGCTGTAACGTCCTATGAGATGACAATGTCTATCTGACTCCACAAAGGTACCTGGTTACGAGAATGTATGAAGTGCTTATCTTTCACATCAGCAAAAAACTCCTCCAGACAGTAATGACTTCATGGCTCTAATAATCCTTGAAGCCACACAGTTGCTTTCACCATAGCAGAGGATTAAACACAGCGGCATGGGGGTAATTAGTGCGATAAGGAATTAATCTCATGTGGCATCACATCTGCAAACCGATACAGTTTGATACATAATGTTCATAAGCAAGGACTGACAAAAATAAAAACCGCTGAGCATCCTGAGATGGCTGAAACTTGCTCAGCTCCGTCAAAGTCCATGGGACTACTCTGCTTCAGGAGAAATGGAAAAACAAGTGAATATCTAGTAAGGGGGATGAAAAACTTGACTGATGAAGAATCCTGTTGTATTTCATACAATTGCAAGAGACCTCCAAGCCCATCCAGCTCCACCTCTGCCATGGACAGAGACACCTCCCACTGGACCCAGGTTGCTCCAAGTCCCATCCAACCTGGCCTTGAACACCTCCTCCAGGGATGGGGCCTCCCGGCCCTCATAGGAAAACATTTCTTTCTAATATATCTAATCTAAATCTCCTTTCTTTCCACTTAAAACTGTTCCTCCTTTGTCCTGTCCCTGCACTCCCTGATCAAGAGACCCTCCTCAGCTTTCCTGGAGTCCCATTGCAGTGCCGGAAACTGCTCTAAGGTCTCTGAGCTGCTCCAGCCCTTGGATTATCTTTGTGGTTCCCTCTGGACTTGTTCCCACAGATCCATGCCCCTCCAGCTCTGAGGAAATCCAGAACTGAACACAGTTGAGAACAACTCCTTTGGGAAGAAATTATTTGGGAGAAATCCCACAAATGTGTGCGACAGCATTGATCCAGCTAACTTTTTCATTCTATGTTAGTGTCATAAGGCATTTAACAAGACTGAATTTATTTGGTCTGACCATCTAGCCTCCTCTGTAGTGTTTGATCTCACAGAGAAAAAGAAATCAAAATCAATACTGACAGAGACAAAAGACAGCTTTGTTATTCGCGTTAGAGGTAATTAAACTCCCCTCAAAATGTGGCCCTTGAAATGTCTCAACTGCAAAACCAGAGAAGGACAAGTTTTCCTTTAACGACACCGGCTTCTCATGAACTTGACTGTGGATAACATCACCTCGGATCACAGCACCCTTCTTTCTGGACCAAATATTCAGACCGGCTCAGAACTAGGACTTACACCTCTGGGACAATGCAGAAACAAACCCTTTTCAAGACCTCCTGGGAAGGATCTGAAGCGCAGCTTTGGATTCTCTTAGATCCCTTTCATTTGCATTAGCAGCAAATTACCAGCCTCTTTGCCTGTAGTCATCTATGAAAGTAATAAAAAGGTAAATGAATCAGGTATCCTCCTCCTCACAACTTGTCCAGTTGTACCAGGAATGCTTTCACATCACCTACAATCCGTGCAAGCAGATGATTGATTACTTTGTCTCATATGGGCAAATAATCCAGCTGTAATCACAGAACAACCAGGTTGGAAGGGACCCATCAGATCATCGAGTCCAACCATTCCTATCAAACACTAAACCATGTCCCTCAGCACCTCATCTACCCGTCCCTTAAACACCTCCAGGGAAGGTGAATCAACCGCCTCCCTGGGCAGCCTATTGCAATGCCCAATAACCCTCTGTGTGAAAAACTTCCTCCTAATCTCCAGCCTAAATCTCCCCTGGCGGAGCTTGAGGTCATTCCCTCTCATCCTGACCCCTGTCACTTGGGAGAAGAGCCCAGCTCCCTCCTCTCTACAACCTCCCTTCAGGTAGTTGTAGAGAGTAATGAGGTAATGAACAGTGTGGCCATAAATGAAGTGCTCTGGTTTACATATACACAGAGTTATACATATAAAATACATCTTACATATGGTACAGGAATTATAATCTCAAATTAATATGATTTATAAACACGTTTTTGTAATTACAGTGTCACAAAGTGATGTCTATATGATATAATTTGTAAAACACACTGAGGAGAGGAGAATTTCTCTCTGATGAAAGAGAAGAGGATAAACTCACTTATAGAATGATAGAATAATCAGGTTGGAAAAGACCCATCGGATCATCGAGTCCAACCATTCTTATCAATCACTAAACTTATATTGGTACAATCCAAAGTTTCACTGCTGACTGTTTTAAAAACAAAAGATGTGGTTTGCCTGTTACCTTTCCCTTATGAGCAATGCCAGGATTGTAAGAGTAGGGACAATGCCACGTTCCCTCCCAGCCACGGAGCTCTCACAGTTCATACTATTTCATAGAATCATAGAACAACCAGGTTGGAAGAGACCCACCAGATCATCGAGCCCAACCATTCCTATCAAATTTTTACTCTGTTTGTGGAATTATATATTCCCAGTTCAGCTTTGGGATGGTTTTCCTCAGGATGCTGCAGTCTTGCAGTTGCAAAAAAGCCTCTGCTAATCTAGCGCAACGCATTAGAGCACATCTCTTCATTCGGCAAGGTGGTTAAAATTACACTGAAGCTGGGAGAACAGGAGTGGAAAATTACCCAGCTGGGTACTGATACATCACCTATAAAATACAGTCACACGGAATAAACCAGACAAAACTAACTGCATTCGCTTCTGAGGATAATGATTTGAAAAGATGCTTCATAAAATAAAACGTAATGCTAATTATGCTTTTAAGGAACATGATTATTTAGCCTTTACTAGCTCTATGGAGTGGACCATTAAAGGTAATATTCATTCCAGACTGCACTCCTCCAGTGGTTTTCCAACACTTTTTAGACTTGACTCACACATCATCATGGAATACCCACAACATCCCAGCTAAGTTGTAACTTCACTACTTATACGATTCCATGAATTGCTTAGGAAGACTGCCTTAGTAGCTACAGGATTTCTATTCAGACTTATAATTTCTATTTTTGGCTGATAAGTTTGAGTATCCCATGGAAAAAAAACCAACTGTGATGATGATGGAGCACTGGAACAATCTGCCCAGGGAGGGTGTGGAGTCTCCTTCTCATAGAATCATTAAGACTGGACAAGACCCACAGGATCATCCAAGCCCAGCTCAACCCCATCACACTTACCAAACCCTATCCTGAAGTAACATGACTACATGAACATTCTGTCTTAAATAGCTCATAATGTTTCTTTAATTGACCTATTTATGTATTAAATTATAATGATTTCATATATTAATTAGTATTTTTTCATGGCAAAGGTCCTTGATCAGTGGCAGAGGCTGCCCAGGGAGGGAGTTGAGTCCCCTTCCCTGAAGGGGTTTAAGGGACGGTTGGACAAGGTGCTGAGGGACATGGGTTAGTGATTGATGGGAATGGTTGGACTTGATGATCCGGTGGGTCTCTTCCAGCCTGGTTGTTCTATGACTCTATGATTATATATAGAACTGTAAGATCTAAACCTTGCAATTAAGATTTAAGCAAAGTCGTACCCTCACCACTTCACTGTGGGCTTCAATACAGGTCCTGGATAAACTAATTCCAGTCCATAGCTTCTCTAAGGGTTATAATCACCTGCCGGAGATAAAGGAAAGAAGAGACAGAGCCCGGTTTGCATGATTATTGTCTCATTTCCCATGTCTGATCACAGAGGCAACCGTGTACACGATTCACCTTCCCTGGAGGTGTTTAAGGGACGGGTGGACGAGGTGCTGAGGGACTTGGGTTAGTGTTTGATGGGAATGGTTGAACTCGATGATCTGGTGGGTCCCTTCCAACCTGGTGATTCTATGATTCTATGATTCTGAAGCAGGTTGGAAGCATTTTCGCAGGTCAGAAGGCGTGCGAGGCGAGCAACATGGAAACAGAAGGGCTCTTCACTACTCTTACCTGGTGAGAAAGATTATCCCATCTGGGCATTTGCTAACTCTCCGCCCCCTCCTTTCCTTTCCCCCAGAATAGATTTCCTTTCAGAGGCCTCAGTTCTCACACTTGGGAACAATCTTTCCCCTTAAGTGACGGTTGCATTTTAGCTGTTAAGGCCACGGAGATTGGCCCCATGCCATTCTCATGCTAAAGAAAGGGACGTGGAATATGTAATTCTTTGAAATTGCTTCTCCCAGGATCAACAGCGGAAACTGAACAATCACAACAGCAAACTTCCTCAAGAAAAATAATCAAACCCGTGTCTGAGATTCAGTTGGGTGAAAAAAAATTCATTTCTCTGTCAATACCAGAACAAACAGGGTTTCTCATCCTTCTCCTTGGGTATTGAAAGTCATTCATTTAAAAATAGATATATGGATGTGTATTGTCATTTTTGACTCCTGAAACAATGCACTAGAAAGACAGTTAAGAGCCTCTGGATAGTAAATAAATTTCCTGCCTTATTGAGTGAGGTGAATACAAAGAAGATGAAGCACTAAATCCTGCCCATGGCATCCCATCTCTCTCTTCTGTTGTCATGCCAGCAAAAATTATATCTAACTCAGTTCAAGTAAATTCTATCTCAGAAACATTCTTATTAAATATGTTGGGGCAGATTAGTCCCTACTAAATCTGCATGAGCCTGTAAACTCACAAAGACAGGTCTGTACCCATCCAGTGACAGCTCTGATCTCGAGAGAATTCCAACTGGTGTCCTGAGTAGCTTTCAACAAGGACTTCAGCATCAGAGAGGGAGGACGCGTATGAGCAACTTATGCTACATCACGTTTGAACTCTCCTAGGTCACTTTACAAGAGAAAGCAGTTTCAGAAACGTGGTTGCAGAGAGTTATAATCCTAGGTGCATTAAATAAATCATAATCACTTTAATACTTGGCACGTCCCTCTACAGATCCGTTCCACTAGTCCTTTCCCATCCCTAAAAACTTTAATGTACTGCAGTGCCAGGCACGTATGAGACTGACAGCTGCCTAGGACTATATATTGAAAGGAAACCCTGAAAACAGTGATAAATTAAAGAACAAATAAAGAGATCAATTGTGGGATTTTAGGTAGCTGCAAAATAGAACCAGTCCATATCCAGGTATGTCCAATTGTTGTGAATGTTCCTCTTTCCTCTCCATCTCAGCCCACCTCCCATTGTTCCAGTCCAGCATTAGAATCATGGAATGGTTTGAGTTGGAAGGGACCTCAAAGCTTATCCAGTTCCGAAACTCCCTTCTTTAAGCTTAGAATCATAGAATCACCAGGTTGGAAGAGACCCACGGATCATCGAGTCCAACCATTCCCATCAATCACTAACCCATGTCCCTCAGGACCTCATCTACCCATCCCTTAAACCCCTCCAGGGAAGGGGAATCAACCACCTCCCTGGGCAGCCTGTTCCGATGCCCAATGACCCTTTCCGTGAAAGCTTAAAACCATCTCACTCATCCTCTCCCTGCCCTCCCTGATCCAGAGCCCCTCCTCAGCTTTCCTGGAGCCCCTTTCAGCACTGGAAGATGCTCTAAGGTCTCCTCAGAGCCTTCTTTTCTCCAAGCTGAACAACCCCAACTCTCTCAACCTGGCCTCACAGGGAAGATGTTTCACCCCTTGGATCATCCTCGTGGCCTCTTCTGGACTCCATGTCCTCCCTGTGCTGAGGGCTCCAGAACTGGACCCAGGGCTCCAGGTTGGTCTCACCAGAGTGAAGTAGAGGGACAGAATCCCCTCCCTCACCCGCCTGATCCCACTGCTTTAGATGCAGCCTTTCGAAAAGAATAAACATAAATACACACATTCCCTCCCCCCCCCCCCCCCCCCCCACCCCAGTTTTGAAGTGACTGGACCCACTCTGGGAAGAACAGTTTAACACTTCGCTGTTTGGATTTATGTCACGAAATGGTAGAGTTTTTCAATCACATCAGCTGAGAGCTAGAGATAAGGTAGGGCAAGGAAGGGAATTACATGGGATAAACTCTGGTATAATTTGGCCTTATGGCTGAGAAGGAAAAAAAAATCAGAGGTAGTCTCAGAAAAAACCCAATGATTCTAAGCTTTCATCTTTAAAATAACTTATTTACTGGGCATCAAAATTGGGATAATGTTTCATAAAGCATCTCTGTGGCTTAAAAGCTTGAATGTGGTTGTCAGACCTGTCTTAAGGACTCAAACTTCAGTTTAAGTGTTGAGTGGCAAGGCACACAGAGCAGCTGAGGTTTGGGAGTTCACTGGTTTTGACTGGTTGTTTCTTACAAGAGAGGCTACACACCTGGAGGGGTTCAAGGGCAGGTTGGATCCGCTCTGAGCAACCTGATCCAGTGGGAGGTGTCCCTGCCCATGACTGGGGAGTGGAACTGGATGGGCTTGGAGGTCCCTTCCAATCCAAACCATTCCAGGATTCTAACTACCTGTACCACATCTGAAAAGGAACTTTTATAATACTGAATCTCCACAAGAAGGATGTTGAGGCTCTGGAGCGAGTCCAGAGAAGAACAACGAAGCTGGTGAAGGGGCTGGAGAACAGGCCCTATGAGGAGCAGCTGAGAGAGCTGGGGGGGGTTAGCCTAGAGAAGAGGAGGCTGAGAGGAGACCTCATTACTCTCTACAACTCCCTGAAAGGAGGTTGTGGAGAGGAGGGAGCTGGGCTCTTCTCCCAAGGGACAGGGGACAGGACAAGAGGGAATGGCCTCAAGCTCCACCAGGGGAGATTTAGGCTGGAGATTAGGAGGAAGTTTTTCACACAGAGGGTCCTTGGGCATTGGAATAGGCTGCCCAGGGAGGTGGTTGATTCACCTTCCCTGGAGGTGTTTAAGGCACAGGTAGATGAGGTACGGAGGGACTTGGTTTAGTGTTTGATAGGAATGGTTGGACTCGATGATCCGATGGGTGTCTTCCAACCTGGTTATTCTATGATTCTATGAATGCTTGAAAAACCTAAATTAGAATAGAATTTCCCAAGCTCAAGAGTTTGTTTTTTTTTTTATTTTTTCACAAAAGCTCTGACTGTTCTAAAACAGGCAGGTAAGAATATTCTTGGGGAAAACACAGGACTTCCAAACAACTGCTGGAATTACACCTCGGGTTAAGTATTTTTCTTTAGGTGTTTCTACAGTACCTGGCACAACGATCCCTGATGCTAATCGGAGTCTCTGGGTCCAGCCGTAAGGGCAGAAAGCTTCATGACCCATTGAGAATGGCAGCAAACCAGGAGCCGTTTCCTCAGACCTGCTTCCTGCAGGTCCTGTCCTCTAACCATCAACGTGACAGCTGCCTCTGGCTGAGTGACATTTCGGGAGTAGGAAGAGCAGAGAAAGTTATCCGCAGCCATCTAAAACACTGAGTCACGCTAAGAGCTACAAAAATAACACTTCACTCCTGGAAGCTCACATTGCTCCAAGGGATTGCTCTTTCCCTCCCAGCCTCTCCTGACCTCATGTCAGGGAGTTTGCGGCAGGGCAGCAGATTGCCGGACTGCAATCAGATGGAAACCTGGAGCAGCACCTGCTACAAGTTAATTAATTTCTTCCAGGCTCCAGAACAGCTGTTGATTTTGGTGGAGGTTTTATCTTTATTTTGTGTTTTAACTGTTTGTTCAATGAAGCGGGAGACAGGAGGAGCCCTGGGCATGCGGTGTTACTTATAGGCATGCCGATGACGGCAAGGTCGGATGTTAAATCGTGTTCTCGGCTACAGGAATGTTCTGAAGTGGGACTGCATCTGAGCAATAAACAATGAAAAGAGAAACAGTAGCTCACACTAGTTACTACAGAGAAAATATAATCCGATGTAATCTTATACCAGGTACAGTTTTCTGACGTGTTTTGTTTAAGTGTTTCTGAAACGCAATTCATAGAATCACAGAATGGTTGGGGTTGGAAGGGCCCTCAAACCTAGCCACTTCCATCCTCTCCCACTAGATCAGGTTGCTCCAAGCCCCATCCAACCTGATCTCGGAAACCTCCAGGGATGGGGCAGCCACGACCGCTCTGGGCAACCTGGGCCAGGGCCTCCCCACCTTGGGGAAAAACATTTCTTCCTAAGATCTCATCACAATCTCCCCACTTTGAGCTTAAAATCACTCCCCTCTCATCCTGCCCCTGAACTCCCTGATCAAGAGCCCTGGCTCTCTGGCTTTCCTGTAGCACTTTTCAGTGCTAGAAGCTGCTCTAAGGTCTCCTGGGAGCCTTCTCTCCTCCAGGCTGAACAACCCCAACTCTCTCAGCCTGTCCTCGGATGGGATGTGCTCCTAAACTTGGATCATCTTCATGGCCCTCTCTGGACTTGCTTTAACAGATCCATGCCCTTCCTGTGCTGAGGACTCCAGAACTGAAGGAGGGCTCCAGGTGAGGTCTCACGAGAGGGACTGAAGGGATAGAATCACCTCCTTTGACCTGAAGAACCCCTTCTGCCTCTCTTCAACTTTCACCAAATTTGACCTTCGCAAATCTATGTTTATCTAGAGAAACATTTAGGTCCCTTGGCCTCCCTGCAAAGCCTCTACAGTGAACAGGGCTGAGCTTATAAACGTCTTTTTACAAGGAGCCATGTTGAGACCAACAAATAAGACCACTAAGTGGAAATAACACATGTGTAGAGAGGACTGGATTCACAGGTCCATCTTCAGACCTACCAAATGCAGCCAGATCCTCCTTCCACACAAAAGATGGAGCTGCCCAGGTCAGGCGAGCTCTGCGGCAGCACAGGCTGCAACCACAGCGAGCTAAATCCTCTCGGTTTGGAAGAAGCAGTTGCCTTCTGTACCTGTAAGTTATCCAGTATCAACTGCGTTTGTGTGGTGACTCACAAAACAAACTGTGACAGTGTCCTGGCAGCCAGCTCAGTACAATCATAATTACAGCTGAGCAAGGCAAGTTCCCAACTCATACACTGCCTGCAGTCCACTAAAATCCATCCCTTTCAAAAAGAAGCACGAGCATCTTGAGAGGAAGTGCATGCTCAGAGAAGCAGCCAAATTAAAACAACCTGACTGCTTAAGCTGTCTAGGCAATCTAATTATACATAGAGACTAATACAGTTATGTGTCGTCTCTGAGATGAGTAGGAAGATGAAACTGATAACGAGTACATGACCATCTACAATTAAAAACCTGAAGCCTTAAAGAAATAGCGAACCAATCAGCAGATGGCAAACAGATGGATACAAGACTCAGAGATGTGTACATACACAACTTAATTGAAATTAAAATTATTATCCACTGCAATAAATTCAGGTTAAGGTGAATGAAAGGCAGGATCCTTAAGTAAGTAAGGGGGGAAAATGGGTTTAAATAATTAAGGCTCTATTTATGAATGTCTCCTGAAGTATTCATGAGAATCTCTTCACAGGGATAATAAAGAATATATTGCTTCCATGTGACAAGCAAAGGTATTCTCTGAGCTAGAACCTGGACAGATGAAAGCAGTACCTGCCAGTTTTAAGGGGTTAGAGAATAAGCAAGAAATGCCAGCTCATGGGGTGGGACAGAAAATGTGTGTCCCATTGGAAAAATGCCGTGGCTCAGGCAAGCCACTGTCTAGCCAGTGAGCACTGGAATCACTATCTTTGACACTCCTGTCCACTCCCGTCCAATTGCCTTGTCATGCTTTTAAAAAAGGTCACATAATACATGTTATGACTTAGATGAGATCTTAGGAAGAAATGTTTTCCTGCAAGGGTGGTGAGGCTCTTCAAGACAGACAAAGAACTACAGAGGCGAGTCCAGCAGAGGCCACATAGGTGATGAGGGGACTGGAGCATCTGTCTTGGGAGGAGAGGCTGAGAGACCGGAGTCTGTTCAGCCTGGAGAGGAGAAGACTGAGAGGGGACTTTATCAAAGCTTATTAATATCTAATGGGGTTGGCAGAAGGAGGGGGACAGACTCTTCTCAACAGGGCCCAGTAACAGGGCAAAGGGCACCAGGCACAAACTGGAGCATGGGAAGTTCCACCTGAACGTGAGGAAAAACTTCGTTCCTATGAGGGTGACGGAGCACGGGAACAGGCTGCCCAGGGAGGGTGTGGAGTCTCCTTCTCTGGAGAGATCCAAACCCACCTGAACGTGTTCCTGTGCAGCTGCTGGAGGTTGGACTTTAGCAGGGGTTGGACTGGATGAGCTCCAGAGAGCCCTTTCGGCCCCGACCGTTCTGCATTCTGTACTACACACAAAAGCAGATCCACTTGCTTCTCTTTAAAAGAAGAAAAGAGTAAAGCAGGTGCTCAGTTCTGAGTTGCACATAATGGAGCAGAAATAAATTAGAAAGGATGTGAACACAACGTTCATCTCCTGGATTTTCAGAAGGATACAACAGGTATGAAATTGCACACAGGTAGATATTCCCCTGCTGCAGGTGGTGGTGGTTGTTCAAACAGGGGAGCCACCCTCCAGCCTGCTACCTAGAAGCTGTCTTATTTTAATGAAATGACACCAAAAAATCATTTGCCTGCAAGCACAATTCAATCCTCAGATAAAGAAGCCCAAAATCAGGCTGGGAAGGAAGCTGTTGTTGAGTGTAAGTCAAATCTGGAACCTAAGGAGCTGCTGGGGGAAGATGCTCCAGGACAGAGCCACATCTCATGGGCTGAAGACACTGGGATAGGTGGTGCCAGCCCCCACTCCATGGGCACCTATGCAGCAGCAGCTGAACTTGGAGCGGATTTTGGAACAACAGTCTTTTGCCCCGAGGGCTCAGAGGTACTGCAGACACCATCTGCCCTTCCCTAGGGCTAGATTTCCTTGCACTGCACCTGCTTTTGCTGGCAAAGGGGTTCCAAGCGCATAGTGAAATAAGTCAAGCCTTCCCTACCCGGAGGGCCACAGGGAATATGACACTTGCCTGACATGATATGCAAGAAATTTCAGGTTTTAATGGACAAAAACTTCCAGAAAGGAGTGAATTCATTTGCAGGAGCACAGAGAGATGACATTTGTTTTGTCGACTCCAGCATGCTTTGTCTACCCACTCTCTGCAGCGTGTGCTCCTCAGGCAGCAGAGCAGCAGACCAAATCCTTCCCTGGGTCTTTGCTCGTGAACAAACAGTGCACAGCCACTTGGGAGAACACCCTGCCACTTGAGGACTGGTGCTTATGCCAGGTTTCTCTCCTTTTTTCTCTCTCTGTTTCTATAATTTAAAAAATGGACAGCCTCCGCGCAGGCTACTGAGTGTGCCTGCCATCCACAAACCCAATTTCACACAATGACAGCCTAATTAATCTTCTTCTTTTGTTTCGATAGCATACGGTCTCCGCTCAACTGTGGAATATGGTGGAATCTTGCTGAGAACACATCTGTCAGGATTGCAGAGTGAATAAAGGAATATAGTTGGCTTTGGGGTGATTATATCTGTATTTATATAGCTCTGCACCTCTCGAGTGCTCCATACCCACATAGGATAGAACAATCTATATAGTAATGTCCTGGATTTCAAGAAACACCTGTGATCCCAGACACTTCAGGCATCAAAATGCAGCAGGAAAGCCATCTCTCTGCTCAGGGAGACGTTCCTGCTCCCTGTCCCCCTCCCCCCAGCACTCAGGTAAAGAAAGATTGTGTGACTTGTCCAAGGTCATGCAGAAAAACTGTGACAGAGCTGGGAACAAAGCCAACATATCAGATCATGAACTTAACTATTTGTCCTCATCTTCCAGGGTCTGCCTTCCCTCTTACCAGGGTGTTGAGTATAACTACTGACCCATCATAGAATCACAGAACACCCAGGTTGGAAGAGACCCATCGGATCATCGAGTCCAACCATTCCTATCAAACACTAAACCAAGTCCCTCAGGACCTCATCCACCCGTCCCTTAAAATCACCACATCTGTAAGACTGGAAGCCCTTACTTGGAAAACCTGCTGAGGGCAAAACATTAAACCGAAATACTTGGTCACAACAAACTTTCACTCACCCGGATGAAACCGAAACCTGTCTTCATGTTCCTTCCTCACTCACACATTAAAAACTCCTTTGGCTCTTGGGTGCCCAGGTCCTGTGTTAGCTGTCCACCCTCTAACCAGTGGCACTTTGGCTGTCTGAGATGTGAAAAGGTTGACTAAAAACTCACTAAAACCATCTGCAGTTCTTCACTCCTGTGAGCAACGACATCCCAGCCTGTGCCAAGCCTTGGTCTGCTTACAGTGCTGAAGATTTACATTTTATCATACCTCATAATATTTGTTTGGTCTCAATATTTGGTCCTATAATAACAATTGTTTGGTCATAATAATATTTGGTTCTCATACTCCAGATTCTCATATCATGAAATCACAAGACTAACACAATCTTCACCGAGAAAAAAAAGGTTTCAAGACCTTTCACCTAAAACATGACCATGAAGCAAACCCTCATGAGCTCCAAAGAAATTAAAGACTCAAAGGAAATCAGAGTGTCACGGTCTTTTGATTGGGGTTGAAGGCTGGTGTTTGAAAGTCCAGGGTTGTCAGTGCTGCAGTTAAATTACTTCACCACAAAATAATGAAAGGTCACAGGATTTCAATCAAGATAGCCAGCCAGTATAAATCTTGTCTCTCCATGGAAGCGCTTGGTGCTGTACAGACGTATCCCTGCTAAAGTCAGCCTCAATTTATTGTTTCAGTAGCAATCAATAAAATTTGGTGCCTTGGTTTTATATATGAGAGCTAAATTTGTACTTCAAGGAAATGCAGCCACATTACCTTCAATTACCTTTCACACCAACAGAGACCTTTGAGTTATAGAAGGTCCTGAGTTGGGAGGGACCCACAGGGATCATCAAGTCCAGCTCCTGTCCCTGCCCAGGACACCCCAACATTCACACCGTGGGGCTGAGGGCGTTGGCCAAATGCTTCTGGAATATTGTCAGCTTCCCCGGGCGCTGTTCCAGTGCTCCACCACCTTTTCCTCTTGTCCAGCCTAACCCTCCCCTGGTCCATCTTCCTACCATTCCCTCGGGTCCAGAGTGAAGAGCTCACTGCCTGCTCCTCCTCCTACTGTGAGAAAGCTGCAGACCACGATGAGATCTCCCTTCAATCTCCTCTTCTCCAGGCTTAACAGACCAAGTGACTTGAGCCATTCCTCATATAGTTTCCCCTCTAAACCCTTCACCAGCTTGACCCACATCTGGGAATTTTCTAGAGGCAAAAGCTCTGTTTCACACTATATTTTTCTTCCCCCAAACAGACTACCTAAATTTCTGATGACTGCTGAAAAAATTATTTGGCTAATGAGCCAAAATACCAACCACTTCCATTGGGAGCCAGAGTGGTAATTAGGAAGACAAAAAAAAAATGGGGAGGGGAGGAGGAGGAGGAACCTTCAGGTTTTTAGGATAATTATAATTTGTGTCAAGCAAGACAAATATTTCAATTTGGGGCAACATGTACCTTCAGAATAAATGTGGGTTGTTTTAGTCACAACATGTCACGGGAAGGAGTCTGATCCAATATTTGCGGTTGTACAATTAAACCTGGCATGTAGTAATTAGGAAGGCAGGTGTACTCAATACATACTACAATGTTTCTTACTAGCTGTTGTCTCACATTAGCCCATCCTCGGTTAAGTGATGATGGAGACAGAAAGCAGCCGCTTACAAATACCCAAAGGGTACAAAATAGTGGTTGGAGGAAAATTATTTATGGTGGGTGTGATTAAGAGCAGTGCGAAGCGACTGAGGGGAACTGGAAATGAGTAAGTGGAGCAAGTCTCCACTGCCAAGGACAGCAAGACCATAAAATGTGGAGAGGAGCAGGATCGCTTAACCCACTTGAGAAAACTTCATGGAAGCTTATGGAGTAGCTTTCTGAAATGTAATGGGGAATTATCCTACCCAGGGTATCTTTCAAATGCAATCAGGCACCCTGCGAGTGGGCCCTCACCACAAGAAGGATGTTGAGGCTCTGGAGAGAGTCCAGAGAAGAGCAACGAGGGTGGTGAAGGGGCTGAAGAACAGGCTTTATGAGGAGTGGCTGAGAGAGCTGGGGGTGTTTAGCCTAGAGAAGAGGAGGCTGAGAGGAGACCTCATTACTCTCTACAACTACCTGAAAGGAGGTTGTGGAAAGGAGGGAGCTGGGCTCTTCTCCCAAGTAACAGGGGACAGGACAAGAGGGAATGGCCTCAAGCTCCACCAGAGGAGATTTAGGCTGGAGATTAGAAGGAAGTTTTTCACAGAAAGGGCATTGGAATAGGCTGCCCAGGGAGGTGGATGATTCACCTTCCCTGGAGGTGTTTAAGGCACAGGTGGATGAGGTCCTGAGGGGCATGGTTTAGTGCTTGATAGGAATGGTTGGACTTGATGATCCGATGGGTTTCTTCCAGCCTGGTTGTTCTACGATTCTATGAGAAGGATCTACAGAAAAGCTATCGTGATTCATGTGTATCAGATTCGGGCACATATTGCAGTAAATTTCCAAAATGTCATTGTGTCTTAGGAGTTCTTTCTGCAGAGAGCAAAGCTGAGTTTTTGTAAATATCTCTGACTCAACAGAAAATCCTGAATGCCAGGACCACATCTATCCTCCGTGAAATCCTGATGCCTGATAATCCTTACAAAAACATCAGTCAAATAATAGTTTTTACTAACAGTACCAAACATCCAGTACTACCATCTTGGAGAAATTTCATTCCTCTGTTAAACATTTTCCCTTATCAGTGGAAACTGGTGCTAATGAGAACTGTAGTTCACATGTCAGCCAGCAGTGAAACAATTAGGAGCTCTGTTCGACTTCATAAATACCAATATTGATAAAGTAGTAGAACCTAAAATACCATCAGACATTTTTATAGTTCCTAAGAACTTCCTGAGTTATACGAAGTGGGCTTTGGTGTTAAAAAGGAGCATAAACTCCCAAGCTTCAAGCCAACAACAAAGTGCTCAGGGGCAGGAAGGAAATGTCACCCCCAGAGCAGGTCATTAGATAACTGTCTACAACAGGATTTTTTTAATCATCTTATTCTGAAGGATCTAACACTAACAAACTACAGACGCAACTCAACCAATTCTAAACGGTTACTTTTATGCCTCCTACTAAAAGAGGAGATTTTTCAAAGCTACCCGGGGCATTTAGATGCTAAATTCTCATAAAATATTAATGGGGAGCCAGCGCCTTAATTCCCTAAGCATCTTTGAAAACCTCAGACCAAACATATACAAGATCTATTCATTCTGAAGGCTCCTAATGCACTTTACAAGCGTTACTGCTTCTACACGGAGTACGTTTCATTGAAATGTAGCTATCCCGATGATGAAAGATGGCATAGGAACACTACATAAAAGTTTAAAGACTGCGAGTGAAGAACGCCCAGGGGTACCTGGGTGAAACTTAATGGTCTGTGAGATACAGGAGTTCAGAGTAGGTGATCTAATGGTCCCTTCTGCCCTTAGATGCTATGAAATTAAAGCACCTACGCAGCCAAGGGAAAGTTCAGGAAGGCCTAGGAAGGTCAGAAAGGTGTTTGAAGGAAACAGCTTCCATTTCAACCCTCTGCAGAAATACACCTGCTGAACAGCACAGGGCTAGTGCAGTGTGAGAGAGCACCAGCTGCCTTCTCCTCTTAGTAAATCTCACTTGGTACCAAGCCGGAATTGCCAGAACATCGGAATTAAATATATGGATCCATAAAAGTGTTTGAGTGATGTACAGGACGTTTGAGAAGGGCAATGAGGCTGGTGATGGGTCTGGAGCACAAGCTTTATGAGAAGCAGCAAAGGAAACGGAGGTTATTTAGCCTTTAGAACAGGAGGCTGAGAGGAGACCTCATCACTATCTACAACTGCCTAAAAGGAGGTTGTAGGAAGGTGGGGGTTGGTTTCTTCTCAAGTAATAAGCAAAAGGATGAGAGGAAATATCCTGAAGTTGCACCCAGGGAGGTTTAGATTGGATATTATGAAAAAATTCTTCACTAGAAGAGTGGTGAAGCACTGAACCAGGCTGCTCAGGGCAGTGGTGGAGTCTCTGTCCCTACAAGTTAATAAAAAACTAGTAGATGTGGCACTTTGAAACATGGTTTAGAATCATAGAACAACCAGGCTGGAAGAGACCCATCGGATCATCAAGTCCAACGATTCCTATCAAACACTAAACCAAGTCCCTCAAGACCTCATCCACCCGTCCCTTAAACACCTCCAGGGAAGGTGAATCAACCACCTCCCTGGGCAGCCTATTCCAATGCCCAATGACCCTTTCCATCAAAAACTTCCTCCTAATCTCCAGCCTAAATCTCCCCTGGCGGAGCTTGAGGCCATTCCCTCTTGTCCTGTCCCCTGTCCCTTGGCAGAAGAGCCCAGCTCCCTCCTCTCTACAACCTCCTTTCAGGTAGTTGTAGAGAGCAATGAGGTCTCCTCTCAGCCTCCTCTTCTCCAGGATAAACAACCCCAGTTCTCTCAGCCGCTCCTCATAGGTTCTGTTCTCCAGCCCCTTCACCAGCCTCGTTGCTCTTCTTTGGACTTGCTCCAGAGCTTCAACATCCTTCTTGTGGTGAGGGGCCCAGAACTGGACACAGTATTCAAGGAGCATTGATGGTTGGACTGGATGATCTTAGAGCCTTAACGACTCTATCATACAGAGGCTCCAGGGTGTTCAGCTTTTATGCTTCATCTAATGGACTAACCCTTGACTGGGAAGTCAAACGGCAACCACACAGGGCAGGTGGCAGCCTCTCCAAAGAGCATTTACAGAGCCTCCCAAACAGGAGCTCAAGTCACCACCTGACACTCTGAGCTGCTCTCCGAACTCAAGGGACCTTTTGGCATCATTGCAAAGCACGTGGAAAACCCCAACATGTTTCAAGATAGCAAACGATGTTTCCTCTGAACAGTAAGAAAACAACCACCCTCTTCACTCTTGGGTCGTTTCTCCACCATTTTCATGCAAAGATCTTGGTGTATTTCCTGAACGATATCGCTTCTTTTCCTGCTGATACTGAGACTGACACAAAGGCAAATAAAATACTGCACAGGAAAGTTTGAATGTGCAATTACGGATGAATATATTGTTTGGAACATACTTAAAAGGGATGATCATTTCCTGACACTAAAAATTATAATAATTATACCCACAATTCTTTGTACTTAGTTATTTCCAGACTATTATGGGTCCTCTTTGAAAAGTGAAATTGGTGCTTGCAGCATTGACAGCAAAGGACAAATGCCTTGACAGGACATAATGCTTCTCTAAGAATAATTAAATCAAAGTATGGTGTAAATCCCATGGGTGCCTCTCCATTGGTAGTATTTCTATCAAGAATCTTCAAAACCTTAAATCCAATATTTAAAATTTATAGGTTTCACCTGTGGTTTCAAGGTGAGAGGCAGCTGTAGCAATGCTCTGGCACTTATATCTATCTCCCCTTTGCTTTTAGTCCAATGAAGAAGTAGAGAAGAACAAAACTCTCACCGGTGTGCCATGGCATGCATGATTTCCATCTGAACAAACACAGGTAAAAGGGTTATGAATAAAAAAAATCCCCTCAGCTTGGGAGGTAAACGTAAACAGAGTATGAACAGAATTGTTGACACTGCAAATCTAAATGCTACATAAATAGGAGTCCCAGGCAAGGTCGGGAACAGGTAGTAGGAGACACCACAGCCAGGCAGGTAGAACAGAATCCTCATTATCTCTGCTTAAAAATATGAAAAAGATGCACAAATGATTCAGTATAGTGCCCCATCCCTGGAGGGGTTCAAGGCCAGGTTGGATGGGGCTTGGAACCCCTGATCCAGTGGGAGGTGTCCCTGCCCATGGCAGGGGTGGGACTGGATGGGCTTTCAGATCCCTTCAACCCCGACTATACTATGATTCTATGAAAAAGAAGGGAAAAAGGGGTATTTTCATGGTGAATCTGATTCATTCTACAATTCTGTCGGGCACCACAGGAATCAAAGATCAATAAGAGCAGGGCTGTGGATGTCACAGTATTTCATAGAATCATCAGGTTGGAAGAGACCCATCGGATCATCGAGGCCAACCATTCCTATCAAACACTAACCCATGTTCCTCAGGACCTCATCTACCTGTGCCTTAAACCCCTCCAGGGAAGGGGAATCAACCACCTCCCTGGGCAGCCTATTCCAATGCCCAATGACCCTCTGTGTGAAAAACTTCCTCCTAATCTCCAGCCTAATTCTCCCCTGGTGGAGCTTGAGGTCATTCCCTCTTGTCCTGGCCCCTGTCACTTGGGAGAAGAGCCCAGCTCCCTCCTCTCTACAACCTCCTTTCAGGTAGTTGTAGAGAGTAATGAGGTCTCCTCTCAGCCTCCTCTTCTCTAGGCTAAACACCCCCAGCTCTCTCAGCCTTTCCTCATAAATCCTCATTTCATCACAAGGGTTTCTGGTTTAGTGCAGAGCAACTCTGCCCATCACAAAGACACTAGACTCTTGAACGGCCTTAAGTTTTGTTTTGCTATCGAGCATCTGCACGCTTTGCTGAATTCTGAATCTCTTTGGGTTAACAGCACTGAGAAGAGATCTTATATTGGGAGCTCAGGGACAAATGCTGGCTCTAACAAACACGAACGATTGTTTTCTTGTTCACACAGTGGCTGCTAACAAAAGTATTACTCCATTAACCTCTCCCACTTGGATTTCCTTTAATCTGTACATGCAACCTGAAGCCTGCTAAAACATTTCCTGTCCCTCATGTGGTTTTAAAAGCTCAAGTTGCGCTATGATCTTTGCTTAAGAGAAGTTACTGAAGCGTTGGATTCTAAATGTTATAATCCACGCCGTCATGGCTGGATGAAAATCCAGTTTATTCAGTAATGCTACCACCCCGGCACGCAATCGTATTCATTTGTGAAACCGCTGCTGCCTGATGGGTTGAATAATGAAACCGCAGCAACATCAGCTTGGAAGGTGAAGAACATCGGGGCACAACTTTTGCTGCTTTTAATAAAATCACCGTAACAACCTTTAGGAGAAAACCAGCTCCTTTAAGGCAGATCGGATTGACACGTTGCATGTTTTCACCTTCAAAGATCAACTCTGGCAACATGCCAAGGCATTAATTGCTTTTAGACCTTGTCCAAATTGGGATTTTTGTCTCCTAACTGATGGCCAGCTCCCAGAGCAGAGCCCCAAGGTCAGCTGCTTAGCTGGCATGGGTGATCTACTTCCACTTCGAGCAAGGAAGGTTCTTGTGCCAGTTGACGTCATCAAAGTATTCAGCTTGAGCCAGGGAAGCAGTGATTTGTAGTGCAGGTGATGGTTCTCCAGGGACCATTCCAAAGCCATTTTAGTGTACAAACCCTTTGTACTTGTCTGTATGCACAAACACGGTCTGTAAACCGAACAGTCCAGAGGGACTTGGAAAACTTCATGCCTTGGTGTGAGGTGGCATCTCGTTCCAGTAAGTTTTTACTGGTAAACTAGGGCATCAAAAAAGATCTAAGATAAAATAGTGATCCATTATATCAGTTATTCTGTATAAAAAAGCAGAAGATGTCATAGAATCATAAAGGTTGGAAAAGACCTCTAAAATCATCCAGTCCAACACCACCGTGCCTACTAAACCATGTCCCCAAGTGCTACATCTACACATTCTTTGAACCCCTCCAGGGATGGAGACTCCACCACTGCCCTTGGCAGCTTAGTCCAGTGCTTCACCACTCATTCAGGAAAGAGACTCTCCCTAATACACACTCTAAACCTCCCTTGGCACAACTTGAGGCCATTCCTCTCATCCTATCGCTTGTTACCTGGGAGAAGAGACCAGCACCCATCCCATTTCAACCTCCTTTCAGAGAGCTGTAAAGAGCCATGAGGTGTCCCCTCAACATCCTCTTCTCCAGGGAAGATTAGAATTGATTAGAAAGACGAGGTATCGTTCTGATTTAATCTACGCTGACAGATGACATGAGCTCTCTGCCATCTTCTAGCCACCTAGGGATTGCAGCTGAGCTCAGAGGTGTATTTTAAACCTCACAGAATGCAACAGAGAAATGGCAGGAGCAGAAATGAAGCAAATATTATAGGGAGGAAATAAAATGTTACTCTTGCAAAAGCTTCTAGGGCAATTTTGCTGGGTCTCTGTCCATTCAGCCTTGTCAATGCTGAAGTACCTTGCAGCGTAAGCTCTGCGAGAGCTTTCAGCCCTACGTGGAGTGCGCTACGAAGCACACGAGGCACTGCAGTCAGCGCCCGAGCACCTTGGTTGAAACATCCAGGGTAAGATTGTATGGCAGCAATTCCAGTAAATTAAATCCTCGTGCGTTCGCTGCTCCGAAATGCCGAACTAGCTGAAAGTAATGAATGAGATATCATATTTGTAACTATTTAGCAGACACACTAAGACAATTACAGTGATGAAAGCTACACAGGCAGTACTGTACATCAGACTTATTTTGCAGAAGTCCATAAATAAGTAATTTGACTTGGTAAAGCACTCTGGGATGGCTTGGGGTTTGCAAAATGATATTGAAAAAAGAATTTACGTGTGCACTTGCAGCTTATTATACTGCAGCACAAGCAATTTCATACCTTCCTCAACGTATTTACATTGCACTGCTGAAAGAAGGGAGGCTATGAACGAATGGTTGATGCCCCCGACCACTTATTTCTTGAGGCAAAGGAGATCTGTGTTCAGACAGAGCCACGTTCACAGATCCATTGGCTCAGTTCAGGAATGATTTGAAAAGGTCACACGAAGGGAGAGAAGCAGCCTGGCTAGACAATGTAATATATAAAATTTAGAATGTTAAATCTAAAGTAAACTTCCAGAAGTCCTTCCATAGGAGATGCTGAACAAGGAAGATGAAATGATGAACTAAGGTGTGGTGGAAGAGAAAAATCAGATGCAAGTGATGTTACAATTATCTGCTTAAAAGATTACTAATAAACATTAAAATACTCATCACGTGAGAACAGAAGGTACCTGTAAAAAATCTAAACATCGTTAGAAGGTGCATGGCAAGAATTTAAAGGACACACAGTTTCTGGGAGTGTGTTAGGAAAGGATGTCTACCCCGAGCTGATCAAACAGCTGTACATGTAGATAAAACTTTAATGCAGAAGCAGCTCTGCTTTGATGACTGACCTCTTGAATCTACCTGAAACAAATTACATACAATTTATCGAAAACACCTAATGATCACTAATTTTTCTATAACCTATTAATACATGACCTCTCCGTAGAACATGCAATCCAAAAACCTAGATAAGAAATACTTCGGGGACTGGGATGCAAGACTGTCTCACGGCTGCCTGTTATTATTCAGTTCATTTTATCTCTCCTCACATCCAAAATATTGTAAAAGCACAGGCTTGATCCAGAGCTCACTGTGGAAATCAAGGGGCACTTTTTGATTCACTTTGGTACCAAGAGGGTTGAAGGAGAGACTGATAGAGAACATTATCATGCTCAGAGATGAAAAAGACATTATACTCCTCAGATCTCTCTCTATTTTTTTTTTTCAAGGACAGAGATAATACTGTGATAGGGAACTTATCATATGTTCAATTGCTGCTGCTCTTGAGCAAAGTCAAAAGGCCAATGTAGGGAGGAGGATAAGTCTCAAGGGAGGCTCTCCCTGGGTGACCTCATCAAGGGAAGCAGAACAACACTATTTAAAGGGTTTTGACTGCACACAACAGAGAACAGAAACTATAACTATTTGTAGAAGACCTGGAAGCACAGATTTTAAGGACAATGTGGTTATTTCCTACCCCCTAACAGCACCTCAGTGCTTGATCTCTACAGCAGTCTGCATAACATCTTTTTATTTCCTCACATCTAAATTTTCTCTCTTAGCTACACGTTGCCTTGCTGACCTCAGGGAGTGGAGACTGCAGGCAGAAATAGATAAAAAAGCAGTCCTACCCTCACCCTCCGACATGCACACGATGCCCAAGCCCTTCCATCCCCTGGGACACGCAAACACAACCCAACCTGTCAACGAGATCAGTCTCGACAGCCAAACTATTCAAGGCATCTCAGCTGGGCTGAGTTAACACTTGAACCTCCACCTACTCTGCTGCATTGCAGACTCTCACCTTCTGATGAGGCAGAGGATAACGAGCACCTTCTGAGGATCCACCTATCCAAACGACCTGCAACAAGGTCATCAAACAGGCTGATGTTGTCCTGTTAACACTGGTGTACAACTAAAATCCTTGAGACTCCAGTCCACGTCTTTGCTTCCTTTATAATAAGGTTTTCATTTCTAGCTTTAGCCTCTCTAATTAATTAGTTACACATCATTAATTTTTCCCTTGTAAACTTTTTTCAACACCGTCCTTCCCAAGATATTTTAAAGTCCAGCAATTAACTTCTCTCATCTCCCTCAGCATACTGTCATCTCTGCTCTGTGCTCACACTTTTGTGAGGTTTTTAAGTCACATTTGTTAGTTGCTGACAGTCAGTGTCATTGTGCGAATGATAGTATCTCATTAATTAATATTTTTATGTGATTAAAAAAAAAATAGAGTACGAGCATCTAGAAGGAAAACTCAAGTAAAAGAACTAAAAATACAGCTTGAACTGTCTAACTGTCAATGTACAGTATGATGATATATTGCTCTTAGTAGACAGCTAATTGAAAATATGAGTTCAGAATGAAATCATGATCAGCTGCTCTGTATTTTTACAGATATCAAACCCCCTTGGCCTGTGCCGTACACTCAGGGCACCATATGTTCATAGGGACTGTACATCATTGAGAAATGAATGGGAGACAAAGAGCCTTTGGAGGGGAGGCAGAGGAAGGAAGCAGCTTAGAAAACCACTAGTTGCTCAGAAAACAGCTCATAGCAGCACTAACATCATCAGCAAACTGAATTAAACTTTGAAAAATCTAAATTCATAGAGTCATGGAATGATTTCAGTCAGAAGGGACCTCAAAGCCCATCCAGTTCTGACTCCGCTGCCATGAGGGGTGACACCTCCCACTGGATCAAGTCGCTCCAAGCCCCTTAAATCCAACCTGGCCTTGAAACCCTCTAAGGATGGAGCAGCCACAACCACTTCTCTAGGCAACCTGGGCCAGGGCCTCCCCTCCCTCATCATGAGGGATTTCTATCCAATGTCTAATCTAAATCTCCCCCATTCCAATTTAAAGCCATTCCCCCTCGTTCTATCACTACCTACCCTTGCAAGAAGTCCCTTCCCAGCTTTCTTGTGGGCTTCCCTATTGGAAGCTGCTCCAAGGTCTCCTCGGAGCCTTCTCTTCTTCAGGCTGAACAAGCTGAAGTGTCTGAGCCTGTTCTCATAACAGGGCTGCTAAAAACTCTGCCAGGGAATCGTCTGGTTCCTGAGCTCAGCCTTGACACATGGAGACTGTCAGAAAGCTGTACCTGAAATGCTAAGGCTGAGAGAGAAGACTAAGTGATACCTCTAGCCTCACTGAACCTGTGAAACTGAGACAACCCTTTCCCTGTGGTTCTGCAAGATGAAAGATATTATCATAAAACACTTCCATCAGGTCTCTTTAGTTTCCTTTCAAAACCATCAGTTGTTCTTTGAAGGAAGAGTGAGCATAGGAAAGGGACTCAAGTAGTTATCAGGTACCACTCTGTATTTCAGAGGCTTCAGTAAAACTAAGATATTGGTAGATTAAGGAATCATAGAATCATAGAATAACGAGGCTGGAAGAGACCCACCGGATCATCAAGTCTAACCATTCCTATCAAACACTAAGCCATGTCCCTCAGCACCTCGTCCGCCTGACTGTACATGAATTGAGGGACATAGAGAGAAATAGTGAGTTTGTGGCTTAAGAGATGCAGTAGTGTCCTGTTTGATACAAGGACCGGGTTGCACGATTGTGCTGAAGATTCAGAGGAGCTCAGATTCTGTGCAGCAGAAGTTACAGAATCATAGAATCATAGAATCACCAGGTTGGAAGAGACCCATCGGATCATCGAGTCCAACCATTCCTATCAAACACTAACCCATGTCCCTCAGCACCTGTACCATAAACCCCTCCAGGGAAGGTGAATCAACCACCTCCCTGGACAGCCTATTCCAATGCCTGAGCTACAAGAAGTAGCTACAAGTAGCTCAGAATTTGCTTGTTTTCCACATCCAGCCAGGATTTGCAGCTCTGCATTTGAAAACAGATGCAGTCCCAATAACGTGGCTTTCTGTAGCGGCTGTAGGACAAACACTGCATCTGCACTGGACAAACGCATGATGTTAGTGCTTAAAGCAGGATCAAAGCTACCTAAACCTGCCTCAACTTAACAGATGCTCACAGTTCCTTGGAGGAACCACCGGGTCGGCCAGTAATCCATGGATTAAGAGTTCCTACTTTCACATTTTGGCAGCACAGACTATATCTAAAAGCATATGTCATCGGCTGGAAAACAAGTCCAGTGTTACGTTAGAGAAAAATTAACAAAAGCTACACTAAGATAAAACTGAGATGCTGAACTCAAACATAGTTTACAAGGACGTAAAATGATAAATTAACCAAGTTTGACACGGAAATTGCACACAGTAATTACATGATTTATGTTAGATAAATAATTAATATCAATTAATTCCAGAGATCTGGATTCTGCTCTCAGTTAAACCAGCACAGTTTCCATGCAAAGAAGACCTTCATTAGTCCCTCTTGGTCTGTTAAAAGAAAACTACTTTTAACTACAACTTTTTTTTTTCTTGTACTAAAGCTGTTATGAAATTACTAATGTTCCCTACTAAAAGAACTACTTTTGTTCCTGTGACTATTCAGATTCCAAACTCTTAAGGACAAAGACATGTTTCTTGGGTTTTAATTTAAAATATTTAGAGAGCACCTCGAGACAACCTCAACCGAATAAGCCCAACGACTATCAAAACCTGTGAGGTTATATACTACATTATTTTCATTGAAAACCAGAGGCATTAGAGAAGGAAACCATTCACACAAGAACACGAATCCAGCACTTCCCACTGGATTTTATTTCCTCGGTGACTGCATCTTCCCGTTAATGGGTTCCCAATTTGATTACCAGGACAGTCATGCAAACAAATAGCCACTTGCATGACAGCACCTCCCTCTGGTATTAAATCCAAACTCCCACACTGCATCACATTTTATTGGGATTCCGATGACAATGCAGCACTTGGGCTGTCACGCCCCAGCACAACCCAGCCAGGCAGAGCGAAAGCAGCCTGCACAGAGCACTGCAGACATCGCTTTCCTGCTCGCAGAAGAGTAAATGCTCCCCTACAAGGTTATTTTGCTGCGTAACGGCGCAGTCCTTGGCCCTGCAAGATGCTGGGCAGAGGTGGGGAGGGAGGGGAAAGGGGTTCTGGGGTTCCTGGAGCTAAGCCCTGAGGTGATGGGGAGGAAATGGGGTGACGGGGGAGGGGATGGGGTGACTGGGGAGGCTGGAGTTGAGCCCCAAAGCAGTGGGGAGGGACGGGAATGGAGTTACTGGGATTGCTGGAGCTGAGCCCCAAAATAATGGGGAGGGAAAGGAGTTGCGAGGTTCCTGGAGCTGAGCCCCGAGGTGATGAGGAGGGAATGGGTTGAATGGGGAGGCTGGAGTTGAGTCCCAAAGCAGCGGGGACAGAATAGAACGGGGTGACTACGGTTGGACTCGGTGATCCGGTGGGTCTCTTCCAGCCTGGCTGTTCTATGATTCTATGATCCAGGCTGAAACACAGAGCATCCCACCAGAAGGTGTGAGAGACACGACAGTTACCAAATTACCGCTCACTCTCTCTCTCCCAGAAAATTAAGTCCAGCCTAATATATTTTTATTATTGGGCGACGCTTAGCGCGCAGCAAAAATTCATTGGGGAAATATTATGCCACCGTCTCACGCTTAGATTCAGCTGACTGGATAGAAACCTGCGCGAGAAAGGTAATGCCAGGCAGAACAAAAAAAGAAGAGCGAGGAGAAGAGGACAACGGAGAAACCTGTTCTATCAAATGCTCAGTGCGCCTGGGACCAGGTGACAGTGATTTATAATGCAGTATTAAAGTGTCATAGAGTAACTGTCACTCTCAGCTTTCTGTGAGCTAAACCATGGCAGCTGCAGAGAGCAGAGCCTACAGAAGGACGTGCTGAAGGAATGTAATGGGATCCGACGCTTTTGGTTCCATTCTGAATTAGCGCGACTCAGAAATGAAATTTTCCATGACACTGCTGCTGTAATTGGAAGCAAATTTGTTGGAATTGTATGTAAAATGGTTCGTCCGTAAGAATCGTACAAAAGAATCACTGAGATTGGAAAAGACCTCTGAGATCCAACCAAACAGCACTGTGCCTGCTAAACCTGAAGGGACACATCTACATGGTTTTTGAACTCTTCCAGGGCTGGACACTCCAGCGCTGCCCTGGGCAGCCTGGTCCTATGCTTCACTGCTCTTTCAGTAAAGAGATTTTTCCTAATATTCCATTTAAACCTCCCCTGGTGCAATTTGAGGCCATTTCCTCTTGCCCTATCACTTACTAGTCGGGAGAAGAGACTAGTAACCACCTTGCTACAACCTGCTTTCTGGTGGTCGTAGCAAGTGACGAGGTCTCTCAGCTTCTCAAAAATCAGCACGGAGTGGGGGATGCGGATGAGGTATGCGTTAGAGCCTTGCTGATAACACACAAATTGTTTGCAGTTCTAGCAGAAAAAGCCTGCAGATGCACAGCCTAGTTTGCTCTCGTAGTCACTAAAACAATACCAAGATTACAGAGATTATGATATTTTTTTTTCAGGGAAAGCCCTAATCCTGGCGCATATTTAACTCTGGCCTGGTGAAGGGGCATTGACCAGGCTGTGCTGAAACACTAGGATGAAGAGGGAAAAAAAAAGCAGTGCAGCTGCTTGCGCTTCAATCTCAAACCCAAGATGCAGTAAGAACTACAGTTTGACAGTTCCTTCTTACAAGGAATGGAGAACATCAACAAGGTCTTTCCTGGCCCAAGACGTACCCAGGCTGAGCAGTCACACTGCTTGCTCTACCCTGAGGCTCTATTTTGCTGCCTGGCATCCAGGTGATGCTCCCCACGACTTCTCGTACACGGAGCATTGTTGAGAGAAAGTGAAGAGCCTGAAGTTTCAGCAATTCCTACTGAATTTTGGTCTGTGACTTCAGACACACAGTTACATTAGGAAATAACAATCATGATTTAGGTTATTTCCACTTCTTAAAAGACAGGAAAATAAGCACACTTCATATAAACAGCTATTTCAATATATAATCAATAGAGCATCAGACATTGGTTTTCCAAATGAATACACAAGCCTTTTGCTGATGATAACAGCATATTCCTCAATGACTCTGAGCAGCTCTGACTCCAAACCTCAGCTCTCGGGGAGTTCATATGCAGATTTTTCCCTATAAACAACAGCCCCGCACAGACTCTCCCTATTAGAATGTGAATGCCCACTTTTATCGAGGATTGGAGTATTTCAGTAAAGACTACAAAAGATTATTTGCATCTACAATGGCTCTCAAATTTGTGGAACTCAAATCTAGGAAGATTAAATCTATTCCACTTCAGATTGTTAATAAAACAGATGAAAAAAAAACCCCTTAAATACAATCTTTGTGGTTGAGAATCCTTCAAAACCTGAAGTAACCACTGTAAGGTTAATTTTCTCATTAAAAAGCTATAATTTCAAATGCCTTTTTCCCCCTTTTCGTAGGATTTGCTGCGATACAGCTATGCACTCATATACATCCAAGCAACAGATTTATAGATGAAAAAAAAAATCCTGTAACTCGTGGGAGATTTATTTTTGCTAAGGAATAAAGTAAATTTGGCCGAGAAAAGCAGAAGCAGGATGATGTTGATAGCTGCCTGAAAAAATTGTTGGTGGAAACTTAATTTTACCACTGGAAGCAGATACTAGCAAGGAGGAGGATAACTGGGAAATACAGTTTTCCATTAAAAACAGTTCCATGGGGTAGTTCTCAATCAGCTGAACGATATCTCCACACACGCACGCATCCATTCATAAATCAAGTACATTCAGACAAGTAACAAGTAGGAAATTAAATCCAAACCCATATTACACACACATCAGCATATATTGATAACTACATAGCAACTCAGTAAATATTTTGCTTCTGGTGAGAACTTTTAGAGACAAATATTTTCCATTTGCATCCAAATAAACCTCTGTTCTAATGTAGAGAAGAAAAACGGTGTTTTGTAGCAAATGCTTAATTTTGTGAAGAGATATCTGTCCTTGAAAATCAAGCATAGGTATCTTCTCAGATGTTATAATCACAGAAACATAGAATAAGGTCCCTTCCAACCACAGCCCATCCAGTTCCACCCCTGCCCCGGGCAGGGACACTTCCCACTGGATCAGGAGCTCCGAGCTCCATCCAACCTGGTCTTGAACCCCTCCAGGGATGGGGCAGCAAGGACTCCCTGAGCAACCTGGGACAGTGTCTCCCTTTGGTGCTTCCTTGAGATCCGTTCCAACAGCTCCATACCCTTCTTAATCCGGGGATTCCAGAACTGGACCCAAGAGGCTATGTGGGTTCTCATCAGAGTGTAGAATCATAGAAGAGAACAGAATCACAGAAGAGAGGGAGCATCCCCTCCTTTGCCCTGCTGGCCACGCTTCTTTGGATGCGGACGAGGATCCATTTGCCCAAAATCATATGATTTGCAAGGCTGCCGCTATTGGGGTGTTTTAACTCTGATTTATGCCGTTATGCTAATGCCTTACTTTTTTGACTAAAGAAAATGCCAAAGTGTGTATGACAACTAGAGGTATCAGCAGGAACTCAACACGTCTACTGAGCAGATTACAATGTTGAGCTGCAGAATAAGAGCCAAGGAAGACTGTTTTCACCCTAAGAGCATAGGCAATCACACATCTTACACCAGTTCTCTAATAGTTACCTCGCTTACCCCACCACATTCATTGCGTCACGTGGCTAAATGAGATATTCCTCTAATGAATGCAAAAGAGACAAAAGAATTTGTGTTTTCCGAGCTCTTTAATAATGCTTGGACTATTGGAGTTTCCTCCTCCGCACAGAGAGCAACTGAGGGGGTTGAGTCACCTTCCCTGGAGGGGTTTAAGGGACGGGTGGACAACGTGCGAGGGGACATGGGTTAGTGATTGATGGGAATGGTTGGACTTGATGATCCACTGGGTCTCTCCCAACCTGGTGATTCTATGATGCTTAACCCACTCCTCGATTTAACTCCCTCTAACACAAACACAAGAGGGACCTTTCCCTTCCCAAGACTCTATCCCCCCTCTAGGAAAGGGAGGAAAAGGTCAGCTGTCTGTATTTTATCTCTTGATGCTATTTAAGAGATCTTTTTCATGTCAAGGTCTTATGCTTTTGTGAATAAAAAGACAAAATCTACATTTGATTTTTTTTTCTCTCCATTGCTTTCAAGTCTGAATGCCTTCGTCTCATATAAAAGAGAAGAAAGCAAAGCAAGTAAATCCATCATTGGGAAGGATAGCGTGAAGCAAGATATAATACATATGCCACCCATGATTTAGAGGATTCTGGTGTAAGAACTAAATAGTGATGCTCTGCATGCAGATTCATCGATAACGCGGTAATTTATGTGACAACATTTTAAAAAAAATATGAAGAAGGAATACACAAAAATAAATTTCCTTCAACACAGCCTAAATTTAATAAAGCAATCTAGCAACTGCCAGCGAATACCAAAACTCCAGAGTGATTAAATAAGTGGAAGCATAAATTATGCAACCCAGTTAATCAACGTGCATGCAATTTGGAAGAGCTCTCCTGCACAGCAATGCAATGTTCAAAAAGGAAAGCTCCTGCTGCATTCCAGCTGGAGGCTGGTCACAAGTGGTGTCCCCAGGGCTCAGTGCTGGGTCCAGCCCTGGTCAATGTCTTTATCAATGACCTGGATGAAGGCAGCGAGTGCTCCCTTAGCAAGTTTGTGGATGGCACTGAGCTGGAAGTGTGGATCTGCTGGAGGGTCGGGAGGCTCCAAAGGGATCTGAACAGGCTGGATCCATGGGCTGAGACCAACGCGATGAGGTTTAACAAGGCCAAATGGCAGATCCTGCACTTTGGGCACAACAACCCTGAGCAGCTCCAGACTAGGAGAAGTCTGGCTGCAAAGTGCCTGGAGGAGAAGGACCTGGGGGTGTTGGTTGAACAGGAGCCAGCAGGGGCCCAGGGGGCCAAGAAGGCCAAGGGCATCTTGGCTTGGATCAGACACGGTGTGGCCATGAGGTCCAGGGAGGTTGTTCTCCCTCTGGACTTGGCACTGGTGAGACAGCTCCTCCAATCCTGGGGTCAGTTCTGGCCCCTCAGCACAAGAAGGATGTTGAGGCTCTGGAGCGAGTCCAGAGAAGAGCAACGAAGCTGGTGAAGGGGCTGGAGAACAAGGATTGTGAGGAGTGTCTGAAAGAGCTGGGGGTGTTTATACTGGAGAAGAGGGGGCTGAGGGGAGTGATTGATGGGAATGGTTGGACTCAATGATCCAGCGGGTCCTTTCCAACCTGGTGATTCTATGATTCTACAAAACCCCAGTTACCTCAGCCTTTCCTCACAACCTTTGTGCTCCAGGCCCTTTCCCCAGCCTTGTTGCCCTCCTCTGGACACACTCCAGCAGTTCAATGTCTTTCTTGTACTGAGGGGCAGTAGCCATTACTGGGGAGAAGCTTTTGCAATCACACTGTAAGAAGCAGCTGAGTATAGTTGGCTTTTTCCTATACATTTATTATTACATACAAAAAGTATTTCCTTCTCCCACCCCTTTCCTGTATTGAAAAATTAAGGCTAATCTGAACACTGCCCCAGTGGAAATACAGGATTTATTTTCAATACTCAACTTTTTCCACCTAAAAGCACTATCCTGGATCCACGACACACTTACTACTGTGTTTAGCATGAGTGACTGGATCTATTAATAGCCTTCCCCATTTCTAATGTTAACATAAGTTTATTACACATGCACACATTTCTTTCTTTGCCTTCTTAAAGGCATAAATTTACACTGGAAATTTCAGATGCATTTCAAATGGCGACAAAATGGCATTTCAATGAGACAAAAAGCTCAGTCATTCCTTCACCACCTAAGATGCAGGAAACCAAAGCTGGTTTCAATGTCTGTCTAAAACTTTGATTTAGATAGCTCACAGACCCTTATGTTCACAGGGATTTCCATGTTATTCCCTTGTAAAAGTGTCAAGACTTATGTAACTCTGATCTTTCACACATCTGAGCTCAGAACTTTCTTTCCCCTCTGTACGTTACTTTCAACATCTTTAAAATTCATGTTAGTGAGCCCTGAATTCATCAAGATAATGAATGATGCACATGTGAAAAATCATGAGGTGTTTGACTAATTTTATTCTAGCTGAGACTGACAAATGTCAGGCTCCTTTGGAAATCACGGGTTTAAAAATAAAGTCTGTATTATTAGCAATTCTGGGTGTGAAGGAATCAGGGCATTATCAACAAAGACCTTATTTGCTATTAATTGATCCTGTAGCACTGTCATTAACACGAACAGGAATCAACTACCTCTTAGAGAATCTCGGAATGGTTTGGGTTGGAAGGGATCTCAAACCCCATCCAGTTCCGCTCCTGCCCCATCTAATCTGGCCTTGAACCCAGCTTCATTCTCTTCTCTGGACTTGCTCCAGAGCCTCAACATCCTTCTTGTGGTGAGAGGCCAGAACTGAAGACAGTATTCAAGACATCAAAACCCCACGAGAAAATGTAACCCTTTAATACATGTAAGCTCTACAGGCCAGGGATAAGATTTCAGATAGTTTATCTTGCGTCCTTTGATAAGCAAGAGGGAGCAGCGGAGCCCTGTGGAATTCCCTGCGGCTTCCAATACCACAGATCTTTATTCTTACCAGCAGGTCCCACTTGAAAGAAAGGCGTGTGAAACTGTTCCTCGTGATCCACTCCTCATGGTGGTGGCCACAGCAGACACCCATCAGCTTTACCTACCACAAACACCAGGCAGATTCTTCTTATTTTCCCTTTGTTTAGGTCATAGAACCATAGAATCACCAGGTTGGAAGAGACCCATTGGATCATCAAGTCCAACCATTCCTATCAAACACTAAACCATGTCCCTCAGGATCTCACCTACCTGTGCCTTAAACACCTCCAGGGAAGGTGAATCAACCGCTCCCTGGGCAGCCTATTCCAATGCCCAATGACCCTTTCCGTGAAAAACTTCCTCCTAATCTCCAGCCTAAATCTCCCCTGATGGAGCTTAAGGTCATTCCCTCTTGTCCTATTAGGCCTCCAAATAAGTATATTTTCCCAAACTCAACACTTCCCATTCAGGCAACCTATACCAACCAATTTCCTTCCATTTTACTTATTCATGAAAGTTAAAAAGCCAAAGCTGTGTTTTTTCTTTCCTTAAGAGTTTCACGCTGTTTATTGCCACCAAGTAACTACAGTTAGTGATACCACGGGGCTACTGGACATCTCATTAAGAATTAAGAGCCAGGCAACATCCATCACTGTCACAAAGTTTAAATTAAAGAGAATGTGTAAAAAAAAAAAACCCAGAAAACTGAACATAATCTCCATTTCCCTGAAGGAAAAGAGGGGATTTGGACACCAAACAACGCCAGAAAATCTCTTTAATGAATTTTTACCTTCTCTTCAGTTTGACAAAGTTAGACACAAGTCCAGACTTTCCTACTTTGAAGGTGACATTGGAGGTATCACTTTGCAGTTATCCACGTATTTTGTGTTTTGAAGTTAATTGAATTCACTCTGACAGCAAGTGGGCTGGAATGATACCCTTGCAGCCTTCTATCAAGTTTCAGGAACATCTGAATAGTACCTGAGATGCAATTTTTTTGTTCCTTTTCTTTATTTCATCTGGCACAAATTTCTCTTCACAGTGACCCCACCATGTGGAACGTTACTGCTCAAGACGCCTGAAGGCAATAGAGGCTATGCATCTACCTCAGCTACCTAGAAGCCTTTTCTCACATTTATTATTTCACCTGTACCCAGCCTAATGTTCTCGAAGAGAAAAAGAAATGGTCTGACAGTTTGTTCTTTAACTTCTGCTGCACGAAGAACACAAACAGGCCTGTGTCAAACTTGGGAGGAGTTTGGGGAAGTCAAGAAGCCTGAAACAGCATAAGAAATTCAATCCACCATGGAATTTTCATAGAATCATCAAATCACCAGGTTGGAAGAGACCCATCGGATCATCAAGTCCAACCATTCCCACCAATCACTAACCCATGTCCCTCAGGACCTCATCCACCCGTCCCTTAAACACCTCCAGGGAAGTGAATCAATCACCTCCCTGGGCAGCCTGTTCCAATGCCCAATGACCCTTTCTGTGAAAAACTTCCTTCTAATCTCTAGGCTAAATCTCCCCTGGTGGAGCTTGAGGCCATTCCCTCTCGTCCTGTCCCTTGGCACTAGGGAGAAGAGCCCAGCTCCCTCCTCTCCACAACCTCCTTTCAGGTAGTTGTAGAGAGTAATGAGGTCTCCCCACAGCCTCCTCTTCTCTAGGCTAAACAACCCCAGCGCTCTCAGCCGTTCCTCATAAGATCTTTTGATGTATTTTGATCCATTGCTGCTGTATATAAAGCATATATACACATATAATAAATGAATTATGACACATCAGGTCAAGAATTAGAAAATGGGGATTAAACTTAGGCTAAGACTTCTGGCCTTGAACCCCTCCAGGGATGGAGCAGCCACCGCTGCTCTGGGCAACCTGGGCTAGTGTCTCCTCACCCTCACAGCAAAACATTTCTGCCTAAGATCTCATCTCTATCTCACCTCTTTCAGCTGAAAAACATTCCCCTTGTCCTATCTCTGTACTCCCTGATTAAGAGTCCCTCCTCAGCTTTCCTGGAGCCCCTTTTCTTTACTGGAAGCTGCTCTAAGGTCTCCCCAGAGTCTTCTCCTCTCCAGGTTGAACAATCAGTGCCTCAGCACAACACACACACATATCTTTGTGTGCTGTTCTAATTAAAAAGATTACTAATTTATCTTAAATTGAAACTAAATCAACAACAACTAAACAGCACCACTTTGCCATTAACTCAGTAAAGCAGTATTTTCCACAGGTTTAATTCTGCTGATCTCATGTCTTCATTCCTATCAGCAGAGAAATATCAGTGCTTAAAATCAGAACTACTCTTGACTTCTACAGTTAAAGCTATAATAAAAAGGCAAAAATGACAAACCCGTTTTGCCACTGTTATGTCAAAAACTGTCTCAACTTTTTCCAGCTTTTAGAAGAGGCTATCACAGCTCTAGCTGAGTCCCTAGTTTATGAAATTTCCAGTCTTCCTATTATGATTTATTAATTGTGCCACATTCACAAACGCAAATGAGTTTACACACAGGATTGCTTCTTAAACAGTTGCATGTTACCTTCAAAAACAACCAAACACACACTGGAATTTATCTGTGTGACCTTGAGTGATAATTAATCAGCTCTCCTGTGAACCACGACTGATTTATTTCAGGTGACCTTCCAAGAAGGTGCTGCCTAAGAAGTTTTACAGGGAAGAGATTAACAACAGGCCCAGAGCTCGAAAGATCTGACACATGCCTTATGGTTGCGAGTGCCCCACTCTCTCTGCCCCAGTACCTCTTGGGAGCAGATGCCCGATTTACATCCTTTCTCGGAGAGCTTAAATCCTACATAATGCAAGCAATGTGCCAACAAGGTGTCCTTATCATAGAATCATAGAATCACCAGGTTGGAAGAGACTCATCAGATCATCGAGTCCAACCATTCCTATCAAACACTAAATCATGTCCCTCAGGACCTCATCCACCTGTGCCTTAAACACCTCCAGGGAAGGTGAATCAACCACCTCCCTGGGCAGCCTATTCCAATGCCCAATGACCCTCTGTGTGAAAAACTTCCTCCTAATCTCCAGCCTAAATCTCCCCTGGTGGAGCTTGAGGCCATTCCCTCTTGTCCAGTCCCTTGTCCCTTGGGAGAAGAGCCCAGCTCCCTCCTCTCCACAACCTCCTCTCAGGTAGTTGCAGAGAGTAATGAGGTCTCCTCTCAGCCTCCTCTTCTCCAGGATAAACTCTCTCTCAGCCGCTCCTAAGGCCTGTTCTCCAGCCCCTTCACCAGTTTTGTTGCTCTTCTCTGGACTTGCTCCAGAGCTTCAACATCCTTCTTGTGCTGATGGGCCCAGAACTGAACACAGAATGGTTTGGATTGGAAGGGGTCTTAAAGCCCATCTGTTTCCTGCACCTTGTACAGCAGGAACTTCTCCCACAGGATCAGGTTGCTCCAAGGCCCATCCAACCTGGCTCCTTTTCTCCAGTAAACACTGCTGTCTGGGCAAAAATGGTGACTACAGAGCATATACCAGGGCAACATCTAAGCTATAATTTACTGCTTACACTGATTTCTTACAAGGCCTCTGTGTGTTTCTCTGTCCTCGAGCTCTGGAAGAGCCAAAGCTCTGCCTTTGCCTTTACCCGTCAATACTCAAATTCAGATCCGCGGGATAACCACAGCTTTACTTTGTCCTTTTGCTCTTGCTCTTTTGCAGAAAGATGCATGTAACTCTTGCAGACAGTTTCTATGCACTTCGCAAAGCAATCTTCCTAATCATGATCCGAAGCAAAATCCAATTATAGGCCCACTTCTTCTGTCCATTAGATGACTATTAGCAAAGATAAAAGCTATTGCTTGTAGCGCTGCCCTCCCTCTCTGCTCCCCGAAAAACCTCCCACTCGGCTCTAGAAATAATAGCGATGCACACTGCTACGGAAGGATCCATCAGGAGGAATATCTTCCTTTTCAGTTAGCAGAAATGAAGGGACCAGCTGCTTTTGTAACCAAGGGTGTACGTGACTTGTGCTCATTACAGTGCAGAGCTCCGTACTCGATCGTCGTCTCCTTCAGGCACCTACAGGGGTAGGCAGCTTTTCAAAACTGCTCTGAACTCCACAGTTCCCACTGAAGCCTTTCGGGGCCTGATGCTTGGTGCCGAGTGCTTTTGATTAAAAAAACAATCCTGCCCACAACCACAGCGGCTGCAAACTCTGGCCAAGCATGAACAAACAGCTACAGGAATGCTCTCTCTTCTTTCCATACTCCTTGCTGATATTCCCCTCCCTTAAGGAGGGGCTGCAATGGAGTCACCATGCAAAGACCAAAGGGACCATCTCAAGAGGACCGTCTCTGGCCTCTTCTCCCAAGTGACAGGGGATATGACAAGAGGGAATGGCCTCAAGCTCAGCCAGGGAAGATTTAGGTTAGAGATTAGGAGGAAGTTTTTCACAGAAAGGGTCATTGGGCATTGGAATAGGCTGCCCAGGGAGGGGGTTGATTCACCTTCCCTGGAGGGGTTTAAGGCACAGATAGATGAGGTCCTGAGGGACATGGTTTAATGTTTGATAGGAATGGTTGGACTCGATGAACCGGTGGGTCTCTTCCAACCTGGTGATTCTATGATTCTAAGAGTCACCAGGGAGCACAGCAGGAGTCTACAGCTGTTGGAAAGAGGAGCCCAGGTGACAGTAGAGGGAAAGCAGATGCGTACAAGTGACAGATACACACAACCCAGTCCCTGGAAAGCATGGGAGCATGTTTATAAATGCACTGTGGTGACTGCTGGTGTGTCTACTCTCTCTCATAACCATGAGTTAACTCCGCTCCCTTTCAGCCATGCTCCAGCGCACAGGAACAGATAGAAGCTTGTTAAAGCAATGCAGACAAGGAGACAGGGCATCTAATTAAAATGCTAAACCTGGCACCGCCACTTATTTCTTGTGGGATCTCTCACTTCACCTCCGTACCATTCCCCCTCTTTATCTACAACAGCTCATCTGTTCAGAGCAAGGACTGCATCCTCCTCAAGCGCCTCTACATCACGAAGCACAACAGGGCACAAATCTCAGGACACCGCGGCATTCCTCTAATATAAATAATAATTTGCTTAATTATATATGTTGATAGAGTGAAAAGATTAGATAAACACATTTACATAAGCCTAGCAGTGAATCTGCTGCTCAGAGCGCTTAGAGCTTCCTTTGAGCTGCTCCGGTGGCGAATTTGATCCTTGGTACACAAACTCCCTTTGAAGTTTTCTGATCCTTTCCCATCAACTCACATTCCTAACACTTGTTTCTTATTATATCGCACCACTAAGCGTAGCAGCACGAGTTGTTTCAGATAATTTTCCAACTATTCAATTGCACCTCTACGTCTCAGAGGTATCCACAGCAAATTCTTGAATTCGCTGAGGTCATCTTTGTTCCTCACCCTTGGAAAGCAAATATCTATTACAAAGGTAACGTTCATCCTATTCAAAGCACACAAGAGACCCAACTTCCTGAGCCCCCATTACGCTTGTTGAGATGATGCCGGCTATAGGATCTTAATTAATTTTTCTTGACAAAGGTGTCTGGGGTGATACTGATTCTCAGCAGACCTACGAGAAGTCCACCCCCTAACACAGAGATTTGAAGTAGCCTGTTGCATTTCTTATCATCATTCACAGGTTACACTCACTGTGCTAAAGTGCTTCCTGTTGAGGCACAAAAAAGGAAAAGAAATGAAAGAAAAGGCGAGGGGGGAAAAAGAAAAGGATTCACAAGGAAAGCCAGAGGCTTAATTTAACAGCAGTTTTTCATGCGCTTAATCAAGCTTTAGGTTTTTATGTCTATCTTTGATGTTCCTCCAGGAACTTCACACTGCCAGAGGTACAAGTCCAATGGAAATCGCAAAAAGTTATTGAATTTTTTTTGCTCACAGATGCACCATGAGAATCCAGACTCATGTGGCTTTAGACATTTACTACTTTTAGCGCAATGAAATGTGACATTATTTCTTATTGCTAACCCACACGTCTGTTTTTAAGCTCGTGAAACAAACTGCTGGATCCTTTGGCTTGTTGAAATCACAGGATTGCTTTGTAGAGCTGTGCTGAATTGAGCTCGTTTAGGAAATACCTGGCAATTCTTTTTTTCCCATCCTATCATCACATTTTGAAGCACGCAAGGAAACTTTTACAGTGGTCACATTGGAGAACTCCTTTGCAGGCTCCAGGAAGAGAGGGAGTTTCCAATTTGCTTCTTTTTATAGCACATCAGCGTTTTGCATTGTCACACTCGGGTATTTTCCATGTTGTATTTTTATGTAAATGTTCATCTGCTTTGACAGAATGTGGATTGATAAGTTTTTTTTTCCCCAGCAAAATAAATCTTTAATGAATATATTTGTATCTATATATAGTTCTATTTAATATGCATGGAAATGCCATAATGGGGAAGAATATGCAAAGGGCTCTCGACATGCTGTCGAAATTATTCAAGGTTTTAGAATCCTATCTTACTGCAACTCAACTCGTCTCTTGCTCCGTTCAAAAGGGATGGTAGAGATTTTTTTTTTTTACAGTAAAAGTAAAGCTAATTTGTTTGACCAAAAGCTTTTTTTTTTTTACATAAAAGAAGGCTTGAAGAATTTCTCATTTCAAAATGCAGTATGTCAGTATTAGCAATATCAGTAATTACTTCCAATGGTAAGATTAACCTCATCCAATACCATGACACATATACATATGTATGTTTAAAGTGTCTAAACTCAGCCTTTGCAAATATTCCCTGATATAAACCTGGATGACAACATCAGGATTTTTTTTCGAAGGACTGTGGGCTTCAGCTGCTTAAATCTTTCCGCTGTTTGCTCCTCTGCCCAATAAATAACTACTGGAGGATGCAACATTTTGATGATTTTCTGAAGTCAAGGAACAAGAGATTAAAGTTTAGGGGGTTGTGTGGTTTTTCTGTGTTTGTTTGGTTTTGGTTTTTTTAAGTCAAAATGCATTTGAAACAGTAGGTTGCTCTTTTATGCTAACTGTGTCTGGGAGAGAATGGAAACACTCGCTTAAAAAGAGGCATAAATAGCTTTGATATCAGCAGCACTGAAAAGCTTTATTTACATTCACTCTGTGTGAATAGCAGCTTCCATACGGTCAAACCCATGGATTACAGCTCTGTAGGGGAAGGTGAATAGGTTATCTAGAGCTTCTTGTACAAATTATAGTCTTCCAGCAAATAATACAGTTCTCAGCTTCTTCTGATTTAATAGGTCTACCCAAACTACTTTATCATTCAAATCTGTTGTGAGCTGATGTGGAATTGCTCTAAACTAAGTGTATAGAACTGAAAGAAAAAAAAAATAAAGGAGAAGAGATTGTGTTGCTCTTGAAGATCGTTATAACAAGTGCATTTTCTCTCCAGTGGGGGATTAATGGAGGGGACTATTAGAAACAGAAACAACAAGGAGTGGAAAAGCACTTCATAGTCCCCTCTCGCCACCTTTTCTTATGCTGCTATAATACCACGGAGCAAGACAACATAATGCTAAGACAGAGTGAATGACAGTAATGAAGCAGTGGCTTTTGCCACTGTTTGGAGTTGAAGAATAGCTGCTTTAGCAGAGATAGAGCATTGGATCTCATGGACGATAAAAGCTTTACCGGTAGACTTATAACAGTATTAAACACAGTGAGGAAATACTCTCACCTATGTATGATACACTCTCCAAACAGCTATCCTGGAACAACGATGCTAAAGCAGATTTCTGAACAAGCTTGCTAATTGATTCTCAAGGCAGGGAGGGGGCAGAGAATAGAGATGAATTAACAGGCAACCAAAGCTTCACTCTGGTCCAGACAGCCTGCAGTCATCAGGCTGAAGCTTCATCAGGCAGAAGCAGACTCACCTCACCCACTGGAGTATGTGGTTTACGAGAAATAGCTGAGAAAAGGCTAAAGGTATCGGTGTTGTTTAGCTGGAAGAGGAGAAAGCTAACAGGGGTGAGAGGTGCAGTCCTACCTAAAGTCAAGGTCTACAAAAGATGGAGTCAGACTTCTTGCAAAGATATACAATGGGAAGACAAAAGAGGCAAAAGTCACAAGTTGCAAGGAGGGTAATTATGATTATAAATATTAAATATATATATATATATAACCAAGAGAGATGTTAAAGGCTGAATTATGGCCCAGAAATGTTGCTAAATCCTTGCAGGTTTTCAAACCTGGACTGGACAAGGCAGTATACGACATACTCTAGTTTTTAACTTAGCCCTGATGAGCAGAGGTTGGATTAGGTTACCGCTGCTTCCAAAGGAAACCTTTCTTCAGTGCTATGACTGTAAGTTCTTCTATCCTGTTAAATCCTAATGTTACCATGAAAAACCACCCAAAAAACCCCATCATGTCCTATGGCAATGTAAACAAGTTAACACACTACCAAGGAAGAAAAATTAACAGGATTTCAGACAATGGATGCCTGCAGACTGTTGGTGCCTTCAGCAAAAACAAGAAGTTGTCAATACACACTGGCAACATCTCAGTAGCTTTGAGAAACCTGCTGCCTCCGACACAGCCATATCAAACGTGAAACTCTTCCTTTTCCTGTAGGTTGACATATAACTTCTGTAATTCTGATTCTGATAAACTTCTGATCTCAAAGTTTTTCACAGAAAGGATCATTGGGCATTGGAATAGGCTGCCCAGGGAGGTGTTTGAATCACCTTCCCTGGAGGGGTTTAAGGCACAGGTGGATGAGGTCTTGAGGGACTTGGTTTAGTGTTTGATAGGAATGGTTGGACTAGCATATCCGATGGGTCTCTTCCAACCTGGTTGTTCTATGATTCTATGATTCTATATTAATGGCAACCCTTCCATAAAAACCTTTAAAGTATTTACAGACAGAAAGAGCTTCACTTTGATTGCTGCATGTTTGAACCGTTGAGTGACCAGGCAAAAGCGAAAAACAACTGTATTTCCACACCCGTACAGTTCCCTTCATCTGATGTCTTTGAAAGATTGAATAAACAAACCACGTGGAAGTCACGCTTTGTTTTATTCAGTAAAACAATCAGTGCTCTCAGCTCCTTAAAGATAAATCTCACTAACTGTCATTTTGAATACCGTCTTGCCTTCTATGGGCCATCTATGCAACAAAAAGTGCATATTATCAGCCGGTTACTAATCAGACCAACAAGAATAATACAGTTTTTGACAGGGGTGAAGCAGAGCTGGCAAAGGAGACCTGCGCTCGGATGCTTCCGTGAGCCATAAGACACAGTTAGAGTCCTGGAATGCAGAAGAGTCAAACCTAGGAGACGCAGGTTAACAGCACAAGCATGAACAGGGGTAGGTCTTGGAATTTTTTTCACCCAGCTCTCTAGTTTCAGAGCTTAACTCCACGGAATCATAGCATCACAGAATTATTAAGGTAGGAAAAGACCTCTAAGCTCATCCAGTCTGTTAGTCCAACCTCATCGTGTCTGTTAAAACATGTCCTGATGTATCATGGACACATGGTTTTTCAAACACCTCCAGCAATGGAGACTCCTCGGTTCTAAGGCACATTCAGAAAGCAGATGCGACTTATTTACTGAAAAAGTGTCTATAATCCTGATTTTAAGCCTTTCATTAAGAATCCAGAATATCACTAAACCCTCAACATTAAGCTCATCCTGGAGTTGTTTTAAAAACAGCTTTTTGCAACTCTAAGAAAACCAGAAAGCAAATAAATACAGAGAACACTGTGCCTTTTTTTTTTTTTTTTTAAATTCAGTGTCAAGCCAATCCAATAATAACTCATAATTATTACATGCTTGAGATTGGCACCACGGGTAAAGGATGTTTTTCTGTGCTCTCCAAAATACTTCAGTAGCAATTGTCTGTTAACCCAGGGACTTCTCCAGCAAGCCAGCAGAGCGCTGGTGCCAAACAGCTGATTTCCATGCAGCTGCATGATTTCCCACAAAATTATTCACAGCTTGGTGATGGAAAAGATAATAAACATATGGAAGAAGATGGTGAAGGGTTAGAGAAAAGAGGGCATTAAAAATATTCCAAAAAAAAAAAAATGCCAGCTGGGGAAATATGAGACAGAGTACAAATAAGAGAAAAATGGGAGCAAAGAGAAAAGACTGACTGTATCAATTTTCTGCAAGGAAACCCCTCGGTAATGAAGAAAATGAATGAAACTGCTACCCTACCAATCCCAGGCAGTCCTACCATTTTCAAAGAACACTAATGCAAGCAAAGAGATGAAGTTCCACTTTCAGAGGCTTCCCCAGTTACCAGTCCAGAAGATAAATCTTAATGAAATCATATGTCAGGTGCCAAAGTCACTTTCAAAAATCCCTTTTCACCTCTCCCGTTATTTTGTTCTGGGAAAACATATCTGGAAGCTGAGCCATGTGGGAGGTGCTCCTGCCCGTGGCAGGAGGGTGGAGCTGGATGATGTTTAAGGTCCCTTGACTCACCTTCCCTGGAGGTGTTTAAGGTGTGGGTGGATGAGGTGCTGAGGGGCATGGTTTAGAGACTGGTGGGAATGGTTGGACTCTATGATCCAGTGGGTCTCTTCCAACCTGATGATTCTACAATTCTATGTTAAGAATTAACTGAAATCATCTTGCAATATAACATACCTCACAGTAGGAGTAGGAATCTTGTAGATTAGTAGAAAACACAGAGAAAGAGCATGCTACACATATAATATATCTACTAATGCACGTGTACGATTCTGTTAGTCTCTCTAACAGCTGAAATTCACAGCCAAAAGAAGAAAACTGAGATAGTTTCTCCCCCAGAGGGTGGTGGAACACCGGAGCAGCTCCCGGGGAAGCAGCCTCAGCCCCAAGCCTGACAATTATGGTTGGACTCAATGATCCGATGGGTCTCTTCCAACCTGGTTGTTTATTGATTCTATAATATTCCAGAAGCGTTTGGCCAACACCCTCAGCCCCACAGGGACAGGAGTTGGACTTGGTGATCCTTGTGAGTCCCTTCCAACCCAGGACATCCAATGATTCTGCAGAGAGGGTGTTTTGTGGTGTAATCCGGGAAAAATAACACCTCCTGACAGACTTTTGCTTCTCGTTTCCCAGAAAGGCTGGTGAAAACAGACTGAGCTTTTAACTGCTAGAGGGCAAGAGAGGACAGTGCTGTAGGGCCGGACAGATTAACAGGAAGATGGATAACAGAGGAAATTACAAAGTCAGCCCAATGCTGTGGTTCTCCAGCCAGCCAGCCTCTTGCAGATGTGCAGTCTGGACTACACCATTTATAGCAAAGCCAGGCTGGAAATGAATGATACCAACAGAATTCCCAAAATTCCGGCTCAGAGAAAGAGCTGACAATTACCCTGTTTTTTTCCAATGTCAGGACAGAGGAAGCAAAATATCACATCTCTCTTGACACCATGGGAGACATCCAGTTCCATTCATAACCAACCATCTGGGCTGCCTGCCTTCTGTTGTACAAACTTCCCACTTCTGTAAACAGTTACTCTTGCTGGAGGCAGTTCTCTTTCCTAGAAATGCCAGTGTGATATGGCCCTTGGCACAGGGAGGCACCAATCTAAATGATGGATGTACACCCCGGAGTGTTTATTCCAGTCACTGCACGCGTGAAGAACACACTTTGCATCCTACGAGCATTTACTGCATCTCTGCACAGGCCATACCAGGAAATCAGAAACTGCGCTGATTGCCATTTATAGAATAGAATCATAGAACCACCAGGTTGGAAGAGACCCACCAGATGATCAAGTCCAACCATTCCTATCAAACACTAACCCATTGATTTCTATCAGTGTGAGTCAGCTCGAGGGAGACAACATAAACCACAATGGCATACACCACATTGCCACCTGAAAATCTTCAGGATGGTATGCCGTCCAACACATAGAATAAATAAATAAAATCCAAGACGGCGCCTGTAATGTTTCTCACTTAACAAATTAAGAAAATCAACTGTGATCACCTGCAAAAGTTCCCTTCTGAGCTGACACATGGCTGCATGAGATGCTGCCAGCATCCAAAGCAATTTCTGAAAGGCTGTTGAGGAACTCTGTTGGTTTTGCAAAGCAATTTCTGCAAGGCTGCTGAGGATCCCCATCTTTTTATTTTTCACCTCTTCTCCCAACAAACAACAGGCTCTCTTGAGCCCTGACTTTCATTCTTGGCAGAGGCAGAAGCTGCAGGGAGCCAGGGGTGGGAGCAGGGTGGGTGCTCAGGAACAGAGATGTTATTCTGAGCTCAAAAATGCCTCACAGACAGAGCTCAGGGGCTGGCACGGAGTCTGATGTGAACTCGCTGCTCACTCTTGCACACTGACATCTCCAGGCCGAGGGTGAGGAAACATCTCCATTTGAACCTGCACCGAGTGAAGGTTTGGAGCTGAGCCCTGTCTCACTGTGACAGATTAAAACCCCATCTACACTCACTTTTTTGTCTCTCCCCTGCCACTCTTGGTTCCCAAGCTACAGGTGAGTCTTGGTTTGTGTCAGATCTTGTATGTTCCATTTAAATCACTGCTGCTGCTGCAGGTCTTGAAACATTGGTTAAATTTTAATCTTTGTGTTATGGATCCCAGTTCTCGGGAATTTTAGCTGTCCCAAATTAGCTAGGACAAAGCAGAAATTCACGTTATTTTCTTCAACACCCTAGAAAATATCTTTGAGGCAGTAGTTTGTCCCAGACTTTCATTCGAGAGGCAGAATTTCTTCCTATTCCTCTTCTCAAATCGCATATGGGTATCCCATCTACTCTGAGCGCAAAGAGAAATAGGAGCCTGGGAACCAGCCCTTAGGCTGCACCAGGAAATGAGATGGAGTTAGTATGTGGTTTTTTGGATAAATACCTGGCAAAAAAGAAAAACCACTCTGCGATGTGTTCTGAACAGTGCCCCATCTAAATACCAATGGTATTGGAACCAATAATTCCAGTGGGCATTGGAACAGGCTGCCCAGGGAGGTGGTTGATTCACCTTCGCTGGAGGGGTTTAAGGCACAGGTGGATGAGGTCCTGAGGGACATTGTTTAGCGTTTGATAGGAATGGTTGGACTCGATGATCTGGTGGGCCTCTTCCAACCCGGTGATTCTATGAAATACAAGTTAGTATAGCATGTATTGGGTTTGGAAGGGACCTCAAAGCCTATCCAGTCCCACTCCTGCATGGGCAGGGACACCTCCCACTGGATCAGGGGCTCCAAGCCCCATCCAGCACCCACCCAGTATCCCTCAACCTTGGTTTAAACCAACCTAATGAGAGATTCCAGAACGATCGTGAGATTTTGTATTACATTCTCATCCTTGGGCAGGACAGGGATAGGGGACGTTACAAGAAATATCAGTCTCCGAACATCTCGGAGCAAATTTTACAGACGTAAGGGTCTAAGCAGCTAGAAATGAATCAAGAATGTTAATGGTTAATATCTTGCAAAAAAATCATTGCTCGCTTCTGTGCTTTCAAGAAAAGCTCTGAGGAAAACTGTTGGGAGGAAAGAGGATGAAAATATCATTAAAACACTAAGCAAAATAAACTGTGGAAATTTGTAAAACAGTTTAACTGAAGTGTTTTATTGCTCAGCTAACACACTAAACCAACAACTTTGAGTTCATACCCGCCCCATGTGAGAGTAATTTCAATGCATTTTACCAAAACGTGTCATATTCCAATCAATAAGAAGTCCTGCAGTAAGTAGCAACTGCAGATAACTCCTTTTTTCTTCAAGATTTAGAAGCAGTGCTCTAAACCACAACAGTGCAAGAAAACAAACATCTGTTCCTGGGCTTTGCACAGACATCCAAAGCAATCTTGGGCAAATTGCTTGAATCTTGACACCCCCTGGGGTGGCACCATTCTGTATTTCAGGCACTTTGTGAAGAGAAGACTGAGAGGAGACCTCATTGCAGTTTGCAGCTTCTTGAGAAAGGGAGGAGCAGGCACTGAGATGCCTAGAGGAGTAGGACCTCGGGGTGTTGGTTGAACAGGAGCCAGCAGGGGCCCAGGTGGCCAAGAAGGCCAATGGCATCCTGGCTTGGAGCAGACACGGTGTGGCCAGCAGGGTCAGGGAGGTTCTTCTCCCTCTGGACTCGGCCCTGGGGAGACTGCTCCTCGAATCCTGGTGTCAGTTCTGGCCCCTCAGCACAAGAAGGATGTTGAGGCTCTGGAGCAAGACCAGAGAAGAGCAACGAAGCTGGTGAAAGGGCTGGAGAACAAGGATTGTGAGGAGTGGCTGAGAGAGCTGGGGGTGTTTATCCTGGAGAAGAGGAGGATGAGGGGAGACCTCATTGCTCTCTCCAACTACCTGAGAGGAGGTTGTGGAGAAGGAGGGAGCTGGGCTCTTCTCCCAAGGGACAGGGGACAGCACAAGGGTCACGGCCTCTAAGGGAGGTTCAGACTAGATATCAGAATAAATTTTTTCCCGGAAAGGGTCATTGGGCACTGGCAAAGGTTGCCCAGGGAGGTGACTGAGTGACTATCCCTGGAGGGGTTTAAAAGATGGGTAGACGAGGTGCTCAGGGATGTGGTTAGTGGCAGATAGGACTTGTTGGACTCGATGATCCGATGGGTCTTTTCCAACCTGGCAATTCTATGATTCTTCCCTTTGCCTAATAAAGGTACTTTTATTCCTTTTATCTAATTCATTAAAATCCAAAGCAAACAGAAAATTTTACTAGCAATTTCAAAGGGTTTACGAACAGCAAAGCCAGATGTATTTCAGTTCATCTGTTAAATCATACTATTGATTTAATCTACGTGAACATTCCCTAGACCTCATGCATGTACTCTAGCTGGATCAGGTCAGATCAGATTATTCAAGATAGTAAGGAGGAAGTGTCACTCTAAGGCAGAGAGAGATAAAGGATTACCTGAACATTCTGACTGGGAAGTGGGTCATTTTTTAACTTGTCAGTTCAAATATCTGACAATTCATACTCGCAGCCTGCGCTTTATACTAACTGCTGGACTGAGGCAGATGGAGGAAAGAGTTCATGACTGAATATCATGTTGCAATCAAGTGGCCAACAGACAAGGAGCACTTTATAATCACAGAACGGTTGAAAAAGACCATAAAGCTCATCGAGTTCCAACCTCCTGACATGGGCAGGGACACCTCCCGCTGGATCAGGGGCTCCAAGCCCCTCAAATTCAACCTGCCCTTGGACACCTCCAGGGATGGGGCAGTCAGAACTTCTCAGGGCAACCTGCGCCAGGGTCCTCTCACCCCCACACCTAAACATTTCTTTTGAAGATGTCATCTCAATCTCCCCTCTTCCAGCTTCAAACCCTTTCTGCCTCATCCTATCCTTGGACTCCCTAAGAGATTTCCTGAAGCCCTTTCCATACTGGAAGCAAAGTTGTCCTCATAGCCTTCTCTTCTCCAGGCTGAACAACCCCAACACTCTCAGCCTGTACTCATACAGGAGATGCTCCAGCCCTCGGATCATCTCTGTGGCCTCCTCTGGATTCTCTCCAACAGCTCCATGGCCTTTCTGTGCTGAGGACTCCAGAACTGGACCCACGGCTCCAGGTGGGGGTCTCACCGGAGCAGAGGGGGAGAATCCCCACCCTCTCTTTGCTGGTCCTACTGGATGCGACCTGGGACAAGTGAACTTCCAGCAATGGCTTATTTTGAAGCTTCTTTAATAGATGAAGTTAGGGCAGACGGGATGATCCTGAGCAAAGACTCTGTGAAAGTGCTTTTTAAAGAAGAATTTAGATTCATTTTACAGTAATTTAAAACTGGGACTGTAGACAGATGTGCCTGCATAATGCATGGTGGAAAACGCTCTGGGGTATGCACCGTGGACATGTGCAAAGTGAACTCAGGCAAATGTGCCTTCGCTTGCGTAAGTCAAGTGGAAGATTCTGGACTGAGAGTGTTATTTTTCCCCTGTTTTGTCAGGAAAGAACACGCTGTGGGGTGGCAAAGCCATGCTCTGGCTTGCACTTTGCAGCCTTGCAAATGGCTCATGGACTAAGCTTTCTTTTTCCTTCCCCTACGCAAAGGGAAAGTGAAGACTTATTTTCTCTTACCGAATGGATCTAACAGCTACCACTATTACTATTATTTACTATTATTGTAATTGTTGTATTGTAAAGCTACCACTATTACTACATAACTATTATTACTGGCATTGGAATAGGCTGCCCAGGGAGGTGGTTGATTCCCCTTCCCTGGAGGTGTTTAATGGACAGGTGTATGAGGTCCTGAGGGACATGGGTTAGTGTTTGATAGGAATGGTTGGACTCGATGATCCGATGGGTCTCTTCCAACCTGGTTGTTCTATGATTCTATGATTGGTCCATCACACGTTCACCTGAATAACCCCGAGATTCCACTCTTACACATCCATTTGCATGTATAAACCTCAGCTGAATGCCAAGTCCAAATCCTTAACTGAATCAATTCTGCTCATTTCTGTTCTCCAAGCCTCACCTCCCTTCGCTAGGGGCTCACAACTCTGTCCCTTCACTTGCTATCAGAGACAATAAAGCCATAGGATCCTTTTCAAGTGGATCCGACTCGTTTGCTCCTCTCCAAAACGAGTGGTTTTCTCGTTTCTTGTGTTCTAAACACAACCCTTGTATGCAAATAGGAACAGCAGTTCCCTCCCTGAGAGAAGTATGGTCAGCGACAATTATTAATTCTCCATTGTTGTTCCGACTTTAAAACTGTTCTTTAAAGCCACTGTGATCTCTTGCAAGCAGCGGAGAAAAGGAACACTTTAATCACTAAAAGGCCATTAAAAATTCAGCACTCGAACCCTGCCTAATAGATTGATATTTCCCATGAGCTGTCAGGGCAAGATTAGCTATTAAAAATTCACTTGTCCATAGGCACGTTAAATCTTACCCAAAATTGGGCTCTGCTTGTTTTCTTGCTTGTTTGTATGTTTAGAGAGATGCTCACGTGCTGATCTCTTTACAATTTAAATAAATAAATACTTCCTTGTCTTTTTTACAACATTGTAAGATAACTTCCGTTCCAAGAGGCAGCAGTTGATCTCACTTGTTCTTTCTAAAGTGCCAAAAGGCTGTCTCGAGGTAGCAGACCCTAGATAAGGAGCACGGCACAATCACTATTGGACTGAGTTATAATCTCAAGCCATGCATCTTAAACACTCCAAATTCTCCACTGTCACTACAAATTTTTCCATTAGTTGGAACGAGGCCTACGTTAGAAAAGAGAAGTAGATGAGCTTTCAGGTCCCTTCCAACCCAAGCCATTCTATGGTTCAGCCTGTCCTCATATAGGAGATGCTCCAGCCCTCGGATCATCTCTGTGGCCTCCTCTGCACTCTTTTCAACAGCTCCAGATCCTTCCTGTGCTGAGGACTCCAGAATTGGACCCAGGGCTCCAGGTGGGTCTCACCAGAGAGGAGCAGAAAATCAGGAAGCTCAGTTAAATCTGAAAATAGCCTCTGACGCTACACAGTATTGTCTGAGCAGATTTAAAGCATATAGGCAGGAGTCTATCCTTGGTCTACAACCAATCGGAAGCGATCTGCTCCCTCCCGCAGTCCTCCACTCCTTCCATCCTCAGAGAGTTGCAAGAATCCAGCCTCTGCCGATAATGAAAAAGCACCGAGGTGTTCAGTGATGGAACATCAAATAAAACTAAATAAACCACCAAATAAAACCCACCAAACAAACACCCACCACCAGAAGACAGACTCGTATCAGTGCTCCAGCTCAAAACATCATCTGCAGAATCCAGGATGCTCACGTGTTACACGGACAAAGAACTGAAGAGCCCCTCACCCCAACAAGCTTAAACGCAAGAACACGAGAGCTCAGACTGGGCATGAAAAGAAAGACTGAAGCAACATCGATTAACATGGAAAGCAGCCGCCACTATGTCTCAGCAGATTTATTGTTGTCGGGATTTTCTTTTTGTCTTTTCTCCTAGAAAAAGAACCTGAATCCCTTGAATTCTGGCAGCGTTGGACATTGAGCAGCGAGCTTTCTGATCGAAAACAAGTAACACATAATATTTAATTTAGAGGAAAATCTGAACCACGGTTGCCAGTCTAAGTGAATTCTCCTATGACGAAGATTCTATAGATAGCTTTCTGCTTCATTTCATGGTATTTCTTCCACCGTGATGTTACAACAAGAAACCACACTGGGAACAATTTGGGATTGAATAGAAAAAGATAGAGCCTAGACAGCAACTGTGCCTGACATATTTTTGAGGAATATAAAAACCAAAGTATTATCATGAGCTCTAGTAGCTGGAAGTTGATAATGACAATGTTAACTGATTCAATGTATTTAAAAAACAAAACAAAATCAATGACCTGGAATAGTAATTCCAATTTTCAAAGCTGGACGGTTATTAATCGTTTATACTATTCCATTAATACTGGCATTTCTAATGAATAGGATACTTTATGTCCCCATCTGGTGTTCAAATGCATCACTCATTCTTATTCTTAAAAAAAAATAAACAGAGCTGCAAAGGGTTTTAATACACAACTAAAAGGAGGAGCACGAAAAGTTTTATTAGTTTGATTTTAACATTCCAAGGATTTAATGCCTTGTTTTCAATCAGCACACCTGCTTTCTAAAGGAGTCTGACCCAAATTTTTATTCATAGAGCATTTCTCCTGGCTTTTTTGTGGTGCTAGGAGGTGGGTTATGTTCAGACTTTCGAAAGGTCTTCATGCAAATATTTACATGCTGAATGACCCGGACTGAAACTCAACATTTCATCTGAGTTTCTTAAAAAAACCTTTTTCTGTACCAAAATGGGCTGCTCTGCCTCAGTAGGAAATACATCCTGGCAAACGACTTCCGAGAAAATTTAAAAGCATTTTGCTGTACTGAAGGCAAATTAAGTAAAAATGTCAGCATTTTGTAATTACCTCCTTTTCATTTAATATAATTGCATGTTTTGATTGTTTTCTTAAACAAATATGGATTTGAAATGCAAGAACGTTATGTTTTTAAATGTCAATCGTGTCTTGCCATAACAAGAGGATTTTGATAGGAATGGTTGGACTCGATGATCCGGTGGGTCTCTTCCAACCTGGGGATTCTATGATTCTAAGAGCAACAGGTAGGACTAGTTGAAGCCTGTAGGGTCAATTTTCCATATAAGAATTTGTTCCTTATGGTCAAAACTAAATTGAGGTCAAATTGAAGTTCAGGTTGCCCAGAGCAGTGGTGGCTGCCCCATCCCTGCAGGGGCTCAAGGGCAGGTTGGATGGGGCTTGTAGCCCCTGATCCCGTGGGAGATGTCCCTGCCCGTGGCAGGAAAGTCAGAACTAGATGGGCTTTAAGGTCCCTTCCAACCCAAACCACCCTACGATAAAACAAAAGGTACATTTTTAAGAGCTCATCTAAGTTTTACAGCTCAGTTTTCACAGCCAAAGTTGCATCGTCATTCCTGACTTTTTCATAAGCAGGGAAGAAAAGTTAGGGAAAGAACCAAAGCACTCAAATCCCCGATCCTGAAAAGGAAAGAAACCTTCACATTGATGAACAGCTTTGAGCCTCAGTCAAGTGCTGTCATTTCAAGGGAACAACAGAAATGGTCTTGAGGGTCTCGAAACCAAGTGGCTCCGACAAGTGCTCCCCTTTCCACAAGGTTGTTATATTCTATTGGAGGAGTCTCTGCATGACTGCCCTGATAATGAAGTCCATAAAGGATGCAGTCTGCCTTCTGCATAGAGACTGGAGCAGCCACTGCCTGGCAGGGAAGGAAATCAATGACTCCAATGCAAGCACCCTGTTGGCTACAGTGTGGAGTTATCAATTTTCTTCCCAGCAAGAGAGCAGCTGCTTCAGTCACTCCGGAAATAAAAAAAAAAAAAAAAAAAAAAAAAAAAAAAAAAAAAGTAGAAAAAACACCCTAAGAAGAAAAGAAAGGGAAAAAAAGAAACAAAAAAACTTCCCCCACAGAACAGCTGGACACAACATCATAAATTAGGCTAAAAAAATTTCTATGGAGGAAAACCATAGTCATGTCAAGCTTAAGATCCAGATTCTTTCAATTTTTACCCAGTACAATTTCCGTATCTTCAATCTTTGACACCAGAGCATGTATTCAACCTCATATATGGACCTAAATCTAAAAGCAGATCAGCTCAGCTGCTATAGGGTTGAATAAGCTCTATCGATAGGGAAGGTGCTCCCACCAGTTCTGTGCCTGGTGACAGGTGAAATGCAGGTGTTTAATTCTCTGCAGCGCCACATGTGCATTTATCCCGTGGTAAGGATGTTGTGGTTCTGGAGTGAGTCCAGAGAAGAGCAACGAATCTGGTGAAGGGGCTGGAGAACAAGCCATATGAGGAGCGACTGAGAAAGCTGGGGGTGTTTAGCCTAGAGAAGAGGAGGCTGAGAAGAGACCTCATTACTCTCTACAACTACCTGAAAGGAGGTTGTGGAGAGGAGGGAGCTGGGCTCTTCTCCCAAGGGACAGGGGACAGGACAAGAGGGAATGGCCTCAAGCTCCACCAGGGGAGATTTAGGCTACAGATTAGGAGGAAGTTTTTCACGGAAAGGGTCACTGGACATTGGAATAGGCTGCCCAGGGAGGTGGTTGATTCACCTTCCCTGGAGGTGTTTAAGGGACGGGTAGACGAGGTCCTGAGGGACATGGTTTAGTGTTTGATAGGAATGGTTGGACTCGATGATCCGATGGGTCCCTTCCAACCTGGTTGTTCTATGATTCTATGATATGAATTCTAGATGGTATCTTTCTTGGATGGACAAGGAATATAGCGATCATTATGGATCGGGATGAGAGCACAGACAGGACCAAGGACTTGTAAGCACACACCTTGGTTACCTCTTGGGCAGTGGCTTGTTTCCCTGCCCATGTATTCAACTCGCTGCCCTGGCAAATTCACAGCATTTCCCCCTCTCAGTGCCTTCGCAATAATTTGTTTGTGCTTTTCAATTTGTTACACTTTTAAATTAATAAAACTCCTTTCCCCTTCAATGGTACACAATGGATAATGAGAACAATCATCTCGAATCTCTAAACTATTCTAGGGCACTTAATAAACTTGATACAGTGCATGCAAGCCCATAATTTGCAGGGGAAAAGTAGCAGATATTTCATATTTAACTACTGCAAGTGTCAACTCTGTGTACATGCATCACCGAAAGGCTAAGTGAAGAAGAAAAAATAAGAAACTGCTGAATATATTTATTTCAAACAAACAGAATAGGAGGCATTCACACAGACAGCACCAGCTTAATGTAATATTTAATTTAAAGCTCGGGCTCCTATATCAGCATTACCAATGTTATTTTATACCACGGGATATGACTGTATGGCTTTCATTTTAATACTGTGCCATGAACCAATTTGCTATGTCAGTTCTGAGCAGGGCCAAGCGGAAAACTGAACATAAAAACTAAGAGAGTCCATGCAAGTTCTCACAGAATCATAGAATCATAGAACAACCAGGTTGGAAGAGACCCATCGGATCATCGAGTCCAACCATTCCCATCAAACACTAAACCATGTCCCTCAGCACCTCGTCCACCCGTCCCTTAAACACCTCTAGGGAAGGTGAAGCAACCACCTCCCTGGGCAGCCTATTCCAATGCCCAATGACCCTTTCTGTGAAAAACCTCCTCCTAATCTCTAGCCTAAATCTCCTCTGGTGGAGGTTGAGGCCATTTCCTCTTGTCCTATCCCCTGTCCCTTGGGAGAAGAGCCCAGATCCCTCCTTTCAGGGAGTTGCAGAGAGTAATGAGGTCTCCTCTCAGCCTCCTCTTCTCTAGGCTAAACACCTCCGGCTCTCTCAGACATTCCTCACAGGGCCTGTTCTCCAGCCCCTTCACCAGCTTTGTTGCTCTTCTCTGGACTCACTCCAGAGCCTCAACATCCTTCTTGTGCTGAGGGGCCAGAACTGGACACAGGATTCAAGGAACGGCCTCACCAGTGCTGAGTCCAGAGGGAGAATAACTTCCCTGGCCCTGCTGGTCACACCATTTCTGATCCAAGCCAGGATGCCATTGGCCTTCTTGGCCACCTGGGCACACTGCTGGCTCATGTTTTGTTGGCTGTCGACAAACACCCCCAGGTCACCCTCCTCCTGGCAGTTTTCCAGCCAGACTTCTCTTAGTCTCTTCCCCTGCACCCAGGAAAAAGATTTCTGTGGGTTTACAACATTGGGAGCCCCACGCCTGCTTGCCAGGTGGGAGGGAGTTTACTCCAGGAGCTAACAGGGTTAAGGATTCTTCTACCAGAAGTTCTGACTTTCAAATGGAAGCCTTCAGGATCAAGCCAAATCCATCATTCTAATGCTCACAAGTAAGCTGTTGAAACCAAAGGAAATGAATCCATCGAGTGGATCATTAGCCATGTGCAGAGCACTGCTCTCAGAATGAATAGATGCTATATCATGCCTTGGGACTACTTTCAACCCGTTCCCAGTCAGCCGGAAAAAGGACAGAGGGAAATTTCTATTCTATTTTTTCCCTTCTTCCTCTTTCTCCTCTCCTGACTCCATTTAAAATCTGCACTGCCGAGAACTTCTCCGCAGAGTAATTCATGACCTAACTCGATTAAAATAAGAGCTGCTGCTAAGCATAAACCCAAAGATGAATTGGTAAAACAGGAGAATAACACTAATGATGAGGAGCTGGGAGCCCTTTCCAGGCGTGGGACTGGGACTGTCTTGTGCTGAACGTCTGTCTACCCCTTCGAGACCAGCGCTCTGAAGCGCCACAACATCTGCCTGAGAAAACAACAGAAACAGAGTCTGATTTTACATCTCCGACATTATGAAACTTCGGTGCCTCTTCTGGTTCCAAACTGGCCATGAAAGCAAAGAGCACTGCTTACTCTTAATCATAGAGCAATAATAAAATCAGTGTAAAACGATACACCCACTAATTAACAATTAGCATAGGCTTCCTTTTACCTAAAGGTCTCACAGTAGTTTCTAAGCCTTGCGAGAGATCCCAGGGACCCATTAAGTAAACAGCTCCTTTTAGGCTGCTAAACACCAACAAAATCCAGTTATTACAAGAGGAAAAAAAAACAAACCCCTGAACCACTCACTTGCAAAGCAACAAGCTGCGTGTCTCGCTCAACTGTAACCCCAGGTTTGGTCCCACTGCATTCCAGGAAACCTTCCATCACCTCAGGACTTTTTCGCTGTCTTGACTGTCCTTTCTAACAGAGTCACCTAGAGAAGTCATGGATGCCCAATCCCTAGAGGTACTCAAGACTGATTTGTTCGCCCTTATAACAAAATCACTCCCCTGAACTCGACCTGAAATGGTGTGAGGCCCATCTTTCCTCTAATTGAAAGGAGAAGAGGAACTTATCAACACATCTGCTGAAGAACCAGCACATCTTTCATCCCCACTTATAACTCAGGCACATTTAACACCTAAAGTACGTATACATTTATTTACAAGTGTATTATCTTTGGTGCTCAGATACCAGCAACAGCCACACTACCAGCAGCACTAAACAGAAAGTAAACCGATTTTCAGAGATGCTGGGAACAGACACCTTTAAAAACAAAGAAATAAAGAAATAGGACAAGCTGTTGGAAGGGCAACGGATGCAAATTCAAGATCTCCTGATTTTACGCCAAGCTTTTGCCAGTGGCTTAATGAACAATCACAGACAAGCCACTTCATGTTGTTTCTCAATACATTAATTAGGAATAACGACACTCATTCTCACATACAGTTCCACAGCTGAAAGTTGAGATGTGGCAAAGATTTGATTCTGATTTACTTTAAAAGTCTCCAACACCTGGAGAGAAAAACCATTTTCCAGAATTCTCCACATCAAAAAATAAACCAGCAGGTCCCAAAGAGTGCCAAAAGCAATAACAACAAACTTTCCGTATATTGAGTAGCACTGTGCCGATGAAAATTCATTTGCCATGACGAGCTACACATCTAGGGCAAATGTTTTACTAAATCAGAAGGAAAAGGCCTCTAGAAAGTTTAGTAGCAAAATGTTTTCCTTTCCTAATTATACCATTTGAAAGAAATAAACACAAATATAGACTTTCAAGTTGCCAACTTTCAAAATCCTTGAAGAATTCCATTGCTGAATGCTCTGTCTGTTGAAAACTGAGACAAGGAATAGAACAGCTATAGTTTAATCAGTGCAGTGTAAAGAGGACTCCAGAGCCTGCATGTAAAACCACATTTTTCATTGAACAACACTGCCTGTTTTTTAGCAACCAAAAATTTCACCAAGCGCACATTGCATCAAAACTACGTTCTGAAAGCTCAGGCTTTGTTCTAAGGTCCATACAGTTGTTTGCATCAGTTCCAAAAGAGGCAGATGAAATATTTCAGCTGAGGAAGGAAAATCTCCTTCGAAGTACCAAACTGCACTGTAAGCATCAAAACTCTGCCTAGACAACAAAGCTACGAATGAACTCGGTCCTGTGCCCAAAGAAATCAGCTTAAACATTGTACGTACTCATTAGCAATTTGCCGAATTTTGAGACGACCACTCACCTGGGACGGATGAAGCAAAACCGGAGCAGAGAGTTCAAAGCCTTTGTGTGAAATGTCCCCACTGCCTGGCAGACCCTGCAACAGAAACAGAGGTTCCTCTACTCTAAGCGCTCCACCAGGTTCTACTCAGCATTAAACGACCTCAGCTTTGCTAAAAAACCAACAGGAATTGCCCCTGCTCGCTTGGTTCATTCAACCCTACTGACGACCCAGATGGCTGTTGCTTTGAGTAATTGGTTCTATTAAGAGCTGTAATAGCTACTAGATCGCAGGTGCCTTTAATATCAGAAAGGCTCGACGATCACTTGAACACACACACAGTATTGCAGGTGTGTAAAATTATATGGAAACATAAAAGATGAAGCCAATCTGTTATTAAAATGTCTCCCAGACATAATGTGAAAAGTCACAGTTTAATCTTAAAAGTCATCATCGTTGATCATTCTAAGAACTCTTTTAACATACCTCTCTTGAAACAATATAATTATGCATAATTATACCGGCAATCCAGATTTTTTTTGCAGAGAGCACTATCAACCTCTGTGAATATCACAGTTACGTATTTTCTAGATAGTTGAATAAATGTAGAAGAGTCACTAGACAGAAAGGAAATAAAGTCTTTGATACCAGATTTGATCCCTAAAGCGACCTGTGGTTTGCAGAACTTTTCTTGGAGAAAGTATATGGCAGGTGGGCTGGAAGTGGATGATCTTTAAGGTTCCTTCCGACCCAAACCATTCTGCATTCGGTACTGAAACCAACAGCTCATCTAGCATCATCCAGCTGTGCCATAGCATATCCAGCTGTGCCATACCACACCCATCTCTTGCAGTAAAAGGTGTCTCAAAGGACTCATTTGTTAGTCCAAGCCTGATGTATTCTGTCTTCCATACCACAGTCACTTACAAGTGTTCAGTCTTCACATTGGATCCATAGAATCACCCTCCAGAAATTACCTTATTCAGTGGGAATTCACCAAGCTACAGCAAGGCCCAGATACCTCCCCCCTCTTTCTGATTAAATGCTGCTGCTACACTTGAAAAGCTGCCAAAAGAGCAAAACTACCCAGTGAAGGAGCCTTTTCATTGCTGATGTATAACTGGGTCTGGTAAAAGAACCAGCAACAGGATCTGATCCTCTGTTGCCAGAACACGGATTCCTCTGACCCTGGAGCTTATTTAACAGATATAATAACATGCAGCTTGCAGCAGCAGAATGAACTGGAAACAAGCATTTGCCATATGCGTAGAGGCCAATTAATAATTTTGTAATAGGCTGACATAAAACATAGCATCCGTCACATCCTCCTTTGGTGACAACAGGATGCTGCTAGTAGCTGGTGCTGGTCTCTTTTCCCAAATAACAAGGGATACGATGAGAGGAAATGGCCTTGAGTTGCATCAGGAAAGATTCCAATTGGTTATTAGGAAAAAATTCTTTACTCAAAGAGTGCTGAAGCCCTGGCCAGGCTGCTAAGAGCAGTGGTGGAGTCTCCATCTCTGGAGGGGTTCAAAGAACATGCAGATGTGGCACTTTGGAATGCAAGTTGGGGCACAGTTGGACCAGATGAGCTTAGAGGTCTTTTCCAACCTTAATGATTCCACAATTCTACACCTACTACTCTGATGTTCCAGGGACATGGCTCTTCAGCATGCAGAGCCTGTAGCTCTCACTGTTTTTTGGTTTGTTGCTGCTGCCGCGTTCTTTAAGTGAGAGACAGCAGAAATCTTTCCTCAGCCGTATTTTTTAGCCTTAAATCTTTCAGTGAGTTCGAATGAGCTCCTTTCTTGATTAAACACAGGACTCTCTCTTAGTCTATCATTTTCAGTATTATCACCAGGAAGAAACACATAAAAGCCTCACTGTAAATGAGCAAAGTTAATGACAGAGAGTCATGTGAGGCTTGTAAACCACCTCAGTGTTTCAGATCTCGTTCTAACCTATAGCTCTCACACACCATCGTATTTGAGTAAAAGTGCTGCAATGTAAATGGATCTGTAAATTATCTGTGTCTAATGCTGCCAACTGGGAATGGTCAGGATGAAGAAAGCATCTTAGCTGGAATGATCTCCAGGAAAAGCTGGAAAGGTATTTCCAGGAGGAATTTGTGCCTGAAATGTAAATTTATATGGCTCCATTCTCATTGCAGCCTGGCCTGAAAGAAAGCCTACTGACCCCAGCAGATAGAGACGGGCTGGATTCAGATGGGTTTGGATCAGACTCCTGCACCAAGACACTGCTTACCCAGCCAGTGTGCATTAGAATCATAGAAGAGACCCACTGGATCATCGAGTCCAACCACTCCCATCAATCACTAACCCATGTCCCTCAGCAGCGTGTCTACCTGTCCCTTAAACCCCTCCAGGGAAGGGGACTGAACCCCCTCCCTGGGCAGCCTCTGACACTGCCCAGTGACCCTTTCCATGAAAATTCTTTTCCTAATGTCCAGCCTGACCCTCCCCTGGTGGAGCTTGAGGCCATTCCCTCTTGTCCTGTCCCCTGTCCCTTGAGAGAAGAGCCCAGCTCCCTCCTCTCCACAACCTCCTCTCAGGGAATTGCAGAGAGTAATGAGGTCTCCTCTCAGCCTCCTCTTCTCTAGGATAAACACCCCCAGCTCTCTCAGACGCTCCTCTTGTTCTCCAGCCCCTTCCCCAGCTTCATTGCTCTTCTCTGGACTCGCTCCAGAGCCTCAACATCCTTCTTGTGGTGAGGGGCCACAACTGACCCCAGGATTCGAGGTGCAGTCTCACCAGTGAGATAGAGATCCCTGCTTTCTCATAACTGAATATTCATTAAAGGAGAACAGCAACCCGAGACGAAAAGACTATAATGAAACAGTACATGACTCAACAATAAATCACCATCGATTGTGCTAAGCCCTCGTGAACCGGTGTACATGATGGAGAGCAAGCCTGAAAGAAAGCCACGTACAGACTGCAACAGAGTATGCAAACTAGCACAAAAGGCTTAGGAAATCAAGTGCAGTTACCTGGTTCAGCTAATTATTCACCTCTTTCAGATTATTCACACTAGATTTATTAATTGCGTGTGGGGAAAGAAAAAAAAAGGTGGCTACGTCCTCCTGTATCTCCTTTTATTAATTTTCTATTCATTCTCTCTTAATTATTAGGTCCAACTCTGCAATGTCCTGGATGAATAATTCAAGTCCAGGTATTTGTTCTAAATTAAATCTGACCTCAGTTGTGGGGGGTGGGGGGGGTGTGGAGCAAGTGGCTTTCCCCCCCCAACTCTTTTGAATAGGGAAAATTGAGGAGACACATTTGTTTATGACATCAACAGAATAGCTGGTTCTTAACAAGACAAATATTACACTAAGTTAATTTGAAGGAAGGATACATAATGCAGTGTATCAATTTTGTATGACATACGAGCTTGTGCCTGCATAATAACAACTTAAAACCAATATTGTGTTGCCAGTGACAATTACTATATTGTAAACCATTTCAGTTGGGGCACACATTAATTCATTGCAGCAGACAAGTTGGCACGGACCACAAAAAAATCACTACAAAATGATGAATGCTTTACATTCTGCAACATAAATACTTCCTGCAGGACTACAAACCCCTGTCACGACAGAGGCACCTTCTGGAATGACGCCAGTTGATTAAGTCAGCCCCACTGCAGCACAAAAAGCGCCTGCAAAGAGACGTTACAAACATCGTCAGCTCCCAAGTGATAGGATGAGAGGAAAGGGCCTCAAGCTGTGCCAAGGGAGGTTTAGGATGGATTTTAGGAAAAAATTCCTTACTAAAAGAGGGATGAAGCATTGTAAGAGGCTGCCCAGGGCAGTGGTGGGGTCTCCATGGAATCACAGAATCACAGAATCAACAGGTTGGAAGAGACCCACCGGATCATCAAGTCCAACCATAGTAAATTAAACAGAAGATATATACAAGTCAGCATTACATGCCAATCCAAGGCAACATTTCAAACACACTGCAGAAATTCTTAGCAACTTTCAGAGACTTTTTTTGAGACACTTCAAAACTTGAACTTTTACTTGCCTCTAAAAATCATATACTCCGCATAAGACTTTGCCATATTCCTACTGTGGCCAGCAATTCAGAGCTTTAAAGTGGGAAAATTAAATCTCTTTGCCCTGGCAAACCCAGCTGAAGCAGCTTGCTAGCCTCCTGCCCTGTTTCACAGGCAAAAGCTTCCACCAGTGTCTGAGAGCAGGGAGTGCTCACGCATCTCCCTCTACGGTTCCTGATCAAGGCCTGAAGCTGAGAGCTTGCATTTGTTGGCAGTTTCAGCAAAGTAATGCAAGCAGGAGCTGCAGCATCCGAATGCAGGCATGTGTCTCTCCCTGCCACAGGCGCAGGCAGCAGCAGCCCAAACACCTGCGATGATCTTCTCAGCGCATCCAAGTAAAACTCTTCCATGCAGTTCAAAAAAAAGTCCACATTCCTGCCTACTAAGTTGTAAAGCAAGCTTATTTTCCACTACTAAGTATTTTAAAAGGGATTTACCACACTTTACTATGCTTTGTATCAACATATATATAAAATGTATGCACATCCATACATGTGTAGGTATCATTCATAAACACAGACAAAATTATATACATTTATGTATGCGAAACGACGCAGAGTGCACTTTCTTTGCCACAGACAAAACTTTAAGAGGGATCAAATATTAGGAAAACATTTCTGTCTCAAAATAAACTAAAAAAAAGGGTATTGTCATTAGATATAGACAGAAGTTCTTAACTGCATTTCCTCTTTTATGTATAAAAGGCACACATTTAGATCAGACAATCCCTTCAAGGAGGAGAAAAAGTTGTTTTTTCATCTTCACTCGAGAAAAAAGGTCTCCTAAGCCAGACAGAAGAAATATGTTAATAAAAACTGTAGATGTGGCACTGTGGGAAGTGGTTTACAAGGCGTGGCTGTGCCTTTATGGTTGGACTGGATGATCTTAAAGGTCTTTTCCAACCTTAATTCTATGATTTTACTCTGTCCCTTCCATAGCTGCAGCAGCAGGGAAAGCATCCAGGAGCTTTCACCTAAAAATCGTGTACTAGGAAATCGTGTACTAGGAGCACTCCTCTCCTCTTCTCTTACAGCCAAGTTACCTGTAAACAAGCCCTAAAAATTCATGACTCAAGAAACGTTTCACATGATCCTGTGGGCAGGATGCTCAATTGGGGGGTCTCAAAAGAGTTGGACTCGTTTTATTCTGACAGATGTATGCTTTAATCCTATCAAATGGTTGTGTCAATTCTCCCAGTGATGCTAATATAATAATGGAGAATTCAATCCATTTTAGTGACGCTAAAGCCTATACAGGAGAATATATATATGGAGATGTAATACTGCTTGTTCCTCAAGCCATTCCACTGCTTAGAGTTTGAAAAGCAATGAGAAATCCAGAAAAATATCTCAACTCACAGGGTCTTGAGGAAAAAAGGGACAGGGAAGTCAGATTATCCAGTATTAAAAATCAGTTGTAATTGCAGAGAAACTTTCTACATGCTGTATACATGCTACTGTCTTCCTTGCCGTTCCTATCAACTATTTTAAGCCATTTTATCTGTGCTGGCGTCAGTTGTTGCTAACCACAGTAATCTCCTTTTACAGCAAAATAAGAAGGCTTCATGAGATTATGTAAAGTCAACCAAGAACAGAAATGAATATAAATACCGAGGAATATATTGGCTGTTAGTATCCAAGACAAGAGGCAATCTTGGGGAGGCAACGGTGTTTAGGAGGCCTTCACCCATGTGTAGAGGAACCACAACCTCTCAAACTGATCCACTCAGAGAGTGGAAGAGAGAATTTCAAGAGAGGCTGTGGCAGCAGCAACAGCTTCCGAAAGGTAATAGCTAATAGCACTGCAATAAGGACTTAGCTTAACCATGGGAAGTGAAATCTTTCATTTCTGTAGCGAAACTGAGACCTGATGTTTCTGTTTGTTTGTTTGGGGAGGAAAAGCGAAGTAATTCAAGTCAGCATTAGGTTCCACCAGTTTTCATGTCTTTTAAAGACAGCACTTTTCTTCTTTTTCCCTCCCATTCTCTTCCCCGCATCACCGTAATTTTTCATTTTTCATGGAATGAAGAGCCTGAAGGTGACTGCAATCCTGATCCTAATCACACAGAACCCTGATTGCACAGAAAAGCTTTGCAGAAATTAGCCGGAGCTCCCAGTCCTAACGACCCAGGTTAAACAGAGAGAGCGTTTACATGTAGGAGGACCAAGGGTACTCCAATTACTGCCACTGCCTTGATGAGAGGTGCCCAGGCTGCCCAAATCTCTTTTGGCTGCAGTTCCCAGGGGTTTAATTTACATCTTTGCGATACCTTTCCTCAAAGCTGCTGCTGGACATGATTAGTGGTTTGCGAAGAAAACCTAAGAAAAAACAGTCAGGAAATTTCAGGCGATTAGGTTCTGCAATGCTCAGGAGTTCAGGGATTATGATTCCAGGTCATTCTAGAAGACTGAAACAGGAAGTTTTTGTGCTCCTCTGAAACCGCCCGTCTACAATGTTTGGCATCTTTTCAGTAAGATAAAAAGGATTCCACAGCTGACATAGCTTCACACCACCCTCAAAACATAAAACACTGTGCAGTGAATAAATGTGTCTGACAAATGGTTTGCTTTAAGGGAAAGGAATGATTAGCATTAATACTAGCTCATGCCAAGAGGGCACAGGAATGACTTCCTACAACACATTATAACGAAACCGGCAAGGAAATGGTTCATAACGCTTCTTTTCCTCCTAAATCCTGTGTTCCAGAGTGTATGAACTTCTATGTAGCCTCCATAATATTATTTCTCAGCAGGTAGGGGTCACACCACTATTCTCACTGCACTGCTTTTTTTGGTCTACACAAGATCTCAGGTATCAGCCGTTACAAAGCAGAGTATAAAACAGACCAAGGGAGAAGCAACGCAGTGCATTAAGCAAAATACACTTAAGAGTTTCTTTGAGCAGAATGTGCATAAGCACTTTCTTGAATAAGGGCTTTAGCTCAGAATCTTGTTAAATCAGATGAAGCTGCTGCAAGGACTTACCTGGCTTTAGCTCCTAAAATATAAGTCAGGCTTTAAAGGCACTCAGAGCCACTTGGTGCAACACCAGGCAGGTCAGTGTCATGCTGAGCCTGAGCCTCGTGGCTGGAGGGTTCTACCAGTGTGGTCGTGCTGGTCCCACACCAGTGCCAGGTGCCTTCTCGTGGTGTTATGCTGCACGGCTGACAAATTTTTCAGACACATCCCAGGATGCATTATCGCACTGAGCTGCACTCAGCAACACAGATTGCTAGCATTGCTAAGGGCTTAATCTACATTAGAAAAGAATTTTCTACCTCTCTCGTTCAGTGCTAAATACTTACATATTTACAAACTTGGCCATATGCCACAATTGCAAGTATTATCTTTTTTACTCCAAAATCCATTTCTACCCATCAGATCAAATCAGAAATTCATCATACCGAGTATAAAAAAAAATCACATTGTAAATGTCAATACTAACCCAGTATCTAACACCTCTGTACAGTATTATTCTGACACTCAAACATAGAGGAGGATAATCTCTAAAACAGATTTTGAGTCACCACAATTAAGAAAGTTGCGACACTGCCCTCTTCAGCTGTGAAAAGCCAACGTAAGACACACTCCATTTTTAATTCATCCCACTAGTTACAAACAATACAGATGCTTCAGCACAGTGAATTACATTCTCTCTCCCATTCTGAGCACAGCAATAAGAATGAAGAATGAGATGTGACTGTGATGGAAAGGCAGCCTTTACATCTAAATTTCAGCCAAGTAGGCTTTCTGCATACCCTCCCTCACTTATACTGCTGCAAACTGCAGGTACTACAATGTTATCTGTAAAGTAATTAATCTTCTTTCTTCTCGCACTCTCTCGTCTACCAAACTATTACGAAATATCCTAGCGTCTCCTGCTCCTGTAGAAAGATATTCCTGAATTATCCGTGCACTGAGCATTAGTGATGAGATGCCTTGTGCCTCTGTAGGATAAGATGCCTCCAGATTTAAAGCTCCTAATGATTCTTTTTGTGAAATAAATCCAGATGCCCGATGAAAGCCTTCCTGACACACTGCATCTATATCATCATAGAATCATAGAATCACCAGGTTGGAAGAGACCCATCGGATCATCGAATCCAACCATTCCTATCAAACACTAAACCATGTCCCTCAGCACCTCATCTACCTGTGCCTTAAACACCTCCAGGGAAGGGGAATCAACCACCTCCCTGGGCAGCCTATTCCAATGCCCAAGGACCCTTTCCGTGAAAAACTTCCTCCTAATCTCTAACCTAAATCTCCCCTGGTGGAGCTTGAGGCCATTCCCTCTTGTCCTGTCCCCTGTCCCTTGGGAGAAGAGCCCAGCTCCCTCCTCTCCACAACCTCCTTTCAGGTAGTTGTAGAGAGTAATGAGGTCTCCTCTCAGCCTCCTCTTCTCTAGGCTAAACAACCCCAGCTCTCTCAGCCTGTTCTCCAGCCCCTTCACCAGCTTCGTGGTTCTTCTCTGGACTCGCTCCAGAGCCTCAACATCCTTCTTGTGCTGAGGGGCCCACAACTGAACACAGGATTCAAGGCGTGGCCTCACCAGTGCTGAGTCCAGAGGGAGAATCACCTCCCTGGCCCTGCTGGCCACACCATTTCTGATCCAAACCAGGATGCCATTGGCCTTCTTGGCCACCTGGGCACACTGTTGGCTCATGCACAATGATGTGTTCAAAGAAAATGGGGTTTTACCCTAATGAGTCGTAGACTGGTAGCCACACAAGAGAGGGTTTAGGACTGCAAAGAGCAGCAATGCCTCCCCTTTCTAAGTGAAGTCCTACCTGCTGAAATAAATATACTTCCTTGGTGTAAACACTGTAAATATACTAAAGGCAAGAGCTGAGCTATGCCATGAGCTTGCACTCCTCATCTAACCCATCAGCCAAACTGATTCCTGGAGGCAGGTTGCATCCTTGGGAGTCACTACTTGCCTCCTCAAGCAGCTGATTTGGTACCTCCTCTTCCCCCTTTCATAGTTTTGATCCACACGTAGGGATCAAGTCTTGCAAAAGAGAAGCTCAGCTGCTGTAGTTTCCAATGACTCTGCCCTCCCCCCTTCATATCAGCCTGGCCAATTACTGAGAGCGGACAGAACAAACACTATTAGGCTGATGAAACAACATGATAATCAGCAACAGTGTGCCAAACAGGTACATCTCAATTAAAACCAAACCAAAACCCAAGCAAACCCCACCAGCAGTAAGATGAATATCTGCTTTGCCATGTCTGCAGTTGATTCATGGTCCTTTGGTGATTTTACCAGGAAACCAAAACAAATACATCTGAAATTTCCGTGTGTCTGTATTATTCATGTAAATCACTGGGGCTTCTGAGTCTTTTATTAAGAATGCACAGGTAATGACTGTAAGAAAATGCTAATTCTAATTGGTGGCTCTCTCCCCATTCAACTTCACTGATCAGATGGACAAATTAAGAAAGATAGTGTGCTAACCCCGAAGCCATTTGTTAGACATCTTCAAAAATCGATGCTTGACACAATTGAGCATCTTTTTGCAATAGAATTTTATTTGTCATCTTGGGCTTGAAGTGTCAGTTAATAATTCCCTCTGTAGTTCCATAAACCTCCATTGCTATCTTTCACACAACCTTGCACTTTCACAGGCTGTTGTTAAGAGTAGCTTAAAATAGTCTGTTATCAGTCTTGACCCTCACTGTTGTAACTCAAACAGATGCACTATCTGTGATCATTCTGACAAGGAAACAAAATAAACCATCCGGTAACTTTGAAAAGGACAGAGCGCGCCAAATACATACAAATAGAGAGGCTGCCCACTCAAGGGCTCACGCCGTAAACAATGGGAAGGTCAAACCACAGAATCACCAGTTTGGAAGAGACCCTCCAGATCATCGAGTCCAACCATTCCTATCAAACACTAACCCATGTCCCTCAGCACCTTGTCTACCCGTCCCTTAAACGCCTCCAGGGAAGGTGAATCAACCAGCAACACTGAACCTTATTATGAATCGAGGATGGGGCAGAGTCGTAGAATCACAGAATTGTTAAGGTTTGAAAAGACCTCTTACGATATTCAGTCCAATCGTCAGCCCAACACCACTGTGCCTACTAAACTATGTCTTGAAGAGCCACATCTACAAGTTTTTTGAAGCCCTTCAGGGATGGAGACTCCACCACTCCCTGGGTAGCCTGGTCACCCCTCTTTCAGTAAAGATATTTCTCCTAATATCCAGTCTACACCTCCCCTCATACAACTTGAGGCCATTTCTTTTCACTCCTTGCAATTTGGGATAAGAGGACAAACCCCATCACCTCTTAGGTGGAGAGAAATAATACCACTCCTCAGCTGCTTCTTCTCCAGCCTAAACAATCCCAGTTCCCTCAAGTCACTCAGTTCTGTTTCAGATTTGGATTTTCTCTTTGAGTTGTTTGTTTTTTTCTCATGTTCTTGGATAGTTGCACTTATGCATCTGGTTTGAAGGACACAGTTCAGAACAGTCAAGCTGCAGGTCAAGGTCACCAGAATTAGGATGATTTGAGTATAAAGATAAATATTAAAAGCCACCAGGCTTAGTGATCTACCATGCTCTCCCTGGAAATCTCAAAACCACAGAATAAAAGCCTTCACCTCAACAATTTTTTGTCTGATAACAGAAACACATGGACACACACAGAGACAGAATTCCTTTTCTTAGGCATGATGCAGCTGCAGAGCTATGCATTTGCCCCAAGCCCTTCACACACAAGCCAAACCCAGCTACTTCTCTCTAGCTGTAGTCACTCCGTATGTGAGGTTCAACCACGGCAGGTAAGCACTTCTCCTGCGAGCAGCTCGGAGAAATACCCAGTGAACAGCTTAGGCTCTTTTCCAATAAACAACTCCCAGAAAATCTGTTCCTACTACAGTTATTTGTTACCTTAAGACTTTACAAGAAGTTCAGCCCAAGGGTCAACAGACCCCAACAAGAGAAGAGTCACTTTTGACCCCAGAGGTGAAGGTAACTCTAGAGTACAGGGACCCTCTGTGAAAGTTTCTGGATGACATTTTGCTTCTCCAAGCCTGTTGTTGTTGAGCGTGTTCAGGTCAGACTGTTGCTTTGATAGGAATGGTTGGACTCGATGATCCGGTGGGTCTCTTCCAACCTGGTGATTCTCTGATTCTATGATTCTGCAGTAGGATTAGAACTTGCTTGTTTTGACAGTGTGGCAAACCCTCCATAGACCCCCATTACCTCTTCCACATTGCACATCTCAGAAACTTGATGTTGTCTCCACAGGCTTGTGCAGCCAATGGGCAAGCAATGGCAGAAACAATTTCTCACACTACTCTAGGAAACGGAGAATTACTGGTGTAGGAAACCAGAAGAGAAATAACCGTGGGGCAGCGCACAGCAGTCAATTATAATGCGGAGGGTGGGATGCTACTAATGCAATTCAACTTCGAACACAATGGGAGTTCCTTAAATACCTGACTTTGAAGATTCTATACAAACACGTGAATGCTCCTGTAGATTTGACTGCACGACGCCGGCAAGGAGGCTATTTTGGTGCGACGTTGTTTACAGTCTAAAGAAACAAAACCTGGCAGAGCGAAGCAATGCTGAGAAAACAGACAAGCTAACCCACATTCATTATCTCACTACTGTACTCTTCCTTTAAAATGCAGGATACGCAGACAGATGGGAGTCAGGAGCCAAATCCATATGCTTTCTTTAAGGAGTCTCACAGAAAACTCTCTGAACTGTGCTTGTGGAATTAATCAGATGAGTGGCAAACATTACAGATTTGTAATGTGCATAAGCAGTGTTGCTAAAGCTGACGCTGAATTGTTCCATTACAAACGCTGATGTTATGGGTTTAATATTCCTAGCTGTGAAAACAACACTTTGGGCTGAATGCATTCAGAATCGTGCTGAAAAAGCACCTATTTAATCTCAGACTTCGTGGCACTAACATGGAATATATTTACTACTGAGGTAAAAAACAATAGGGCAAGGAACATGGGAAAAACCATGGCTGATCTATGCAAAAATTAAACTAAAAACCTTTTCATGCTATTAGTTCCTAAGAAAATCATCAGAAATTCTGAAGACTGTAAACAATCTGCAGGCAGCAGAAACAAGCCTGGACAGAGAATTAATTATAATTGTCAGCAACACTTCAAACAAAGACATATCTCTAGTTCTAAAGCCTTGCAAATTGGTAAATAACCCGATATTCTCAAAGAAGGGGATGTTAATGTCATAATTTTGAGAAGTACAAGCAAACAGACATTGTTATGATTAGGACTGAAATTAAAAGGGAATACGTTGGGAACATTTTCCCATTGCAATTGAGATGCTGTCACTTAAGGGCATCCAAGGAAACATTTCTCTAGCTCCAGTGTAGACTCTTAGGGATAAGTTAATGGAGGTTGAACTGCAGAAGGTGTCTGGTCTCACACTTAGCAATATTAATGCCTGCGTGTTCTACGTTACTTAAGCCCCAGGTTCCTAATTTTTTTTGCTTTTAAAAGGTAAAGGAAATAAACTCCAGTAGCTTATTTATACATACAGCTTTATCTGCTGTAAACTATCTACCTGGGTCTGGAATAATGGTATCACAGCAGTTGCTTGTTACTGTTGACTCATTTTCTCTTCCATTGCCTAAAGCAGGTTGCAGCCAGAGGTGTTTCTGAAGTGGAAATAACACATGATTTTGGTGGTTAGGAAATTATCAGAAAATTAGCCCTAGGAGAGAAAGGAGGAAAACACTACCAATCTGTCAACAGATTATATTTAATCTTCACCTATTATAGTAAAATCTTTATTACAGAAAACATCTTTTATCTTAGCAATCAACAATCCTTTATATTGCTCACCACAGTGATTCATAAATGAGCTTTATCATAGGAGAGTAGTAGCCGTGATTTTATGGTGCTGCCTATTCGAAGAGACCAGCAAAACCCTGCTCTTCCACTGCAAACCCAGCACTGTTTTAGAGAACTTGGATGACAAATAAAACGCTTGGTAAAGAATACACAGAAAAGCATTATGCTCAACTCCTCCTCATTATATAAAAGCTTTTAATGTATTACCAGTTTTAAAAAAATCTGCTGAGGGGATATTGTCTCTGCATAACAGTAATGGATTTAGATTACAGCATCATCGGGAATCGGTCTTTGTGGTTGAGCACAGGCTAAAGGCTTAATGCTTGAAAACAGGGCTGGCCTCGCTGATTTATGAGGCTTGAACATAATTAAGCAGCCTCCCACTTACTGGTCAACTCATGACTTAAAATGCACATAATATACTCCTCAGTGCTTCCTTGCTGATACCTGCATAGGTATACAACCCCCTACCCATGGGCACGTACAGTGCAATAAAAACATGAACTGAAAGGACAGAATCATAGAATCATAGAACAACCAGGTTGGAAGAGACCCACCGAATCATCGAGTCCAACTCTTCCTATCAAACACTAAACCACGACAGCAGGAAAATATATAGTTGCTCACACAGAATCACAGAATCAAAGAATTGGCTGGTTGGAAAAGACCTTTGAGATTAATCTAACCATATCTGTCCACCACAAAACCAGATCCCTGAGCACTTCATCCCCCAAGCCTTTAAAAACCTCCAGGGATGGTGACTCAACCACTTCCCTGGACAACTTGTTCCAGTGCCTGAGAACCAAACACATCAAACGTTTGAGTACTTGGATACAAGAGGACTCTCTATTTCCTAGTTGTTTACTTACTGGTAACAATAGAATTGAAATAATATTACAGTACTGTCCCTGGGACCTGCCAGACTGAAAAGATTCCCTGTAGGAGCTGCAATGTGGTTATACACAGGCACTTCAGATGCCAGTGAAGAGCCTGGTGTGATACAACAGCATAATCAGGGAGGAAAAATTAAGTTTAAAGCTAAAAACCCAGCAATCCTTCCTCCCTGTGAGGAGCGGTAGAGAGAGAGCTGGGGTTGTTTATACTGGAGAAGAGGAAGCTGAGGGGAGACCTCATTGCTGTTTATAACTACCTGAAAGGAGGTTTGTGGAGAGGAGGGAGCTGGGCTCTTCTCCCAAGGGACAGGGGACAGGACGAGAGGGAATGGCCTCAAGCTCCACCAGGGGAGATTTAGGCTGGAGATTGGGAGGAAGTTTTTCACACAGAGGGTCATTGGGCATTGGAATAGGCTGCCCAGGGAGGTGGTTGATTCACCTTCCCTGGAGGTGTTTAAGGGACGGGTGGACGAGCTGCTGAGGGACATGATTTAGTGTTTGATAGGAATGGTTGGACACAATGATCCAATGGGTCCCTTCCAACCTGGTTGTTCTATGATTCTATGATTCCTCATTCGAGCAAAGCTGGAGCTCTCTAGCTACAGGGCCATACGGACACAAGTTTGAGGTTATCCCAGCAAAAAAGGGGTTTTATAAAATGAAAGAGAATGAGCACGAGCAGACAGTTGCCTGTACAGCCCACAATTAAATGAACAGGTATGCTAGTTACATTGCTTTGTTGGTTAAATTTAATTAATGTCATTATTCCTGGCCGCCTAGTGTATCAAGAGCTGTGATTAAGCAAATACTCTCCCCTGATTAAGAGAAAGTTATTGTAAGTAAAGGTTTGGAACAAAGACAACTATAATTGAGGACAACGCTGCCAGGTGGCTCTAAGGCTGTGCTTCAATTCTGAGGGGACGTTAAACCCAATATCCCAGTGCAGAACTGGGCCACGCTCGCCCCAAAAGAATATTTATCTATCGAACATTGCAAATTAGATTTTTGCTTTAAAAACTGGATGTGAAGGATAAAATTTCCTTCCCTTTAGCAGGGGAACTCTGCATCAATCTTTCCCTTCAAGCATCATCAGTTTTAGCCTCAAAACGTGATACCAGCAGACAACGCCGCAGCACGTAGTGTTTATACTTCAGATATTTTTCAAAAGTAACAAGGTCAAAACGAGCAGAAACCATTTTAATCTTCATTTCTTTTGTGCTGGAGTAGTATGATCACCTTAAGGGGATTCATAATAAAGGTCTGAAAGCCATATGGGGTAACACAAGCGTTAATCTAGTTTGCCTGCTATGCCCTCGTCCTTCCCGGCTCTGCCCATGCTCAAAACACTCGGAGCTGAGGTCAAACAACGTGCAGAACGTAACCGCTGGATTACCCTGAACGTGAGATTAGAGCAGGGCAGGCAGCTGGAACCCTCGTCCTCTCCGCTCCCCCCGTGGCGTCGGAGGAGGGAAGATGCCTACAGGAATACAGATACACGTGATATTTGGGGGTCCCAACTGGGCTGTGCTTCAACTTTCCCCTGGGGTCTTCTCTCCTCTGGAAGAAATAAGAAATAACTGGATTCTCAGGTGTAAGAAGTCAAAATTGGCTTGAAAAAGATCCCTGGGCTCCATCTAGGGTTAACAAGTGAAATATTTCAGTTAGAGAAGAGCCTAAACTGGATTATCAAAACATTCCTTCTGGTTTAAAAAAAAAAACCCTAAAAAAGGTACAGAAATCTGCATGAGACAGCTGATTATCTGGCTCAACACCCTAAGCCTGAACACTGGGCTACGGAGGTAACAATTTCAAAACACCAGCTTACGAAAGCCAAGAAAAAAAAGAATACAACAGTATGTAAAAGGTTTCCAACCATTTATTTTCACCACTGCCACATGCCATACGCTCCTGCTTGCTCTCTATCCCATAGCATGGCAGTAAAATTAAGTGGCACAGGTTTAGGTGAAGACAGAATCATAGAATCATGGAATCACCAGGTTGGAAGAGACCCACTGGATCATCAAGTGCAACCATTTCCATCAATCACTAACGCATGTCCCTCAGCACCTCATCCACTCATCCCTTAAACCCCTCCAGGGAAGGTGACTCAACTCCCTCCCTGGGCAGCCTCTGACACTGCCCAGTGACCCTTTCCATGACTTTTTTTTCCTGATGACCAGCCTGACCCTCCCCTGGTGGAGCTTGAGGCCATTTCCTCTTGTGCCATTCCCACTGTGCATCCAACTGGGTGCAGTTCGCTTCATTTTATGAGTGTCTCGATCAGATTCTATTGAATTTTAGCTGATTTTTCTTTAAAACAAAACCCCCCTCCTTTATGCGTATCTATCTAATATTTTGTGGGTTTAGGAAGGTGGTGTTTTATTATTGCCTTCTGTTTCTGGGCTACGTGGGATGCGTACAAAATGCTAGCAGAGCAAGAAAGGAGCCTGGTGCACAGGGGTTGGTAACCAAACCAAGGACAAGAAACCCCAGGACAACAGACAGGAAAACCCACTCAAGCCCTGAGGTCTCCGCAGAATCCAGATGACAGCGAACGGTGTCATCTGCCCAGCAAGATCAGACCCTGGCAAAACACACACAGACAAATCCTTCCAGCAAGAAATTTAGCACCGAGAGAGAAAGGAAAGTAAGACTCATTCCACTAAGCAAAGCTATAGACTTCCCAAAATGAAAATATAAAGCACAAGCAGGCTTATAGAATTTTCTTATTAGCTTTGAAAAACTACTCTGTATTAAAAGGACCACAGAATGTATTTTATTTTATTTTTTTTTTGAGTCCAGCAAAGAAACCCACTAGCACTCTGCCATTTATTCATTCACAGCAAATATTAACATGGAACACAATTTTCTGCCTGACACAATCATTTTAATTTTTACCAAGACGAATGTTGTGAACGGCAAAGAATAATTAAATCATTTTCTCGTCCAAAAGAAGCCTCACGGTCTCATTGTGTGTTTTCGCCATTTTGTAAATCATCTAATGATTTTCTGCTAGATTAAATATTACCACCCCATACCAAACTGATTAGCTAACGCGAAATATATTATACGTGGCAGGGGCACTTCCAGGAGGCACCATGTTCCTAAATCATCCAAAGATTTCCCGCTATGGTGGATGTTCCTCGTCCTGTGAAACAGGTTCAGATAATGTATAATCAGCAGAGCCAAAATCCCATCTGCGATGCTTCTTGTTCATTTTAAAACAAGTAATTACAGAATCATGGAATGGTTTGGGTTGGAAGGGATGTCCAAGCCCATCTAGTTCCACCTCCCACTGGCTCAGGGGCTCCAAGCCCCATCCAACCTGCCCTTGAACCCCTCCAGGGACGGGGCAGCCACCCCTGCTCTGGGTAACCTGGGCCAGGACCTCCGCGCCCTCACAGAGAACCATTTCTTCCTAAGATCTCAACTCAATCTCTCCTCTTTCAGTTGAAAACTGTTTCCCCTCCTCCCATCCCCACCCTCCCAGAGCCTCTCCCCAGCCTTCCTCAAGCCCCTTTCAGCACTGGAAGCTGCACTAAGGTTTCCCAAGAGCCTTCTCTTCTCTTCTCTTTTTTATCCTGCTGTATCTTTAAAGCAAGATGAGTTGGGCTGTTTCCAAGGCACCTCTGCAGCAAACCCAGCCAGAGCAGCAGTGGCTCTAGTCATGGAACAGGCTCAGAGGATAAACAGATAGGATCGACAGTCAGACACCTGTGGGCACAGACAACGACATTCTGCTGGGAACAATCCTAGTTAGAGCTGAGAGATGCCACTGGACTGTCCAGCTCAGTGTCTTGTGCCCACCACGATGACATGGACATCATCCCATAAATATTCATGGAATCACATCATAAAATCATCAGGTTGGAAGAGACCCATCAGATCAAGTCCAACCATTCTTGCCAAACACTAAACCATGTCCCTCAGGACCTCATCTACCCGTCCCTTAAACACCTCCAGGGAAGGTGAATCAACCACCTCCCTGGGCAGCCTATTCCAATGCCCAAGGACCCTTTCTGTGAAAAACTTCCTCCTAATCTCCAGCCTAAATCTCCCCTGGCAGAGCTTGAGGCCATTCCCTCTCGTCCTGTCCCCTGTCCCTTGGGAGAAGAGCCCAGCTCCCTCCTCTCCACAACCTCCTCTCAGGCAGTTGTAGAGAGTAATGAGGTCTCCTCTCAGCCTCCTCTTCTCCAGAATAAACACCCCCAGCTCTCTCAGACGCTACTCATAAGGCCTGTTCTCCAGCCCCTTCACCAGCCTCGCTGCTCTTCTCTGGACTCGCTCCAGAGCCTCAACATCCTTCTTGTGGTGAGGGCCCCAGAACTGCACACAGTATTCAAGGCTTATTCATTTCTGGCCCTCTTGTGTTCCTATCTTTAGACTCTGATTCTACATTTTACTCTCTACAGTCTGACCTGTGTGCCCTCACAAAACCGTAGTTAAGTTCATCGTCTGAAGTTTTTCAGCGCAGGGTTTTGTACGATAGCGCATTAGAGATCAGCGTGTGATGCAGGAAAAGACAAAGCAGACTCACACTCTGACAAGCAGCTAACTTGGCATCCTAATGAAGTATTGCCCTTGTTTTGCAAATGTGAGAACCCAACAAACTAAATGAATTTCTCAAGGTCACCAAGGAGTCGATAGCAATTTCAAACTGAACCCTGCTGACTGACACCTTAATAACAGATTGACCATTAATTTGCACTTTGACTCCCTCCCAACAGTGCGAAGGCAGACTGGGGCTTCAGAGACAAACGATTACATTTCAATTCCACTTTTCACTAGCAGAAACAGGGATGGGGGTCTGGGAAAACAGCTAATCCAGTCTCTCAAGAGTAGACTTCATAGAAGCTGCTTCCAATCATAGAATCATAGAACAACCAGGTTGGAAGGGACCCATCGGATCTTCTAGTCCAACCATTCCTATCAAACACTAAACCAAGTCCCTCAAGACCTCATCCACCTGTCCCTTAAACACCTCCAGGGAAGGTGGATCAACCACCTCCCTGGGCAGCCTATTCCAATGCCCAATGACCCTCTGTGTGAAAAACTTCCTCCTAATCTCCAGCCTAAATCTCCCCTCAGGTTGAGGGAGGTGATTCTGCCCCTCTGCTCCACTCTTGTCAGACCCTTTCTGGAGCACTAAGTCCAGTACTGGAGTCCTCAGCACAGGAAGACGTGGAGCTGTTGGAGCAAGTCCAGAGAAGACCATGAAGATGATCTGAGGGCTGGAGAACCTCCCGTATGAGGACAGGTTGAGAGAGTTGGGTTTTTTCAGCCTGGAGAAGAGAAGACTGTGGGGAGAACTTAGAGTAGCTTCCAGTACCGAAAGGGGCTGCAGGAAAGCTGGGGAGGGGCTTTTTACAAGGACATGGAATGATAGGATGATGAGGAATGACTTTAAATTGGAAGGGGGAAGATATCGATTAGACCTCAAGAAGAAATTCTTCATGATGAGGGTGGGGAGGCCCTGGAACAGGTTGCCCAGAGCAGGGGTGGCTGCCCCATTCCTGGAGGGGTTCAAGGGCAGGTTGGATGGGGCTTGGAGCCCCTGATCCAGTGGGAGGTGTCCCTGCCCAGGGCAGGGGTGGGACTGGATGGGCTTGGAGGTTCCTTCCAACTCAAACCATTCCATGATTTTATGTTTCTCACTGCATCAGATGTGCCCCCAGTGCTATCCAGTTTCTGCAGGGCTGCATCAGCTCAGTAAGCAACAGCTCGTTCTCTTCTGTACTGCACATCAGTAGTTCAACCAACCATAGTGATGGGAGCAGATCAGAGCAAGGAACAGTTTTCACACTGGAAGAATGGGAGGGGAGAAAGTAGATCTACAATTTGTATTCCAATTTTTTTCTGATCAGAAACCAAAGACCAGGACCAAAGATTCATCAGATCATAGAATCGTTAAGGTTGGAAGAGATGATATGGTTGGACTAGAAGATCCGATGGGTCCCTTCCAACCTGGTTGTTCTATGATTCTATGTCTAACATCATCAAGTCCAACCAGAGTAATTTTGTATCCATTTAAAGCTTTATTTTTCCTGCCATAATGAACCTGCAGTTCAGCTTTGCTTAATGATAAAAATTAGAATTTTAAATGCATGAGGCTAACAAACATACAATGAATTTTTCAACCGCTGGGGTTTGGGTTTTTTATTTTTTTTTGATGGAGGAAGGAGAGAGTATGACATGTTAACAACGGCTGCAAATCATACTGAAGTCTTTCCGAAAAGAAAAGAGGACTTGCTTGCATTCATGTGCAGCAGAATTGTAACCTTTTCTGCCCACACACCTCCAGAAGCATCACTATTCTATTCTGCTGTTAAAATGACAAAAAAATAACCCACCGCCCCAAGAGATAATGCAATTTATTAGTACTTCTGTGCTGAATGCACTTGTCAAATATTTAATCATCCGATTCTTTACATGAAAAAAAAAAAAACTGTGCAGAGGGAGCCTGCCACCGGGGAATAGTAACAATCCACAGAAGTGGGAATATTTTTTGGAGGATACTTACCAGGAAGAAAGGGAGATACTGGTAGGAAAGATGGCACTGCTGCTATCGTATGTCGAGGAAAACATTAAGGGGTGGATGGAGAATAGAATATGAGAACAAGAGGGCTCATACATGCCTTGATTTGTTAAATGTACGCTTGAGAAAAATGGTGAGGAGAGATTTGCACACCATGCTCTACATCTGCCTTTGCATACGGAAAGAAGAGGTTTCTTTTATAGGGGCATGGAAGCAACAATCTGTTTGGCAATGCTGCCCCCTTAAAGTCTGCCTGTGGCAGGGATGCCAGGAAAACCACTATCTTTGTTAAAAGGAAGGAGAAAAAGTCAGAAAACCAAGCTGCTCAGAAGCCGAGTGTAAAAGCTCTAGAGCTGGAAGAGAATGCTGGAGCATTCTCTCGGCTGAGAGAGCTGGGGGTGTTTAGCCTAGAGAAGAGGAGGCTGAGAGGAGACCTCATTACTCTCTACAACTACCTCAAAGGAGGTTGTAGAGAGGAGGGAGCTGGGCTCTTCTCCCAAGGGACAGGGGACAGAATGAGAGGGAATGGCCTCAAGCTCCACCAGGGGAGATTTAAGCTAGAGATTAGGAGGAAGCTTTTCATGGAAAGGGTCATTGGGCATTGGAATAGGCTGCCCAGGGAGGTGGTTGATTCACCTTCCCTGGAGGTGTTTAAGGGACGGGTGGATGAGGTCCTGAGGGACATGGTTTAGTGTTTGATAGGAATGGTTGGACTTGATGATCCGATGGGTCTCTTCCAACCTGGTTGTTCTATGATTCTACGATTCTTCCGGGTGTAAAAGCTCTAGAGCTGGAGAAGCTCTAGAGAAGAATGGGATGAGGTGATGGAGGCTGCAGCCAACGTGACAGAACCACAGGACAGAAGCACTCACACTCCTTGGATTTTCCTCACCCCTCTAACCACAATAGCAGGAGCTGACAGAAAGGAACAGAATCAGATATAACTCACAATTTAACAGAGCTGACAGATCTTCTCATTTCACTTAACGTCATCATTTGTCTTTTCTTTCCTACCTAATCCTTTCATTACTTACTGCTTCTCCCCAGCCCACCAGTTGCCTTTTCTTTCACAGCTTGAACATTCCTCCTTTCCCTACAGCTTTAACAAAGTAAATCATGAGTACACAGAAAATCTAAGTGATAAAATAACTGCTCACTTAGGAACAATACACAATCCTGACAACTGACCTTTTCAGAAAACTCGATCCATTTGTGCTGTGAAGAATTTCAAGTCTACCTTTTCTGAAGTGCTCAGCAGGTTTACATCCACAGAGGTTTGTGTCTACAGACTTAATATTTATCTTATGAATAATCTGCTTTTCTGTTTTCATGGAACCATAGAACAGTTTGGGTTGGAAGGCTGGGTTAAAGCCCATCCAGTTCCATCCCCTGCTTTGGGCAGGGACACCTCCCACAAGATCAGGGGCTCCAAGTCCCATCCAACCTGCCCTTGAACCCCTCCAGGGATGGGGCAGCCACCCCTGTTCTAGGAAACCTGGGCCAGGGCCTCCTCACCCTCACAAGAGAGACTTTCTTCTTGAGATCTCATCTCAATCTCCCCTCTTTCAGCTTAAAACCATTCCCCTTCATCCTATCCCTGCACTCCCTGACCAAGGGTCCCTCCCCAGTTTTCCCATTTCATTTTTACCTCACCGTGTAATGGACCACTTTGAATAACCACAATTTGAGACTGAAGCTCGTTAAAAGCTTGTTAAACTTGTTTATATCAGTCATTTCATGTGAGTCCAGCTCAGCATTTCTACCCCTGCACTGTTTATTCAGCAGCTCAGGCTCCATTTGCACATTGGGATCTATAGATATATGGACAGAGCAGAAAGCTGATGCCTCGACCCAGAAGAGCTCCATTCAAGCTAGTAGAGTAAGGAGGTAAAAACAGGTCAGGGGATACACAGAAAAACATATTAACCAGTATGAGAGCTGCCCCCAGTAGATGGATTTTGCCTCCCAGGGAAAGTCTGCTGTTGCCAATTTAATTTACCTTTAACAGAGGAACAAGAGAACACCTGATACTTCCAGCAAAAAAGATCTGAACTTGTTTCAGCCCTTGTAGACAATAGGTTTTCAATGTTTCCAAGAATGAGTAACACAAAAACTAAGAATAACACCACCTATTTCAGTCTTATGTACGTAACACCCTGGGGTCTTCACAAATCACACGTAATCTAATTGGTTTGTACCGAATCATCTGCAACCAGCATCGAACTAAACCATGAGCAAAACCGTGTTTCTCCTAAAGGTCTTTGCATTCCACACAGTACAGCTAATTATCAAACATGTCTTCACCCCTTGGAAAACGTCAGAACCATGACACAGGTACAGATAAATCTGCAATTCATAGAAAAGTATATGCACCATTTCCTTCACAGCAAATGTGAGGAATCCATCACCAGGACAAGAAAATAATGCTCTACACCTCATATGATTCACTCATATTCCAAGACATAACCTCAGCACTCTACGTTCTTTTTATGATGACCTGAGAGAGGAACCGCAGGGTGTTCTGACAATATCGCTACCAATCACCTCATGTCAAAACCCACAACCTCCTCATGCTGAGTTGAAAGGCCAGTCCACAACAGAGGAATCATTTCAACTGATGGTATGGAAACGGGCTGATAATTCCATGAAGCCTCAAAGTCAAGACTGCAGGCAGAAATACTGCTTAGGCACAACAGTGCTTTGACACCAAGAAGTGATAAATAACTCCCTCCTACCTTTCAGGTTAAGGACCAGGAGGCAGACGCAGTTTCTGACCACTGCCTGCCCAGTCCCCTCTGGCTGAATGACATTCTCCAGCAGGCAGTGTCAGAAGGGACCCTGTGCCAGAATTCCTTCCTGCGATGGAAATATGTTAATCATAGAATCATAGAATCACCAGGTTGGAAGAGACCCACCAGATCATCGAGTCCAACCATTCCCATCAATCACTAAACCATGTCCCTCAACACCTCATCCACCCGTCCCTTAACCCCCTCCAGGGAAGGTGACTCAACCCCCTCCCTGAGCAGCCTCTGCCACAATCACCCTTTCTGTGAAATCTTTCCAACCATCACTTTCCAATAGTCACTTGGCTGTTAATTTTCCCTTAACTAGATACATATGATCCAAATCAGCCTGATGGTGACAACTCATGCATTACTAAGAAAACACATGACCCCTAAATATACCATAACTTTTAGCAAAGGCATTGAGTCATTCTGCCCACTCTGGAGACATTCTTAGCAACATGCAACAGGAGCATCAAGCCTCAACTACTCTTTCGAGATAATCTTAGTTTATCGGTGAGTTTAACAATAAGTTCCCTCACTGCAAATGTAGCTCCTTGCTACCAAATCCAAGTCCATGTGAACTGTCACAGACAATTTGTTTCCCTAAAAATCTGGGAGACACAACAGCCTCCAGCATAGAATGGAAATGGACAGAAACACAAGGTGTGTAGTCTACATACATAAAGTGTCCTAGGCAATAAAATGATGATATTAAGATGAAATTAATTAGTCATCTTGCTATCAGGACTACAGTATTACTTATCAGTGCATGGAAAGGAGGAAAGGTAATGAGACCTGACAATAAAGGCACAGATAATTTTGAGGTATTAACGAACGGAACTGAAAGGGAAAAGTCATACATTCCTCTTCCTTATTTGTTTTCCTATAATCATGATCTTGAGCTATGTTACTGGCATTTACACTAAAAAGGCCATTAAAACTCAGCTGGTGAGTTCCAAAAAGGCATTCCAGGCACAACCCTCAGGCACTACAGCACTTCGTGCAGCAGGGCACGGGTGTAAAATATATGAAAACCAACAATACTTTGTGATAATTAATTCTAACCTTGTGTCCCTCATGCCAACCCATCACATCCTCCTAAGAACAGAAATTTGTTCAAACACTGAAGAAGATAGGAATGGTTTTGATAGGAATGGTTGGACTCAATGATCCGGTGGGTCTCGTCCAACCTGGTGATTCTATGATTCTATAAGATGTCATTGAGGCAACAAGCAGCCACGTGGATAACAGCAGTGCCTGGTGCAAGCACTTCAGCATAAAGTAACTTAATTCACTGATCTACTGATTAGATGAGAGAAGAATCACTTCATCAAGCGATTTCAAGTATGTATGTACGTGTGTTCCCACTGCTGATGGGAAAGATGAGACAACAAAACTAAACCTTGCTAGTCTCGGAGTCCAACCCTGGCTACTGTAAAGTCAGTGCCAGGCTGTGTTAAACCTGAGATTCTCCTTTCATCAAACTCAAATATTCTATCTTTGGTCACTTCACAGGACACAGAAGTAGAAGCCCTATGGAGAGAGGAAATAAATTAAGTTAACAAGTTAATAGTTGTGTATTTTGAGTGCTGTACAGAGCCGTCTGTACAGCACATGCTAAGCCAGGAGCTTAAGGTTTGCTGCGAAAGACAGCTTAGTATTAGAATCTAAACCACTGCTCCGCTAAGTGCTCTTCAGATATGAGGTCTTCATTTGAAACCACAGATAAATCATATTAGCTGTTCCTTGAATCACTCAATCGCATTTTTAATCACAGAATTGTAGAATAGTTTGGGTTGGAAGGAACCTCAAAGCCCAACCAGTGCCACCCCTGCCATGGGCAGGGACACCTCCCACTGGGTCAGGGGCTCCAAGCTCCATCCAACCCGGCCCTGAACCCCTCCAGGGATGGGGCAACCTGGCCCAGGGCCCCCCTAGTGTGGAGAAGAAGGCAGCACACATTTTCCATACACTTGTTTGTTTAGACTTACAATTCTGCCTGGCGACTGTGAATACCAGTTGATGGATTTCAAAAGAAGGCACCTTCAGCATGAGGGAGGTAAGTGACACATCACCCAGCGAGTGCGAGATCAAAGCCCTGATCCTGTTGGACAATTGCAGACACTGGAGTGCTTTAGCTTCTCTCAGATCAAAAGAGCCTTGACAAAGGCCTGTGTGTACAGGGATGCAATTTCTATAAATAGCCAGATGTGGACCTTAGCGGCCGGCACAGGTGACAGAATAGTGACTCCTGTGGTTTTACAGAGGTTTAACTACAGCAAGAGCTGTTACTGATATGTCCATGCAGGCTGACAAGCAGGGTGGCACCTGCCTCAAGCCACTTATCATATATCTTAGTCGTTCCTCCAATACAAAAGCCACCATTCGGGGGGCACTAGCGCAGTCTGACACGAAAACACTGTCTCTGTATTTCAAGATGCAGATGTGTGCTGTAAAATACCTGTAATGGAAAAGCTCATCAACCTCAGTGCCCCACAACATGCCCTTCCCTACCCCCACCATGAATCCCTCCTCACTGAGGTAGCAGTAGAAACCAGTTCTCTCCCTCCCGATGTTTTCTACAGGACTCAGAAAGATTCTGCTTCACAGAAATCTCTATTTTATTGTAACATCCTGATTCCTTGTAGTTACGCGGAGCATGTTTTGACCTCTCGTTTTTCTTCATGAAAAACTGTTTTCATATGTTTAATGAATAATGAAACATAAAAATAATAATTAATTTTGTAGTGAGATTTCCCTCCCGGTTTCCCTCCCTAAATTAAACAATCTAATTACTCCCTACTCTCATTAAATAAGTCACTTTTATGAGGCTATTTCACAATATATCTAATGTAACTTATCTCCCAACTATTCTGAACCCAATTATGAAAAAATGGTACCACCTTTATTGCCTTCAGCCCAAATGATGCCATTATAATCCTGGCTCCTGAGAATAATTTTATAATAGATGAAGATAGGTCACAAGAATGGAAATCAACATTGATATTCAGCAGCAAGTATGGCTAAGCGATCCCAGACCTTTAACAGGGTGGACTGAGCCAGAGGGAGATCCGCTGACCACCTACTCCTGACCTTTTCTAGATGGATGTATTTTGCACACCGAATCATAGAATCGTTAAGGTTGGAAAAGTCCTGGAAGATCATCCAGTCCAATTGTCCACACAATACCACTACCCCTACTAAATCACAGAATCATAGAATCATAGAACAACCAGGTTGGAAGGGACCCATCGGATCTTCTAGTCCAACCATTCCTATCATGTCCCGGAGAGCCACATCTACGCATGTTTTGAACACCCGCAGGGATGGAGAATCCACCACTGCCCTGGGCAGCCCCTTCCAGTGCTTCACCACTCTGTCAGTAAATAAATTTTTCCCAATATCCAGCCTAAACCTCACCTGGCACAACCTGAGGCCATTTCCTCTTGTCCTACCACAGAAGGCAAGTAATTTCCTAGAAGTTGACACAGCAGGGCAAGGGCAGAACTACAAAGAAGACGTTGAGATTTCTCACTCTTACTTCTCACGTAAATTTATTAGCCAGTGAGATAATTTGGCCCAAGGGGAGCTGTACATGAGAATTATTCAGCCAAACAGTCCTCAGCCATTTCACTGACACTCAAGCAAACCCCTAAACAGACAGAACTGTAGAGTCGTTAAGGTTGGAAAAGATGTCTAAGCTCATCCAGTCCAACCGTCAGCCCAAAACCACTGTGCCTGCTAAACCGTGTCGCCAAGTGCCACCTCTACACAATTTTTGAACCCCTCCAGGGATGGAGGCTCCACCGTTTCCCTGGGCAGCCTGGTCCACGGCCACACTTGAGAACTGTAGGTTTATAGATATGGGCAGCTTGCCTGAGGGTTCGGAGTTGTGCAAAGTGGTTTTTTAAGAGTTACTACAGGAATGAGGAGAGACATCAAGCTACAAAATCATCCAATAAGCAGACAAGCACCAACACTGCAGTTCCTGTCCAGGACCTTCATTTCTCCCACTGATTCCAACTGCAAACATTGTCACCATCACATGAGAAACACAATTTCCTCGGCTTCAGAGCTTAGTGACAGGTTTCAGAATAAAGGACCTTTTCCAGTAAGATTCTGAAGCTTTATGCATAAGGCAGATATATATAGATGCATTTCCAAGCTCTGGAAGCACTTGACGGAGTAGTTTCCAAAGTTTTTATTACTCATTAAACCACAATCTCATTTCTCGGTGTTACGGGGATTTGTACGTGTTAACAATACGATTCAGCAAGGCAGGCAGTTTTCATGAGGGGGTGGGAGAAGGCAAATGCAAACTGTCAAGTCATATATATGAGGGCTAAAATCTCAATCGAGCATTTTGAAAGCTTGTCAGGAAAATTAATTACCCTCTTGATTTAAGGAGCTCATTTTTGTCCCCACAGACAAAGGCAGCATTTAACTATTAAAAGCATATATTGGTCTGCAAATGACATCCAGTTCATAACGTAGCCAAAGGCAAAATACTGCATATTCAAAAAAGAGATCCCCCAGGTACCTGCTTCTTTACCCTTTTTGCGTATCGTTTGGATTTTTGTCAAGATTTTCCTAGCATTAAACCCTACACTCACACAGAAAGATGTGTCAGGGAGTTCTTCAGTTCATCACTTTCACAGAATCAGAGAATCATGGTTTAAGTTGGAAAGGACCTTAAAACCCAGCCAGTTCCAACCCACTGTCATGGGCAGTGACATCTTGGTTTAGTGTTTGATAGGAATGGCTGGACTCAATGATCTGATGGGTCTCTTCCAACCTGGTTGTTCTATGATTCTATGATCTCCCACGGGATGAGGGGCTCCCAGCCCCATCCAAACAGGTCTTCTCTTCTCCAGGCTGAACAATCCCAACTCCCTCAGCCTGACCTCGTATCAGCAGTGCTCCAGCCCTCTAGCTCTGCTCTCTGATCATAGGAATGTTCTCACAGCACTTCTAAACCAATAGACCTCCAGACATTTAACTCTTCTTCTCTCCTCCATCATATTTTCACTATATAATGCAAGGAGAGTATCACCAACTGTTCTTCAAGCTGCCTTGAAGTACTACATCCAGTCCTACACTTGTCACCTTTCCTTAGCATCTGTGTGGTTAGATGCACAGAAAACCATTTGAGATTTAGGGGATTTATTCTTAATATCTTTCCCCTGTCCCCCATATGATTAATGCTGGTTTACACTCCATTAAAAATAAGCCATAAAACTGCCTTAATGCCGATGATGCGGTCTCCAGTTGTACAAGAAAGTAAGCAAAATCCCCAGCGAATTTTATTACCAAGATTGATTTCTTGTCACCATATTAGCTTTACACGTGTAAACCACCTCATATTGGGGTTTACCCTGTCAGCGAGTAAGTGGAAACAGAAGCGTCTGGAGGCAGCCTGGAAGCAAAAGAAGGGGAGAAAAATAAACCAGACTGGGGCTTTGGCAGGAGAAGGAGGGGACAGAAGAAGGGTGGCAGGGGAAGCAATATTTCTGAGTCATCAAACAACCTGGTTTAAAAACAGCAACAAAACCTAACAAGAGAAGGAGGAGGAACAGGCAGTGATATCTTCTCTCTGGTGACCAGTGACAGGACCTGAGGGAATGGGAGGAAGATGGGCCAGGGGAGGGTTAGGTTGGACATCAGGGAAAGGTTCTTCCCTAGAAGGTGTTGGAGCCCTGGAACAGCTCCCGGGGAAGCAGCCACTGTCTCAAGCCTGACAATGTTCCAGAAGCATTTGGCCACCACCCTCAGCCCCACGGTGTTAATGTTGGGGTGTCCTGTGCAGGGACAGGAGTTTGACTCAACGATCCTTATTGGTCCCTTCCGACTCAGGACATTCTAGGATTCTACGTTTAGCAACAAAACCTGACAGCATACACAGAAAGTAAAAAAAACCATGAGAACACCCTGAATATTCACATGAAATACGTCCAGCGAAGCACTAGAGACTAGGCTTTAAACAGAAGTCAGCACCTAGCAAGCCACGCTTGGTGACTCCTCGTTTATGGGGATCCTTCCTGGCCTCATCAGAAGTGTGAATTATTTGAAACTCCGGCCCTATTTATTTTTGCATCCTACATTTTCATTTCAGTCATGCTCACGTTTTCCTCTCCCCACAAACCGACATGGACCAATCCTACAATAAACCTACCAAGGGCAGGCAATTCCCCACTTGCCAAAATGAAACTCTGGGATACCTGACGTACTGCAGGGACACTGCAGCACAAACCAGAATGAATCATGTGTGTCCACTGAAATTAAACCAAATACAATACAGTCTAAGTAGAGCCATTCATCACTCCGAGGGCCAAAGGGACTGTCATATTGCACAATACACCGGCAGCATTCGGAATAGAACATTTTCTCGTAACTCAGAATGGACAGGGAGACGGAATGCAGTGGTTACAGCAACAGAGCAGGTTGAAGCCACTGACCTACAGAAACAGAGCAGACAGGCAGCGTTGGCATTATTTACAAATAAAGTGAACAGTTTTGCAGCACTTGGCACATGACCACGTCTGTTGCAACATCAGTTATAAGATGATCAAAGCACCTTTTGATAAGCACAGAATGCTTTGGGTTGGAAGGGAGCTTTACATGTCATCCAGACCAACCACACTGTAGGAGCAGGGACACCTTTAACCAGATGAGGTTGGTCTGAGCCCCATCCCACCTGACCTTGAATGTGTCCAGGGATGGGGCTTCCACTGCCTCCCTGGGCAACCCACGCCAGTGTTTCTCCACAATCATCACAAAAACTTTCTTCCTTCTATCCAGTCTAAATCTGCCCTCCTTTAGTTTATACCGTTCTTGTCTTGTCTCAACAGGTTTTGCTAAAAAGTCTGTCCCCAGCTTTCCTGCAGCCTCTTTCAGCACTAGAAGCTGCTCTAAGGTTTAAAGTCTAAGCTTTCTCCTCTCCAGACTGAACAACCCCAACTCTCTCAGCCTGTCATTGTAGGAGAGGTTCTCCAGCCCTCGGATCATTTTTGTGGCCTCCTCTGGCCTCTAACAGATCCACGTCTTTCTTGTACTGCACCAACACAAACGATCATTCCTGACAAAGAGAATTTTTTTTCAGGCTACTGATTAGACTGAAGAAGGCAGAGAGCCCTGGTGAGGCAGCGGCAGTCTGCGTGATGATCTGTCAGCCCTGAGCGCTGCCCAAATGCCACTTCAGACTTTTTTGCAGCCAGCATGCTGAACGGCGTTTTGAAAGAGCAATCAGGGTTATTTTGCAAATTACCATGGAAAATCTGCAAGCAGGTGGGGGAGAAGGCATAAAAGTGCTTGTAAATTTAACATAAAGAAACAAACACAATTACCCAAGGCAGAGTCATTCAAATTGCTGCAATACTTCCAAAATGCATAACGACGATCTTAATCACTTCAAGTCCAGTGCAGTTGGATAATGAACACCTCCCGCAATGTGCTGAGCACCCTCATCACTTCAAGATAGCAACATGAATTGTTCCTAACCGCTGCCAATTTACAGGGCTGGTAGGAGGTGAGTTACCTGCTTTTGATTCTGTCCATGCTAACTGATCTATTGGAAGCATCCCCGTTCAACCTGTCCCTGGCCGCACTCCAGATATTCTTCTCTCAGGTCTGTCCCACCACAAACACCACCTTTGCTGGGTACAATAAATCCCAAAGAGATGTAAACACCAAAACTACTATCCTCGCTACAAATTCTTCTTCAACAATCTCCGCAACACCAAAATCACCTTTCCAGCTCATCTCCTTAAGGAGTGCTTTTATAGTACCTGAAATGAGGATTCGTTACACAACACTCAATTGAGTCTATGACACACGAAAGATTTCCCATAATTACCTCAGCAAGGGCTGATACTCTGCACAACATAGTTCATAGAATGATAGAATGGTTTGGACAAGCCCATCCAGTCCCACCTCTGCCACGGGCAGGGACACCTCCCACTGGCTCAGGGGCTCCAAGCCCCATCCAACCTGCCCTTGAACCCCTCCAGGGATGGGGCAGCCAACCCTGCTCTGGGAAATGAGTCACCTCATTACTTGTCCTTGATAAAGGGGTTAGGGGGAACCACACACAACAACCCCAAACATCCTAACCCACACTGCCAGCAAGCTCCACAGGATGTTCTAACTCATCTTCATTCTTTTTTCAATTTCTTTTAAAAGAAAGGAAGCCACATTAAGTCTCTGACTTTAAAACGTGCATAAACCTCATTGCTCTCTACAACTACCTGAAAGGAGGTTGTGGAGAGGAGGGAGCTGGGCTCTTCTCCCAAGGGACAGGGGACAGGATGAGAGGGAATGGCCTCAAGCTCCACCAGGGGAGATTGAGGTTAGACATTAGGAGGAAGTTTTTCACGGAAAGGGTCATTGGGCATTGGAATAGGCTGCCCAGGGAGGTGGTTGATTCACCTTCCCTGGAGGTATTTAAGGGACGGGTGTATGAGGTGCTGAGGGACATGGTTTAGTGTTTGATAGGAATGGTTGGACTCGATGATCCGATGGGTCTCTTCCAACCTGGTGATTCTCTGATTCTATGAAACAGCCTGAATTACAGATGAGTTTTGCACTTTATAACCATTCTGCAATGAACATGGATTTCTTTTTCTTTAAGAATCTAATGGAGAAAAACAATTGATACATCACCAACATTTTGGAGGATAAGAAACCTTCCTCTTCCAGTCCCCGCAATGAGTTGGAGGCTGATGGTTATGGGAGGCATAAATGATAGTATCAGGCAGTTTCTTCTCTCTCATGAGAAAAAGGTAACTATGGAGATAGTCAGCAAAATCATCAGCATAACTGGTTTCATTAGTGCCTGGTACAGAGCATGCAGACCTTGGGCAGATTCAGTAACCTTTTTCCTTCTCTTAATTATTGAGAGAACACGGCTTTTATCTCAAACTGCTAAACGGAGGGTGGTAGTTTGGGTTTTACGCTATGCACTTGAAAGAAAAAAAATATTAAAAATACCCCTGACTCGGAAAAGCCTTTGCTACTGACTGAGGATGAGCATGCGTTTCAGGGAACAGTTTTATGTCAGAACATACAATGTCACTAAAATTGAGAACATTTCATGGAAATATGTCTGTACCAGCAAAGCGACCTCGTAAGTCAAAAGGTTTTGTTTGAGGTTTCCCATTCCATTCTGAGACTATCTGGACATTTGGATTTGTTGAGCTGAAATAATTTGGTTTTAGCGTTTACAATCCATTAATTTCAGTATTTATATTCTATGAAACATCAGTTTGATTGGGTGGGATTTACCTTTTTTTTTTTTTTTGTCTCCACAAAAACCAAGACATATTTGGTTTGCATTCAGTTGAAAGGAATGAACTTATTTCACAGTCAAAGCAAAGAAACCACCTAATTCTATCCTGTTCTTGCATCAAATGTGTGTAGAATTGTAGAATCACCAGGTTTGAAGAGACCCATCGGATCATCAAGTCCAACCATTCCTATCAAACACTAAACCATGTCCCTCAGCACCTCATCTACCTGTGCCTTAAACGCCTCCAGGGAAGGGGAATCAACCACCTCCCTGGGCAGCCTATTCCAATGCCCAATCACCCTTTCTGCGAAAAACTTCCTCCTAATCTCCAGCCTAAATCTCCCCTGGTGGAGCTTGAGGCCATTCCCTCTTGTCCTGTCCCCTGTCCCTTGGGAGAAGAGCCCAGCTCCCTCCTCTCCACAACCTCCTTTCAGGCAGTTGTAGAGAGCAATGTAGCCTGCAGAGAATATTGGACTACATGTTCATAGTTCTTTGCTCAGCCTGGTGTGCTATGTACACAATTAAAAGAGACTTGCATAAACTTGACAGGCTCTGGGAAGACCTTAGAACAGCTTCCAGTACGGAATGGAACTCCAGGAAAGCTGAGGTGGGGCTCATGATCAGGGAGTGCAGGAATAGCATGAGGGGGAATATTTAGGGCTGAAAGAGGACAGATTGAGATGAGATCTTAGGAAGAAATATTCTCCTGTGAGAGTGAAGAGGTCCTGGCCCAGGCTGCCCAGAGCAGGGGTGGCTGCCCCATCCCTGGGGGGTTCAAGGCCAGGTTGGATGGGGTTTGGAGCCCCTGATCCAGTGGGAGGTGTCCCTGCCCATGGCAGGGGTGGGACTGGCCATGCTTGGAGGTCACATCCAACCCAAACCTTTCTAAGATTCCCTTAAACAGAGAGATTTATTTCTATAAGACCTGCAATAATCAAAAGGGAGTCAAACATGGAACATCTTCTACATTAACATCCCCTCCTGATTTCTTGTATCACTGTTGAGTTTGAGAAGGATGATATGAGCCATGGCAATAAACCAATGAGAGGTAGTACTGGCTTTATTGGAAAGGGAATTATGACAGGAATATTGCAGAAATACTCGTCAAATTTCTAAACGGCAGTTGCTTCATTCTGCAGCATGAACATGGTCAGAAAAAGTGGGGTTTTTTTCCCCCTGTGATGTGCTTTTAAACAGTAAGCAGTGATAACAGAAAGAAGTACTTCAGCTGGCTCAGAAAGGAAAGCAAGGCTAAGATAGCCTAAAAGAAACAAGATGACACAGTAAAGGATAACCTTCAAAGATGCTGACAAGAATGCAAAAGAAATTTGTGCCTCTTGCTTTCACTTGCACTGTATTCCCTCGTTCAGACCATGTTTTGTATTTTGGACTTGAAAACACAAGAACAGCAGAGAGCAGAAACCTTTTTGTGGATTTTGGTGCTCTATTCCACCCACTCTCTGACTGAAACAAACAACTCCATCATCTTCAGTAAAGCAATTCAATAAACCCTAACAGAAAAGAGTTTTTGTGACACTAACCTCACTAAAAAGTGCAAAAAATACCTAACGAGGAGGCTTTAGGGAGACCTTAGAGCATCTTCCAGTACTGAAAGCTGGGGAGGGGCTCTTGATAAGCAAGTGCAGGGATAGGATGAGGGGGAATGGTTTTGAGCTGAAAGAGGGGAGATTGAGGTGAGATTTTAGGAGAAGTGTTTTGCTGTGAGGGTGGGGAGGTCCTGACCCAGGTTGCCCAGAGCAGGGGTGGCTGCCCCATCCCTGGAGGGGTTCAAGGGCAGGTTGGATGGGGCTTGGAGCCCCTGAGCCAGTGGGAGGTGTCCCTGCTCATGGCAGGGGTGGCACTGGATGGGCTTGGAGTTCTCTTCCAACCCAAAACATTTGTACGAGTCTATGATACTCACCAAAAAGTGAAAAAAACCAAAGCCCAGCCCCCAGGTCATCCAGGCACTGCAGTCACACTGACTCTGCCAGGGGAAAGACGTCACTTGCTAAGTGACTATTTACATTACCAGACAATTCAAAACCACCAGACGCACCTACTGCTGTGTTGCACTTGCCTGAGACGTGTGCCACCATTAATCCTTAATGTCAAAACACTAGCTACTAATGAATACGAAAGGACACAGCTTCGACTACAAGAAGCCTTAAAAATCTCCTTGTGCAGAAAGAGAGCGTTAAATCTCTGGATAATTAAGAACTGGGAGTATTTAGCCCACACAAGAGGAATTAATTACAAAGAGATAGCCACAAACAGCAAGCATCCTTCAATTTATTAAGCCCAGACCAAATTTGAAACAATTTTTTCATTATACCGTTTTTCCCCTCTTTTCCCCCCAACTCCTCGCAGAGAGATGATTGTTGGAGGATGTCATCAGTGCTGTTTCAGATCTGTCAGATACAATCTTCTAATCTGCCAACTTTTCACAAGGAAGAGATGAGCTCATGTACTGACTGACAAGATGTGCTGAAGAGTCTGGGCTTTCTCGAAGCCTGTTAAAAGTTTAAGTTCCCCCATTGTGTGAATACTGTCAAACTTGGCCCTGCAATTTTCATAATGACAGCTGCTGTCAGTTTAAAAGGGTAAATTATTCAGTTCAACTGGGAATGCTGACAGTAACTGCAAAAAGGGCCTTAGCAGAGGAGAAAAGAAAAAGGTCCCAGGTATCTAAGAAAAGACGTAGTAAATTCACTAAGACCCCTTAGAAATGCTCAATCTGAGCTATTTTGTAGTCTCCTTCCAAAAACCTGGGAAACTGTTGACTTTGTCAAGAAAAGAACAACATAAAAGTAAGCCACATCAGCAGTAAAGTTTGAGACCTACAACCAAGTTTATGAAGATATTTTCATAGAATCATAGAACAACCAGGTTGGAAGAGACCCATCGGATCACTGAGTCCAACCATTCCTATCAGACGACAGTCTGTTACTACACACCCGTACACCGTTTATATAGAAGACCTTATAGCAGCCTCCCAGTACGGAAAGAGGCTACAGGAAAGCTGGGAAGGGACTTTCTACAAGTGACAGGATAAGTGGGAATGGCTTTAAATGGGAAGGGGGGAAATTCAGATTAGACCTTAGCAAGAAATTCATGATAAGAGTGGTGAGGGACTGCCAGAGGTTGCCCAAGGAAGTTGTGGATGACTCCTCCCTGGAGGGGTTCAAGGCCTGGTGGGATGGGGCTTTGAGCAGCCTGGTCTAGTGGGAGGTTGGAAGGGGTTGGAACTGGGTGAATTTTAAGGTACTTTCCAACCCAAACTGTTCTGTGATTCTATGATTTACATGGACATCGTGCAATTCAAATTGTCCAACTCCTGTGTACTTTGAATGGGAGATCTGAAGTTATCTGAGCTGTTTTTTAAAGTAATTTTAAAGGCTCCACTAGGTGCCTACTTGCATTTCTTGAAACCTGTTTCCACTATTTCTTATTATGAAGGGATCTTACCATATTGACTCAGCAATTTCCTCTCATCTGCCCTACAGCAGAGCATGCAATCCACCTTTGAAAGACACATTGTGAGATCACTCCGTTTTGGAGATGGATAGAGAAATAAACTGAAATCTCAGAACCAAAGAATCTCTTGGTTGGAATAGACCTTTGAGGCCATCGAGGTCAACCGTACCTGTCCACTACTAAATCAGATCTCTGACCATTTCATCTACCTGTCTTTTAAACACCTGCAGGGATGGAGCCTCCACCAACTCCCTGGGCGACTGCTCCAGTGCCTGAGAACCCTTTTGTGGAGAAATTCTTCCTTATGTCTAATCTGAACCTGCCTGGTGCAACTCAAGTCCACTCATCGTTCTACTCATTTCAATGACATTGAGGAGAAGAAACAGAAAAACATGACTTCTCAGCACCGTGAAGCACATCACTTATGCTTTGCAAAAACCTACTATTCCCATTCAAGATTTCCCATCTGTTCCTCCTACAAATTGTACAAGTATAAAGGATGAAAAGAAGTAGCAACAAGTGGAGAACTTGCTCCTTAGCATCTACAATTTTATCTCCAGCTTCCCTCTGGAGTAAGTGAGCATAAAATCATCATCATAGAATCATACAATGGTTTGAGTCAGAAGGGACCTTAAAGATCATTGGGCATTGGAATAGGCTGCCCAGGGAGGTGGTTGATTCACCTTCCCTGGAGGTGTTTAAGGCACAGGTAGATGAGGTCCTGAGGGACATGCTTTAGTGTTTGATAGGAATGGTTGGACTCGATGATCCGATGGGTCTCTTCCAACCTGGTAATTCTATGATTCTATGACTCTATGATTCTATGATCATCTAGTTCCAGCAGGTAACAACTACCTTCTGCTCTTACTAGGAGGCCCAGAAGGTCTCTAAGTCTGAAGCTTGCTAGGACATTTCAACTGTGAAATGCCTGTCGGAATAGATGCAGAACATTTGTCATGTGCTGTTAATATATTTTTTGTTTTAAGCTGTCAAAATAAAAAAAACAATACGTGTAAACATAAATCCCAGAGGGGGATGTGGCTCTTAAAAAAACTGGGGTTGGTTTAAACTGAAATGCACTAAGTCATTGTGGAATAAGATAAATTAATATCATTACTATACACCAGCCTGAATAAAGCACTATCTAATCCCATTACAACTTGCACCATCTATTCTCAGTTACCACAGACAGAGTGATGCTTGTACATGAGCTAACAGAAACATTAAATTAACTGTGAAGTGATACAATCTCCCTCAGTAATCGTAGTCATCATCTTTCTACTCTCGAAAGAAACAAGTCCTGCTGCCTGTAATTGCATGAGAGTTCAGAGCATCTCTGCTCACCTGTGTTCTGGCTAATTCCTTGCTCCGTTAGCCATGTCTCAGCAGATCCATCTCCCTATTCGGAAATAGGATTTCAGACTCTATAAGGACATAAACTCTATGCTCTGCCCATATTTGCAGAAGTAGGCACTCTACTTGCTTCCTAAGGGGACGAGAGGCTAATCGATGCTTCCGTTCTTGGGGCTAAGGAAAGGTTGAACACTTACAGACTTATGTGGGTTCATCTTCATCTCTCCCTCCTACAACCATATTTTAACGCTCGATTGCTGCACATGTAGATAGATCCAGAGCTATATGGGTTCAGCTCTGAAAGAAATGCATCTATGAAAGCAAAACGGTTAATGAATACCCTCAAGTTGTCTGTAGCCCTTTTCTACTCCTAGGTCAAACGAGCGCTCTCTGTAGAGAGATTTGTTACCAGCTGTTAGCCGTTCCCTTAAGATATCTGCAGCACATTCTCCTTCTGAAACTGGAACTCTCGTAAATCTTCTAAAACCAATTCCAAGTTCAGAAAACTTTCAGAGAGGCTTGAATTTAAGTTTTGTTTCTCCTACAGCTGGTACTGAGTGGGACCATAATTTACTGAGAAGACCTGCCAGCCCACACCAGGCTGTCTAGCGCAGTCTGCAGCTCGGAATGCTCCGGTGCTTCCTTCGTCTTACCAAACACTGAAACCAGACGCTCTTAGTGCCTGACTGTGCCATTAGCATTAAAGAGATGATGATGCTGGTGAGATTTTACTCCCAAATTCACTTTAAAGCTGATATTAGAATCATAGAATCATAGAACAACCAGGTTGGAAGAGACCCATCGGATCATCGAGTCCAACCACTCCTATCAAACACTAAACCATGTCCCTCAGGACCTCATCTACCCATGCCTTAAATAAAGGTAAATATTGATAAAGTTGCTCTTCATATACAAAATAATTTTTAGCAAGTAAAGCATCTCTCCTCTATATCTCTTGATAACTTGCTTTCCTAGCAAATACTTAACAGTTATGTTAACGTTTACAAAATCCACCTATATAGAATCATAGAACTACCAGGTTGGAAAAGACCGCCAGGACCATCGAGTCCAACCATTCAACCATTCCCACCAATCACTAACCCATGTTGCTCAGCACCTCGTCCACCCATCCCTTAAACCCCTCCAGGGAAGGGGACTCAACCCCCTCCTGGTTGTAGAAGGAGCCTCTACCAGGTCACAGACGAAATGTTTCAGACTCCCACTTGTTATGCAAGACCACCCAAAAAACAGACCTCAAAGATTCATGTGACCGAAAAGTCTTGAGTGATTTTTATCTCCCAATGAGTTTTCCAGCTGCTGCACTTGTAATTAACAATTAGAATTAACATTTCTAATTCTAGGGGGAGAAATGATTAATTCAGGGAAAGGAGAAAGGGAAGGAGAAAGGGAAGGTTTTCTGGAAAAGCGAGAAAAGGCCAAACAAACAAACCCCTTCCAAATTAATGCCAGTTCTTCCTCTTGCCGGTGCTTCAGTGGCTTTAAATTTTATTCAGGTAATTAGTCAGTTCCACTGTCAGAAAGATTAACAGATTGATCTTTGACTGGGATTAGAAGAAGGCTCGTAGTATTTTTTTCTAAGCATGGTGCATGTTTTTAGTGGAGAGCTTCCCTTTCTATTGTACAGGAAGAGCTCTGTTCCTTTTCTTCTTCCACAATCCTGCAGTCACTCCTCATAGGGATGAGCAGATGATGGTGCTGTACAGACAGCACTCGCTTGGATGGTGATATTAAAATTATCTAAGATAAATACAGCTCTATGTATGGAGTATTGTTGCTGAAAATAAGGACGAGGAGCTGAGCTTAGGGGAACAACTGGCTCTCAGTGAACCATCGGTGACCTACAAAACGCAATTTAGGAAGCTCTGTATTGTAAAGAGTACCAAAAAAAAAAAAAAAAAAAAGGTTGATGCTTGTATTTTGTCCAGAATAACCGCAATAACTTGGGGCTGTTGCACAGTATTCTTCGATACTGCAAAGCTGGAGAATGCAAATCTCACCCGTGATGGATGCTTTCCAAATAAAGTCAGGTTTTTGAGATCTTTCAAGAAAGCATTATAGCTACTAATCATTTTGCAGTGTCATTATACAGCAGAACGAGCAATTTCGGGTGGGGAAAACCAAATAAAACCCCCTCTATACATATGCTGGTATTTCAGATAACTGAGAAACTAAGGGAAATTGAAAACCTCCCCACTGGGAAAACCAGAAGGGAATAACCCAAAGTGCTAGCTTCGCAAACCAATCCCGCTTCTCCACCACTGCTTACTGTGTTTTATAGCAGATTTCACGAGGTCGCTGCCCTTGGCCTCAGTTCTTTTCTCAGAATCTATTGTTTTCCAAACACGAGTAGATCTGATCTCCGCTGAGCGCCTAACTCCCTCCTGGAGCATCGTCAGCACGACAACGCGGAGCGGCTACACCAGCACACGCCTTAAATGAAGAAACCTGGCACAGTGGGCATGGAGGACCAGTGATAAACATCAGGCCTTCTCATTCCCAGGGCTGCCTTTTCATTTCCCCCACCTACAGCTTTGTCTCCCCTGCTCTATCTGTGTGTATTTATATCTCACTAAACAAGATCAGTTTGCCCTCAGTGCTGCTTTTCCCCCTTTTGCAAGATCCTCTCTACAATGAGGTCATCGAGACCATCGGGTTCCAAACAGCCTCCTGGAGGAGTCCTACACCCCAGGCTAGGGTACATTATTGACTCCAACGCAGATTTGATGCTTCAGTTCTTGATTTTATTTTGGCATCATTTTCTTTATTGCTTTCAAGCACCATAAAAAGATATTCAGTGTTTCGTTCCCCATAATTTCAGTATTTCATCGCAAATAACTATTTCATCGCAAATAACTTCATTTAAGCGCAATTTAAAAAGCGTCTTCAGCGTCATTTCAGTTATATTTCTATCTGATCAGAAGTACAAAACAAACAGTTCTACCTTAGTAAGTTTAGTAGGCGCAGTGATGGTTGGAGTGGAAGATCTTAAAGGTCTTTTAAAACCTTAATCATGGAATCATAGAATCAGCAGGTTGGAAAGGGAGGTGATTCTCCCTCTGTACTCAGCACTGGTGAGGCCGCTCCTTGAATCCTGTGTTCAGTTGTGGGCCCCTCAGCACAAGAAGGATGTTGAGGCTCTTGAGTGAGTCCAGAGAAGAGCAACGAAGCTGGTGAAGGGGCTGGAGAACAGGCCCTATGAGGAGCGGCTGAGAGAGCTGGGGGTGTTCAGCCTGGAGAAGAGGAGGCTGAGGTGAGACCTCATTACTCTCTACAACTCCCTGAAAGGAGGTTGTGGAGAGGAGGGAGCTGGGCTCTTCTCCCAAGAGACAGGGGACAGGACAAGAGGGAATGGCCTCAAGCTCCACCAGGGGAGATTTAGGCTAGAGATTAGGAGGAAGTTTTTCACAGGAAGGGTCATTGGGCATTGGAATAGGCTGCCCAGGGAGGTGGTTGATTCCCCTTCCCTGGAGGTGTTTAAGGGACGGGTAGATGAGGTCCTGAGGGACATGGTTTAGTGTTTGATAGGAATGGTTGAACTCGATGATCCAGTGGGTCCCTTCCAACCTGGTTGTTCTATGATTCTATGAAAAGACCCATTGGATCACTGAGTCCAACCACAATGATTCTACGATTCAATGAAATGAGAAGAAGAGACCAGGAAACAGGTTACTTCTTTTTTTTTTTAAAAAAATCAATCAAGCTGCAATAACTGAATTTATACCAATGTACATCCACGTGTGAGCTTCCAACTTCTCTCTCGAAAAGCTTTTGACTAATTTTGCGCCTGGAGAAGAGACAAGAAACGCTGGCGCCTCTGCCACAAATGACTCCAGCACCTGAGCACACAGCTTCTTGCCAGATGTTTTGCAGTGAGTGCTAGAAAATTGTGGCACAGAGGAACACAGCCAGCTCGCTGCCACCTGGTAGAGTTGCACAGCGACTCTTTCCTTACTGACTTCACTCTTACCAAGGAAGATTCACCACCACGTACAAGACTTCAATGCAACACTACAAGTTTTCGTGACTTACAAAGTCTCAAACGAGCCCCATATGATTCAGGATGAAATGGATGAAATCCAACTTTCCTAAGCACTTACTGTAATTAAAAATTCTGATGAGGCCAAAAATCTAGGTGATTACTACACAGGCATCTTTACAAAGAAATAAGAAAGGACGTGCCCTAAAAGCAACCCTCACCCCAGAGCTCAGCAGTGGATAGAAAATTACAAAAATCACCTCCATTTGCTTCCATCTGAAAGACTCATTTACTTTTGTCACAGCATTTGCACAAAACCTCTAGCTTCTGTCTCAGATTTTCCAAGGACTGTATTTCGTATTTTCCTTAATTCTGAACTTCCAGAAGGGAGAAGGAATTCCCTGTTTGCTCTCACTGAGCCTGTGATTTCTTTTATTTCAGTTTCACCGGGATAATTGTTGCCTTTACGTGGGTAAGAACAGACGGATCAGAATGTGGATACTTGGGTTCCACCCTTGGGTGTCATCTGCGCATCACATGAGCTGAATCATAGAATCATAGAACAGTTGGAGTTGGAAGGGACCTTAAAGCCCATCCAGTTCCACCCCTGCCATGGGCAGGGACACCTCCCACTGGATCAGGGGCTCCAAGCCCCATCCAACCTGGCCCTGAACCCCTCCAGGGATGGGGTAGCCACCCCTGCTCTGGGCAATCTGTTCCAAGACCTCCTCATCCTCACAGCAAAACATTTCTTCCCGAGATCTACTCTATGAACATTTCATTTAGAGCAACATTTGCAACAAACATTTACATTTGACTTCCATCTGCTCTGTTTCAAGGCACAGAGAATGGTAATTGTCAACTGCAGCCAGGAGAGCTAGATCAACAAAGAGGGATTTTGGAAATCCCATACTCAATATATTCACTCTCATGTCTTGCCATCTTATGGAGGTGCTGAGAAGATTTAATTAATGCTGATACAACTCTGAGGTCCTGGTTGCGAACAGCAAGCAGTAGATTGAAGCAAAAATTTGTTAATTAAAGGCCTTCTATTTATATAGCTTTCAAAAACTTGTCCTCAGAAGGAGACAACAAACAAAAAGTTGTAAAAAAGCATTTTTGTGGCGAATTTAATCTGTTAACTACTATTAAGTCCTTTACCCGTGTTAGCTTTTCCCATTATTGCTGGAATATAATTGACTATTAGATTCTTACATCAACATAGATGAACACTTTGTAAAGGATCCATGGGCTATCAGAAAAAAAAAACCAAAACAACAAACCAAAACCAAATTAACAAGGGTAAAATTTTAATTGCAGTGAGGAAAGAGGAGGTACATTTTGAAGAGAACTATTTCTAATAGCAAGCAGACCAATCTGAGCCTGATGCCAGTGGGTAGGTCCCCTGCAGTGTGCTCCAAGAGCAAATTCTGTGCTGGAACTGCTGTGCGAAAGAAGCAAGTTCAATAACACCTTTCTCACCCCTCTCACTTTGTGTCATTTGTGCAGCTCACACAGGGGAGGAAGCAGTCGGTCTCCTGAGTAAGGGATAAATATGCTGAGAGATTTTCACTTCCTCAGAAGCTCAATGCTGTCCCTTGGCTCAGAAAATAAGTTAACAGAAACTAACCTTACAAGACCTATGATTGCAACCTTGATGAGGTCCCTAGCGCAGCGACAGACCTAGGATCATCTCATAAGGCGAGCGATAAGCAAAGGCTATGAAAAAGGCGTGTGTGAAAATCATACATGATACTGGAAGGATCCAACTTAACAGTCGTCCTAGTTTTACAGCAGGATGTAAAACCCTCACCACAAGAAGGATGTTGAGGCTCTGGAGCGAGTCCAGAGAAGAGCAATGAAGCTGTGGAAGGGGCTGGAGAACAAGAGGAGCGTCTGAGAGAGTTGGGGGTGTTTATCCTGGAGAAGATGAGGCTGAGGGGAGACCTCATTGCTCTCTGCAACTCCCTGAGAGGAGGTTGTGGAGAGGAGGGAGCTGGGCTCTTCTCCCAAGGGACAGGGGACAAGACGAGAGGGAACGGCCTCAAGCTCCACCAGGGGAGGGTCAGGCTGAACATCAGGAAAAAAAATTTCACAGAAAGGGTGATTGGTCAGTGGCAGAGGCTGCCCAGGGAGGGGGTTGAGTCGCCTTCCCTGGAGGGGTTTAAGGGACAAGTGGCCAAGGTGCTGAGGGACATGGGTTAGTGATTGATGGGAATGGTTGGACTCCATGACCTGGTGGGTCTCTTCCAACATGGTTATTCTATGATTCTATGTAGAAACCTCTAGCAAAAAACAGGTCCAAAGGCTGCTTACAGACAAAAGGTAATTGTTGTCCCCATTCCATCCCAGAACTTAAATTCCACGCTGGATTTGCGAGAGTGTCCCTTCTAACCCAAACCATTCTGTGATTCAGTGAAGTCCCTAGCTCAAGGAAACACTCTCTGGCACAGAGGGGAAAACGGAACAGGGGAAAAGAACCCACTAGCAATAATATCCATCTTATTAACTGAAAGGAAACAACGAACCTGATTATCACACCAGCATGACATCTAATTCTTCATGAGGCCTTATATAATTTTATGTGAGAGATTCATGTGCCGCCCACACTGACCAATAGCAGAACCAGGAATGTTTCTGCTTTTGAGCTCCACAAGGACATTTGCGAAACAGGAGTGAATTCTTGGCAAACATCTAACCTCTGGTATTTCACTCAAAGAAATGGAATAGAAATGGCTTGTCAAACAGCATTTACCAGTAAGAAAAATATTGCAGCTCATACAGTTACAAAAGCAGTTAATTTGCAGTGTGGAATAAATTTATGCAGGTGCACAAGGATTTGCAAAGTATGTGCTGAAGCACTTGGATGTTCCCAGTATCACAGTGATAAGTGCTATATAAAGTAAATAAATGTTTAGCAAAAAGCTAGATAAGACAGACAGACCCTAAATCAACTGCTGAGTTTGCAGAAAGCCTGTGGCTACTCTGCAATTCCTACATCAGGAGGACAGCATACAGGGTTTAACTGTTACTTAATCATATGTACAAAATGGTTTGGGTTGGAAGGGACCTCAAAGCCCATCCAGTGCCACCCCTGCCATGGGCAGGGATACCTCCCACTGGATCAGGGGCTCCAAGCCCCATCCAACCTGCCCTTGAACCCCTCCAGGGATGGGGCAGCTCTGGGCAACCCCAGCGTGAAGAATGTTTTCCTAAATGCCTAATCTAAATCTTCCCCCTTTCAATTTAAAGCCACGTCCCTTCATCCTCTCACTGTGCCTTTGTAAAAAAGTCCCTTCCCAGCTTTCTTGCAGACCTCCTTCAGGTACTGGAAGGCTGCTCCAGGGTCTTCTCCTCCTCCCCTCTCCATCCCTGCCAGTGCTCTCCTTTTTGATGCCCCCAGGTATCACACAGAAGCCGCAAGCTCCCGTTGTGCACTACAGCTTTAGTCTTATTGCCTTCCTCAATCCAAACCCTTCAGATAGTGACTTTTAGAAAGAAGCACACAAAGCACTGGAGAGGCAGACACTTCAGTGCAAAGGCGACTCTTACCCTACTGAGGGTTGAAAAGTCTTACTAGCAATACCACACTGCACACTTTAATTTGTATATAAACGATTCAAATCCCAAGGTGTGGGGTGGTTTTTTTGTTGGCGATCTTTTTTTTTTTTTTTTTTTAAACAAAGTGCAGTGCCCCCCAAAATTGTTTCCACTTATCCTTTCGACAGTTTAAAAGCAGAGATGCAAAATGCATTTAGGCTACACAGGCACACACTGGAAGTCTTGCTAGCATCCTCTTCTCTTTGGTGAGAACAAAGCAAGTGCTATTTAAGCTGCAACCTCAATGAAAAGGAAAAAAAAAAAAAGGAAATGCTGTTAAAGTTAGCAGGATAAAACCTTCTGTGAGGGCTTGACAGCTGAGAGGAATAATGTGCACTGGCTCAGAGTAATGGAAATAATTAAAGGGGGAAAACATTAGAAGGCGATACTGCTGTAAGTGAAACTCTGGATGCGTCAGAAAGCTACCGTATATGTCAAAAAACCTCATTCGGTCCTAGCTCAGAGCTCTTGGAGGTGATGTAAGGAGCAAAGTGAAATATATTTAAAGCAATTTAAGAATTGTTAGCAGGGTGCAAAGGTCTGCACTGCATTAAGCATCATTATCTATGCCAGAAGCCCCCCAAAAAGTCATATTTGATATGTGACTGATGATGAAAGCAACTGGTTTATCAGGCATGGGAAGAGATGAAGACAACAGGCTCAGCTTGTGTTACCACATTCTGTGTGAAGAGATGCCGAGGCACGTTGAGTGGCACTGAAAGTGCAGTAAAAGGATTAGGAAGACTGAAATGAAAAGGAAAAAGCAAACAGAATGCTCTCCTCTAGCTCTGCTCTCATTGTCTCTCCCCTCCCGTCTCTGCTGATCGCTGAGATATTACAAAGAGTCGAGACCCTGATAAACATGCAGAGAAGGACAGGGTGAAATGATGTTCTCCTTTTCCTGAAGATGGGGAACAGCTGAACACCTGCGCTTGTAGGCACACAAAGCTGGGGAGGTGCACAGCCCATAGCCACCCACATCACACAGATATGTTCGTAGCTAAACCAAAGTAGAACAGAAATTGCCATTTGAATCATAGAATCATAGAACAACCAGGTTGGAAGAGACCCATTGGATCATCGAGTCCAACCATTCCTATCAAACACTAACCCATGTCCCTCAGGACCTCATCTACCCGTCCCTTAAACCCCTCCAGGGAAGGTGAGTCAACCCCCTCCCTGGGCAGCCTATTCCAACGAACAACTATTTCTTCATTATTGTGAATATGGATGATGCACATGATTTTCAGCTCTTCATTTTGTGGATCTCCTAGCCTAGAGTTTCTGGAGGACATCTGGAATAAAGCACATCGTGTCAGGTTTTGGTGATGCAAGAGGGGCCAGGCTGTACTCTGCTGTATTTCTCTCCATGTGTGTTGTGAGGACCAAAGCACCAAAGAGTGGAGTCAGATGAATGAAGTAGACACATAAAGTATGTCTCATCCTGGTGCTGGTTGCTCAGCCCAGCTTAAACAACTCTACTTTGGGAAGTGAATCAGTGAAATCAGTGCCCACACACACCCCGAAGGAAGCCAGATTTTCAACTTTTCCCAATGCCAAAGCAGCAAGACACATATGGAAGAGACACCGCCAGGTTTCATAGAATCATAGAACAACCAGGTTGGAAGAGACCCATCGGATCATCGAGTCCAACCATTCCTATCAAACACTAAATCATGACCCTGAGGACCTCATCTACCTGTGCCTTAAACACCTCCAGGGAAGGTGTTTCTTCCAGCATGTGACAGCTCTTCCAGACTAGTTTATTACTTAATACTTTGACCCTTCATGCTTGAAAAGCGCTTAGCCTTGGGGCATCATCAAGGCAACAACAAGAATTAAAACTGGAAAACAAGGAGGAACATTGATGATTATATTTATCAACTAATGCTGGAGGTTTGATAAAAGTTTCTGACCAAAAAACCAATATGAAGTGATATTTTTTTTCCTTTGAAAAATTGAATAGGGCAAGTTGAAGTGACACTTAGGAGTGGGAATGGATTGCTGTTCAATACAATGTGACAGAGAGAACACCAAGGGTTGCTGGTTTAGTCAGTTACTGTGATTAACAACGGTGTCCACAAAGATTGAAACTTAATTAACATTTTTAAATTGTGCTTTGACATTTGTAGCTCTTCCTATAAAAGCACTTGTGCAGCTGTGTCATTAAAACAGAGAAGCTTCACAGCTTTCACTGTCTGAGCCGCTCACCCACTGGAGGCTGTTTGTGTTTTTAGACTTCTGACACGAGGAAAACACCGAATCCAGACAAAACTTTCTGAACTCGAACAACGATAGGAATGGTTGGACTCGATGATCCGATGGGTCTCTTCCAACCTGGTTGTTCTATGATTCTATGAACGTACGTCAGCATTTATAGAACTTGCTAGAGCTACTGAGGTAATTCCTTGACCAGTATTGGAGCCCTTCTTCTGAAACTGGATTAAATCCCACAAATGGTTGGACTCGATGATCCGGTGGGTCTTTTCCAACCTGGTGGTGATTCTATAATTAACTTTGGTAAAAGAGCTTTGTTTAAATGTCTCTCAATGCCAAAGTACAGCGAGTTTGACCTTCATGAACTGAACAGACACATGATTTGGTGAAAAGAAAAAAGGAACTGAAGCTTCTCCAAGAACTTCTCGCATGCTGCTCTCATGAAATTCTAAGAGTTAGTTTCCCAATTAAGGCAGAAACACCAAAGATGTCGGAAGAATGGGACACTAAAGTTTCTTCTTCTTGTGTAAGGGGATGCAATCAACTCTTGTTCCTCTCCTCCTTCCTGCCAATAACACCCAATACAAGGCACGGACTCTTGCAGGAAAAGCCTTAGAAACAATCCCACAGGACAAGAAGAAATGTACAACTTTTTCCTTGCTGACTCAGGAGTTCCCAAGTGAAACCCAAGACTCTTTGACCTAAATTTATGCATCTGCAGTGGAGTTTTTTGTAGTTTTCTGTAGAAATTCATGGAATCATAGAATGGTTCGGTTTGGAAGGGACCTTAAAACCCATCCACCTCCCATTGGATCAGGTTGCTCAAAGCCTCATCCAGTCCGGTGCATGTCAGCTGCTGCACGAAACTCAAAACTACATTTAACCTTAACTTGGAGGCACTAAGGCAGAGGTCCTCAAGCACCCCCAGTCTCACAACGATTTACCCTCTTTTCCAAGCCACTCCTTGACAGGTTCACAGTTCTTATTCCAAGGAGAGTCAGTACTTCTCCTTGAAGATTTGCTTTCTTTGGGTATGAGGAAATAGAACAGAAAGACATAGACTCTATGTCTCAACTCTCATAGAGTCATAGAATCATAGAACCATAGAACAACCAGGTTGGAAGGGACCCATTGGATCATCGAGTCCAACCATTCCTATCAAACACTAAACCATGTCCCTCAGCACCTCATCTACCCGTCCCTTAAACACCTCCAGGGAAGGGGAATCAACAACCTCCCTGGGCAGCCTATTCCAGTGCCCAATCACCCTTCGTGTGAAAAAACTTCCTCCTAATCTCCAGCCTAAATCTCCCCTGGTGGAGCTTGAGGCCATTCCCTCTTGTCCTGTCCCCTGTCCCTTGGGAGAAGAGCTCAGCTCCCTCCTCTCTACAACCTCCTCTCAGGTAGTTGCAGAGAGCAATGAGGTCTCCTCTCAGCCTCCTCTTCTCCAGGCCAAACAACCCCAGCTCTCTCTCTGTTGCAGTGGGAACTCGATGAGATTTCATAAAATTCACTGGGCAAAGGGATTCTAAATAGCTGGAGTTACAGGGGTACCCGGTGCAGTGTGTGCATGCACCAAAGCAGCCACGCGGCAGTAAACAACTGACATTCGTTCCAGTGAATATTTAACAGCTTCATTTAGAAAGCAGAGCTATTCTACCTTTTATGTGTGCTCTAGGTGTCAAGACACAATCATGTATTAATCTATTCAAATCAAACCTAAACCAGAGCCTCTTACACAAATACACAATGCAATTAGGAGGAAATGGTCATCTCAATATTGCCACGCTAATGAGAGCTGCCTCTATGAAATGACTATATTCATTTAATTAAAAAGCCCATTATGGATCCTATTCAAAAAGCTGTTCAGTGAACTCTTTCATATAAATCCAATGTACTTTTGTAGAACGTTAGGGGTATTATGTTTGTACAAACAGCTTTGCAAGAATAAAGTCGGGAAAATACAGTCAACCCCTCATGAAAGGGTGTTAAGAGAGCAAGACACGAACAGGAAGACTAAAGATTACTTTGTGAAATGCTCATGACTCATATTCGTGAGTGATATGGACGCAGTAGTTTGCAACCAGCTCCTTTCGCAGAGTCCCTGTGTCACCCCTGCGGCAGGGACAGCTCCGCCGTGCACGCAGCAGCACCACACGCTTCAGTCAGACTCTGCAGCCGAGGGAGGAACCTCAGAGGGATGAGTTGCAACCACTGCAGCAGTCACCCCCCACGAAAGCCATCCCCGATTGTTAGGAAATCCAAATGCACAAAGAGGTATTTATCACACTGAGTTGCTCAAACGCAAAACAGAAACAATGCAAAATGCAGCAGGACAATATTAAGGATGGATACAACAGGAAAGGACATTTTTCAACAGCTGTGTCCTCTGGTTTTGGTCTTCACTGCTAAAATAGTAGGTGTTGAACCTCAGAGGTACTAAGGAACATGAAGCATTGCTCTGTGAAAACTTGGGAGCAAAGCATTGTAATTTTTATACAGTAAGTTAAAAAGCTACTATCAGCCAGACCCAAACCGTCTGCTTTGAAAAGGCACTGCAGGGGTAAGAAGCTGGTTGTTTTTCAGTCCCTTGCCTCAGAGGCATAAATAACAGGGAATAAGACCATCTTCAATATGCAGAATCACTACTACATCAGCCAAGCAAGCGACAGAAAGGTAACTCCAGTAGAGGGGTAGCTGTGAGATATTTGCCCTTCCTAAAGGGAAGAACATCTTCACCTCAGCACCGTATCCGAGCTGACCCAACCTTAAGAAATCAACTGCAACACATATTTCACAGAATCATAGAGTGGTTTGGGTCATAAGGGACCCTGACCAGCAGGTCCAGGGAGGTTATTCTCCCTCTGGACTCAGCACTGGGGAGGCCCCTCCTTGAATACTGTGTGCAATTCTGGGCCCCTCAGCACAAGAAGGATGTTGAGGTTCTGGAGCAAGTCCAGAGAAGGGCAATGAAGCTGGGGAAGGGGCTGGAGAACAGGCCTTATGAGGAGCGGCTGAGAGAGCTGGGGGTGTTTATCCTGGAGAAGAGGAGGCTGAGAGGAGACCTCATTACTCTCTACAACTCCCTGAAAGGAGGTTGCAGAGAGGAAGGAGCTGGGCTCTTCTCCCAAGGGACAGGACAAGAGGGAATGGCCTCAAGCTCCACCAGGGGAGATTTAGGCTGGAGATTAGGAGGAAGTTTTTCATGGAAAGGGTTATTGGGCATTGGAATAGGCTGCCCAGGGAGGTGGTTGATACCCCTTCCCTGGAGGTGTTTAAGGGACGGGTGGATGAGGTGCTGAGGGACATGGTTTAGTGTTTGATAGGAATGGTTGGACTCGATGGTCCAACGGGTCTCTTCCAACCTAGTGATTCTGTGATTCTATGACTCAAAGCCCATCCAGTCCCACCCCTGCCACAGGCAGGGACACCTCCCGCTGGATCAGGGGCTCCAAGCCCCATCCAACCTGCCCTTGAACCCCTCCAGGGATGGGGCAGCCACCCCTGCTCTGGGCAACCTGTTCCATGGCCTCCCCACCCTCAACATGAAGAATTTATTCCTATCTAAAACTAAATTTTCCCCCTTCCACTTTAAAGCCATTCCCCCTCATCCTATCAATGCACTGGGACCCTCATTTTGGATACTGAATCTGAGTTCAACAGGAACACAGAAAAGTTAAAGAGGTACTCAGTTTCGCGGCTGAACTGTAGTCTCAAACATTAAATTTGGGTCCAGACATTGCAACACTTCCATTATTTATGCGATCGCTAATGTTAAGACCCAGCATTTAAAACAAATGCCTTATGCCCTAGACTTTGGCACACGCATTTACTGCTAATGAAGGCATGTAATGCCGATGACCTCCATTCCGGATTTCAGCTCCACTTAAAATTTAGTACACTGGAGACTGAAAATCATGGGCTGCCTGTATTTACATCCCATGCAATCCTCTTGAAATTAATAGAGCTCTGAGGCATGCAGAGCAGGCAATTTGGCCCAGAGTAAGCAGAAGGCACACTTTCAGCTTTTAGTGCAGATTATGGCACATTTTAAGCTGTCAAGCATCTCTGGTGAAAGCAGCCTAAAAGAGAGACAAGCCAGCAATGCTGCCCTTTTAGTACTTCACATTTTGCAGTGTTATGAGTTTCCACAGGCCCTCAGAAAATAGGGTTTTAGGAGAGCTTCATCAGTCATAATGTTTCTTTCTTGTCACTGCAATTATGTTCTACCAGATGTTGCTAAGTGTTTTGGATGGTCTTCTCTAACCTACAAGTCTGTGTTGTTGGCCATCGCTACACCAGCTCAGGATCTTCTCGTACGTGACACGGGCATCAATGAGGTTAATGTGAGGTCTTGTAGCTCTTTGTGCTTGGGTGTTGCTACTGAACAAGCTTTAGCACTTTCCTGAAAGTAAAAAAAGACACCGGGAACACAAAAAAGCAATGTAAAGGGTCCTCTGAATGGAAGACTTTGTCAGAGAGGAATGTTCAACCACCATTAGCAAATGCTGCCTAAGTCTAGATATGTCCAGTTTGTTCTGGAAGCTCATTTTCTGGCCTCTTGAATAGGAATACTCTGTTCTCTTTCTTGTGTTAAAAACGAAAACCTAGGGATAATAACATAATTGTTTTAAAGAAATTAAGAGCTTAATTTTCATCTCATGCAGCCTTCACGTTACCAACATTATATCCTGAATACATTAGCACTACATGTCTGTGGTGCTAATTTAATCCAGACTAGCATGAGTGGGAAAATTTCAGACTCCAACTGAATAAGTAGCTGCAGGTCTTAGTTTTCCTCAAGTGTCCAGCGCACAAGCGATCTCCCCACTTACACAAGAACAGATGGGGAAGGGTAGAATTCGCTATGTGACCTGCCTAACCCTTCCTGCTCTGTAAAGAAGGGAACGGAGATTCACAACCGCAGCTCTTCTCCCTGCGACGCAGCCAGAATGAAAACTTCCTGCCTGAGGAACAGAACGAGGATAGGAACAGACCTACTGAATCAAGCCAAAAGCCAATTCAGTCAATATCCTGTCTCTGTTAGAAGAGCTACAAGCTATCAAGGAGCGCAGGGACATGGTGAGCACAAGCTATTTTCTTGCGCCAATGCGACTTTCCGATCCGCAGTCAGAATCCAGTCACGCGTCAGAGACTTTGCTACATGGGAACCTTCACAATTCTACAATAACAAGTGTGTGGCACCCACGAGCATCTTTCTGTAAGCTACCAGACTAGGTAGAGGAGAAGGACAGAAAAAGACCTGTTTTTAAGCCCCCCCCCCCCACCCCCAAAAAAAAGATAATATTTAATCTTTTAAGATTATGAGAAAATCTTAAAATTAAGATTTCAAGAGCAACGAAGCTGATGAAGAGCAACGAAGCTGGTGAAGGGGCTGGAGAACAGCCCTTATGAGGAGCGGCTGAGAGAGCTGGGGGTGTTTAGCCTAGAGAAGAGGAGGCTGAGAGGAGACCTCATTATTCTCTACAACTCCCTGAAAGGAGGTTGTGGAGAGGAGGGAGCTGGGCTCTTCTCCCGAGGGACAGGGGACAGGACAAGAGGGAATGGCCTCAAGCTCTGCCAGGGGAGATTTAGGCTAGAGATTAGGAGGAAGTTTTTCACACAGAGGGTCCTTGGGCATTGGAACAGGCTGCCCAGGGAGGTGGTTGATTCACCTTCCCTGGAGGTGTTTACGGGGCGGGTGGATGAGGTCCTGAGGGACATGGTTTAGTGTTTGATAGGAATGGTTGGACTTGATGATCCGATGGGTCTCTTCCAACCTGGTTGTTCTATGATTCTATATTTTTACCAATAGCAAACCCTAGCAGACAGGTGTCAACGAGCCTCATCCCACTCACTCATTGTGTCTGGGTACAGTGAAACTGGGTAACGAAAATATGCACTTCAGGTTATCTTTAAGACTAAACAATTCCTGTAGTCTCGAGAGCTCAATGTAGGTAGCCTCTATCTGTTATTCTGTAGTAGATGCTTAGGAGAGACAAGGCATTAAATATTGCCTCATCCTCTTATGACTTTCAGAGGAACCCGAGTGCCGAGTTTGCCTTTCTGCACTTGGCAATCGTTCTTCTTGGACCTGTTTGTGCTAGGATAAAAAAAACAAGTAGCTTAAAATTCTATCAAGTCTTTTAAGGGAGCTATTCAGAGGCAAAGAACTGTTGAATTCACAGCTGCACTTATGAGCTATCATAATATGATTCCAAAATCAACCTTCACTCAAGCAGTTGTCAGTATGGGCACTAAATGGTCTCCGCGCTCCACTCAATATGGCTTGGATGTCAAATGTTTCAGAAAGAAGTTAACACTGAGAATTACTTAACAAAGCTAGACAACAGGCAGCTCTGCACACCTTTTTGCCTAGAAACGGGAATCTGTCTGCAAGCAGTAAACAAATACAAAGAGAAATGGAAGATAATACTGACTAATACTTTGTTTTCATAGAGACTTAGAATGTCCTAAGTTGTCAGGAACCTCCAGGGATCATCGCGTCCAGCTCGCTGCACAGGACACCCCAACATTCACACCAAGGGGCTGAGGGCGTTGGCCAAATGCTTCTGGACTATTGTCAGGCTTGGGGCTGTGGCTGCTGCCCTGGGAGCTGTTCCAGGGCTCCACCACCCTCTGGTTGTTTCCTGAAGTCCAATTTAACCACTGCCACATCTTCCTGCCATTCCCTCAGGCCTTATTATTGGTCACCAGAGCAAAGAGCTCAGTGCTTGCTCCCCTTTGTCCCCCTGTGAGGAAGCTGCAGAACATGACGAGGTCTCCCCTCAGTTTCCTCTTCTCCAGGCCGAACAGACCAAGTGACTTCACCTCCTACTCATATGGCTGCCCCTCTAAACCCTTCACCAACTCCCTCCTCTGGACACTCTCCAGTAGCTTTAGATCTTTTTTATCCTGTGGTGCCCAAAACTGCACTCACTACTAAAACTGGGGCTGCACCAGTGCGAAGCAAAAAGCGAGAATCCTCTTCCTTACCTGGCTGGCAATGCTGTGCTGGATGCACTGGATGCATCCTAAGACACCACTGGCCCTCTCAGTGGCCATGGGATACTTTCTTTCTCGTATAATTACAAAGCAATATTCAAACAGGAATGGGACACAATCATCCTTTTATCTGTCCGCACACCAGTGACACCATTGATGATGCCATGCAGACATTTCCAAATGAGTTCAAAGCCTCTAGTTTGATGCTGAATGACTCGTTCTGACTTACGGATTGTTTTCAAGGAGGTTCAAAGCCTTGAATCTGAAAAGTCAATCAGGAGTTTCAACATGATGCTAATAAGCCAAGATTAAGGTGTGTCAATTGGTTTTGACAGAAAAGTTATTATCTACATTATATAAACCACATAATTTCGTGTGACTATTCCTCAGCACATCATTAAATTACATTGACATTTCCATTTAAACCACCTTGGATAGTGCTGTGACTATCCTTTAAACTACTTCTCATCTTAATAGGGGATATACAGTAACAGAGAAGGCAACGAGCTGCTAAAGAACCGGATCTGTCACATGCAATCCCATTCATCCGAGGATCACACAGTTCCCAGAAATTCAGGGAAGAATTTGCTTCCATACCAACGAAATGTACTCCCCTCTGGAGACAGGAGGTGGCGGAAAAGAAGTGTAAGGAAACAAGAGACTTCCCAGTCAGAGCCCACTGCCTGGGGTGAGGGACGCTGTGGTCACCAGCACTGCTGCAGCTCCTCCACAATGAGCACACGTCCCTTAAGCGCTCCTGCCTTCCCTAAGCTCATCTACGGACAAGTCTACTTCTTCCAAGGACACATGCTAAATGCATTCTTGATTAATCATAGAATACCTCGAGTTGGAAGGGACAGGTCATCTAATCCAACACTCCTGCAATGAGCACGGTCTCCAACTAGATCAGGTTGCTCAGAGACGCATCCGACCTGACCTTGATTGGTTCATACCCATTAACCCTCCTGTCAGCATGGGTCTGGTAGCGCTGATTAGCAGGTAAGAACAGTCTGTCGGGAGGCAACAGACCTCCAGAGAACCAGCTGCCTCTCTCAGCTCATGGACATCCCAACGATGATGCCTCAGAGGGAAAGGGCAGTATGTGATTTAAATGGGAGAGACATTCTGCCTTCTTTGATGAACTCAGAATCTCTCACATCCATTACTATGCACACATACCCAAACAAAGCTCAAACTTCACACCGGCTCCTGGATTACATTACAGCTCCTCCACCTCTGGAAAGAAAAGCATCACACCTGACCTCTAGCAGTCAAAGCCTATGTGGCACTGCCAGAGCCAATTTGCAGACTTCAGCTGGTTAAGTGTTGGTTATTTCTGCTCAGAAGAGCTGAACAGCAGTGGCAATTATACTACAGAATCTGTCACCTTAATCAATCCAAGAACAGGACGATTTCTTTTCAACGGAGCATTAATTTCAGACAAGCCAAACTGAAACCTTAATGCACAAAAAGGGGGAAAAAGTTGTAGTTGACCCACTAAACTCAAGCAGTTAAGGATGAAAAGTAAAATAATAGTTATAACGGGAAGCAGTGGAGATGAAATACATCCTAACTGTGAGGAAATAACTAGTGTGATACAGAATGAAGAGCCAGGAAAAACAAACAGACAAAAAATGTTGTGAGGCTTGTCTTGTACATGGAATTAAATCCAGGTCATGTAGATAACAACGCGTACTCTTGTAGGGGTTGAGTTTCATAGAATGGTTGGAATCGGAAGGGACCTCCAAGCCCATCCAGTCCCACCCCTGCCATGGGCAGGGACACCTCCCACTGGCTCAGGGGCTCCAAGCCCCATCCAACCTGCCCTTGAACCCCTCCAGGGATGGGGCAGCCACCCCCGCTCTGGACAACCTGGACCAGGACCTCCTCACTGTCAGCATGAATAATTTTTCATGACGTCTAATCTAAATCATCCCCCTTGCAATTTAAAGGCACGATACTCTCCTTCCTCAATCACTCAAATCCTTTTAAAAAAATGAAACACTGCTTTTTTTCTTTTCTACGTGTGACTATTTAGCAGTAGGATCAGCTGCATAACCACAGAGGATGGCAGGTAACCACTTGCCAAACGATTCCTGACCAGTTGTCTTGCTTTGCATCGCCTACCTCTACCCAGCGGTACTGCAAGGACATAAATACAGCTCCGGATAATTTGCAGACTGACAGTGATGCTGACATGAAGAAAGCACATGCAAGATTTACACTCGTTGGCCCTTGGTTGGCTGCTGCTGAGTGACCTTGTCTGTGTTAACTCGGAAAAGAAGACAATCTGCTACCGATACAAACCCTGCTTCGCTCCTTCGGAAATAAAAGAGAGATTCATGCTGGAGGGAAGAAATATTTATCCTGTGGGTGAGATGGTCTGCAGCCAGCACATGCTGTGCTCCGTGAGTACGTGGAGGTGCTAGTTTGTCTTCAGGGGACAGGCAGACAAATTTAGAGCAACCCCTAAGCAGCCCTTGAAGCGCAGAGCTAGCATGGAGGTTATTTCAGGCAGTTCCTGAGAGCAGATCTGCTTTCTGTTCTCTCCTTTAAAAATCTGAAGACGGAGAGAACAATATAATTATGCTTATGAATCAGAAACACTTAGTGCTTGAAAATATGACAGACTAATCAAAGTAGCGGCTACTTTCTATGCAATTTCTGTACTTAATGATGGTTTAGAGTTAATACTGAGACATTAAAATTGATATTAAAGATTGCTGTTTTACCCTTTCTCGCTGTAGCCATTATAGTAGCCACCAGATAATAAAAACTGCTTTCACTTAGCAGGCAAAAAGAAGAAATGACAAGGTCTGGCATTGTATTAACATATTGGAAGTCACACTATCATCTTCTTAAAGTGTACTTTGGGTAAATTGTTATCAACCTCTGAGGATACGGCTCAAACCCTCACCATCCACTGGAAAAAAATAATAGATATCTGCAACAGATTCCTCCTTACCTGAAATCATAGAGGTTGGAAAAGATCTCTAAGACCATGCAATCCAACAGTGAGCCTAACCCCATTGTGCCAACTAAACCATGTCCCCAAGTGTCATGTCTACACACTCTTTGAGCCCCTCCAGGGACGGAGACTCCACCACCTGGTCCAGTGCTTCACCACTCCTATGATAAAGGAATTTTTTTCTAATATCCAATCTGAACCTCCCCTGACATAACTCAGGGCCATTTCATCTTGTCCAAAGCATTCTGTTATTTAAATCCTGCAATATTTCACATTTACATATAGAAAAAAGAAGATCCTCTTGCTCGGCAGCTTCATGGGTTTTGTCAATTCCTTATTCTGTCAATTCAGATACTGGTGACACACATCCCCATGTCAAGGACATGAAATGCAGATGTGGAGAGCTGGAAAAAGCTGGAGTTCATACAAGTGGTCCCACTGCAAATAGTTCCACTCACACGAGCTGGACACAGAGCTTCAGGAATGATGTGGGGCTCAAAAACTGCAATTCTAGCCTTTCTGTACAACTGTAGATGCAGGAAAGCAAGCGCTGTTTCTTTGCATAAACAACATGATATTGGATTCTAACAGCAGATTTGCATCAGAATTTGAATAAGAGTTGCCATGCATATATTTAGAGTCATGTTTACTAATAATAGTGGTTCTTAATTTGTCTTTTCTGTGTTTGATTGAGGTTGCTCCCTCCCCTCAAGATTCCAGGAGCTTAATGCAAGAAGTAACTATTTCATCCACTTAATCTGATGAGGTGTTTACTATAAGAGAAACTAATCCCGAACAGGTAAAATGAGAAGTCAGTGAAGAGTTAACTCAAAAATCCCCAGCTCCTGGGAAAAATACCTATCATTTTTTTCTGAGCTCTCTAAAAATTAAAGCAAAAGGCAAGACTGAGAATGTAGTCAGTCTAAGCCTACATAAATCAAACTGTTTTTACAAAGATACATAGAAGATTTAAATGCAGATCCGGCTAATAAATCCATCTCTGACCATACAAAAGGTGTTGTTCAAAACAAACATGTTGCGATATGCCAGAACAGAAAAGTTTCTTTCTAAGAACACATCAGCAGACTATACCCTCAGCTCACCATCCCGACAATAAACATCTCATTATCAGCCTTTTCCTTATGGCTCATTAAGTTTTTCAAAAGGGGGGGAAGAGAACACTTAAGATGCCTCAGAGGGGTTTGATGTATGTTACAGTAAACAAGGGGTCCTTCTGTCCAGTGTCTCCGGTTTGTCCTGCATACTCCAATCCTGCATTATTCCTACCTTAGTGAAGGGTTTCAGACTCATAAAACAAGACACAAGCAATAAACAATTTGATTATGCTGAATTCTATTTTTTAAAAGAAACAGCTCAGACAATTTTGTGTTGCAGCAAAGGGCTAACAGTATTCAAAAACAGGGTGTGAGAACAGGAAAGAAATTTGCATTTGCAAAAGTGAGAACAACAGCTCAAAACTGAAAGAGGGGGGATTCAGATGAGAATTTAGGAAGAAATGTTTTGCTGTGAGGGTGGGGAGGTCCTGGCCCAGGTTGCCCAGAGCAGGGGTGGCTGCCCCATCCCTGGAGGGGTTCAAGGTGAGGTGGGATGGGGCTTGGAGCCCCTGATCCAGTGGGAGGTGTCCCTGCCCAATGCAAGAGGTTGGAACTGGATGAGATTTAAGATCCCTTCTAATCCAAACCATTCCATGATTCTATGACAACGCAGCTCTGACTTTACTGAGGGAAGCTCCTTCAGGTTCAGATACCTCTCGTGTCTCCTGAGAAGAATCCATAACAAAACACTTCATAAAGATTTTCAAAGGATTTCAAACCCCTGAGTCACTTCCAATAACTGAAGAGTATTCCACCCCTTTACTTCCATAGGAATTAAGTCAATACAACAGCAAAGCTTCTGGAAATTTCATAGAATCGCCACCAGGTTGGAAGAGACCCATCGGATCATCGAGTCCAACCATTTCATCCGGAATGGTCAGAATCTCAAAAGAAGTTTCTACATCTGAATGCATTTTCTAGTTGCAATGTCTCCATGGGTCCCACCACTTACAGCCCCTGTCACAGACACTGGAGCTCCTCTTGGCTCCTGACAGAGGAGATGGTCAAATATTTGCCTCCTGGGAACACGAGGCTGACACTGGTGAGCTCCTAGCGCTTCTGATGTTGCTGTACAATCCAAACGAGTGAAATTTTTTTTTTCACTTAGGCTTCACAGAAGTACTTCAAAGTGCATATAGTTACACAACCAACTGAAATAACACACTTTGCCTCCTGAAACCGCGTCACCCCAGACCTCAAAGCCTCCCTAACAGTCATCATCACTAGTACATCTGGGGCTTTGAAAATCGAGGCATGCACAGAAAGCACCAAGCTGCTGAGCCAAGGGGGAAAAAAAAAAAGTTAGTAAGCTTTGTGTGTCCTGGCAACTCAAAACAGTAAAATCCCCAAGGTTTCCAATGATGAAAGCATCTCCTCCATTCCCAGCCTCTACCTTGGTGAAATGTATCTTAGTGGACAGCAAAAGCCACATTAACGGACAACCAAGTGCGGTTCTATTCCTGTGCTCCATGTACACCGAGGCCCGAATGTGATCTGAAGGACTCCCTCGTGTTTGAATTTATATTCAAGCTGGGGACACTGGATACTGTTTGTTGCTACACTGAGCTAAAACATTGCAATCTCAGTTTATAAATCTTGGAGAAAAATGCATTTTCCTGAGCTGCAGCTATGGCAACGAGCAACCCAATATTGAGCTGGTTGAATAGTGTAATATAGACGCCACTTTTTTTGTGTTAACTTCTGAAATAATTTATTGGAAAATCTGGGGCAATTAGACTGCTGTCCATGTATTCACTCGATATGGATAGGTTTCATATTCTGCAATATTGTCTAGTAAGCACTGAACATTTTTTATCTTTGCTGGTTTTATTTCATTTAAAAATAAAACAAAACGAATAAAAGTCCCAAATGACACCTCCCCACCCCTCCCAACTTCCAATTCTGAACTTTAGTGAAAATCTGTGATTTAACAGTTGGTCCTACAGATTCGAGCCCTTCCAGAAACGAAACACCCATTACCGCTGAGATGAGATCTTAGGGAGAAATGTTTTGCCTTGAGGGTGGGGAAGCCCTGGCCCAGGTTGCCCAGAGCAGGGGTGGCTGCCCCATCCCTGGAGGGGTTCAAGGTGAGGTGGGATGGGTTTTGAGCCCCCGAGTCAGTGGGAAGAGTACATTGTTCTGACTGGGAAACAGCTTTGTGACATGGATGCAGCTGTTCCTGAATTATCACAGAATCATTAGGGCTGGAGAAGTCCTCTAAAAACATCAAATCCAACACAACACCAAAATGCCTATTAAACCAAAGTAGCAAAGATGAGGATAAAGGTCTAAGCCTTAAGCCCGTCTTTAATAACTACAGCTCTAAAATACGTCTGCTTCTGCTGCTAAGCATTTGAAATAATAAACTTCTGTTCAGATTCCATGGTATCGCCTGCTTACACGTTCTTAGGATGTTGTCATCTGAAGTCATCACTTTACAGAGGAAAACAGCCACTGAATGAGAATTGTGTGGGTTGGAAGGGACCTCCAAGCCCATCCAGTCCCACTCCTGCCATGGGCAGGGACACCTCCCACTGGCTCAGGGGCTCCAAGCCCCATCCAACCTGCCCTTGAACCCCTCCAGGGATGGGGCAGCCACCCCTGCTCTGGGCAACCTGGGTAACCAGGGCTTCCCCACCCTCAGCGTGAAAACATTTCTTCCTACTATCTAATCTACAAATTAAAGTACCACCACAAATTATTAGCGTATAGTTATTCAACCAAGGAGTGACATTCTGTGCTCACGACAACACACGCCTCGTATCAGTCACTAGGCACATACAAGCCTCTGTGCTTCAATTCCTCCTTTTGTAAAATGAGGATAACAGTAATGGTCTCCTTTGTAAAATGCCTTGAGATCTATCAAAAAAAAAGGTGGTGTTGGCAATATCCAGTTTGAATATGAAATCCCTAAGTGCGTCTCCTGCAGTTGCGGGCAGTCATAAAGTAATTGCAAAACCATCCGCATACAAATTACCAAATAATAGACTCCAAATGCTTATATTTTCTTTTATTTACTCCTAAGGCTGCTGCAAAAAAGTGCAACCTTTCTTAACTGTTTCTGATGTCAAGTACTTAACATTCGCCTTTACCCTGGTGTTTACCCAGAATGTTATTTTCGCAGCTGCCGAGAACATCATTATCAAAGACACAGCCAGTTTAAATTATTAAGAAAACAGAACAATTGATGTTTCTATAATACACAGTATTCCCCATCTGAGCCTTGAAATCAATTATGGAAAACATTAGGCTCCTCTGTCTTTCTTTGGACCAGTTTCAAGATCCAGTATTTCATCATCATTTGTTCCAACATTCTAATTGTCCATTGACTTTGATTAAGCTCTTTTTAGCCTAAGCTCTTGAGCATGAAGACTTTTTCTTGCCTTTGAATTCATAAAGCATCTTGCTTTGTAGGAGTTCCACCCTGTTGCCTCTATTCTTTAATTTTCTCACAGATGAATTGGTTATTTTCTACAAACTGCCCCATCCCTGGAGGGGTTCAAGGGCAGGTTGGATGGGGCTTGGAACCCCTGAGCCAGTGGGAGGTGTCCCTGTCCATGGCAGGGGTGGAACTGGATGATGTCTAATGTCCTTTCTGACTCAAAACATTCTATGACTCTGAACTTCGGTAGGACCCTCACGGTTCCCCTGTTTCAATGCAGCCACTTGCCCTGTCAGACATTTCTTTTGGCCTGAACGAATGGAAATAATCCAATAAAGGTGCAAGGTGCCTGTTTCCAGCATCGCTTGACCTATCTGCCTCATTTGGCAAGGTATTTAAGCATATATCTTACTCAAAGCAAACCCTTCAGGTACTATTTGTGCACACGAAGTAAGTTATCCAGCAACCATCACTCTTACCACAGAGTAACTCTTCGTTCCAATCGCATTAAGTCTACAAAGGTTCAGCTGGACAACTGAATTCCACCACAGAGCGAAGAAGGAACAGAAGAAAGAAGGAAGGGAAGGTGAAGAGGATCTGTCTGGTCTGCAGACCTCATGGGAAAAGCACAGATTAAAGCCCAAAACTGGACTCACACGGTGCTGAACCAAAGTTCGCAATGAATATATTTTGATAGGAATGGTTGGACTCGATGATCCGCTGGGTCTCTTCCAACCTGGTGATTCTATGATTCTATGAATATTGTTTAGCCTCCTCGTGGAACTTTCCTTTCGCTGCCTGCTGCTGAGAATAAATTCTAAGCACTTGGATCAGGGCTGGTTTAAAATTATCAAGCAAGCAGAAAGCCCATTATCGGTTCAGACAATTGGCCTCCTCTTTTTTTCCGTTTTTCTTTTTTCCCTTCTTAATGGTACTGCACATCAGATGACTTTATTGACTCATCCTCATACAAAAATAAACATTCTTGGATGTTGAGAGCATATTTGAAATCAATGTCTTTCTCTACAGACGGCTGCAAATATCCACAGCTTTGGCTCATTTGGGGGTTCTTACTAAACTGAAAGGCAAAACTTATTACAGACACATTGGCTCTATAAGCAAAACAGATCTTGTAGGGTCTTGCAGAGGGAACTTCCTCAGCAAATGCTGGTCAAAGCACTGAACAAGAAGGAATGGTGTTAGGTTAATTCATCAGAAATCCACTCACTAGCTTTCTGATAAAGCAGGCAGGATGTGGAACGGCACGAGCAAGAAGAGTGAAGGGGTTAGCTGGAGAGAAAGGCACAAGCCACAAGCAAAGATGTGCAACTACAGTTACAAATCCCTCTCATTCGACCCACTGAGCTGACTAAACTCAGCTCTTACTGACCAGAGAACAGATTTCTTGGTAAGACATGAAATAATACATCCCACTCCTTATTCTGGGAACTCTCTTCTTATGGGCCCTGGCACAGGTTGCCCAGAGCAGGGGTGGCTGCCCCATCCCTGGAAGGGTTCAAGGGCAGGTTGGATGGGGCTTGGAGCCCCTGAGCCAGTGGGAGGTGTCCCTGTCCATGGGACTGGGTGAGCTCTGAGTTCCCTTCCAACCCAAACCAATTTTTGATTCTCTGATTCATCACTTTCTCCCCTTACTCAAGCGCTTGGCCCACAAACAAGGCATCAGTTTGATCCTGAAAAATGAAGGAAAAGCATGTACTGAATGGAAGAGAATTATGCAGCAGTGATGTCCTGCTTGGTCCTGCGATTTGCAGAGGATTTTGGAAATTTGGAAAAGTACAGCAAGACAGGAAAAAAAAAAGACTGGTCGGCTTGAGAAAACATCCTTCAGCAAGAGACCTTAAGACCTCAATCTATTTATCCCATTAAAAAAGAAGAGCAACTAGCTTATCATGTATGCATACCTTCCGAGAAAGCAAATGGGAAAGAGCAGACTTATAAAATCTAGTGTAGAGAGATAACAAGAGAAATAGTAGCTGCACGTGAAATGCCAGCCTCATACAAACTAGAATCCAGGATATATTCAGATATTTTTAAGGTGAAGGTGGTTACCTATAAGGGACAAACTGCCAAGGGATGCGGTGGCATCTTTTGGAGTGTTCAAATCAAGGCTGAACGACTGCCTGGTAGCATGTGTTCTCACACAGAAGCTGTGGTGTTCCATAACCCCAGGTGGAACATACAGCCTGCGCGTTCAGGAAGCAGGACTGGATGTTCTCATGGTCCCTTCTGGCTTCAGAATGTTTTAATTGAGTGCAGAGTGTTAATCACTTTAACAATATATTGTATTTCTTCTCCTTTCCCTCTGTGCATTTTAATGAACAACTGCAAATTCAGCTTAGCTGCCCCAACCTCTAAATACAGGCTACAGACTGAAAAAAAAAGCTCAATTATGATGCATTTGGTGAAATAGAGGCGTACATCAATCACTTCCTCACAAAATAAACATACCTCTTCTATAGCAGCCCAACAAACTCTTGTTTAAAAGATCACAGAATCACAGAGTCACCAGGTTTGAAGAGACCCACCGGATCATCGAGTCCAACCATTCCCACCAAACACCAAACCATGTCCCTCAGCAACTCGTCCACCCGCACCTCAAATCCCTCCAGGGAAGGTGAATCAATCCCCTCCCTGGGCAGCCCCCACCACTGCCCAATGACCCTTGCTGGGTCATTTTTTTGTTGTCCTGTTTTGTTGTCCTGAATGGAATCAGAACTTTCCCTTCATGGACTGCTAACGTGGGAAGCAACATTTGGAATACATGTCACACGGAAGCACCTTTTTCCTTTTGTTTTAAAAGAGAAACTCTCTCATATATTAAAAGAAGTCTCAACAGAGTTGTAGATTCCTAGGGACAGTGTTGTCACTTGTGTCTGTGCAGGTTTTAGCATATGATGTGCAGGTTTGTAAAAAAAATAACATCTTAGAGAAAGTAAAAAGCAGATGCAAAGTATTTTTCACACCTTAAAGGTGTCAAAGGGCACCTACCTGCTCCTGCATGATAAAATATCAGCTGGTTATAAGATCAGTCATTTTCCTAGTCAGGCAAATACAAGCAGAAATGAGAATGGGAAAAAACAGGTCTAAACTGAAGAGTCCTGCTAGGAAATGAGATGATTCTCTGAGTGTACGACCACATCAGGCTTTATAGAATCATAGAATCATGGAATAAGCAGGTTAGAAGAGACCCACTGGATCATCGAGTCCAACCATTCCCATCAATCACTTACCCATGTCCCTCAGTGCCTCATCCCCCCCCGTCCTTTAAACCCCTCCAGGGAAGGTGACTCAACCGCCTCCCTGAGCAGCCTCTGACACTGCCCAATGACCCTTTCTGTGAAAAATTTTTTACTAATGTCCATCCTGACCCTCCCCTGGTGGAGCTTGAGGTCATTCCCTCTCATCCTGTCCCCTGTCCCTTGGGAGAAGAGCCCAGCTCCCTCCTCTCCACAACCTCCAAGGTGTGCAGGCACCATTGCATCTACACTGGAGAGTAAAAACAATTGAATCTAGGTATCTCGCTATCTCTATCTCTATCTACTTCTATTGAAATTAGGTTTTGGAAAAAGAAGAAAAAAAAATGGTTGTTGACCTATTTCTTCTGCTCTCGTACATGTTACAAAACGGAATCTAACACATGCTCAGAAGGTGGCAGGTAGGAACCCAAACTGGAAGAATTAGGTTGTTAATAGGTGCAAAAAAACAGAGACACTTCTAACCACGGCAAAGCAGCACTGTTGACAGCGAGATGGGAAGCTGACAATACCTTGCCAAGCAGGGGGAAACTATCATAACCGAGCAGATGATTAGTTTTAAAACTTTTAATGGATCTCTGTCCACTGCAGGCTGATGGAGTGAACGGCACCAATACCCCTGGGAAATGTGAAACTATTTTATATCTCATTTGCAGGAATGAACACCCAGGAGGTGCTTTCTTTTGACAGAATACATAAGACCTACCTGGATGCATTGCATTAGCTTTCTGTGCTGCTCTATACACCAGATGCTAATATTTTTTATCCCGGACTGGCCTCATTAAGCTGCCTAGCATAGGAAAAATAAACCCAACAGAAATTGTTAGTTCTGTTTTCATACAAATGCACTGGTTGTGTAGGGGGAAAGCATTAGCAAATAGGAGCAAATAATAAGCTCTGTTTAAGATAAGGGGCAAAGCAGGAGAGCTAAAAATGACCTTACCTGGAAATACATTAGGAATGGAGAAAAATATAGGCTGACTTAGTAATGACAGCATAAAAAGGCCATTTTGTCCCCCCGTTGGAGAGGGTTAATGTCTGTCAGACACATAAGGTACTCGGTTTGTAGGTAAGGCAGCTGAGAGAACAGCAGCTTATTATTAGTTGCTGGCTTGATGGTGGCACTTCTGCAGCTGAAGTGCCAGCTGCCTGGCCAACAATATTATACCTACAGGCAGGCCCTCCAGCTGGAGAAATAAAACACACACAACATCAGATACCACAACAGAGGAATCGGGGAGGCTACAGAGCACGAGCTGAACAGAGCCGAACTACAAGTAATCAATCAGGTTGGACACAGCAAGAACATTGTCCTTTGTTATTCGGCTGCTTGTTCTCAGATCAGACTTAGAGATGGTTCTCATTTCTTTCGGAGTCTTGTAGGCTCTCACAGAGTTATTACGTGACCTACCCCTAGGGCAACTGAGAGAGCGGCTCAGGTCCCTAAATCAGTCACTTTTCTGCTGAAGCTTATAGAAACTGCAATTGCTGAATATCAAGACTGTACAGGGCATGCAGATATGAGGACAGACAGAAAGAGTGGGGATTGTTCACCCTGGAAAAAAGAAGGCTCCAGGGAGACCTTCCAGTACTGAAAGGGGCTGCAGGGAAGCTGGGGAGGGTCTCTTGACCAGGGAGCGCAGGGAATGGCTTTAAATTGAAAGGGGAAAGATTTAGATTAGACATTAGGAAAAAATTCTTCACGATGAGAGTGGAGAAGCACTGGCCCAAGTCACCGAGAGAAGTTGTGGCTGCCCCATCCATCCCTGGAGGGGTTCAAGGGCAGGCTGGATGGGGCTTGGAGCCCCTGAGCCAGTGGGAGGTGTCCCTGCCCATGGCAGAGGGTGCAACTGGATGGGCTTTGAGGTCCCTTCCAACCCAAACCATTCCATGATTCTATGACAGGCTTTCAGCAGTGACCTCAGGTAGGGATTCAGGCTGGGGTGGGACTGGAGGGGCTTCCAACCCAACCCATTCCACCATTCTATGATTGCATCTAACAGTAACCTAAGAGTTATGTTCCTCTCGCTGCCTACAAACCGTTCAACAATTGGCTGTAGAGGCAGTGAACTGTTAATTCTGCTGTTTAGCCAAGCTCCGCTGGTTCTGTTGTTACCTCCTCGTGTGTCTCATCTGTTGGCATCAATCTATCTAGTGAGCAGACGGGCAGTTCTCTAAGGAAGTGCCTCTCTGTTTGTGACAAAGCAAGGGCAACGCCAGGCACACGGGGGCCCAGATCCTCGTCTGGGGCTAGAATGAAAATTTTATATTTGCCTTAACCCGAAATGACCCTACTCTGCATAGTCAATGAGCTTGTCAAAGCAAGCCCAGAGACTGCACAACAACATGTTGCCATAAAGAAAGATCCTTCATGTACAGGACCTTGAGAGGATTGCACATAAATATTTCAGCAAACAGGATTAGAATTCCAGAACGCACTTTCTCAGCCCAAAGGTATAATCCTTACCTAAATAACAAAAAAATGTACCAGCATTCAGAAATGCAAAAGTTGCATTAGTTTGCAAAGCGAGTGTCAAGCCACAATTATTCCAAGGAAAATGTAATATTGCAAAAATTACCAGAGCCATCCTTTTTATTAACATCAGTTGATAGAATGTGAGCAGGATCATGTTAAAACTATTACATTAATATTCCTCAGAGAGTTGTACTATAATTTTAGCTTCTCTTTCTCACTCTCTCTCGTTTTGCCCTGTGAGTCAACATAGGAGGATGGTTGGCAATCAGCTCCTGCAATTATCTTTCTCCCTAGATTTGAATTGTTAACTGTGGCTTCTACTAATAGAACTGCAAATGAATAGTATCCTTTTCACTTGTATTTACTGGATGAACATTATGCTCAATGACTCTTGCGCTCGAGGCATGATGCTAAACAGAGGGCAAAAAGGACAAGTTTTATTTCTATTAGCTTGCCTAATGGCTGCAGTGGAAATAAAGACAGAAGCAAAGACCACAGGGCCAGACAAGAACACCCAAGGTGACCGGATGGCTCAGACTATAAATGGATGACAGAGTTTTCCCCATCTGGGGAATTCCTGCATATCCAAGGGATAACGTGCACTGCTTCTTAGGGCTGCATGACCAGGGAACTCCTGATGAGCCTCTGCCTCCTCTGGGCTGGATTCAACAGAGACTCCTCAATTATCATGGATTTCATTTGTGGGTTACAGGCATAAAACGGGATGAAACGGGGTCATTTGCATGTAAGTCCTTCTGGAAAATGGAATTTATACTCCAAACTTGATTTAAAATCATAGAATCATAGAACAACCAGGTTGGAAGAGACCCACCGGCTCATCGAGTCCAACCATTCCCATCAATCACTAACCCATGTCCCTCAGCACCTTGATATATGCATATGCTATGCATATACAACTAAAAACATATGGACATAAAGTGTGCATTATATACCTTCTTTGCCAGTGTGCTAATAGCTACTTGAAATAATTGGACCTGCTTTTCTAGCTGACACAGTCCATGCCTTTCACTTCAAGCTGAGCTAAGTACGGTTTTGCCCCACTGCATACGGTCGTTTTTCTAGGCCGGAAAATGGGACATGTCAGAGTCCTGAGAATGTCCTTGAGTATAAAAGCATGTACACTGACTAACCTGATAAATCTCAAGACCACGCGGCACAAAATTCAAGAAACAACGTAAACATTTCACAAAACCAATCTGACAATAACTGGCTTTTTCTGACTGCCAAGTACGGGTCTACTGGACTGTGACCCACAAGTCACTGACCAGAGCAGGGGTGGCTGCCCCATCCCTGGAGATGCTCAAGGCCAGGTTGGATGGGGCTTGGAGCCCCTGATCCAGTGGGAGGTGTCTCTGCCCACGGCAAGAGGTGGAACTGGATGGGCTTTGAGGTCCCTTCCCACTCAAACCATGAGTAAGTCCATCAATTCTGCTGACCTTGGAGCTGATTACATGGATCAAGAAATTCCCATTAGAAATGAGCACTTGCTGTTTCATGTCCCTATTTTATTACATAGGAAGACAATAATTAGACATTCATATAGTTGTAGGATAATTCTGTTGCTTGAACCACAGGTGATTTCTTGTTAGTAACATTCTTTGCCAGCATTTGGAATTCTTTTACAACCCAAGACAAAAACTGCAGGGAAGCTATTCTAGGCTCACACAGAGGGAAAGAAAAAAAGAAAAGGAAAAAGGAACTGGCTTTCAAACTAGAGATAGTTACAGTAAAAAGAATAAGGGGAAGGAGAACATCAGGATGTATTTGATGATGGCACATTGCTTTCAGAACTCAGGTAATTACCTAGCTGTGGAAAATGTTCCCCAGAGAGAGGATTTGAGCCAATGGTACTATAAATCTCTGTGGATCTATAAATTGTGCTGCCCATGAAAATTCTATATCACAGCCCAGAGTTGCCCATCCCTTGTCATCGGCTGCTGGCGGACAGGCTGAGAGATGACACAGAAATTAAAGATATGTTAATGCTGTTTAAAGCTTGGCTCTCACACTATTAATACAGACTCCTGAGGAAAAAAATAGAGCTCAGATATTATACAGTATGTGAAATGTTGATGTTAAATCTAGAAATTTTAAGCTGAAAGACGGGAGACTGAGATGAGATTTTAGGATTAAATGTTTTGCTGGGAGGGTGGGGAGGCCCTGGCCCAGGCTACCCAGAGCAGGGGTGGCTGCCCCATCCCTGGAGGGGTTCAACGCCAGGTTGGATGGGGCTTGGAGCCACTGATCCAGTGGGAGGTGTCCCTGTCCCTGGCAGGGGTGGAATTGGATGAGCTTTAAAGTCCCCTCCGCATTTTTCTAGTGAAGAACACTATTTGACAAAGTCCTCGTGCAGCTCTGCTTCATGGCTAAGGTGCTCCAAGGTCAAACAATTGCACCAAGTTCTTATCTGATCAACTAGGAAAGACAATCCAAGCACTCTGGACATGCTTAACTTTCTCTGCTTTTCAGAAAATGTCCTAATGTCTGGTGCTTTTGATATTGATTGTACACTATATTCCTTTACCCAAAAAAAAAATCTTGTTCCTTCCCGTGTTTCCTAAATTTGAGCAAATCAAATCTGAAAGCAAAATGCTTTTCATTTTCATCAAAACTTTCAGCAGAGGAAAATAATTTCCTTTTCTTCCCCACCTCCTTTCATTTTCTGATAGGCTTTAATCAACATTCCACAGACTGAAGTCTTTTGAAAATACAAAGTGGAATTTCAACATACTCAAGTCCCATTTGCTTTCAGGAGGCTTTATCCAGAAGATACTTCTCTCTTTGGCAAATCTGGTGCATAATGACTGAAAATGATCTTCCCTTTCTGCTGTTTGGCTCTTTAATACTCTTAGGTCTTTCTAGCCTTCTCCCTGCTCTCTTTCAAGACTCCACAAAATTACATTGGTTTTATACTGTTCTCCCCTAACTCTTTTAGTTCCCTACTCCAGAATATACACGGACTTTTGTATTCACAGGATGGAATAAGTATGTCCCAGATCTGCTCGTTAATCCTTAAAACGAGCTGCTGGTTCTACCAGCACAGAGCATTGCTTGTGAAGGCAACACCTCTTTGATCTCTATAGCAAAGATCTAAGCCACAGGAGTGAATATTAACCTTCTGACTCAGTGCCAGCACTGGCAGTGGCTTCAGCTGAAACAGAAACAAGACACACCAGTTCTCGTTGGGAACCTGTGTCATGACTTGAACGGAATGATCTCTACTGAAGTCTCAAAAAGAAAACCCATAAAATCAATCATCCTGTTGTAATAAATGAGCTCCCTTCAAAAGGATGTGCAGCAGAAATGGGGGATACCTGAAAGGAGGTTGTGGAGAGGAGGGAGTTGGGCTCTTCTCCCAAGGGACAGGGGACAGGACAAGAGGGAATGGCCTCAAACTCCACCGGGGAGGGTCAGGCTAGAGATTAAGAGGAAGTTTTTCATGGAAAGGGTCACTGGGCATTGGAATAGGCTGCCCAGGGAGGGGGTTGATTCCCCTTCCCTGGAGGTGTTTAAGGGACGGGTAGATGAGGTGCTGAGGGACATGGTTTAGTGTTTGATAGGAGTGGTTGGACTCGATGATCCGATGGGTCTCTTCAAACCTGGTTGTTCCATGATTCTATGATCCTTCAGTATTTTGATGCTCACAGTAGCCACATTTGTCAAATCACATACAAGAAAATAAGCTGGTACAATTTAACCTAGAAAAATTGTATGCATTGGGATCACATAATTCCTACCTAAAAATGCATTATAAACAGCAGCATTTGCTGTTTGTTCAGCTAAAAAGAAATTATATAGGTAGAACTATGGGAAGCATCAAGAGGATGCATGGGAGCATTCAAGAGGATGGAGAGTAGAGCAAAGCATGACAGTGGGAGATCAAGACTTACAGTTTGAGGTCATTGAGGTTAAAGCTGGTTCTGATATGGGGATTTTTGGTTTTCTTTTCAACAGAAAGTTTGCAGTATCTACAACACACACCACTGCTCAGAAGCCAGAAAACACATGGATGCGTTAGACTCAGGCTAGAGGAAATCTTAAACGAAATCAGCAAAGGAAGGACATCCGCATGGTCCGGATGGTCTTAAAAATCTTTCCACTGAAGTATGTACTTGTAGTCTTTGGCACTTCCTTATGCGGAAGATGACAGGGTAATTACAAGAACGTTTCACTGTCAGGAAGCAATAGATTATGTTCTACAATCATAAAAGCATGGCAAAGCAGAATATCAGCACTGCTAGAAACGTCTGGACGGCGGATGCTGTACTGAGACTGAACTGCTGAAATAATTCAGTCTTCCATGCCAGATCATATACTGTGACAAGTGACACGGATAGGACAAGAGGGAATGGCCTCAAGCTCCACCAGGGGAGATTTAGGCTGGAGATTAGGAGGAAGTTTTTCACGGAAAGGGTCATTGGTCAGTGGCAGAGGCTGCCCAGGGAGGTGGTTGATTCACCTTCCCTGGAGGTGTTTAAGGCACGTGTGGATGAGGTCCTGAGGGACATGGTTTAGTGTTTGATAGGAATGGTTGGACTCGATGATCCAATGGGTCTCTTCCAACCTGATGATTCTATGATTCTGTGTCTAAAAAAATAAATTAAAATATTTCTTCAATACAGAAGCCATGGCTCGGGTTTAGCAACCTAACAGCACCAACTACATTATATTGGTAAGACATTTAACATAGTGTAAAATTCCTTTACACATCCTATTTCCCAGTAAAGACCTCAATGAACAGAACTACAGGCAGGTTTTTTTTAAGTAACCAGTTCTTTGTTAGTCTTTGCCTCTTTTTCAAGAGATTCAAATCTCACAGCATCATTAGTTTTGTCTACAACTGGGGGAATGCTGAGTCGCGTTTAAATTCTGATTGCATTTTCACAAGGCAAACTTTCAAAGTATCTGAAAGAAAATCAAACCCTTTTTACAGTCTCTGGTTTGGCTGCTCGTGGTAAACTCAGCTCTTTCAAACTCCCTGTGTGCATTTGCTACCCAGAAACTCAGACGTAACTTATTTTTGAGTATTTCTACCAACATGTCTGCATGGAAATCCCTGAGTTTCTTCTCAAAATAAGGCTCGGTGTAAACAAATAGAGAGGCCTGTCAGACAAAGAATATCCTTTTTTTCTGCAGCTATATATACTTGATATGCTTTTGCCTATTTAAAATGTGCTTCAAGACTGAAGACATCACTGATGAACACCTAGAAACTCTGTTACTAAAAGCTCCATCTACTGGTTGTGAGTGAGCACAAAACAAACAGTGATGCTCACCTGCAGATTTTCCTCAACGCGTCCCCAGGTTGCTGTAAGCTCTCTCGGTGCTAAAACGACTTGTGCCTCATTTGTGAATCACCAAGGGAAAACTCGAGTGAGCTGCAAATTTCCTACGCGCACACCTTCTGACAACATCGAGAAGGAAGAGTAAATTTTAAGGACTGTAAGACTACTCTCATAGCTGTCTCTCTATGAGGTTTCAAGCATGCACACGATATAAACTCCTGTTTGAATCCCAAACTATGGAGACAACCATCCAGGGACATAGATGGCTTGATACCACCAGCAACAGGAGCACATCAGATGTAAAATCGATGTCTTGACTGGGTTTCAAATCTCTGACAGTCTTAAAGCAGAACATTTACCAAACCATTAGGACATGGGTTAGGGTTTGGTAGGAATCATAGAATCACCAGGTTGGAAGAGACCCATCGGATCATCGAGTCCAACCTAGTGGTTGGACTCGATGATCCGATGGGTCTCTTCCAACCTGGTGATTCTATGATTTAAATTCAGTGTTTAATATTTTGTTTGTTATTCACTACTCTGGTTTCAAACCGTCTTTTCAACATGGCAACTATTGTCTTGCTTTGCTTGTTTTCCACCTATTACTTAGCCACTAAATATATTAATGCACTAGAGCATTCATGAGGTGAAAAACATGTAAAGAGAGAGACGCATGGGTACTGTCCAAGGAGAGAAAATTTTTTATGTCTGGTAAGGCCACGTAAACACAGGTTTGGGGTTTTTTTCAGAAATAATTTGATATAATACATTATTTCTACGTCTGTTAACTGTCCCCTGGTTTAGATTTTGCTCATAATGATTGATTGGGGCACACAGAAAAGCTGAAGAGAGGCTTTTTATCAGGGAGTACAGTGATAGGACAAGGGGAATGATTCCAAGCTGGAAAAGAGGAGACTTGGATGAGACTTTAGGAAGAAATTCTTCATGATGAGGGTGAGGAGGCCCTGGCCCAGGTTGCCCAGAGCAGGGGTGGCTGCCCCATCCCTGGAGAGGTTCAAGGCCAGGTTGGATGGCGCTTGGAGCCCCTGATCCAGAGGGAGGTGTCCCTGCCCATGGCAGGGGTGGGACTGGATGGGCTTTGAGGTCCCTTCCAACCCAAACCATTCTATGATTCTATGACAGGCTTTCAGCAGTGACCTCAGGTAGGGATTCAAGCTGAAAAATGGAACATTCTGTGGAATCGGAGTTGTGGAATACTCTTGAGTCTCCAAGTTCTCTTGTATGGTTTTGTGACCCACTTTAACAGCCACTGAACACTTCCACATTTTACTGGGCTCCACCTGGGCCTTGAGAACCCATGAACCACCTGTGTCACGTGTGCAGAAGTCACCGAAAATCGCTACCATCACTACAGGACGCAACCTCTGTCTCCTCTAAGACACCTCGGAGGACACTTCAGAACCACTTTCCCCCTCTCACTTTGAGTGATGGAACACACTGAATACTTCGTGTTTCTTCAGCACCTTTCTCTGCAATACTACCCTGCACTTTACTGGCAGTAATTAAACTGTCACTCCCTTTCTGACTTCTATTTACACTTCTTTTACAGATGCAGCTACTGAGACTTGAACACACTGGATTATTTATTCAAGGTCGCACAAGGAGGCAGGGATAAACTAAAAAACTAAACGTCCTGTCTGATCAATCCACACACTTCTTATTAGTCAACAGTCTTCCTCTTACAACACTTCCGCGCTGGCTTTCAAAGCTCCATTAACACACCTCTTATCCATTTTTCTGCTTCCCAGCGAGTTTCACGAGGCTGTCAGAAATCCCCAGAATGATCAACGCTCTTCAAACTTCAATAGAAAAAAGCCGCGAAAGAGAATAACAGCAGAAACCAATAAGGCATCTTGAAAATCAGCTGCATTTTAAGGAATAATTAATAAATAATGGAATTATTCATTTACGGTGTTGGGAAATCAAGGCTCTGCATGCGATTGCTGGAGAGAGTTGTCAGATCTGTCTTTACCCAGAAGCCACAGAAATCAGATATTACGATTTACTTGTTCTTGTAGCACAAGGAGGAAAAGAAACATTCATTAAAACAAATCCAAACTGCAGAAAATATCATTTTCATTCATCGATAATAATAATAACTAAAGAGCAAAAAGCTCATGTATATCACAAGAGCTACAAAAGCAAATTTTTAGTAAGGGATTTTTTTTTTCCTACAGAGAGTTTGTAATCTAAAAAAAATAATCTAAAAAGAATCAGATGCACACATTTGTGAAGGGCACATACAACAGATTACAGAATCACCAGGTTGGAAGAGACCCACTGGATCATCAAGCCCAACCATTCCCATCAATCACTAACCCATGTCCCTCAGGACCTCGTCCACCCGTCCCTTAAACCCCTCCAGAAACAGAGCTGGCTACAAACCTCCCACTGTTCTCCATGATCCACTAGATTTCCTTAGTTTTTGTATTTTTTATTTCCAGAGTCTGGAAATTTGTTTGATCAGCAAAAAATACAACAGGTTTCCCATGTCTGTTTTGAATCTCTGGATGTTCCTGCCACACAAATGACACATAACAATCAAATTAAAACTCTTTTGGAAGGCTGTGACGACAACGTCTCAGTGTGCAACAAGGATCAGCTTTTATTCTGAAAGGGGTAATGAAAATGGGAAGAAGCAAAAAGTGAGTAAGCTCAGTGCTTGGCAGAATCAAAGATAAACCAGAGGAGGCTGAGAGGGGATCTTATTGCTCTCTTCATCTCCCAGAAAGGAGGTTGTAGAAAGGCGGGTGCTGGTCTCTTCTCCAAAGTAATAAGGAATAGCATGAAAGGTGATGGCCTCAAGGTGCACCAGGGGAGGTTTAGAATCATAGAACAACCAGGTTGGAAGACACCCATTGGATCATCGAGTCCAACCATTCCTATTGAACATCAAACTATGTCCCTCATCCACCCGTCCCTTAAACCCCTCCAGAGAAGGGGACTCACCCCCATCCCTGGGCAGCCTGTTCCAATGAGCAGTGACCCTTTCCGTGAAAAATTTCCTCCTAACCTCTAGCCTAAATCTAGATAGATTCTATATAATAGTTTAGATTGGATACTGGGAAAAAATTCTTTACTGAAAGATTAGTGAAGCCCTGGACCAGGCTGCCCAGGGCAGCGGTGGAGTCCCCATCCCTGGAGGGGTTAAAAAGCCACGTAGTTGTGACACTTCAGGACACGGTTTAGCAGACACGGTGGGGGTTGTCCTGATGGTTGGACTGGACGAGCTTAAGAGGTCTTTTTCAACCCAAGTGATTCTCTGATTCTACAAGTATTAAATCTGTACTTGCGTTATTGCAAGTGCTGATCTGAAAATGTGTGAATGACGCTTGCAGCCGCTATCTGTCTCTGTGAACAAGAGAGAGGCAGTTTATACAAAGCTGATAATGACTGCAGTGCTGAAGTTCTAATCTCATTGATTATTTTCCCAAATTCTTTCTACCCTTCTAGAACTTCTGCCTGTCAAACACCATCGCTCTCTCTCCCTCCTCCCCTTCCAGACAGCTAAAACCATGTCTATTTTCTCTCAGGGAGCACAGTCTTACAGGATCTATAGCAGATAATCTGTGGGTTGGTAGAGAAACAAAAAGGGCTGACATTGAGGTCACAACTCAACGATACAGCAAATGCAGCTTTAGGGCTTCTAGAAGCAGATGAAAACCTCAGCGCCACATGACGCACAGCAGTGAGTTGGTAGAAACTCAGTCTTGTGAGTATAATGCGATTACGGAAAAAAATGATGGTTTAACCATGCAAGTCTAGGAGGCTTTATGCTACATCAGATGCTGTTTGTCTTTCCTGTCTGTGCTGCTCCAAATTTAGGCCAGACTGGGTTCTGCCTGTCCTTCCATAGCCAGCAGTGTACATCAGCTCACAAGGCTGGAATAAGTTCGTTATCTTTTCCCTACTTTGAAAGGGACGCAATCCCGTGTCCACATCTGATCCAGATTGAGTTGGTACCACAGGTAACACACAAATGAGGTATAAACGACTTCAGAAGTACAGACTCGCTCCATAGACTTAAGAGGTTGAAGAAACTCTCTAATTTACTGGAATTTATTCATGTGTTGCCCTGAAGTAGAATAAGGAAGTATTCAAAGTATTATCATTATAACACAGCAGCGATCAAGATCTAGATAAAGCCACATTTTCAGAATTTCAGAACGTCTGTCACTCTATAGCTAGCTCAGACTTTCTTGATTCTATAGTTTGTTTTGTTCAAAAAAAAAAAAAAAAACAAAACACCCAAACACATCTGCTATGACTTCTCGAGTCTATTGAAACATGGAAAAACATGTTACAGTTTGAAGATGATCAAAGTTGCCCATGAAGACTACTTCGAATTCTCACAGGCTGTACTGCACATGAATACTGATGAGCACGTTTGCTGATGCTGTAAGGCAGAGGATAATCAGAAACGCTCTCCTGAATCAGGGCCAGAGACTATAACCCCAGTTCTTTGTTTTCCTTTTTACAGCAGGGATTGACGCCCTTGTTTCTCATCAGCTGAGCTGGAGTCAAGTGTTCACGAGACGAGAAGGAGAGACAGTCTTGTTCGTGCAAACTCAATCTGGATTGAGAGGTCTAAGCAATGTGAAAGATCTCTCTGTCTCTTTATCCAGGTCGGATCACACACTGAAAGGGTGATTTTGAGATATAACTTTACATCATGAAACAAGTAATTGTGTACTCAATAACTGTTTGAGCTGGTTAGGAAAGATTGCAGGAAAAGGGGAGGGCAGACTCCAGGTAGTGTCCTGACCCTGACCAACCCATCATTGCTATTTGCCCTATCCCGGCTCAAAAGCCAAAATACATCCAATTTTCAAACCTAGCTCTAGCCCCGTAACTCAAAAAGCATTTTATGTCAAGACTGTTGATGTCCACCACAAATGATCATTTACAATTCATTAAAAAAAGACAGGGAAAAATTATACTGAATTTTAGCAATTAAAGAGCTTAAGACAAAACAATTTTAATAGTTGGATAGTTGGATCCGATGGGTCTCTTCCAACCTGGTGATTCTATGATTCTATGAATTCTAAAATGGATTCTTATGAGATGCAAGAAGGCAAAGTCCTACATCTTTCGCCAAATTATTTTCTAGTTTACGTCCGAACTTGAAAGTCTGTCTGGCTGCATGGATTTCAGAATTTCAAAGCTTCAAAAACACTCTTTGTGAAAGAAGAGAAACAAAGGAAAGGAAAAGAAACTCTTTCAGACCCTAAAAGCACTTTAAAGCCGCCCACCAGCGCCTAGTGATGCACTGGGCTGGTCTTTTAATGGTAAATTACCTCTTTCCAGCTTAATGAAAATATCACATGTACCCAGAAAATAAAGAAAAGATTTCCTTTTTGATGTCCAAACTTATTAATATGGATTTCATTCATCTTGCTCTTTTAGTAAATTGAGGAAAATACTAAAGACCTTGTGATATTTCATCAGGAATTTTGTTAGAATTAGAATTACAACTTCTTGTAAGTCCTTTCGAGAAGGAAGGTGCAGGCAGGTGACCAGAGACTCGCATGTTACCCAGAAAATAAAGAAGAATCATGCCAGGTTTACATTTCAATCCTTCAGACTCTCCTGAAGTTGAACAAGGGAATGTAACATCATCACCGGTTACTACTGGGGAAACTGAGGCACTGCAGCCAGCTGATGCGGCTCACTCAGCCTAGGGACCAGCTGAAGACAGAAACCAAGTTTTGCAGGTCCTCGCGTCAGTTCTGCTGCGTTTGATTCCCAGTCCAGTCAGAGACGCGTCCTCAGAGCAAATCAAATTACTTTCTCTGTAAAATGCGTTATTATTTTCCTATCATCTATAAGGTGCTCCAACACTACAATTTTCAGTGTTCTATAGAGATCTGCATTTCATACCGATTCTGCCTGCCTGCAATTTCCCACAGCTGTACTGCCTCTGCAGAAAATGTACATATCTACACAGAAACATCAGTCAGAAGATAATGAAAATGACTTTCCAGTCTCCCTGAGCTACAATATTCCAGTCAGGAGCTAATGTGCGTTGCCTGAAGAAACCATATGCTACGAGTCATGGAAGTCCCACAAAATGCAAAAATACTTGCGTCAATTTGACACTGTCTATTGTTACACGTTACAGCCTCATCTGTAACTGCAAGCACAAGCGCGGCTTCCGAAAATTGTGGTTTTCTGTTATGTTCCCTACTGCACTCCATAGATCTAGCTTGACTTGCACCACTAAAACACTGTTAATAAGTGATTCTTTATTTGAGTCTCATCATCCTTCCTCAAAATAAACTTGGTTTTGCTCATTGAGTTATTATTTTTACTATTTTTGTGAATGTTTCTTCCCTTGAGCTGATTTTTTCTCTCATAGCTCTGTGTTTCAGTGAGGATGTCTCTTCTCACTCAAGTGTTAAATCAAAACCCCCATCAAAGCGGACCTTCCGGCCCAAATGCTTTCTGCTGTTAGACTGGACATAAGGAAAAAAATTTTCACAGAAAGGTTGATTGGGCAGTGTCAGAGGCTGCCAAGGGAGGGGGTTGAGTCCCATTCCCTGGAGGGGTTTAAGATGCAAGTGAACGAGGTTCTGAGGGACATGGGTTAGTGACTGATGGGAATGGTTGGACTCGATGATCAGGTGGGTCTTTTCCAACCTGGTTATTCTATGAACTGTGGTCTAGTGGGAGATGTCCCTGCTGTGTCATGAGGATAGGCTTTAAGGACCCTTCTAACCGAATCCATTCTATGATTATATGATCTAAGCGTGTCCTGTGCTATCTACCTGCTCTGTTTAAAAGCCACAGCTCCATTGCAGGAGGAGATATGAGGCAGCATTGGCTGTGGAAGCCCCTCCTGAAGTCTCATAATATGATTCAATAATACTGTGTCCTTTTTGCCAGATGGATACCGCCAGCAGTGGTTATTACATTACTGACTGTTACACCCCACTGATGTGGAACATGAATTTCACCCCTATTTCTCAAGATGACCACCTGATACCTTTTAGCAGGGAGTGCAGGGACAGGATGAGTGGTTTTCAGCTGAAAGAGAGGAGATTGAGATGAGATCTTGGGAAGAAATGTTTTGCTGGGAGGGTGGGGAGACCCTGGCCCAGGCTGCCCAGAGCAGGGGTGGCTGCCCCATCCCTGGAGGGGTTCAGGACCAGGTTGGATGGGGCTTGGAGCCCCCAATCCAGCGGGAGGTGTCCCTGCCCATGGCAGGGGTGGGACTGGATGGGCTTGGAGGTCCTTGCCAACCTAATCCATTCTATCACGTGACTGATTCTATGATACTCTATCAAACCTCCACCACTGGGAAACACTCAGTTAAACACTGCAGCAAAAAACAAATTGACTTCTACTGGCCCTCAGTACAAACTTAAAATTTAGCAGAGCTTTAAATACCAGTTTGAAGATGAAGTCTTCCCTCAGCTGATACCTCCAAGCCCAAGAGTCCCCAAAGAAATCTTTTTATTTCAGAAGACTTCACAAAACTTTTTGTGTGAAAGGCACTTTGAACTCCCTAGAAGAAAGGTCCTATGAGTATTATTATATTCACGTCTCCTTGGAGAAGCTGATTATATGACACCAATCTCTTGCAAAGAATCTTCAACCCCCAAAAATGCTTTCTTCCTCCCGCTGCTAGCAAAAACTGCAAACTTAAAGCATTTCATTTTTACACTAATAACACAGCTTTTAAAAAAACCTCATCCCAATCTGTTTAGCACTTTCTGAATTTCAATCCTCCCATCATTCTTCCAGTTCTAATTTGTGAAGAAGAAAAGAGAAAAAAAAAATTACGCGGAGTCACCTTGAGAACATATTTGAGATATATGAGAGTGCAAATTAAAATGACTGATGACAGGGCTAAGGTGCTGGGAATGTGTCACATTTTTAGTGACGTCCATTGAATCAGGCAGCAATCAAGGAAGATTAAATTATTGCTAGGTAAAAGATCTTTGCTCTGTTTATCTTTCCCCAGATTGGACCTGGTGTCCTTTTGATACTGTACCTAACCTTCCCCTGAGACTCAAACCTGCCTGAAGCTATTTGTTTAGGCCCCATCATAGAGGACTGAATAATAATTAGAGTTCCACAATGGAAAGCCACGTTATTGGCTGGATTTATAGTATGCCAGATGGCTGGGGGATGCCAGATAGATTCCAATATTTGACTGCAATGAGAAGTAAATTTAAAATTTCCCTCAATGACCTCAGACAGAGGGGAGAGATTACTGTGGCAATTACTGTATGATCCCCATCACCCCTGACGCATTTTGCAAAACCACGGGAAATGCAATTAGTTTCCTGCATGACCCACCTTATTTACAACGTATGCTGTTGTGCTAAATTATTTGTCTAAGGACAGTGATTTCCAAAGCAACAGCAGTTCCAAGTGTTTGTATTTAATGGAGACAGAAGAAGTTAAGGTAGGCACCGAGCAGAGGGCACAACTTCGAAAGTCCACGGAAGTGTCTTGGAGGAGAGAGGTTAGGACAACCCATGTCCTCCTTGCCATTTTCAAGGCTGACGCTGCAGCCTGAGCTCATAATCATATCTCATTACATCGGCATGTTATTGCATTTATCAAACTTGTAATCTTATTAAAACAATCAACTGGTTTAATAAGACCTATAGCTGTGGTGCAGACTCCAAGGGAAGGAGCAGATGGTCCTGTGAATCATTCTCTCGTAGGCTCATTCACGATTACGGGTGATGAGGTTTTAAGACCCCACTGCTCCTTTCAGCTCTATGGATTCCACGATATCTGAGGCAGTGTGTCCAGTCACTAGACTGAGATTCCAAAGGTCTGTTCTTGTTTAGTGTTAATCATCTTTGAAATGTGGAAAATTCACCTCTCCTTTTCTTTGTTGCTCCCCCAGTTAGAGGGTGGGGTGGTTGTGATTGTTGATGTCATAATCATTGCATAATAACAATAATAAAATAAAAATAAATAATAATATAAACAAATAAAATAAAAATAATGTTTGATAGGAATGGTTGGACTCGATGATCCAATGGGTCTCTTCCAACCTGGTTGTTCTATGATGCTATGATAATAATAATGATGATGTAAGTAAGCTTCTTGCTACATGGATTCCCATCTAGAATCATAGAAGCATTAAGGCTGAAAAAACCCTCTAAAGCCATTCAGTCCAACCATCAACCCAACTGTGCCTATCAAACTACAGGCTTGTAGAGTCCACAACAGTAAATATCTTTTGAAACACTGTAATACAAATACAAAAAGGGAATAGATTCTGGGTTCATTTCCATTGATAAAAGCAAGTTCAGTCTTCATTTCAATTGCTGTGTCGGTATTCTCATTTCAGTTCTCAAATGTTTGCTTTATCCAACTGGTTCAAACATAAAACATCTCGAAGCAAGAGTAAGAACATATAACCTATTAATTAAACATTCAAAGGTCATTCATTTGTTAAGAAAACAGATTTCTAATGAACAGTTCATCTACCCGGCTCTCAGGATGCCAATTCACTGGCTTCCAGGCAGAACTGTCAGCGTTCTCCTACAAGATAGTCTCAATTCTAAAATGATGCCATTTTTCTCTCTTCCAGGACAACTTCTGCCTCAATGAGACAAACAGGAAGTCAAGAGGAACATGGATCTCCACAGAAACATCTTTATATCAGAGGCAGAGAAAACATTCCTTCCTTATACGTGCAGGAACACAGGAACAACCCCACTCAGAGGGAAATCTTTAATCTGTCCCATACGGGACAACATTAGCTAGAGTGATGCAATCACAAACTGTGAACCAGAAAATAGCTTCTAATTTTGCATCTCAAATCAGCTCTTCGCTAGCTGAGCTTTCTCATTTCACCAACCCATACAATGCAGATACCTTAATAGAAACCTATTTCATGGCTGTGGAGGTTGCTGTTCTATTGCAACATCAGTGAACACTGTAGTGCCTTTAGACAAGCACTAAGTCACAGGCTCTTTCATTAGAACACTTCAAGATGAAAAAGTATTTTCATTATTGGATATCAAGTTATCTTTTAAAGTAACAACCAAACGAGAATCTGCACTTTAAAAGAGGCAAATTAACAATGGGTTATGAAAATTATGAAGTTGCTAGAAGTTTTAAGTTGTTATAAGTGATGAACGCTGCGGGATGCATATAAAATGCTCGGGAGTTGTGAAAATTCTCTGTGGTACTTTCCTTTTTGGTGCGAGTCAGCTGATTTATCAAACCATCCCATGTCAACATACGGAAATCTAGAGCATATTGGGGTTTGGTTTTAGGAAACTTTAGTGAAGCAAAGAGCAAGTTTTACTAGAACGCCTCTCCTGGCCTGACAGCTCCCAAAATAAAGGAAGGAAGATAGCACTTTCCACAAAGCCCCAGTGAAGTTACAGGCCGTTCCAGCAAGCTATGACATGTAGAACAGAGCAGCAATTAATTTCCTTTAGTAGGCACTCTGGTAAGGTCTATTCCATCTGTCCCACCAGAGTAACTTGGAGGGCTGAGTTCATTACTCAGCACCTTGAATTGCCTGAACAATATTGTAATGCATCGTAACGCAGGTGTTGAAAGACTCTTTGCTTTCCAACTCATTTTTTCCCTATTTGGATAAAAATCTGTTAAGTCTGTCACTCTCCGCTGTTGTCCAAAGTCACCATAATTCTCTGCACTGCCTGTCGCATAACACGGGGACACTCAGAACACAACGAGCTCCCTCAGTTGTGATGCCTCCCCTCCCTCCCTTTTGTAACCTGCTAGAGAAATGATTGGAGAACCCTCCATGAGCTGTTTCCACATCTATCTGAGACAACCACCAGTTTATCCGTAGATAGTTTCTCTGTAAAAGTGCTCGTTCGTACTCATCTTGGATGGGAATGCATGGGAACCAGACAGAATAACTTGACTCAATAGGTACTTGTGTAAAGATACACAAAGTAAGTGCATTATGAGCAACTCAGGCAAGGGCCAACTCTTTGGTCTCTGCAGAGTGGGCTTATGATCAGACCTTACCTTTGAGTGCCACCATAACAATAATAATAGAAAATGAGCAACATACCAGCACATTTCCAAACAATAAGCCAGGAGTTGGTGTCAAAGACAGTGGTTTTGATCAGCAACAGCCTATTTCTTCCATGTTCTGAATCTCTAATGGACTTTTCTAATTTACTCCATCGCCATGGTAACCGAATATGTCAGTTTTCACTGTACTTATCCTCTCAACACAACTGCGAGCTATGGAAACACAATAGTCCTGTGGGTAGTTAGTCAGATTACTGGTTTACACTCCAAACCCTGTCACTACGTACTCACTACCATTGCTCTCCATGCTGACTACATCAAAACCAGTGCACGAACAGCACTGGGAAATACATTTTTTCCCATTTCCTATGAAGTCAGTGATTGGGGTATATGCCCAGAGACCCAGCAAGCTCATCCAACTGAGACTCAAGTCCAGTGCAGGAGAATCCCCTTAAAACTGCAATCCACGGCGACCTAGATGAAAGGTGAATGCACGTATGACCACCTGCCTTCCACTCATACACTAATTTACTGTGCAGAAATATCCACAGCAGTGTGAAATCAGCTTTCATTTCCTCTTCCAAACCAACAAACCTATCTGCCCTGTGTCCCAACGTATCCCAAGATGTTCTGAGGCGGAAGCACAACAGCGTGTGTCTCTGCCAAGCCATTCCAGTTTAACTCTGAGCTGTGACAAGAATAGGAAATGACTAATGAACCCTTCTCCAAAACACTGTCTCATTAGGAGTGTGTTCTCATTAAAAGGGGCAAATTTACCATAAACAATTGTGTCCCTTATGCACAGACCTCGGCAGCAGCCGAGAATAACATACAACATCTACCCCCTGCTAGCCAGCAGGCAGGAGAGCTAAATGCTAGGGAATTTTAACTAAACATAGTACATGGACAGCTCTCCACCCAGGAGAGTCAAAGCTTCAGGGAAGGAGAACCACATACAACAGCCTCTGTTTCTCCTTGGTTTGGCATATAGAGCGTATCATCCCATCCATCTGTTCTGACATGTATGAACCCCTCTGCCTTTATCAGGGTACAAGGATAGTTCAAGGGAGAAGGTTTTAAACTGGAGATTGAGATGAGATCTTAGGAAGAAACGTTTTGCTGTGAGGGTGAGGAGGCCCTGGAACAGGTTTCCCAGAGCAGTGGTGGTTGCCCCATCCCAGGAGGAGTTCAGGGCCAGGTTGGATGGGGCTTGGAGCCCCTGATCCAGTGGGAGGTGTCCCTGCCCATGACAGGGGTGGGACTGGATGGGTTTGGAGGTCCCTTCTAACCTAAACGATCTGATGTTTCTATGATACAACTGAGATCCTCGGGTACCTTTTAAAAAATCCATCAAGCAATCGATCTAAATGTTTCAGCATGTCTGATGCCATCTCGCGATTAGGCTTTCAAGTAAATTTTTTAAGGTAATTCTTAAACACTCAAGTCCCTTGCCTTGAGCGCCAGAAGCCTGCACTGACCCAACAACAAGTCCTCTTCCCTTCTAGGGGAAGGTGTCCCTGCCCATGGCAGGAGGGCTGGAACTAGATGGTATTTAAGGTCCCTTCCAGCTCAAATCAACTGACGATTCTATGATTCTGTATGAACTCACAGCAAGCTCTACAAAAGGGCATCTGACACAAGGCGATGCAACTATGCCAAACTGAGATTATCAGAATACTAACAGTGCTTTAAGAGGCAGTTGCCTTTTGGAAGAAATTGATTTATTGTATATAAATATAACAAGGCTTTCAATTCTCTTCAGCCTTTAAAGAAAAACTAGATTTAAGAGCCAAGCTCACAGGAATTATTAAAAGATGGACTAGTGTATAACCTAGTTTTAATACTCCCTTAAATGGAGACTCTGTTAAATAAATGGAGAAGAGGAGGCTGAGGGGAGACCTCATCACTCTCTCCAACTCCCTGAAAGGAGGTTGTGGAGAGGAGGGAGCTGGGCTCTTCTCCCAAGGGACAGGGGACAGGACGAGAGGGAATGGCCTCAAGCTCAGCCAGGGGAGATTTAGGTTGGACATTAGGAGGGAGTTTTTCATGGAAAGGGTCATTGGGCATTGGAATAGGCTGCCCAGGGAGGGGGTTGAGTCCCCTTCCCTGGAGGTGTTTAAGGGACGGGTGGATGAGGTCCTGAGGGTCATGGTTTAGTGTTTGATAGGAATGGTTGGACTCGATGATCCGATGGGTCTCTTCCAACCTGGTGATTCTACGATTCTATGATTCTAATGCTCTCTCCCCATGATGGGACTTTAACAAACCACACTGAATCAGAGGGGCTTTTCTATAAACGAGAATTGGTTTCAAAGATTTTTCATCCCTGTTAAACACATATTTGCAAATAACTCATTTGCTGGACAATGAGTATATAATGAGAACGTTACAAACCAGATGATTGGAGGGAACCTTCATCTGCTCAGAGGGCACAGAAGCTTCAAAAGCTAATCTACAGCATAATGTTTTAAATCAAACTAATAACAGTCAGTTCTGCACATAGAACGTGTCTAGATGACAGTCCTGTAATTCAATTCTAGAATTAAAGTGCAGTGTTTGGTTCTGTGGTTGAGAATCCAGTTGCTGGCCCTTCGGAGAGAGGACCTAATGACCTCACATTTTCCCATCTCTAGGCTCTTGCATATCAAAAATCTGCTCTGAAATACCATCTCCTGAAAGTTTCTGGAGGTCGTAATCTTAGTGACGCTTGGTTCTATGTCAATAAAGACATAGACACAAAAGAAGTCAATTAATAAAAAACACAAAAGCTTTTAATGAATATCATGAATCACCCAACTATTTTGTTCTAGCTGCCTGTATATACAACTCTCTCTCCAAATATAGGTTTGGCTTCTCACACTTCTGCTGACCTGCAAGCTGCAAAATCAGGCTCAAATCTTTTAATTGGTTCCCATCCAACATGGCCTTGAACATCTGCAGAGATGGGGCAGCCACCACTGCTCTGGGCAACCTGTTCCAGGGTCTCCTCACCCTCACAGCAAAACATTTCTGCCCAAGATCTCATCCCAATCTCCCCTTTTTCAGCTGAAAACCTTCCTCCTCATCTTATCCCTGCCCTCCCTGATTAAAAGCCCCTCCCCAGCTTTCCTGGAGCCCCTTTCCACACTAGGAGGTTGTTCTAAGGTTTCCCAGGAGACTTCTCTTCTCTAGCTTAAACAAGCTGAGCTCTCTCAGCCTGATCATCTCCAATCACTAATAAAACTCACATCCTTGTTTTCCTCCAAAGTGCTTCAGCTTAAAAACAAATACACCCAACACCCCTACGTGCACAACAGTCCCCCCAAAACACACACCAAAAGAAAAATCAACAGAACTTTCATAAATATATCTTAAAACTTGGTGGCAGTGAAAGGAGCTCACTAAAAAAAATAACAAAACTATTAACTTTGCCTTGCACTAGAAATATCTATCAGGAATTCTGGTTTGTTATTGTTTTTTTTTTCTTTTCATAACAAAGCCTTTTTAAGTATTGGAGGATTAGGAATACAAGTGCAGGGTGGGCGAAAAAAAAAGAGTAGGTATCAGAAAATTCTACCCTGTTTTTTCTTAAGAGAAAGAAAATAACATCATGACTGGTTGCAATTCCAAAACCTCACAGACAAGGACTCTTTTTGTACAGGGTAGACTTGCTGGAGTTCTTGTTCTCTGGTTGGAGATTTCAAGCGGTCTACTCAGAACAACAACAAGAGAGGAAGGTGAAAATTTTACACCGAAAGCAGCCTGAAATCATGCAGCAGCTGCTGAGGTGGGTGATACCATTCTCACAGCTGCCAATAAGTATGTGAAACTAAGAGACATGCTCAGTTTAATCCCAATCTCCTTGCAATAATCTATCCAGAAATGAAAACAACACTTCAAGACAAACAATAAAATGAGAAAAGCTTAAAGAAATCAACTGTGCTGCCTGGTCTGATGTTATCCAGGAGACCCCATGACAAGAAAGTTCTGTAGCCTTTTGATTTGATCTCAGATGTTAAATAAAAAATAAATCCACTTATTCTTTTTCTTCCCTTCTTTTACTTTAAATGCACATCTTCAGATGCTCCAGCTCAAAGCTGGTTCATTTCCAGGCTCCCCTTTCCGTACATTATCTGGTTTCTTTTTCTGCAGTTGCCATAAAAAAATACGTGACTCAGAAAAAATAAAAACGGATATATATTATATCACCCTAGAGCACAAAATAATTATAGCATTCCCAACTGAGTGATGGGCTGGGATGAAAGCATCACAGCCTGGATATTTAATCACAGCCCTTTCTATCGGCTTGCGAACAACAGGTGCTGCTGTGTCCAACTTCAACCCAACACAGAACTCTGTACCCACATAGCTTTCCCATGGCCTGGAAGGATGATTTGTATCATCAGAAAGGGATAGAATCACAGAATCATTGAATTCTTAAGGTTGGAAATGACCTCTAAGATCTTCCAGTCTAACCGTCACCTCAACACCACCGTGACTGCTAAACCATATCCCTAAGTGCCACATGTCCACATATTTTAGCCCCCCTAGGGATGGGGACTTCACTGCTGCCCTGGGCAGCCTCTTCCAGTGCTTCAACACCCTTTCAATACAGAAAACTTTCTTAATATCCAATCTAAACCTCCCCTGGAACAACTTGAGGTCATTTCCTTGTGTCTTATCACTTGTTACTTGGGAGAAGAGACCAGCATTCACCTCACTACAGGTTCTTTTCAGTGAGTTGTAGAGAGCCATGAGGTCTGCCCTCAGTCTCCTTTTCTGCAGGCTAAACAATATCAGCTTGCTCAGCTGCTCCTCAAAAAATTTGTCCTCCAGATCCTTCCCCAGCTTCATTCCCCAGAGCAGGGGTGGCTGCCCCATCCCTAGAGGGGTTCAAGGGCAGGTTGGATGGGGCTTGGAGCCCCTGAGCCAGTGGAAGGTGTCCCTGCCCATGACAGAGGGTTGGAACTTGTCAGGCTTTGAGGTGCCTTCTGAACTAATCCGTTCTTTGATTCTATAACTTAACCTTTTTGAAGTGGTCCAGCTTTTCTGGACCTTCTCCCACTTGTCATAATCATGTTCGTTCTGCAAATGGCTGATGGGTTTTTCAGAGAGACGAATAAAACTGGGTTTTATGCAAGTTTTATGCGTATTTGAATTTTCTGCCCCAAAAAGCCTTCATTCTTCTCCTGAAAGCTCTGCCAAACTTAGGTGCTATTTCTGGTTGGCAATTAGCAAAAGAATCAGTCCCAAAAATACTGCCGTTACCAAGCAGCAGGGTTTAGGGAAGAGGGGAAAAAATGGAAAGAGAGGGGGGGAAAAAGAGGAGCACATGCTCTAGCCTACTGGCATAAGATATTTCTTTAGAGTAGGAACAGGATTTCACATCACATGCTGTGCTTTACTTTGAGAATCCACTTCTAATTGCATGTGCTCTTTTTCCTCTGCACCACAATTATATCTTAGCGCGTCCTCAGATCTGCCTGATTTCCTGATCCCTGGCACATCCAGCTAATTGACCGCCTGCATCTGCCACCGTCTGACACGTGGGGCGACGAAATGTCTCTTTCCTTAAAGTTCAGCTGCCGCTATGCTCGTGCTCTGCCTGCTGCAGAGTAACCCACATGCTGCCCTTGATGAGATGGGTGGGGATTTTCCTCAGGCTCCGAGTCGCGGGGACAACACATCACTGTCAGATGGAGTCTGCATTAGCAGGTCTCAAGCTCTTCATGGCAAAAATCATTATTATTATTCCCACTTTACGAGTGGGGAAACAGATATCTTGAAGAAATACAATTACTCACTCAATGCCAGTGAACCAGTGACAGAGACAGACATGAAACCCAAGATTCCTGAATTCCAGTCATACATTCATCAGACTTCCCGACAATGCAGCATCAAAAAGGATGATCCCCAGCACACATCCTCAAGTCACTACTGATTGCATTTACCATTGATTCCAAGAAACATCGCGCCTGTCATAACTGTCAATAAAGCTACATCCTACCCTTGGAGAACCAGGCTTTGCCTCCGGGAGTTAGTGGAAAGCGGAAAAAAAGGGTAAGATGTGCAAGATGCATTACGCCAGCAACTACAGAGAGATTCAGAAGCACTTTCTCTCACTGACTTCATGTAATTCTTCTTTGTTAGCTTATACCAGAAGTAAATTGCTCTCCAGTCTTAAGTCTGGCAAACAAAAATGGAAATGAAGCCCAGGAACTGTCTCGTTCGCTCCTCAGAGAAAGAGTGCAGATAGATGGTTCTGCTTACTTCTTCACATTACTCATTAGCACAAAGAACAGGTATTTACAGGTAGCCTCCTTCTATACATAGGGTAAAACAGTCCCAGGAGCTGGGGTGCACTCTCCCTCAAGTTATTTAGCTGCAGACTATAGGATGCAGCCTACTTTGAATCATAGAATTATAGAATCACCAGGTTGGAAGAGATCCACTGGATCATCGAGTTCAACCATTCCTATCAAACACTAACCCATGTCCCTCAGGACCTCGTCCACCCATCCCTTAAACACCTCCAGGGAAGGCGACTCTGGAGCCACTGGTAGCTGGGAGTGCACTTCTTTGGCTGCAGTTCTACTTTTTAACCCACAGATTTATAAGGAAAACAAACCACTGCCTATTGTATAGATTCTGCAGAACTAGACTGCGTTTAAGACCCATCCAGACTTATTCCCCTACTGGACTAATGAGCACACAGGAAACATTCAGGACACGAGAGGAAAGGCAAGTCCACCCATGAATGAACAGTCTGAGAAATTATTAACGAGGTTTAGCGAGGCTGCCTCTCCCCACAGAGCAGAAGGCAGAGTCCTGATTTGCGGCACACGTTCTCTGTTGACAAGTACAGCATGTAGTGGAACAGAGGGCTCCTGCCTCCAGTTAGCAGTGGGCATAAACAGGCTGTTAGAACGCTCGGTGATTAATGGGTCTTTCCCAGCCATCACTGTTAGCAGGTAGCGGGGCTTGTCGTGGGGGAGCCGAGCAGTGTGAAGAGTACGGCCGTGCTCTGCTAACTAGCAGTCATGTAATCGCCAAGTAAGATCTGTCCGCGAGACTCAGCCACCAGCCGCTGCAAATTGGGCCTGACTTATTTTAATGCTGAACATAAGCAAAATGGCTTTACGCGAAGTCTCAGAGTTTTATCACTTGGCTGCGTTTTGCTTCAGCTAAAACTCAGAGAGCCTTACGCCCGAGCCCACAGCAGCACGGGGAGATCACAGTGGCTGTGAGTAGAGAACCCTACTTCACTGCTCTCACAAAGACAGTGGTGAGCCTGTTTGCTTCTTCGTACATCAAAAACTTTTCAAATCAGTCTTTGGCTTCTATGACAGAACTTCCTTCTAATACTTTTAATTTGATAGGAATGGTTGGACTAGAAGATCCGATGGGTCCCTTCCAACCTGGTTGTTCTATGATTCTATGATTCTACTTCTAACTGGACAAGAGTCTTGCACAGCATTCTGTGTTCGTACAAAATTTTACAGTACGGAGACAGCTCAGTAGGAAATTAAAAGCAAGCACTAGCAGTCCTGGATGAGTATCTCCTCGTTTGTGTATCTCCTGTTTTTACAGGTTGGTTGCATGTTACAGTACCTGTTCTAATTATGTACGGTTTAGTATTTGATAGGAACGGTTGGACTCGATGATCTGATGGGTCTTTTCCAACCTGGTGTTTCTATGATTCTACTATGCGGCTCAAAAAGGAAGATAAACAGATAAAGAAAGGCTATAAATTGATTTCTCTTGAGTAGACACAGAGTGAAAGACACTGCGTAATAGCAGAAGAACTCCACGAGGAAACCACCATAGACATCCTAATACATACAGATATGTAGAATCCACTCCTAGCACTGTATGGGGGGTAAAATAAGGGCAGAAAGAAGTGGGAGACATGGATGCTGCCTCAATGCTGCCTCAGACCTTTGGTCTAAGCAGTAAACAAGGTTGCAAAAGGAAAGGCATTCGCTATTGCAAGCTGCGTCATCATCTCAGTGTGCCCAGCATTGCCAATATTTGCAAAAACCTTAGTGAACAGCTCTTCGGAGTAACCTACAGGTAGAAGCTGGCACAGGTGTGCACTGCACACTGCCAAGGATGTGCTCTTAGAAGTCCAACAGGTAGATACCTCAGTAACTTCTTCTGTGGGAATTGATTACTTGAGAGTGAACGCACACAGGGACATAAATACTCAATTTAAATACACAGGGATGTACATATGACATGGAGGAGGGAATGGCAGATGCACGTTCATCAGATTTGTCAACTGCCAACTGAACATTCAAGAAAAACAGGAGAGGTGGAGGAGATGCTGGCTTTTCAAAGATGGTGTGTGGGCAGCTGGAGACGCTGGCTACTTCTTAAAATGAAAATCAAGGGATGAATGCTTACAGACCTGAGATTTTGATCAACAGATCTCTTCATAAGATCAAATCTTGGAATGCCCTGGTGATCTTGCCCAACTGTTCTCAGATAGATCCAAGCGCCAAACAAATCTTTCAGGGCAAACAGAAAGAATCACAGAAAAACCAGGTTGGAAGGGACCCATCGGATCTTCTAGTCCAATCATTCCTATCTAACACTAAACAAAGTCCCTCAAGACCTCATCCACCCGTCCCTTAAACACCTCCAGGGAAGGGGAATCAACCATCTCCCTGGGCAGCCTATTCCAATGCCCAATGACCCTTTCTGGGAAAAACCTCCTCCTAATCTCCAGCCTAAATCTCCCCTGGTGGAGCTTAAGGCCATTCCCTCTTGCCCTGTCCCTGGCACTTGGGAGAAGAGCCCAGCTCCCTCCTCTCTACAACCTCCTTTCAGGTACTTTACAAACATTCTTGCTGTCACTTTTTTTTTTGTTGCCATCATCTACCTCAAGCGCGTGCTGCTTATCAAGGTCAATCAAATCAAACAAGGGTGAGGGTTGGAAAAAACAGGATAATGACAGTTAGCCAGGCAACGTATTAAATGATCAATGATTAAACTCTGAGACAAAGAAATGATGGATAGTGAGGTGGTAGAGAACCTGCAAAAACAATGACAGAGGGAAAGCTCTAAGATGGCATGACAGACTACGATAGAGAATAAATAATCCTGCACAGAACTGGGGAGAGGAAGGTGCCTGGGAGAAAACAACAAAGAGAAGAGAGTAGGCCATAATTTTACTTGGAAGCTTCTAAAAGCTTCCAGGGGATCTGAGTAGCAAACTAGTTTTAGCCTATTATTATATACAAACAAAGACATACTGTAGACTGCAGGAACTTAGGTGATGACAAAGGTGATGGATAGCAAATAAACCACACTGGGTGACTATGTGGATGCTTTTTAACACCTGAGAGTCCTGCTGTTCCTGCACAGTGAACTTAACTGCCTCAAAATACACGGCTCATGTTGCAGCCATAGCTAGAAAAACGTTGGACAAAAGATTTGTTATAGTTTATATATAAGTGCAAAGGTGGATGATACATATCTAAGAAAAACGCTCCTGGGACAAACAGCATCTCTTCTAAAGATATTCTTTCAGAAATGTTCGAGGTTAAGTACTTTGTTTTGCTGTTACCAGGTTGGGAGCATAAAATGTTTTCAGCATACAAATTTCCTCAGAGAAAAGAAGACTGTCCCTTCGTGTTTGCACGGTGCTCAAGAGACTCAGTCATATCGGCTAGAAGTTGAATGCCATTGTAATCTAAAATAATATTAAGACCCATATCAGTATTTCTGCTACTGAAAACCATATGTTGTTAATCTTGTCCTGTTGCTTGCGCTCTTTAAGTTTCAGAGATTAAAATTTAACCATAATTTGCTGACTAATAACTAATTCAGCATCACATCTAACAACACGTTTCACCTTCAAGCATCTCAAGAGAGTTTCCAAAGGGCTTCAAAAGCAAAAACAATAGTCGTAGGTCTCCCCAAACACTCAGATGTTGGTAGGCAAAGATCTGCCCAGAGCTCCCTGAGGAGTCCAGCTCCCTCACGGCTTGGACCACCAAGAGATCCCTGCAATTCTTAGACATAAGGTTCTGCCTTTTCAGAGAACTAAACCGCTTCAGATCCTCCTCACGTCTTCAGCAGTTCATCCAGAGGAACTGTTCTAAAACTTGAAAGCACAGTATAAATGAGAGCTACAAAGTCTTTTTCAACACCATTAACTAGAATTAGCCCAGTCAAGCCGGTGCACATTGACTGCATGTATTTATCATACATAAAATGCAGAGGGTGGGTAGAAGCAATGCCTGGGACACGCCATGCAGTATAATTTTAGTTGTTTTGATGTAGAAGGGGGAAAAAAAATAGAATTAATTCAAAGGATGATATTTTAGGCTGAGTTGCTGTGCATGGATCCAAGTGCAGCAAGTTCCTCTAAAAATAAGTCTATGCAGAAGAAATTAAAAGAACAAAAAAGAAAGGTTGGAGGTGTGATAAAGTGACTAATGGCTCTGTAACAAGTGAGAAGCTCAGTGCTTAGCTTCGTCATACATCCAGCTTTTATTTGTTAGTGGATTTTATGCAACCAGCATTGCAGTTGATAAACCACTGCTGATTATTCATCTCTCAAGAAGGTTGATTTGTTCTAGGTAGTTTAACCGCTACATTTTTAATACCAGAACCATGATGACTACAAATTATTATTGCATTATCACACGTACATCCAACAGTACGAAGGGTGGGGAGGTGGAACCTGGAAAAGGTTACCCAGAGCAGGGGTGGCTGCTCCATCCCTGGAGGGGTTCAAGGCCAGGTGGGATGGGCTTGGAGCCCCTGAGCCAGTGGGAGGTCTCCCTGACCATGGCAGAGGGTTGGAAACACATAATATTTAAGGTTGCTTCCAATCCAAACCATCCTATGATTCTAGGACACAGAGCCCCTGCAAACTAAAGAATACAATCAACAGAAAAGGAGCCTCAATACTATTCCAGTTCGGTGCTAAGTAAGTTTGAAGAACTCAAGGCACATGCAATCAGGAATGTGTTAATCCAGGCTCTTCATCTCCAGAGAATAGCTCAGCAATGATAAAACCCTTCTAGTTCCACAAGAGGTGAGGGTATCTCTTCTAATGACAGGGCATATTTACAGAAACAACATTAAGATGCCTCACTTCACCGCCTAGAATTACCTGGAGTGAATTCTTGCCCAAACAAATCTAAGAGAATCATAGAATCACCAGGTTGGAAGAGACCCATCAGATCACTGAGTCCAACCATTCCCATCAAACACTAAACCATGTCCCTCAGGACCTCGTCTACCTGTCCCTTAAACACCTCCAGGGAAGGGGAATCAACCACCTCCCTGGGCAGCCTCTGCCAATGCCCAATGACCCTTTCCGTGAAAAACCTCTTCCTAATCTCTAGCCTAAATCTCCTCTGGCAGAGCTTGAGGCCATTCCCTCTTGTCCTGTCCCCTGTCCCTTGGGAGAAGAGCCCAGCTCCCTCCTCTCTACAACCTCCTTTCAGGTAGTTGTAGAGAACAATGAGGTCTCCTCTCAGCCTCCTCTTCTCTAGGCTAAACACCCCCAGCTCTCTCAGCCGTTCCTCATAAGGCCTGTTCTCCAGACCCTTCACCAGCCTCGTTGCTGGACTCGCTCCAGAGTCTCAACATCCTTCTTGTGCTGAGGGGCCCAGAACTGAACACAGTATTCAAGGAGCGGCCTCACCAGTGCCAAGTACAGAGGGAGAATCACCTCCCTGGACCTGCTGGTCAGGGTCCCTTCTGACCCAAACCATTCTATGATTCTGTGAAATATGTGCTGCAGTTGATTTCTTAAGGTTGGGTCAGCTCAGATACGGTGCTGAGGTGGGCAAATATCTTGCTGGTCACACCATTTCTGATCCAAGCCAAGATGCCACTGGCCTTCCTGGCCACCTGGGCACACTGCTGGCTCATGTTCAGTCGGCTGTCGACCAACACCCCCAGGTCCCTCTCCTCCTGGCAGCTTTCTAGACAGACTTCTCCTAGTCTGTAGCTCTGCATAGGGTTGTTGTGCCCCAAGTGCAGGATACGGCATTTGGCCGTGTTTAACCTCATGCCATTAGACTCTGCCCAGCGCTCCAGCCTGTTTAGGTCCCTTTGCAGAGCCTCCCTACCCTCCAGCAGATCGACACTTCCACTCAGCTTAGTGTCATCTGCAAACTTGCTAAGGGTACCCTCAATGCCTTCATCCAGGTCATTGATGAAGACATTGAACAGGGCTGGACCTGATTTGAAGCTCTTGGATCATGACTTTAAGGTCTTGGATCAGATCTATGTAAGTGCGCACTGAACACAACAATCATAAGAACACAGGAAGAGTATAAACCATATGAAAGAAGGAAAAAAAAAGATGAAAAAATTCCAAATGACAAGAAAAAGGTCAGGTTTGTGATAGTTCCTTATTTCCCCAGAGGATTTATTACACAGCATGGTAGAATGGGCCCTCAGAACAGATTTGCCTTATACTGATGAACTTTATATAGAAGCATTTTTAGAATCGAGAGGAGAGTCCTCAGTTCTTTGCAAGGATCAAGTCTTCATAGCCAATTAGTCTCAGTGCAAATTAATGTGAATATAGAGTACAGAGCGAGGCATTGTGTGACACAGTTTTGGCAGCCCTGAGGATTGAGGGGGATAGTAATGCCGGTATTTTCACTGGTTCACAGCAGAACCGAAAAAAGTGCTGCTGCAAGGCTGGCACAGAGCATCTACCCTGCAGAAATGAAACAACAGATCAGTTGACACAGGTCTTATTGATGATCTGAGGACTGGAGCACCTCCCGTATGAGGACAGGTTGAGAGAGCTGGGGTTGTTCAGAATGGAGAACTCTGCGGGGAGACCTTAGAGCAGCTTCCAGTGCTGAAAGGGGCTCCAGGAAAGCTGGAGAGGGGCTCTTGGTCAGGGAAGGCAGGGAGAGGATAAGGGGGAACAGTTTTAAGCTGAAAGAGGGGAGACTGAGATGAGATCTTAGGAAGAAATGTTTTGCCTGTGAGGGTGGGGAGGTCCAGGTTGCCCAGAGCAGTGGTGGCTGCCCCATCCCTGGAGGGGTTCAAGGGCAGGTTGGATGGGGCTTGGAGCCCCTGATCCAGCGGGAGGCGTCCCAGCCCATGGCAGGGGTGGGACTGGATGGGCTTTAAGCTCCCTTCTGACCCATGTTTCGATGATGTGTGAAATAGTTCAGTCAGCAATGATGAAAACTGGAATTTCTAGCAAAGGGACTTTTGGGGAATGATGTTGTCAAAATGCCTGTAAGTGAATTTTGTACTTTGCTCCACAGCAGACCCTGTGCTTGAGTGCAGAGACAAAAACCACTACATGAAGAAAAGGATTGTTCAGGTCTTGATAAAATGCAACAAGCCTCCCACAGAATCAACAGAATCACAGAATCACCAGGTTGGAAGAGACCCACTGGATTGAGTCCAACCATTCCCACCAATCTCTAAGACTCTCTTCATTTATGTTCCTAACTTCTTAACTTATAAAATGGGCATAAATAATGGACTTTTCTCTCTCACCCCTGTTAGTTATAAGTTCCATGGAGAGGATCTGTCTTCTGCTCCCCAAACCCCACTGCCATGTTCTCAGTTGGATCCTAGTCTAATACAAGTAAAGTGACATTACTACTCAGCCTCACTCTGCAACCCAAAGGAATGACAACGCGTTCGCTTTAGTAGCACTTTCTGTGTACTGTGGTATCCAAATTTAGCCTCTTCCTTATGACAGCATTGTCATAAACAACTAAAACTGCAAAAACATACTTATTTTATTCCACACACAATACTGCACAATTATTGTCAAAAGCTCTTTGATTTTACTGGCAGAGGAGAGGAAGATTGTGCTCAGTTGCAGCCAAAAGCTTTTTCTTGCGCTCAGTATCTGGCTTGCCCACCTACCCTTTGGCACCATGCGTTCTACAAAGTTGAACGCTGCTGCAGCTCCAAAGGAGGTGGGAAAGGTTTCAGGCCTTCCTCTTTCACAAGCAAAGTCAGCACTGTGCAAAGATTGATAGGAGATTGGTTCACTTTTGCTCCTAACTACCGGATCATGAGAAAGCAGCCACAAGTGTTGATGGGGAGGAGGAGAACTAAGCCAAACCTATGTCATGATCAAGATGATTATTTGAATGGCTCGTTCTTGTGACCTTGCTCTTTGGAGCTCATGCATTTACATGAGCATTCTTTTTCACTTACTTTTTGTCTTCATCTGGGAGCAGTTGAGAATTACATTTACAGTCGCTGCACCTCAGTGTTTACATGTGTTTATGCCATGAGAAAAAAACCTACTTGCCCAGTTCACAGAGCAGCAGGGAGCTTAAGAGTTAATCAAGCAAAGCAGTTTCTGTTTGCTCCAAACATTCTCTCTGCTCTGACACAAGGTCAGGAAGAACTGCAGTCCTTGCAGGGAGAACTGAGGCACATCTTCTGCCTTGTTCTGAGTGAAGGGGTGCTCAGAATTGGGACTAGTGCAAAAAATGGGAGAATCAAAACCCATGTTCTGGGACACGATGCTTTTGGGAGCTCCTATTTCAATAGGTGACTTAAAGTACTTAATTTCATATCATATTTTTAAAAGTTATTACTACTGTCATTGCTCTCTCTCCAATTCCCTGAAAGGAGGTTGTGGAGAGGAGGGAGCTGGGCTCTTCTCCCAAGGGACAGGGGACAGGACAAGAAGGAATGGCCTCAAGCTCCACCGGGGGAGGGTCAGGTTGGACATTAGGAAAGAACATTTCACAGAAAGGGTCACTGGGCAGTGTCAGAGGCTGCTCAGGGAGGGGGTTGAGTCCCCTTCCCTGGAGGGGTTTAAGGCACAGGTAGATGAGGTCCTGAGGGACATGGGTTAGTGTTTGATAGGAATGGTTGGACTCAATGATCCGATGTGTCTCTTCCAACCTGGTGATTCTATGATTATTTTCAAATCCTTGGGTGAAAGGCGTCAAGCCACAGTTGATGTTAAAGTATCGCACCAGACGCAGTTTGTAAGGGTGATCATTCCTGTTGTTATTCCAGTAGGTCCTTGCTGTGAAGAGCCTGTGCTCTGAACAGCTCTGGTAGCTGTGACTGGGACAGGATAAAGTTTGTTAACCCTTGAATTCCTTCCATATTATTAGGCTGTTAAATGCTGTGTCATTGCCATCATGAAGAGAAACTGTTTCCACTGAACAGAGGCATTGTGTCACTCCCTGATTCACTTATGATTACAAAATGCTTTGCTTCTTTTTCATAGAATTAATCTCCACATTGCCAATTCCCTCTCAAGCCCCAACAACAGGAAGAGTAAAAGGAGTGAGGAAAACAGAGGCAAAAAGAGCTCAGGTGGGAAACAGAACTGAAACTTAGACCAAGGTTGCGCTTTTCCAAACTGCACCTGACAAATTGCACAAAACACGTGTCCTATTGTGAAGTGGGCTGGAAACTGTATGGGTTACAATTTACTGGCTGTAATTCTTTTCCCATAAACGAATAAAACTCCCCAGTGACCTTGCACATTTCAGCCCTTGTTATTTAGTCGATGTCCTTGAACATCAGACTCAGCATCCCTACCAAAAAGCATGACTTCCTTGAGTAATAACTTTAATCCTGAATATCCTCATTAATCACTTACATGTCTTTTGAAAACACATTATTTTTACAGCTTGTTGCTCTCTTGATTTCAAAGCCATCTCACAGTCATGAGTTCCAGAGAATGACTTTATGTTACATAACACGAAAAAAATACACTGAAAAGCTTTTGTTTTAAATGCTTCTTGTCAGCTTCTCAAAAGATTCCATTATTCTTTGGGCTTTCAAGTGAAATTGAAGTACTCCACAGTGCTTTAACTGCCCTCCTTGATGAGCGGAGACTTGCCCTTCGCTCACAGCACCACAAATTATGTGTCCGATGAAGAAGCGATGAACATTTTAAGATAAGGATGTTATAATTTTTAAAGAAAATTACGTGAGCCCCTCATAAAGCCTATCTGGATTTTATGCTCTATGTCATTTTATAAACGATTTATCACAATTAACATTTCAAAGTTGCTCAATCCCACGCTGGCCACAAGCAGAACCTTTCCACGTGCAGCAGGGCTAAGTGACAGCAAAGGTACAGCAAACCCTCATGTTTTATTTATTGGTTAAGTAGGAATAAATTTGTGTGCTGAACTGTAAACATCCAAATTAGGTGATTTCAAATACACCTCTGAACTCAAGACACATAAAATAACTCCCTTTTATTTTTTTTCAGAAGCAATGGCTGATCTTTACCTACAGACTTATTCAATTCCTCACCTTCTGATTTTTGTGTATCCAACCCGACAGTTCCCCACAGATGATTACAGACCATGAAGTGACTAATGGATCCAACCCATTCAGCCCAGAGAGAACTGAAAATAAACTGGATCAATGGAGTAGAAAGAATAGAGTTCTCTTATCAGGTTATTCTGACCCCCAGGCATAACAGAAAGCCCTACCTCTCAAATCAGACTAAGTTTGGCTCACAATGCATCCAAAAAATGAACTGAGCAGAAGGATACAGATAGTTTATTTGAAGAATTTAATGAGAAAGAAAAAATCTCTTTGATCAAGGATTTCTAAGAAGCCAAAAATATTTATGCACTCCAAATCTATGATTATTCGGGGGCAATTATGTTCTCCGCTTCTGTAGCCACCTCTAAAAAACCAGCACTACTGCAAGCAAGATGGTTTTACAGTTGGACTCCATGATCTCAATGGCTTTTTCCAAACAAGGAGATCTATGATTCTATGAGAAGCAACGCCTTGATAGCTCAGATTCTCACTGTGCCACACCAAAAAGACTAGAAACCCCTCAGATTTTGAGTTCTTGGTATATATGTCTCACTCAGCCACCCGTCAGCTGCAAGGGAGACTCCCTGAAGTGCAAGTCCTTGCATATGCACTCTAACAACTTCCATTTCTGAATGCAAATACCTGCTCAAGCACTTTCTATCCTACAAAGCCAACTACCCCCATCAGCCTCACTGGGTGTTTTGCTGCCAGTGAAGTCTAGAACAAAGTTTTCATCACAAGAAATACCCTCAATCTCATTTTGCTTGAAGAGGTGCACTTAAAATGAAGTTGGTTTTGGTTCAAACTGAATAAACTACCTTCAAGCTATGGGGTTCCTTTAAAAATTACTGTTTTGCCAAAGGCTACATCACGAAAACAAAAAGAAAAAAAAAGATGAAAAATTGAGATGAAGGGCTCTGAAGATATTTCTACTTGGGGTCAAAAGCAGGCAAGAGCAAAAATCCTACAAGAAAGGCAAGAGCAAAAATCCTACAAGAAAACTTACTCTCAAGTTTTTCAGCCTGGTGTGACTGCCTTGAACAGCTTCTAAACTTCAAACTTCTGCATCAGCTCAGGTTCCGACATGTGGTCCTGTATCTGGAAACTGATCTTTCATATTCAGTTATTTATCCTTGGAGGGGTTCAAGGGTAGGTTGGATGGGGTTTGGAGCCCCTGAGCCAGTGGGAGGTGTCTCCATGGCAGGGGTGGGACTGGATGGGCTTGGAGGTCCCTTCCAACCCAAACCATTCCATGATTCTATGCAGTACTTGAAAAGGAAAATGACAGGACAGCCAGTGATAATGCGATAATGTACTAATTTTTCAAAAGACTGGGTAACAGAGCAGCTCAGGGAGAAAGCCTGGATTTCACACGCGAAGGCTGATACCACGGCAGCACCAGCATGAGCTGCTCCTCTTTCCTGACCTCCCGGACACTTGTCCCACCTCTGTGTTTCCCCTCTCATTGTGTTGGCACAGATGATTGTGCAGCTGCATGGTGAACTGGATCAGGGAACCGGTCCAACTCGACAATTTTCTTCTTATTTTTCAGAAATAAGTACCATTGTGATGAAGTAGGAAATCGCGGAGTCATCAGGAACATCTGAGAATGAGTAAAAGCATTCTTGCTAAAAAAATATTTTTCCTTTCAAATAAAGGCAATTTATGTGGCCTTTAAAAAAATAAAGAAAAGTAGAATAGCTGACAGTGGAAAATACCAACCCAAACACAGCCTCTGGAACTGTCTTTTTGCTGTATCATTTTATCCAATGATACTGAGATCACACCAGATTCAAATAAAGACCAGCTAGCGATACTCCAGCCTGGACAAGCTTGCTGTAGTTCCATAAATGAAAATTAGACAACATCTACCTCAAAGAAGAGGAGAAGAAGAGGAGAAGAAGAGAAGAGCCACGAAGCTGGGGAAGGGGTTGGAGAACAGGCCCTATGAGGAGCGGCTGAGAGAGCTGGGGGGGTTTATCCTGGAGAAGAGGAGGCTGAGGGGAGACCTCATTACTCTCTACAACTACCTCAAAGGAGCTTGTAGAGAGGAGGGAGCTGGGCTCTTCTCCCAAGGGACAGGGGACAGGATGAGAGGGAATGGCCTCAAGCTCTGCCAGGGGAGATTTAGGCTAGAGATTGGGAGGAGGTTTTTCACAGAAAGGGTCATTGGGCATTGGAACAGGCTGCCCAGAGAGGTGGTTGAGTCCCCTTCCCTGGAGATGTTTAAGGCACAGGTAGATGAGGTCCTGAGGGACATGGATTAGTGTTTGATGGGAATGGTTGGACTCGATGATCCGATGGGTCTCTTCCAACCTGGTTGTTCTATGATTCTATAAAGCAGGTTAAAATTTATGTCTTTATGATATCATACATGCATTACATTACAGTTCAAATAGAAGGGAAGACGAGACCTCAGTGCAAAGCCAGTATAGGATTTGCCATCAGACACCAGGCTTGGGATCCATCTCACCTCTGGAAACAGCATAGAATTATTAAAGCTCTCCTGTTCAGCTGATATCAACTCTATCTTCTATTTGAATTCCTTCTTCTTTTCCCATATAAAAAGCAAATTGTATTAATTTGGTTTTAATTAGCTTGAGATTGATAAATCTAAGCTTTCAGCCCTAGCATCTGTGGAACCAGAGTGTTTATAACAGAGCTTTTAAATTCATTATGAGAATAACATAAATCAAGTTTACACCTCCTATGTACTGAAACTCATCTCATTTCTGCTTAGCCAATTTAATTCAAAAGTTGTGGTGGCAATATCACTTGCAGAGAAAATTGTAGACTTTTTTTTTTTCCTCTACTCAGCCTGGAATTTGCACGTTGAAAACTTGCAATGAAACTGCAATGAACCTGTGCCTGCATCTTATCTACTTTCAACCGGTGAGACCTACACAAAATGTTAATGTAGCTTTGAACAGCCCAAACTCTTACTCCATCTCATAACACTCTGGGTCTAACTTTTAGAGATAGGAAGAAAATTCTGAGAATTTTAACTGGAGAGTCCTTCAAAAGCTAAAAACATGAAAACAAATGATGGCAACGACAGATGCAGGAACAAACGCTTCAGAGTTCTGCTGTTTTAAGCTATTGTGGGGATTTTATGGAATGTGTTTCAAAATAAAACCTCTGAATTTCAGGATTAATCATATTTTTCAGCCTCTCCCGTGAATGGCATGGACTATGCTCACACCCACAGCCCAGAGTGGCTGTAACACTTCCATTCCATAGTCAGCGTCTCCACATTAAAGATAATTTCAGGTCTGCTTCTGCCTTGCCCTTTCTTTTCCCTTAGCTGCACTGTACTCCTTGTAACTTAAAACATTCATCTCAAACATGATGTTCTTCAGAGATTACATCAGTGTTTGTAAAACACAGAAGACAAACTACTCCCCACAGTAAATTAATGGAGAAGTTATGTCACAGTTAAGTACTGTGCTTTTGTTAAGCAACACCTCCAATCTGGAAGGGATGGACTGACTCAAACACACTTGTTGACAATGAGCAATGAAATTCCCTTGAACATGACTCTCTTCTAAGGCCCAGGGGTTGCCATTACTGGTAAAATCATATTTAACTACTAGATTTGCACAGCAAATGTACAAACTTAGGAAAGGAAACACAATGTACACAAGTTTTTTTTTTTCACACTGGGTAAAAAAAAATTAAGTGTATTTATGTGGGTTAATGGCATAATGTCCATTATATTTAGTGGCGCTTAACTTCTGAACACAACCAGGCTTTTTTTATGTATAACCCATTACTACTGAATATATGCCCTGGTCATGCAACCTACATTTGTCTTAGCTGAGCCCTGTGCCATTAGCTTCAGTTCTCTTCTACTCAGAACATGTTCTGTCCGTGATAATGGGAAGTGGATGACTTGTTTCTAAGTCATTATCAGATGAAAAACTCTATAAATGCCTGACATATGTCCCCATGCTGTGTCCAAATTGTCCTTTCCTAAAGCTGGATTTATCGGGATGGAGCTTGGACCACGGGGGGGCTGAGTGGATGGAATGGCTGAGAGAGCTGGAGGTGTTTATCCTGGAGAAGAGGAGGCTGAGGGGAGACCTCATTGCTCTCTGCAACTACCTGAAAAGAGGTTGTGGAGAGGAGGGAGCTGGGCTCTTCTCCCAAGGGATAGGGGATAGGACAAGAGGGAATGGCCTCAAGCTCCACCAGGAGCTCCAACTAGACATCAGAGAGAAATTTTTCATGGAAAAGGTCACTGGGAGCTGGTAGAATCTGTCCAGGGAGGGGATTATACCTTCCCTGGAGGGGTTTAGGGGATGGGTGGATGAGGTGCTGAGGGACACGGGTTAGTGATTGAGGGGAATGGTTGGACTCAATGATCTGGTGGGTCTCCTCCAACCTGGTTATCCTATTAAATTAATAACAAAAAATCCAATAGGCTCTACTTCTGAACCCTAACAGTGGGACACCACTCTCAAAAGAACACTTGACAAACCCAGATTATAGATATATTAAAATCTCCACTATTGATAAAGGCAGTACACAATGTTTCTCACAAGAAAGAGTCTTTTCAACCATGATTAATTCGTAAAACAGCTGTGTTCTGCCTGTACATTGTGTCTGACCTAATTATGGTAATGCGCATGGAATAGATTGGATTCCAGCGACACAAACCATGGCACTGTTAATCCACACAGTAGTGAGAATAAACACACGAACATGGTCTGGGTACAGACCTCCTGGCACTAACAAAATTCCTGTGCTCTAACCACACAGCACCACTCCCTTATGAATCTTTACTAAGAGCATTTCATAGAATCCTAGAAAGTTCAGTTTGGAAAAGACCGTTGAGATCATTGAGTCCAACCATATCTGTCCACTACTAAACGATCCCTGAGCACCTCACCTACCACTTTCTTAAACCCCTTCAGGGATGGTGACATAACCACCTCCCTGGCAGCCAGTCCAGAGCCTGAGAACCCTTTTGGTTAAGAAAATTTCCTGATGTCTAATCTGAACCCATCCTGGCACAACTTGAGGCCATTTCCTCTTCACAGAATCACAGAATCACCAGGTTGGAAGAGACCCACTGGATCATCGAGTCCAACCATTCCCAACAATCACTAACCCATGTCCCTCAGCACCTTGTCCACCCGTCCCTTAAATCCCTCCAGGGAAGGGGACTCAACCCCCTCCCTGGGCAGCCTATTCCAATGCCCAGTGACCCTTTCCGTGAAAAACTTCCTCCTGATGTCCAGCCTAAATCTCCCCTGGTGGGGCTTGAGGCCATTCCCTCTCGTCCTGTCCCCTGTCCCTTGGGAGAAGAGCCCAGCTCCCTCCTCTCTACAACCTCCTCTCAGAGAGTTGAAGAGAGCAATGAGGTCTCCCCTCAGCTTCCTCTTCTCCAGGATAAACACCCCCAGCTCTCTCAGCCGTTCCCCATAGGGCCTGTTCTCCAGACCCTTCACCAGCTTTGTTGCTCTTTTCTTATCACTTCTTACCAAGTTCCCTCATCCAGCTCTCACAACACTTTTTCTCCAGCCCCTTAACCAACTTCATTGCCCTTCTCTGGACGCACACCAGCATCTCAATATTATTCTTGTTCATGGAACCACAGAAAAACAGAAAGATTTGGGTTGGAAGGGATCTTAAAGCTTATGCAGTCCCACCCCCACCTTTTCATCTTCAGGGACACCTCCCACGGGATCAGGTGCTCCAAGCCTCATCCAACCTGCCCTTGAACCCCTCCAGGGATGGGGCAGTCACCACTGCTCTGATTGCATTGGATGTTTGACACCAACACCCTCCCAAGCTCACCAGTCAGTGCAAAATTTACGCTTTAATTCTATGTATATTGATCTCCTACTTCCCCAAAGGCTGTTCAGATGAATTGGGATGTTGCTCCCTTCACACCTTTTAAACAGTCACGAGACAAAAGTACTAAAATAATGGCCTGATTTTTAAATACTGTCTTTAATATTCCCAAACACTATTAACTGGCAAATAAATGGAACCTCTCATAGAATCATAGAATCACCAGGTTGGAAGAAACTCACTGGATCATCGAATCCAACCAACCCACAGAGCAGTGGATGTAGTGGTGAACATGAGGCTACTAGAAAAAAAAAAGTGTAGATACAAAATTGAGCCTCAATTTCTTGACTCTAAGTAGAATTCTATGGGGAATTTTTTTCTTTATGGGATTTGATTTTTAATAATTATTCTCTGTTCCAATATTGGAAAATTTCATGAAGTAAAAAAAAAAAAATCTTTAAGCTGCAAATGCTAAGCTCATTTTTTAAAATAAAAACATTAATGTAGAATAATAAACATCCTTTCAAGTGGAAAAATATCTTATTGTTAAGTGAAGATTAAAAATGGGGGTTTTGCTTCTTTGTTTTGATTGCCTGGTTGGAGGTGCAAAATTTACATACATTTACAATATGTAGTATTTTGTAACAGAAAGATTTGCTTCTAACACTTTTTTTGACCCTGACAGAAATGAAACGGTTTGTTGAGGTTTTCCTCAACCTTCTTTTTTTTAGGTGATGTTTCCAAATATTAGGTACAGCAACACAGTCTAGGTTCTTTTGAGCTCTTTACCCAGGGATCAGGGTGGAACAGATGTCCAGGAGATGAAATATAGGCTCCTTATAAACTGAGCCTTGAGCAGGAGACTTGTGAAGGGTGCAGAAGGTAAGTGGCCACGATGCTGGGTGACACAGAGGTGACACCAGCCCAAGAGTGTTGGGCTTGTTCAGCCTGGAGAAGCCTCCAGGGAGACCTTAGAGCACCTTCTAGCACTCAAAGGGGTTGTGGGAAAGATAAAGACAGACTTCTAAGCAAAGTCCATTGTCACAGGACAAGAAGTAATGGTTTTAAACTAAGAGAGAGCAGATTTAGATTGTATAGATAGAATTTTTTTACAATAAGAGCGGTGAAACACTGGCCTAGGTTGCCCAGGGAGGCAGTGGAGGTGCCACCCATGGAAACATTCACGGTCAGGTTGGATGGGGCTCTGAGCAACCTGATCTGGTTAAAGACATCCCTGCTCCTGCACAGGGGTTGAACTAGATGACCTGTAAAGGTCTCTTCCAAATCAAAACATGCTATGAGGCCTACAGATAGGGGTTAAAGGCTGACATCGATCACCAATCTGGTTATATTGCATTGGTAATTGAGGCTGTTGATTAAATCATGGGCTGATTAAATACTCTTTGGTCACAAGAATCATCAGGAAGACCACATCCACTAAACTAAGAGAGCTAATCCACTAGATACACCAGTATCCAAAACACTGTCAAGGCTGCAAAGGATGCTCAGAAGCTGGGCTACATCTACAGGATACCTTAGGGATGAGTAGTAAATGTTATCACTGTTTACATTCCCTGCCAAATCACACTCCCCAGACTCAGCCACAATGTCCAACTTCTCCGCTTTAGCGGGTCCTCTCCTCCCCTTCCCCCAACACATCTCAGCAACACCTCGATGAGACGGCATTATGCAAAAGAACTGTCACTGCAAAGCATTTTATTCTGCTTTGCCTGATTATGCTAATTCTAACTCTACGAAGCCGCTTTGCTTTCTCTCTCTTCTCTTCCGTCCTCGCCTCACTTTTCTGTGCTGCTAGCAAAGGGGTTTTATTGAAATTGGGAACATGAAGGCAGTTATGAAACAGAACAAATTAAACAGAACAGTTGGGATCACTTTTCTTTCACAAGGCATTGCATATGTTGCAGTTACAGGGCTGGAGAAAATGGCAGCTTTACTTTACACACTATCCGTTTTTATTTTTCAACTAGTACCATTATAAGTGAAGGAATACCGAGGCTGCAATGCTAAGGGGACAGATTTTCAGTAAGTCCAAAGGCTGTGGCCATGTACCCATCACCTGTGCACAGGTAGGGCTGGAACTGGCATCGCTGACCTGGCTCCCAAGGAGTGTGTAGGGCAAGGAGTGTAGGGAGTGTATCAGGGAGTGCAGGGACAGGGTGGGGATCAGCTGAAAGAGGGGAGGTGGAGATGAAATCTTAGGAAGATCCTAATGGCCATCCTTAAGGCCAACAGTGACACTGGAACCATTCTTCTGTTCCTTCCTCAGCTCTGTCTGAAATTCTGACTCGTAGGGGTGGGAGTGGGAGAAGGCCTTTACCTTCAGAACATTCAACAGCTAATTCCCAATACCATAAGGAGCATTTAATCCCGTTTTTCAACTGATCCTCTGTAAACCAGAACTCAGGCTGCAGCAACACCACCTCCGCTGTCTTGGCTTAATGACTTCCCTCTTGCTAACTGGACATCCCATTCCAGATTTTATCTCAATTGTTAGTTAAGGATGGCTTGAAATCTGAATCTACACTGCACGGAGAAGACTTCCTTCCCTTTGATAGATGTTGATTGTTTCTTTGATCCTCCAGTACCTCAGCACCATAGGACATCAGTTTTGCAGCTCTTTCCAGGGAATACATCCGAACATCAGATCTTCTTCTTCCTATGAGAAGTCAGCAATATGCTGGAACAGAAACCTGCTTTTCTACTATCCATGTTAATTTCTCTGAGGGTGAAGTGGCATTAAATACATTTAATGTCTCAAAAGTACCTAAAGACCCCATGGAAAAAAAACCATCTTCGCAATCTTAGCAGCATTAAATGTCAATATATAAATAATTTTCATAACAGAAAAGCCTCTTTCTGAGCATCTGGTGACAGAAAAGAGAAAGTCGATTGCAAAAAAATTCCAAGTTATGCTGAACCTAAAGAAGACACGATACCTTGAATTTCCAGTGGTTTGCAATAATGCCTGAGATCTCCAATTAACTGTGATAAATCCCCTCTTCCCACTTTCAAAGCCTGCCAGAGTTGGAACATATGGAGAACTCAGCCCATGTAACTGCAGGATGGTTCTTAGCAGGTTGCTTCAAAAGCTTGTTGAGAGTTGTCTTTTCTTCCTACCACTACCGTCAGGGAACGGTAAGTAGAAAAAACTAAACAACACTGGTAATGATTACAGCGTTTCCAAATTCATCCCGAGGCACAAACCAATACATTCTCTGGAATGTATCTTGCCTATTATATCAGATTTATAGAAGGTCTCTTTCTATTCCTATTTCTTAAAGAGAAAAAGAATGCTAAGTGTTCTTTAAAGGAATTTACAATTCATATTCCTCGAACAGCTATCCTCCCTCAGCCTACAAAAAGTAACTCAATCCAAACAGAGTCTGAATCTGAATTTAAACAAGCAAGCTTTCAAACACCTTTTGCCTTCTCTTTCATTTTATTCCATTTTACATGCCTGCTTATAAAGGCACAGCACTTTTACGGTGTCCATCATCTCAGTGTCTTGCAATATTAATAGCATCTATTTAGGGTTAGAGGGTTATTCTCCCTCTGTACTCTGCTTCTGTAAATGTTCATCCCTTTAGTGATATTTCCCTGATAATGGGATGACGGAACAATAAAGAACATGCAGTGAAGTTAATGGGATATGAGTTATAAGAAACACCGGTGGGTGCAAAAATGATGGGCTAACCGATACCTACAGACACAATGAAGAATTATGCCTGCAACTCATTTTAGTTGGTAAACCTGTTAACTTGCTCCTCTGGCTTCTGAAATGTAACTTATTTATCATTTTAACAACAGTAGAGTTTGCTCAGTCTTATACTTATGACACCACGTGCAAATGATGATTCATACTCAGCAAAGAGGAGTTTCTGTAATACCGAAGTGCCAGTTTAGGGGCAGCTACTTGGAAAAGAATTGAACGTTTGCATCTCTTCAGCAAAGGAGGTAAATACAGCTAAAAACATCCAACAGGTATTTGCTTGAGCTTTAAAATAAGCAAGTGTCTCTCTGAAACAAGGATAGGCAGGTAATTGGTTCTCTCTTCCACATAAATTCCTTCCATGGAATTCCCTACTGGACTATTACTGTTCCTCTACTCGTATCAAAGAGAATATTGGTTCCACTACAACCAGACTCTTGATTTCATTTTCATCTTCTACACCCAGGAATCACAGGTGGGTAGAACTTCCAAAGGAAAAGAAGCTTCTCTTCAGTGTCTTGATATAAAGGTAGGGAGAAAGTATGATGAAGGAGGTAAATAACCACCACTGAAAGGCACAAGGTGTACTGGAAAGCAAAATCTCAGCTACAGCATAATGAGAAACAGCAGGGAGGGCAAGGGATCTGTAATAGGCACTCATTAGCACAACCTCATTGCCAGCTTAACCTGCATAAGGGTCTAACTTTTCCCTAACAAGGCGAGGATTACCGCAGTGATCAGTCGAGAGAAATCAGTGCCTCGTGTCAGCAAACGTAAAGGCAAAACTGCACGAATTAATGAGTAGCCAAACCCAAATGAGCATGTGCATGCTAATACCCCACAGTGCTAGAATAACACAACAAGCAACATTTATTCCGGCAGATTCCCCAAACAACATACTACATCTCAGACACAAGTGACATCTCAGAGTCACAAAATAATTTGGCTTGGAAGGGTCACCTGAGATCACCTACAGCAGTCCCTCTGCTCCAACAGGGTCAGCCACAGGAGCTATGAGAAAGATATCTGTTCTGTTCTAGCCAGTAAATAATCACCTAGAATTATAGACCTTCAAACCCAATTTCAGCAACATAAACATTTAGCCTTGCTCTTACCCTTTGTTCCGCACAAGCAAAAGAAATAGATGTTGCAATGTATTCCAGTTCTTGATAAACTCCGCTCACCTTAGATGAAAACAGAATGGATTCCAACAATAACTGTGTCTCCCAGAAGATGTGCTCCTGCCAGCAGCTGCCTCCTATTTGCATTAGGAGGGGTCAAGCCTGAGTTCCTCTATTGATTGCAGCTGGGGGAGACAGGTGATCTCTCAGGCAAGCTTAAAGCCACTCAAGACTTTAGAGGTCATAATCACCACCTTAAATTTAACTAGATACAAGGCAATCAGTTCTGATCTCGGAATATCAATGCTCTATGACACCCTCATGATATGCCAGGTAATAGGCAGAAGTCTACACTGTCTTCAACAGGGGAAATCTGAGTGACCAGAGCCAACATTCCTTTGATAGGAATGGTTGGACTCAATGATCTGATTGGTCTCTTCCAACCTGGTTGTTCTATTATTCTATGAACAAAGGAGCAAGCATAAGGACAAGCACAGCACCAGCCAGAGCCTCAGGAAACTTCCAAGTTCAAGTTCACTGCCAGCGTGAAAACCACAGCTCTATCAAGATAAACCCAACCAGATGAAACTACTCTATCTATGCAAATTAGTTTTTAGCAATGTAAAGGAGTACTTCAAACATATCTCAGCATCCTGTAGCAGTATTTACAGAAGGGAACAACAATATAAAATAAATTTCTTGGGTTCTGAAACAAACCTCAAATCTCATAAGTGTTTCTTCTCTACAGTTTTAAATAGAATGAAATTCCTGCTTTGCTTCCTGCCTCTCCCCATCACAATACTCAACTTCTATGAGTAAAACTTCAAACTCCTTCCCCAGCAGCACCAGCTAAAATTAAAACCTATTGTAATCATGGCTGATTGAAAAATAGAATTTTTGCTGTGTAGAGAATTCAGATCTTTTTTGCATTTGTTATTGATCCAAGAAACAAGTCGACAGAACGAGAAGCTCAGCTAAAAGCTACTGAAAAATGCCAGCAGTATTCTCGTTCACGTCACTGCCTCAGCCTGCAGTTCGGGAAAGAGGAGCGATCGAGATGAGATCTTAGGGAGAAATGTTTTGCTGTGAGGGTGGGGAGGCCCTGGCCCAGGTTGCCCAGAGCAGGGGTGGCTGCCCCGTCCCTGGAGGGGTTCAAGACCAGGTTGGATGGGGTTTGGAGGCCCTGAGCCAGTGGGAGGTGTCCCTGCCCATGGCAGGAGTGGAACTGGATGGGCTTGGAGGTCCCTTACAACCCAACTGTTCTATAATTCTATGATTTATGTGAAGCAAGTTGTAGATTAATTGGAAGAAGCAAGACAAGACCAAACACAGACTTCTTTTTCAATGTAAAAATAAAAGAGTGAGTGAATTTTTTTTAAACCACTACAAAAATAGGTAACAAAAGTCAATTAAATCTGCACTCTTAAAGCTTGGACTCCAAGTGATTGGCATCTAGCACATAGAGCACAGTTTTGTAAATCTCTCCTTAAGAAATCCCCTCATTAAATTTGCAATAAGATAACAAAGCAAATAAAGGACTCTTGTTCTCACAAGTCCCTTCTAACACTGAACCTTCCAGAAATGACAGCTTGGTACTGCAAAACAGAGCTACGCCTTAATTTGTTATGACAATGACTCAATTAGCTTGAAACAATTAAAGATATCTTTGCTGAGTTCTATCTCTTAATTAATACGACCTTTCTGCGCTGCCGTTCGGCTGAATTTCCACTTGTCCAACACAGATCACCTTTATGAACTTCTGATCAACTCAGGTCTTGAGGATAGTTAAAGAACCCAAAACATATCAAATGGAGGTTTAAACACCAAAAGAAGAGAGATCTAATTAAATATGCCCTTCAGAGCACAGAAGACTGCTTAAGCTGTGTCTTCCTGTGCCTTCTGCAGTAGGAATTTCTTGTACAGTTCTTCAGCCTACTCAACGAATCTATTTGTTGACTCATGCAAGAAAATAAGGTGCCTGAATTCTCTGAACTGTGCTGAGTCTGGAGCCAGGTGTAAAAGCAGCTTGACCCAGTATATGAATCGGAACAATAAGATCAGCAGCACTGAAGAAAAAAGAATCTGATTGTCCTTGTGCCAAAGCATTCAGTTAATAAAAAATGAGGTACCTGTTAAAAGGGAACATAGAATTGCAAATGTTCCTGCTTTCTGCTGCCTACCCTTTCACTTGCTGCTGCTTTAAGATTTTTTAGAATCATAGAATCACCAGGTTGGAAGAGACCCACCGGATCATCAAGTCCAACCATTCCTATCATTCCTCTTATTGCATGGGTGTCCTGACCCACGCAATAAGACCACCTGACCACCCTGATGGTGCCAGAAGGATGGTTTAGGAGCCAGACTTGACCTCAAAGATCAATTCTGTGCTGCACCCCAGAAATGCTGCAGCTTTGGGCAAATAACCCGTCCTTAGGAAGTTCTCGTCATCTCACTGAAACCAATCAGAACTTGGAAAGCTAGACAACACTCCAGGTTCATCCCTTAGTTTTCCTGTGCTTAGTTGATGAGAGCCATGCAAACCAACCACTGAATAAAAAAAAACCAAATCAAAATAAACAAAAAACCCCAAATAAAATCGAACCAAACAAAAACAAAGAAACAAACAAAAAAAGCACAATGGGCAAAAATTACAGAAACACCAGTTTACCTAAGGTGGATGTAAATCACTGAACAAGAACAGGACTCCCCTCTGTGCCTCTCACACAGTAAGAACTTTTTCTGTTTCTAAGTAACTTATAAGCCAAATAATCAAACTAATGCAGGGAAAGGACATAAGGAGTGTGCAATTAGTCTGGACTCTCTTAATGTTAGCTGTATTTTTTTTTAATGGAATAGACACATAATTAGAAGAGAGCTGGAATCAGAGAACGATTAAGGTTGGAAAAGAGCTCTAGGATCATCCAGTCCAACCACCAGCCCAACACCACCGTGCCCAATAAACTGGGTCCCAAAGGGCCACATCTACATGTTGTTTGTTTTTTTTTTTTTTTTTTTTTTTTTACCTCCAGGGAAGGAGACTCCACTATTTCTCTGGGCAGCCTATAAACTGCTGAGCCAGATTCAAAGTCCTCCCTAAATCCAGGAACTACAGACATCCCAAACTTCAGTCTATTTCAGAGATATTAACTTAAGATTTGAATGGGACAGGATAGAAAAAAATGTCCAAATATTATTACCTTTGCTCTATTTTTTTTTCCATGAATTACAGTGTGTTACCTCAGATTTTCATCGAAGCACAAGCTTTCTTATTAGTTTACTCATTAGTATCCAGGACAAATCTATGTAACAGTGAATTCACGATGTACTTAAAGAAATAAGAATGATTGCTCCTAGCCAAGGAATTAATTTAATTTAACTTTGTCAGAATAAGCCCTTTGTAATGTCCCCATGATTACTTTGGGACTACTTTTGGAAGTGGAAGAAGCAAAGTGCATCTATGCACAGATGCGCACACAAGGACACAGGGAGGATTTTCCTTGTCACTAATTAGAAGGTGCTCGGATTTGATGACTACGACAACCAGCTACGATATAAGACAAAACCAATTTAGATTTAGACAAGTCTAGACAATCTGTGCAAAAGCTGGGAACAGGCCTCAGATCTCCTCAAACTGCCATTCCCTGGGAAATGTGGCGACAGGGTATAAATTGGGCTTAATCCTAAAAATATTTATCAGTTGACCAATCATCTCTTAGTCTTTGGTTGTCAGGGCAACAGGCACTTATGAGCATCGTTTCCACACATGCCAAGCCAGAACAACTGTAACTGAAATGCAGGAGAGCCAGACCTTGCTTGCATCTGCCCCGGCTCTGCTGCCCGGGGAGGAGGTTGAGCCACCTTCCCTGGAGGGGTTTAAGGGACAGGTAGACGAGGTGCTGAAGGACATGGGTTAGTGATTGATGGGAATGGTTGGACTCGATGATCCAGTGGGTCTCTTCCAACTTGATTGTTCTATGATTCTATAACTCCTGATGTGACCCAGGTGTGCAGGGACCACCCTGGGTTCTCAGGGAATCTCCCTCTACAAAGTGCACTTCCCTTACTATAACTTCCACTATTTTCAGCCATAGCTTCTCTCACACAAGGTCTTGTTCCCTAAAGGTATATGTTCTGATGCCTCTATCTCAGTGCTTATTCATTGAGGTCAAATCCTACTGTCTGCCCACTAAACAACATGTTGCCTACAGACAACTCCGAAAGAAACTGGTGTCAGCCAAAAGATGTCTGGCTCCTAATGACGTGATTCCAGATGTCCAGAGACAGGCCACCAAGATGATCCGATGGATGCAGCAACTCCCATCCAAGGACAGGCTGAGAAATGGTGGCTGCCCCATCCCTGGAAGGGTTCAAGGGCAGGTTGGATGGGGCTTGGAGCCCCTGAGCCAGTGGGAGGTGTCCCTGCCCATGGCAGAGGTGGGACTGGATGGGCTTTGAGGCCCCTTCCAACCCAAACCATTCTATGATTCCTTTAACATGGGAAAGGAAACTTCTCAGGCTCGGACTTCTGACCCATCATCACTTAACAGAGCAGTTTACTTCTTGACAAGATTCATACGCGAAAGCTACTTTGAGGATTAATTAATGACTTTTTTTCCTTGAAATTCTTTGAAGATCAGACAGCAAACTAACACCTGTATGGAGCGAAGATGAATCCTGCATTCAGTTCAGACACATTTATTTCTGAGCCATGTATGCCGTACCTTTGAGTTTCTCAATAAAACCTTTTTTATACTTTATTTTAATGGAACGCCATTAAAATCAGTCAGTGTCAAACTATGAGGAACAATTCTTAAAAGTAAGTTCCAGGCAGATATTTATAAGTTGACAAGAAAGTGGCATTTTTTGGTACTCACTGCAAAGAATGAAAAAAAGCCACCTAGTTGCTGTGGTTACCCTCACGATGCTCTGCCCACCACAAAAATCCCTGGAGCTCTCACAGACTAACATACTGCATTTGGACGATATTTGTATTTTCACCTCCTCCTCTTTAAAATAGAGTAGAAAGGAATGGCAAGAGAAAGAAATGAAAGACTTCCTCGCAGATCTGTTACCCTTAGCCTTCTGCTCCATCTGTATTCAGCACAGAAGAAAAGTGGTAATTTTTAGTGTGTGGCTTTGAAAAGCAGACCAAAATGAGAGCAAGTGTTAGCAAAAAGTGTGAATACGGCAGACAGGAAAAGAGGTCCCATAAGAAGAACATATATAGTGGCATTTTCCATAAAGGGACAACCTCGTATGACACAGAAGTATTTATACTGCCATGGTATTTAAGAACCAGGGCTTTCAGCTGCACCACATAAATCATAGAATCTTAGAATAGCTTGGGTGGAAGAGATCTTGGAGATCATTGAGTCCAACCATATCTGTCCACTACTAAACCAGATCCCTAAGCACTTCACTGTCCGTCTTTTAAACACCTAAAGGGATGGGGACTCCACCATCTCCCTGGGCAGCTGTTCCAGTGCCCAAGAAAACTTTCAGTGAAGAAATTTTTCCTAATATCCAATCTAAACCTCCCCTGGTGCAACTTGAGGCCATTTCCTCTTGTCTTATCACTGGTTACTTGGGAGAAGAGCCCAGTATCCACCTCACCACAACCTCCTTTCAGGCAGTTGTAGACAGTGATGAGGTCTCCCTTCAGCCTCCAGGCTAAGCAACCCCTTCTCCCTCAGGCCTCCTCACAAGACTTGTTCTCCAGCCCCTTCACCAGCTTTGCTGCCCTTTCCTAGACACACTCCAGCCCCTCAACATCCTTTTGTAGTGAGGGACATGTAGGTAGATCCGCTGAGGCCACAAGAAACTCTACAGCAAGATGAGGAAAAATGATTTCCCAAACAAGAAAGTAATCTTTCCCTCATAATCTGAGACTGGCTTAAGCATAAAGAATGGAATCTTATATCCGTGTGTATTTTTAAAGGATTACCTATAAAACTTGTAGTTTTATTTCTTCAGTCCTCTTTAAAGCAAGGAAATCTGAATCTATGGACAACTCGTCACAATGACTTCCACAAATTGCTTTCTCTCAGTTAAAAAAAGGGGGGAGGGGTCTGTTTTTTTTCTTTTAGTTTCCAATATTTCAATTTCACTATCTTCAGTTTTTTTAAATAACAAGACAGAAGAGAAGCTCCAAAGAACTCTTCTCCAAATCAGTCATTAGTGAGAGTGCTTTAATCATGCTTCATCTTAGTCATCTCTTTTCTAAGATTAAACACTTCCAATCTCTCTCCTGCCCTGAAAAATGCTGGGAAAGCAACAACAATTAAATAACAAATATAAATACAGAGATACTTGCAAAAGGAGTACTGAGAGATTACACCTCAGTGTTAGGAGGTGTGTGTGTATGAGTCTCTGTGTCTGCATCCCTGCCTCCTGCTAAAGGCTCAGGCTTCTCAAGGATGCTCTTCACAAACTGGGAAGCAGAACTGCTTTGGGACATGCAGGCACATTGCCACCAGGGCTATTTGCAAACAGCTTGTAAGAGCCATGGCGAGCCCTCGCCGCACAGAATAGCAACGTTGGGCTGGAAAAGGCAGGGGCACTATCTGAATAGTTCCCTCTGTTCAGAGAGCAATGTGCCTCCAGTGTGAGTGCCACCACCTTCACGCCTCATAACAGCGTTGAGACAGTAAACATCGACCTATTTGAGAGATGAGAAACAGATTTGGGGGACTTCAGCTACAGTGATAAATTGTTATGAGCTAATTAAGAGAAACGGCATTGTCTAAGGGGAATGGATTTCCAGAAACCTGCATTTAATTCCAATACAATCACACGGAATGGATTTACTCGACATGCTCCATGACTTTGGGCCAATCGTTTACTCCTTCCCTCTGTATCTATTTCCCTTCTCACCATTTTGTTCCTTCTCTTCACAGCATTTCACATGCAGGTCAGTGACTGCAGATGTACAGCACCATGCACAACGGGATCTTGGACCCAAATGTGTCTGGAGGTGCTTCTGGGCTATAAATAACAGAATCACAGAATCATAGAATGATAGAATCATTGTGGTTGGAAAAGATCTCTAAGCTCATCCAGTGCAACCATCAGCCCAAACTCACCATGCTGATTAAAACACATCCCAAAGTGCCACGTCTACACATCCTTTGATGGTCTCCAAAGATGGAGACTCCACCATCATCACAAACCCTCATCACATGATTAAAGGTGTTGATTACACAGACTATAAAGGGCGTCTTTCTACCATCATTATGGCAAAGGTGAGACCAACTATAACCACAACACGGGAATGTTTTGCAAACAAATTCTCAATAGCAAGGGGGATAAAAACAACATTCGCTGGATAATTTATTCACAACGAATAATTCCTCCAGCTCTAACAGTAATACATAATTACATGCCATGATGGAGTATTATGTATTAGTTGGGGATACTAATTTGTTAATGTTTGTACAGCTTCTTGAAGACGTGATGTGCTTAAGCATTATTATTGTTAAGTGGAGCATTCAGTTTCCCATTATTTTTACCCTAACTCAGAGCACTATCACCTACACTTTCAAAGAGCAGTGATCAGTTGAACATGGTGTCTGCTCATCCTTTGTCGTGAAGTAAAATTCGCAGCACAAATTAGGTACAAGGAAGCAGTTATTAACAGCTCCTTTGCTGATGAGTAGATTGAAGGTGAGATGCTATATTGTCAGTTTAAAGGATCCTTCTTGGAAACAGGAGTGACTTTAACCAACACGTGAGATCACACCACCTAAAGCTTATCCGGTAAGATCATGAGTCACACAATTCCATGATTGAGGTTGGAATTAAGGAATTAAGGTTGGAAAAGACCTCTAAGATCATCCAGTCCAACCATCAGTCCAACACCATCATGCCTAATAAACCATGTACTGAAGCATCACCTCTACACGTTTTTTGAACCCATGTAGGGTTGGTGACTCCACCACTGCCCATGGCAGCTTGTCCCGTGCTTCATCACTCTTTCAGGAAAGAGATTTTTCTCAATCTTCAATCTGAACCTCCCTTAGTTCAACTTGAGGCCATTTCCTTTCCTCCTATCACCTGTTACTTGGGTGACAATGCCAGCACCCACTTCACTACAATCTCCTTTTAGGTGGGCGTAGAGAGCAGTATGGTTGAATCAGTGTTACAGTAGATGCTCGGCATCTCGGACAACCAGGCTACTAAAGCACAGAAGCTACACAGGTTCCTTATTGCTGCTACTCAGATTAGAGAAGTCAAAAGCCACTTGATACATCTGTACATACCCAAGCCTTGCCAGCTTACTGCTCAGTAACTGCAGAAAGGGGAGGAAAAAAACAGTTAAAACTTTAAATATCTGTTTATACAACTCAGAAAAGAAGAATTCTGAGGGAGTGTTTCATTACCATTAAGAAGGGCTTTTAACTTAATGAAATCTCCACTATATCCAAGAGAAATGTAACTTAACCGCAAACATCACAGGTTAATACTCTCCCAACCACCATGGCAGATACTGCACTGCTTTTATTTCTCCCAACTACAGAGGCAAGAACTACAGCTAGTGGAAATTTTCCATGTCAGAGCAGGTCATCTAGCTTGCTTTCCAAACTTTCAGTATTTGCAGTTTCTAATATTGCTAGGCCCTAGGTCGGTGATCCATGGAAGAAAATATAGTGCATGTCCACTTTATGCCAGATCCACAGAAAAAATGTTTGCTAGTTTTCATCGGCAAAGGACAAGCACTTTGGCTTCCCTCTGGAACATCCCCAGAAAAAAAAAATCATCGAATCACGGAATTTGGTTTGGAAGGGACCTTAAAGCCCTTCTAGTTCCAACCCCCTAACATGGGCAGGGACACCTCCCTCTGGGTCAGGTAGCTCCATGCTCCAATCTGGCCTCAAACACTTCCAGGAAAGGAGGCAGTTTTGCCTCTGGAACTTCTCACTAGTGTCCAACACTAAAAACCTCTGGGCCTGAGGAGTCTGGATCTCACTCACAGGTGCTTTTGCCATGTGTGAGTAGCTATCGATGGCTCATTGATAAAAGCAGCTGCTACACCAGGTTTGTATTTTAAAACTATCCAGCGCAGCTTCATAAAGGATTTTGGCCTCCATTTATGAAGCCGGAGAGGAGATTCATTACCCAACTTGCAATCACATCCAGTTCCTGACAGTCTATTTGTGTACATACATTACTCTTGACAGATGCTAAAATGAATGCCTCCTAAATCAAGTGCAGTGTGAAAATGAAAATCAAATATTTTATGTTTAGATGAGTCATTGCTATTAATCTCCTATATCTGGATCCTTCTGGGACTCTTAACTCCACAATCTTATCCCAGTGTATTCTTTAAAATTGTGTGTGAAGCTACCGTAATTGAGCAGCGGTTTGTGCTCCTTCACATCCCCCCTTGCGAGTCCAAGTTTAGCTACCAACATGCAAACCCATGCAAGTTTGATCCAAGCCACAGCTAATGGATGCATTAGCACTCTGCGCGTGAAGCTGCTCGGTTTAAACTATGCAAAACAATGAGTAACAGCGAAGGAGCTCTCACTTTAAAAAAAGAGATGAGCTGGCACATTCTCAAGGCCAAATTAAGATTTTTAGAAAATTGCGCTTGCATATGTTTGCAGCAAAGGCATTCAGTTTTCCCCAAGATTTTCCATCAATGTTATTGCCATTGATGCAGCTTCTGTTAATCCTGCAGTAGCACAGTCACTGTGCACGTAATTCAGTGGAAAAGCACCCCAGCTGAGCTAAAATTCACTGATAAGCATAAAAAACACATTTTAATGATCGATATTGCATCAGATTCTCACCAGGACCAACTCAACAGGTTATTCCACATGTAACTTTCTTCCTTCCCCAGCTCCAGCCCCTCAGTCAAAAGACCAGACGTTGTGGACAAAGAAACAAGGTTTTCTTAAAATTGCAAAATGGTTTGGGTTGGAATGGTCATTGTGCTACATCCCTCAAGAAAAACTCAGCCTTTCAAGGCAAACCAGGGCTCCTGTCCAACTTAGGGAGATGCAGTGTGTGTGCAGGCACTGCACAGAAATTGTCTGGGAGAGCAGAGACCTGAGTCGAGCAGACCCCACAAGTCCTAAGCTATTTTGACAGGAATGGTTGGACTCGATGATTCGAGGGGTCTCTTCCAACCTGGTTGTTCTGTGATTCTATTTCTCTGAAAACTCCATCCTCCTCCTTCTCTCCATGCACACAGCAAAGCTAAGACTGGGAACCTCTATCAGAGCTCATAACATAATAGTAATTAATTTTTAATTATAACTTTAGGAGAAAAAAACACTACAGAATCCTACCCAGGTTTCATTCTGCAAGGAGTCCAATCAGATGATGCCCACCAAGAGCCACAGTTGCCTGCTTTCTAAATGAAACATTAAAAATCTAGAGCATCCATAAAGAGGTTTCTTACACTGGCCTTGGGAAAATATCTCTGGACCTTCAAGCGCAACTATCTTCAGATACAAACAAGACAATATCCCCCAGAGATCAACAGAGACAGGGTTGAAGGTAATCTTAAAGTAAAAAGCAGACAATGCAACACAAGAGAGTGAATAGGAAAAAAAAGACAGAGCACAGCTGGGAAAATCTCCGCTTTTCTAAAAGCGGTGATGAAGGCTGCATGATAACACTGTCAGCAATTCCTCCTTGCTGGAATGAGAGACTGTACCTCATTGCATCAACTCATACGATGCTTCTGATCTTTATTTGGCATTTTTATTTGCAAACTTTGTTGAAATGTAGAAACATATTGATATATAAGCAATTCTACTAATAACATCCACACTCAGAGAAGCGTAAATAGATAACGTTTGAAAACCATGACAAAAAGCCATTGTTGTTTCTAAGTGAGAACTCCTTCCCTCTCCATTACAGCGGCAACAAAAAGACAGGATCATTACTTCAAGATGAGCTGACAGTTTCTGAAATACAAACATGGCGAAAGGCAGTATGAAAAAAAAAAACCTTCGGTGAGATAAGCACAGTCATAGCATAAATGTACAAACAGGTTCCAACTACAGAAGTCCAGAGAAACAATTCCTTCAGGAGGTCATGATCACGGCTCTGAATGGACTCACAACAAATTCAGTCTCCTCATATTTAGTCTCTATTCCGATGTCCCTCCCCAAGGGAACTGTAACTCTTGGACTTCCAGTCCAACAAGAGCAGGAATTCAAATTATTTATTTGAAAAGTGAGATGCTTTAATCGCTGCGGGAATACACCAGCTTTGAGGCTGCCCTGCACCACTTTCATAGAGTTCTAGGATGTGCTGAGTAGGAAGGGACCCACAAAGATTATCGACTTCAAGTCCTGACCTTGCACAGGACACCCCAACATTCACACCGTGGGGCTGAGGGCATTAGCCAAACACTTCTGGAGCATTGTCAGGCTTGGGGCTGTGGCTGCTTCCCTGGGAGCTGTTCCAGGGCCCCACCACCCATTTGCAGTGGTTCGATCAGTCAAATGGGTTGAAAATAACCTCCAAGTCATACAAATAACTGGTTAAATATATGTATGCAGATGCTACGACAACAGTCAACACGATACTCTCTTGATGATTCAGCTGACGTAAATAACTTTAAAGACCTTGCGGGGGCCAGGCCTAATTCCAGCACAGAAAGGTCAATAAAACAAGCCCAGATGACAGTCTTTAAGTACATTGCCTTTTTTCCTCCAAGAGATTTTTGATGAAAGCTTTTGTAGCCCAGTCACCCACATATAAAACAACTATCTTCTTCAAAACCCTTGTTTAAAAGTTGATGCCCTCTAGCCAAGGATCGAGTGCAGCGTGTCACTTCTGATGGTATCTATTAGTATTACGAATACTTTTGTGGTTTCTTAGTAGCACTTGTTCGCACTCCGCTAAATCAATAAGCAATTTCCCCATACATATGTAACATACAGTAGCTGTGACAGGAACTAGATGGCTTCTTCTATCTGCAAGAGGGCTTGGCGTTTTACAAAAATAATAAGAATAAACAGAATGAATTTTCTATATAGACAAAAAATACCCTTTGCTTAATTCCTCTTGTGCTACCGACTGCAGCAATAATAAACCCAGTAGTAAGGACAGCAGAACAAGGTAGTGGAGAATTAGAGCCTTCACAGGCACTGTCATCACAGCACATATGGCAAACGGAGTGCCTCAAGACCTGCAGACACACAACATCTGCTGGAAGAGCCAAACCTTGCATGCAAAACACTCTGGTGGAAGAGATCAGAGCCTTGGTACGGGACAGCAGCAAGCGTAGGGGCACACAAGCTATCCTAACCACAGTGCAACTCTAAAGCCTAATTCTTAATCATAGAATCATGGAACAACCAGGTTGGAAGGGACCCATCGGATCATCGAGTCCAACCATTCCTATCAAACACTAAACCATGTCCCTCAGGACCTCATCCACCCGTGCTTTAAACACCTCCAGGGAAGGTGAATCAACCCCCTCCCTGGGCAGCCTATTCCAATGCCCAATGACCCTCTGTGTGAAAAACTTCCTCCTAATCTCCAGCCTAAATCTCCCCTGGTGGAGCTTGAGGCCATATCTTCAAAGGATAAAGGATAAGATCATGCACAGCTGAAATCACTAATGTCCATATTTACACGACCCTTGCACAAACAGCAGCTCACGTCAGCCCTCTGCCAGCTACAGCCAATTCACTGTGCAGTAGGGAGAAACACCTTTATTTAGTACACCAAGTGAAACAAAACCCACGCAGAACTCAGAAAACAACTATCAGGCAGGCAGACCAAGTTTTTGGTCTCTCTGCTCATATAGCACATCCAAAGTCATAGAATCATAGAACAGGTAGGGTTGGAAGACACCTTAAAGATCATCTAGTTCCAACCCCCTGCCATGGACAGGGACACATCCCACTAGATCAGGTTACCCAAGGCCCATCCAACCTGCCTTTAAAAACCTCCAGGGATAGGGCAGCCAAACCCTCTCTTGGTAAGCTGTTCCAATGTCTCGCCACACTCATGGTGAAGAAACTCTTCCTAATGTCTAATCTGAATGTGCCCCTCTCCAGTTCTCATTCTCCCATTTGTCCTATCACCACAAGACTTTATGAATAGTCCTTCTCCAGCTTTCTTGTAGCCCCTTTCAGGTACTGGAAGGTCACTAAGTCCTTTAAGAACAACTCATTACACAAACTTAGGGTCTCAGTCCTGGACGCTCCAACACTTCAAGCAAACCTCAAAGCATCCTGAGAGACAGAATCACCTTCCTACTAGGTATGGATGGTAACTTCTCAACTCTCAGTGGAACATTCATGTTAATTCTTGAGAATCCACATAAACACCCGTTTTATTTTTAGATTGTCTTTAAATCTTTTCATTAAGCATTAAAGAAAATTAGATTTGTTCAATAAAAAAAAGATATTGGTCATTACTGAGAAGGAAGGAAGGCCAAAGCTCATCATACAATTAAAAAGAAAGGAAAGCCAGCTCAGGTCCAATAAAAGTCATGGAATGACAGAAAAAGGAAGGGAATATTGATAAGGAAGTCTTTTAGAATGTCTCTTCTTTTCCCTTTAATTTTCCTTTAAACATCTTTGATAGCCCCCCTGTTGAAGAGCTCGTTAGTTCGGTTTCCCTTGTGCCTCCTTCTAATCCCGTTCAGGCAGTCCCAGCATACAGAAGCACTAAATGATTCCTATTTCTTAGCAGTGTCATTCTAGAAGGCGTCCCATGAAACTGCAGTGAGCACTGGAGAGGTAAATGCTTGCAAATGACATTTTCATATGGTTATGTGCCACTTGCTTTTCCAAATGGCAGCAAAAAGCTAAGGACGAGCGTGAAAAGGGTAAATTTATTATTATTTTTATTGCAGTAGCCTTTAGAGGTCCCAGTGGAGACCCAGACTCACAGACCACGGAAAAGGCGGTTTGTCCCTGCCCATTGCAGGGGGGTTGGAACTGGATGAGCTTTAAGGTCCCTTCCAACCCAAACCATTCTATGATTCTAGGCACAGCCTGTCCCAGAGAGGTTTGCTGTCCAAACTGACCGATGGTGAAAAGGAAGAGCGAACTACAAGGAAGGAAGCGATTCCTTTAGATGTGAACCGGGTGCAGTCTCTGTGGCTCCTGAGGCAGCTCTCCCCATAGGAACAACACAACTGCTCTGTGTGAGCTGAACGCAAGCAAAGCGCAAGATCAACCACAAAGCCTCGGATAAAATGACAAGAATAAATTTATTCCAGTTACCTTAAAATGCAGGGACACTCTGAAACAGCACCCAGACAGAGGGAATGCAACTGGGAACGCAGGCACCGGGGAGCTCAGTCCTTGCTAGAAAGCCTGAGAGCAAACTACTGGTTTTTTCTCTATTTATCAGACGACAGCTGAGCCTTTTGAACTTGGCAACCCTTCCCAAGAAGTAATTTTTCCTAATATCCATTCTAAAATTCCTGGTATGTTTGTCAAACCTGCTACAGTGCTGCTTCTGCACTGGACTCTTTCTGCTGGTGTTATTTCTTGCTGTTGTTGTGACCCCCTCGGATCAGGAACCCAGAGGTCTGGGTGCAATTCAAGTGCAGAAAAGCTAGAAATCAATGATGACAACACGTTACAGGAGATCATAAACAATTAAAACAGAAACCATTCCTCTCTGTCCAATGTCTTGCTCTTGTTAGGCTATTTACTCTGTGCTGTGATGACTGTTTCATGAGTTGATCATACAACGCTCCGCACTGCACCAACAGTGTGGCCAAAATGGCTCAGTGCATGCTAATACCCGCTACCAGCATTAAAAACAGGCTTTCAAGGTCTTTCTGTAATTCTGGGATGGAGGCATGGAACACCCCGATTTTCCTTTCTAGGCTTTGCTTCCATAAATACTTCTTGTGTCCCACTTCTGTTACTGCACATACACATAAAACCACAATTTGATGATAAGGCTGTTCCAAAGCAGCTCATCAAATGAAGGGAAGAGCATGGCTCATGCCTCAGACCTGGGGAGTATGTAGATAATCCCCTAATTGGCATGTTTCACTCGCCACCATGGCAGCCTCATTAAGAGGATTCTGCCGCACACCCTGCTGCACGGGTACCCGAAGGAACGGCTGGGAAGAGAGACCAGGCTTTACACCAAAGGCAGCGGTCAATGAAGCCCCAGGAACATTCGTTTGTGTTAATTAAAGGAGACAAGGGTGGGCTGAAGCCTTCAGTCATCCCTGAAGGGATGAAGGGAATATCCAAAGAAGATGGGAAAGACCCGATGGTGTTTCACACCTGCTCCAGATGCCACTGGACTGTACACTCCAACCACTACCAGATAGTATCTCAACCGTCTCGTAAATGAATCCCACACAACAAAGGCAGAACCCGTACTGTTAGGATAATGAACACAAACGGTGTGCTAAACCGAGCTGCAGTAAATCTGAATTTCTCAAATGCTTCTGAAAAAAAGACAGCAACCCTTCTCAGCATGGTGCTCTAACTGCCCTGGAAGAGATTATATTCCAGAGAACAAAGTTATTTTCTAGTTAATTTTGTACAATATGAGGTCTAAAATCAGATTTGAGATACCAAGCATCTGGGTGGATTACACAGAAAACTTAGTTTAAACTTCCAGTACTTAAAGGGAGCCTACAAGAAAGCTGGGGAGGGGAGTGCAGGGATTAGAGGGGACAGTTTTAAGATGAAAGAGGGAACATTGAGATGAGATTTCACAAAGAAATGTTTTGCTGTGATGGTGGAAAGACACTGGCCCACGTTGCCCAGAGCAGTGGTGGCTGCCCCACCCCTGGAGGGGTTCAAGGGCAGGTTGGATGGGGCTTGGAGCCCCTGAGCCAGTGGGAGGTGTCCCTGCCCATGGCAGGGGTGGGATTGGATGGGCTTGGAGGCCCCTTCCAACTCAAACCAGTCTATGTTTCTATGAAACCTGGTAAATCCTGATCCTGTTTTCTACATGGTTAAAGCCATGACCCAGTATTTTGGCTCCAGTGGGTTTCTGTACAGTAGAAAGGAGATTATGAAAATCAATTTATAAGTCAAAGGTCTGGCTAACACCACCGGAGAAAAAGGTTGTAGAAAATATGGCAACCTAAAATTCTAGTTCAAAGACTAAGTAGAGAGACACTGCAGACGAGAGAGCTGTCTGTCTGCAAGACAAATATTACATCTCTTGCATGGTTGGTTTCTGGATGGGAAATAAAGATAAACTCACCTACTATGAGGAACGGCTGAGAGAGCTGGGGTTGTTTAGCCTGGAGAAGAGGAGGCTGAGAGGAGACCTTATTGCTCTCTACAACTACCTGAAAGGAGGTTGTGGAGAGGAGGGAGCTGGGCTCTTCTCCCAAGGGACAGGGGACAGGACAAGAGGGAATGGCCTCAAGCTCCACCAGGGGAGATTTAGGCTGGAGATTAGGAGGAAGTTTTTCATGGAAAGGGTCATTGGGCATTGGAATAGGCTGCCCAGGGAGGTGGTTGATTCACCTTTCCTGGAGGTGTTTAAGGTACAGGTAGATGAGGTCCTGAGGGACATGGATTAGTGTTTGATAGGAATAGTTGGACTCAGTGATCTGATGGGTCTCTTCCAACCTGGTGATTCTATGATTCTATCAAAACAATGCATTTCATGTAGTGCATAAGCTGATAAGGAACTTTAATACTGAAAGGAAGGAAAGCAAAACTAGCAGTAAGAATGAGCAGTCCCCTTCCGTGTGCCCTGGTGATGCAGGTACAAGGTCACGCTAATGCAGCAACATTTTTAACCTGTCTGGAACTGCCCCGTGTCATGCTGCTTGAAGCACACACACTGAGCTCAGCTTTGTCTCCACTTGCCTGTATTAACTTGAACTTAATGGAATTGAGGGACAATTTGATTACAATCTGTAAGTATTTTTATAGGCTGTTTAGACAGCAAGTTCACTGCAGCACAGACAGTATAAAAGTGTGTGCATTGTCTGGAATAGAGGGGGTCAAATGCAGCCGAGCCTCCTCGATGCTTCACTTTAATAAATATCAATTATTGCTATGAAAAGCAGAAAGGGAGGAAAGTCATGATCAAACTTTTCCTGGATAAAGTGATTTTTTTTGCCAGAAAAGTCAAGATAGCCTTGTAAAACGCGAGGAGGAAAATATCGCTTCAAAATGCCTTTAGAAAAGATGAAAATGGACAGCAATAGAGCAGCAGAAGCCTTTTCTAAGGATCCTTACTGTAAAGAAATCTGGCAGTTCAGGGACCTTCCTTGAAGAAATCAGCTGAGGCTCAAAGGTAGGCACAAAGACCTGCCAAACAAAAAACGGGGGGAGGGAAGAAAGAAATGCTTCAGATGAGAAAACATCAAATGGATGAAGATGTTGAAATACAAAAAAAAGGCAGAACTGACTCATTGGAAGGGAGACAGGTGGCAAGCAAAGCTTCTAACAGCTCTCTGTTTGATATTCATGCTGCTGACTGATTCAAAGATGATGATGAAATAGTCCCAAGAAAACGCTTTTACAAGGAAACAAAGCAAACCCTGCATCCACATAATTAGCAATCAGCACAAGGAGAGAGGAAAAAAAAATATTTAAGTGCCTACCTGAATGAAAAAGAATATCGTAGCCTTCTGAAACAAAGTCACAGCCTGGTGCACCGGGAAAACCAGCCACAAACAGGGACATTCAATGAGATCACAACATATAAATATTGATTCAGTAAACATAAGCAGAGAGAAAAGCTGATTTTTTCTTGTCCTGTTTCTGAAAGGTCTGTAAAGACACTGGAATTCAAAGAACAAATTGTGCATGTTATCTGCAAGTACCATATCCATTCATAACTGACAGGCACAACACCACGCGCTGAGCTCTTCTCTAAACACAGCTACTCGCAAGTCGGGTATTTTTGGCAATAACTACTTCACTTGAATCATTTCTGTCATGGAAGAAAACACTGCATAGTGTTTCTTCTGCACTGGAGAGGAATGATGGTCTCGCAGGTACATGGGTTTTGTGGTTTCAAGTTCTAAATGCTTCCTTTCCTAGCTGTAGATGGAAAATTGAATAATAGAATCATACAACCATAAAACAGTTTGGGTTGGAAGGGACCTTAAAGATCATCCAGTTCCAACTCCCCTGCCATGGGCAGGGACATCTCCCACTGGATCAGAGGCTCCAAGCCCCATCCAACCTGGTCCTGAACCCCTCCAGGGATGGGGTAGCCACCCCTGCTCTGGGCAACCTGGGCCAGTGTCTCACCACTCCTTATATTCAGTCTAAATCTGCCCCTCTCCAGTTAATACCCAATGCCCCTAGTCCTGTCAGTACAAGTCATTATATTAAGTCCCTCCCTCTGTGGTTAAAAAGTCCTCATTGATGTAGACTATCCAAAAAGAGAACTTTAGAAGGGAACCAACTTGTGAAAATATCATCTTACAAATTGGGAACTGGTGAATTGGTGGGTCTAGGGTCTCTACTCTTAATTCCGGCATCAAATATCAGTCCAGAGGAGGGCTACAAAGATGATCCGAGGGCTGGAGCACCTCTCATATGAGGACAGACTGTGAGAAAGTTGGGGTTGTTCAGCTTGGAGAAGAGAAGGCTCTGGGGAGAGACCTTAGAGCAGCTTCCAGTGCTGAAAGAGGTTCCAGGAGAGCTGGGGAGGGACTCTGGATCAGAGAATGCTGTGATAGGGCAAGGGGGAAGGGTTTTCAGCTGGAAGAGGGGAGATTGAGATGAGATCCCAGGAAGAAATGTTTTGCTGTGAGGGTGAGGAGGTCCTGGCCCAGGTTGTCCAGAGCAGGGGTGGCTGCCCCATCCCTGGAGGGGTTCAAGGGCAGGTTGGATGGGGCTTGGAGCCCCTAATCCCATGAGAAGTGTCCCTGCCCATGGCAGAGGTGGGACTGGATGGGCTTGAAGGTCTCCTCCAATTCAAACTACTCTATGGCTCCATGATATTAAGTTACGTCTTGTTCACTGAATATTTCAGTCTGGCTTCCTGGAGTCACCGAACTGCTGTTTCTGTGAAGGAGCCGTTAGTTTTCTGAGCTTTTTACTTGCTTTACAGCTCATTTGAGCACATTTAGATCTCATATACATTTGTAAACAGCTTATCACGACTTAATAAATAATTAATACACGCTGTAAGAAATTATCAGAAAGCACATGCGACCTCTTATTTATGTGCTTACCCTATTTTAAAATTCATCAAAGATTAACTAGTACTTTTTAAGCCTCTTAGAAAATGTACACATAGCGACTAATTAATTGCCACATTAAACTGAATTATGGCTAACTCGTACCCTGTCTTACCTGCCCACCCAGGGGAGATCCAAAATAACAATGAGCACAGCAGAACTGTAAAGAAACTATATTGTAAAAAGAACTAAAGGATAAGGAATTTTTTTTTCGAGTTGAAACGTATTTTCCTTTGGTTTTATTACTCTTTTTTTTTTGTCTTTTTAAAGCCTCCATTGGCAAAGAAGCCTTGTTGTAAGTGAATAAGAATTTAGCAGCCTAATTTCAAGTGTGTCAGAGAAAGAGCATATTCATGTGCTAATTTAACTTCACATCCTTGATAATAAGCACACAACAAAACTTAAACATCACTGCAATAACACTACTAGGAAACATTGTTTAGGGGCTGGAGAACCAGGCAGGAAATATGCTGATTAGAGTTCCTCAATGGAAATCACTTTAAAACTGATCTTCTGTCACTTATTCCCTCTGTTCCTCAGCTCTCCGCAACAGGGATAAACTCTTTGTGCACATGGCATGAAAAGCTTTTGGAAAATATCACTGAAATTATTCCCTATCACAGCATTCCACTGGAGTGTTTGTTTCGGAAATAAAAGCCCATTATAAGAAGAAAATAATTCTGAAAAGCAATGTTATAGGTTCTGAATGCAAAACACAGGCTTAGATGTTTGCCGCATCTGCATTTACACTCTCGTAAGTACCTGCCTGCAACTCAGGATGCTCCACACCTGCAGGATAACACAGACTCACAGAATGCTAGAACATCCTGAGCTGGAAGGAACCCACAAGGATCTTCGAGCCCAACTCCTGTCCCTGCCCAGGACACCCCAACATTCACATCGTGGGGTTGAGGGCATTAGCCAAATGCTTCAGGCTTGGGGCTGTGGCTGCTTCCCTGGGAGCTGTTCCAGGACTCCACCACCCTCTGGGGAAGAACCTTGTCCTCATGCCCAACCTAACCCTCCCGTGGCCCATCTTCCTGCCATTTCCTCGGGTAGTATTAATTTAACAAATGAAAAAATACCTGAAGAGAAAGGGTTATTGGGCATTGGAACAGGCTACCCAGGGAGGCGGTTGATTCACCTTCCCTGGAGGTGTTTAAGGGACAGGTGGACGAGGTACTGAGGGACATGGTTTAGTGTTTGACAGGAATGGTTGGACTTGATGATCCGATGGGTCTCTTCCTACCTGGTGATTCTATGATTTATATATCACTATATATTTTTATTTACTTATTTTATATAATTATTTATTTTCTATATTTACTAGCTGGCCTGCTACACTACTCAAATCTCTGAACGTTGCTGGAAGTCTCCCCAGGCCTCTCCACTTACCACTTCTTTATTATCTTCCCAATGATTTCAGCTCATTTTTTGGTATGGCTGTTGTAATTTTTAATAAACTGGCACAGAGACCCTGTGGCCAGTACGACCTTGTGGTCAGTACAGTCATCTTCTCCAAGTACAGATTTTACTTGCTTGGCTTCCCTGGCTTTCTCACAAGTAATCATTTGTGCTGTATCCAAGCACTGCCCGAGTCCCTGGACATTATTACTTCTTGAATTACTAGAGCTGTGTCTGTAACCCACTGGTATCCACTGCTTCCTATGGACTTAAGAGAAATATTAGTGAACATCAATTCATCCATCTCTGAAGGATGTTCTGCTCTGCCCATCACCTGAATATTCATTTCATATTTAAAGGCCAGAGAAATCCTTGTGAAGTCACTAGGATATCTTCATTCTTAAGAAAGTGCTTTATGTGCAAAATAATCATAGAATAAAGTATCATCTAGTCCCAAAGCCCCTGCTATGGGCACACAGGCAACAACTTCCCTATGCAACTTGTTCCAGGGCCTTCGCACTCTCATTGTGAAGAAATTCTTCCTCATATCTAGCCTAAATCTGCCCTTCTCCAGTCTGTATCCATTAATACTAAACCTCAATGCCAGATATATCACCTTGACAAACTGCTTGCCTTAAAGGATTGCCTTAATAACACCCTGATCTTGAATTAGACATTCAGCGTAGCCATATATTTAAGGCACACATCAGCTTTAGGTTCAGACATTCATGTAGACGCACAGAGACACACACACAGAGAAGAGAATGTAAAACATTTCCTGCTATTTACACCCTGCATTAACCACAGTGCTAATATTTTCATAGAATCATAGAAGCACAGAATAACCAGGTTGGAAGAGACCCATCAGATCACTGAGTCCAACCATTCCTATCAAACACTAACCCATGTCCCTCAGCACCTCGTCCACCCGTCCCTTAAACCCCTCCAGGGAAGGGGACTCAACCCCCTCCCTGGGCAGCCTCTGACAGTGCCCAGTGACCCCTTCTGTGAAAATTTGTTTCCTGCTGTCCAGCCTGACCCTCCCTTGGCGGAGCTTGAGGCCATTCCTTCTTGTCCTTTCCCCTGTACCTTGGGAGAAGAACCCAGTTCCCTCCTCTCCACAACCTCCTTTCAGGTAGTTGTAGAGAGCAATGAGGTCTCCCCTCAGCCTCCTCTTCTCCAGGCTACCCTGCATTAACCACAGTGGTAATATTTTAATATTTATCAGTGATGCCTTCAATCGTCAGGCCTGTGCTTCTACTAATCAAGGCACCAGATGTACTCTGCCTGCTTCAGAAAGGTCCTTGAACCTAGAAAGCAGCACTAGGTGATCAAGTCTGCTTCTAATATCCATCTCCCTTCCTTACCCTTCCCACCCCTGCCCTGCTCTCAGAGCAGAGGATGCTGTGCAGGGATGTAGAGGACACAGCTCAGTAGTGGGAAGAGAACCTGCACAGAACCACCAGCCTGAGCCACTGGAGGGGTTCAAGGGCAGGTTGGATGGGGTTTGGAGCCCCTGAGCCAGTGGGAGGTGTCCCTGCCTATGGCAGGGGTGGGACTGGATGAGCTTTAATGTCCAGTCCAACCCAAACCATTTTGTGATTTTTATGATGATACTATGATACAGGGTGAATTAGTGAAAAGCCTCCATTTCCTTTGAGCTGAGTTCCATTTATCTTGCTAGTTTTGATTAATATTTAATCAAAATGAACATGAAATAGTTAAATCATTTATAGGCATACATTATTTTTTGAACTAGCAGGCAGGACTAAAACTGCTCTGCGAACCCTGCTGCTGACAGGAGGGAGTTAACGCTTCCTAGGAACCAAGAGAAATCATTTCCATTTTTCCACCTGACACATTTTCAAAGGGAATAATATTTTTTCCTCCCTGGTCCTAGTATTTCTGCTTAGCAATGATCTAATTTGCTGTTATATCCAAAAGTAAAAGATAGATTATAAGACCTTTCAGGTAAGGATTTATTTCAGGGTAACAATTTGGGTCTGTAAGACAGCTCACAAAGTAAGACCTTGACCACGAACAGGAATCTTGACTACTCCTGTAATGAAAATAGGTAGAAAGAAGTCAGCATATTTAACTCCCACTTGCAGCAGCCTGAAATTACCTGGCAGAGATTTAAAAAAACAGTATGTGCAAATTCAGGGTCTTACTGTTGCACAAAGAAAAAGAAGACTATCATCTCTTCCCTTGCAATGCTTTGAGAGTGAAGGAGAGTGCAGGAGATCTTATGCTCAGTATTTAACTGCTGACCTCTGCTTCATCCCTTGGCCTTCGGCAGCTTGCAAGACCTTGGGTCTCCACGCACAAGACCCAATTACTTGATTATGATTTACGTGGTTAGTAGCCTTGCACTACAGGGCTCCATTTTAATTGTGAACAGGTATGAGTTCAGAAAACGTACGTGCTCCAAATAACTGACTTAAATGAGTGTGTGATCTACAGGAGAGAGACACAATGTACTGTCGCTGCCATACGCTGACCAGCTGCATGCTCGCTGGCGAAGGAAGACCATGAACTGTATCAATGGCATCTGCTTCCAGAAGATTGCAACTGCCACTTCCCCCTCAAGCTGCTCATTTTTTAAATGATAAAACAACATCAGTGGTGTCAGAAACACTTTAGGGGTAGCGCACAAGGGAAATAAATAAGAAAAGTGCCTAAAAATTAAGCCACTAAATATAATATATCCACTCCGATGCATAAAGTCCCAGGGACGTATAAGTAAATATCTGATACATCGTGTAATGTCTTTATCTGCAGCTCCTCAAAGGTAGAGGAATAGTTAATGAGTAAATAAAGTAATGGGAAACCCTATGAAGATTATAGTAACTGTAAGCAATAAACCAGGATAGAAGGCACCTAAGCCAGGTGGGTGCTAAATCTGATTTTCCAAATCAATATAGAAAAGTACCACTGAGAAGCATCACACATAATTGGTTATAATTTAGGTAATGCTGAGAGCTTGGTAGAAGGTGGAAAGATGCAGCTTTAAGGAGAGAACATTGTGATAAATGGAGACAGGGAGAAAGATGTGGACGCAGAAGCACCTCAGTATACACAACCTGGTTTAAACTGGAGCCTGATCCTTCATGGCATTCCAGTTATTCTTGACTGCTGAAGTAACCAAGACCTGAGTGAGCTCCAGCAAGTGTTTTGTAACACACTCTTCTGTCATCAACTTTGAATTCACCTCCTGCAGTTTATCACACCAAACGAGCAGGAGAAATAAACTTGGTACAAGTCCTGGACTCATCAATGATTACGCCTACCTGTTACAGAAAGGGAAAAAGAAAACCTACGTGGAAAACTCACTGATGCAATGTTAATTTGAGCCCCTTGTCTAGCACAGGACAACAAAGAAGTCTAGACCTTGTTCTCTAAAGCTAATATAATAAATATTTGGGAGGCAATCATAAATAGGAAAAGGTTAATCATTTCCTCAGATTGTTGAAGCTTTGTGCACGCTGGGACTCTTAATATATTCAACAAAGAAAAAGCAGCAAGGAAAATACCCATCGATTTTGTTTTCAAATAAAAATTCTAATAATTCAAACTTGCCAGTGGGTTGTTTCCTCTTTTGATTTGAACAATTTCTGTTCCAACTGCAAAAAACACACCGACGGCCTTCTTTTCCCTATTTGAATTTGCATGCGACATTGATGTGGCTTTTTAAGCTCGAAGCCTAAGGTATGATTTGGAGGCTCTGGGAAAGAAATGGCTCAGAAATTTACATGAAAATCATGCAATTTCAGCGCACAGAAAACTACGGGGACAAGGGAGCACCTGAGTAGCGGTAAGTCAGTCTCTGTTGCATCTGAATGTAGTATAGACCTTTTAAAAGAACTAAATAGGCATGTGCCGATACCACCCCAAGACAAAGCAGGCCACTTCAGACTGGCTTTTATGCTAGGAACAAAACACTCGCAGTGGGAGTCCCATAAGGCTCCACACAAAACTTTTTTCTTTGCTGCTAAAGCAGTAGCTGAAGCCCCAGCCCTGTTCTGTCAGCCACCCCGGAGAGAGGGAGGGAAAGGCAACCCTCCTTCATCACCTGGGTGTACAGAGAGGGGAGGGCAAGGATTACAAGACAAGAGAAAGTCTCAGACATTCAAGGACTGGTTTCAAGGCTCAAATTCTAATGAAAGTCAATGTGACCTTGCTTTCCTTTTTTTTTAATTTCTAAGTATGACAGTTTGCAATGAAACCCCCTCCCTCAGTTCATACAACAAATTAAAAGCAGAATTTAGAACTGGGCCTTGATCTCCTGGCCTCCAGTCGTAGCTGGCTGGTGGATCACCTCGCTTTCCAAATTCATAAGGAGGAAGAACATCCTCCAGCCTGGAAAGAAAGAATGTATACTACCAAATCATAGAATCATAGAATCACCAGGTTGGAAGAGACCCACCGGATCATCGAGTCCAACCATTCCTATCAAATCTTACTTAACTCTGCATTATGCCAATCAGCAAGATACAAACTTGAGTTCAAGCAAGTGGTATAATTTCTTTTTATATGTTTACTTCAGATAAAACAAGTAGAGATAACAGTCTGCATCTACCAGAGCACTGGTGGTCCATGGGTCATAATTAAGGCAATATCAGCCTTCAACTCATCCCTCAAAGATCGTCCCTTTAGGAAATCTGCTTCTTTTTCTCATTTGCATGGAAAGCACTAAAAAAGAAATGGCCTCAGGCTGTGCTAGGAGAAGTTATATTAGATATTAGGAAAAATTTCTTCACCAAAAGGGTTGCCAGGGAAATGGTGGAGGCCCTATCCCTAAAGATGTTTAAAAGACATGTGACTGAGGTGCTTCGGGGACACAGTTTAGTGGTCAATTTGGCAATGTGAGGTTAAGTGTCGGACTTGATGGCCTTAAAGGTCTTTTCCAACTTAAACGTTTCTATGATTCTATAATTGGAAGAGTAAGAAGGAATCAGAGCAGCAGACTAAGATCTAGCCTTAGGTTCTTCCACAAATTAGAGCTGTAAACAGCGCGCAGACGTACATTAAAGGGGAGCAATGCATAATTATCTAATGGGATTATGCATAATGCAAGCCTGAGGATGTTCCCACTAATATCTTTCCTACCTCATTCTCACACACATGGGATGGAGCCGCTCTGAAGCTGCGGAAGATCAAAAGTTGAGTGGAGAGCTTTGTACAAATTCTTGTTCAACTTCAGTAGTTGTAGCATTTTCCCCTTCTTGGTATTAAGAATGAAAAGAACTATAATCAGAGTTTGTTTCCAAACTAGGTGTAATCTCATTAAATAATTCTGCCTTTTGCAGAATTACAACACAGCAATTAACACCTCTTCCAAGGTTAAGGCTACCACATGGGAGCAAGAGAGGAGAACAATGTTAAGAACATTGGGGCTTCCACCTTCTCCAAATCATGGGTGAGACTTGACCTTAAAAATGAAACAAAATTATCACTAACATCTAGTAGTATATTTGTTCTATTTATATTTAGTCTATTTGTTCTGGGTGCACACGGACACTGAACATCTGCCCTGAACTTCAGGCCTCCTCACTACACACACTGTTAAATGAAATGGATAACGATGACCCAGAAAAATCATTTCACTCATCTTCACATAATGCGAAAAGTGTGTGGTAATTAAGTAGCCTTTAGGACCGACAATGTCAATTATTTCAGGACAATCGAATAACAGCAGAGAAATGGAGTCTGAATGGAGGGATGGTGTCAGACGCACGGTTAAACAATAGCTGTTTTGCCTGTCATTCATACCGAATTATTGCAGGAAGGGGGGGGGAAGAAAAACTATTTATAACCTGTCAGTCTCAAGAAACCACAATTATGATAATTTAATTAACACATGGAGAGGCTTCAGGCAATCACATCGTGCTAAATTTAAGAAGTAGCACATTTCAGACCCAAGATGATTTAGAACATTAACAAATGCTAGTTGAACCAGGGCAAGAATTTGATGGCCTTGTTGGTTCCTTTTAAAGCATCCATCACGGCGCAAAGATAATCCAAATGGATGAGTTGGTGAAAGATGAGAGCAGTGAAGAATCATCTGGGGCTTCAGAGGCCATCACGCAGAAGGAGAAGCTGATTTTTAATGAGAACGGAGTTTGAAAATGAGCAAACCCACACAACGCAAGCCTATTCATCAAAGGCATTGGGAAAGTCTGGGGGAAAAAAATGAGTTAAGGGCGTGTAAGAGTGCAAGGCACGGAGAGTGACCTTCCCATGGAGAACTTGAAGCTCGTGCTCAGTGCGAAGTACGCCTTTCTTTGGCCTGATGCCCAGGAGCTAGTTCTAACCTGTGCACAGTGCAGTCACTGAACACGACACGGTCTTCTTACCACACAAGAGTCATTCAATAAATAGAATATTGCCAAAAGTTTCTTAAAACCTGGATTGCAGTACAACTCATCTTGTGCAAGTAAATCATCTTGGTCAACTCATCTTGTGCAAGTAAATCATTTAGGTCCTAAAATCAAGAATCGGGTCAATGAATGCTATTATTCCAGAGGAGACTTAAAGAAACATTTCCAGTAGGTGGATATTCATTAATGAGATTGTTTTGTCTCCTTTGGAGTGTGGGGCTTTTAGGTTTTGGTGTGTGTTTGAAAAACAAACAAACAAATGAACAGATTCAACAGATTCCTTTGCTCTTTCTGTCAGTGCTCTCCCTCCTGGCATGAGCTACATAATGGACTAAAATCGATTTTTGTGTCCTTAAAGTACTGGCAGCACATCACAGAGTTTGAGCAAAAACAGAAGAAGGAGTGAAAGAAAGGAAAAGAGAGATGGAGAGGGCAGGCAGCATCCGTCATAATTCCAGCAACACAAGAATCCTGTGCAGGGCCCGAGCAACAAATGCAATAGGAATACAAGGTTCTCTTCTCCTGTACAAAGCTTTTACAATGCAGCATCCTCTCCATTTGAGCTGTCCTCACAGTGCATAACTCAATCCATGAAAGTGGAAATAATAGTGGAAGTAGTGCAATTCCACAGTGCAATTCCAAAGTTTTGTCAATTAACTGTCAGCCTCTGGATGAGACCTGGTGGAGCTAACAATGTCTGAGATATGGTTAGGAAAGTTCCAAGCCAAAATAATCATCTAGTTTAAATTATACTGATTATAGAATCACAGAATGTCCTGAGTTGGAAGGGACTCACAGGGATCATCAAGTCCAGCTCCTGTCCCTGCCCAGGATACCCCAACATTCACACCATGGGGCTGAGGGTGTTGGTCAAATGCTTCTGGAATATCATCAGGATTGAGGCTGGGGCTGCTTCCCTGGGAGCTGTTCCAGGGCTCCACCACCCTCTGGGGAAGAACCTTTCCCTGATGTCCAACCTAACCCTCCCCTGGCCCATCTCCCTGCCATTCCCTGTCTTTGATCATCAGAGAGAAGAGCTCAGTGCCTGCTCCTCCTCCTCCCCTCGAGATGAAGCTGCAGACGGCATTATCTCACAGCAAATCCCTTTCAAGGTCTCAGCAGCACCTGTATTGCTAGAGCAAATCTCAAGCAAGCCAGTCTTTCACCCAGGTACCTCAATAAGGCCTGAGCAAGAATTTCAGAAGTGTTCGGCATCCTTCCGCAGCTCCCTTTTCAAATTTACAAGCAGCGTCTCAATTGCTGCTGATGCGCAGCTGGCTGAGTTCTGCCGGAAACACAGGCAGTCATTTCAGTAGCATCTTTGGAAAATCTCACCCTTTACAAGTGCTGATCCCAGGAAAATTTGCCCCTGTTCATCACTGCTACATCACCAGTACTTCTCCAGCACAACTGCCCATATCCTGACTTGCTATTGCAAGAACATGACACTAACCAAGGCTCTGAGCAGTAACACAGACAAATTTCTAGCTTTCATCCAAATCCTGAAGACATTACTAAAATTTACCTTCTCCTCAGCAGCCCTGTGCCTAAAAGACTTCAAGTCAGAGCTACTTCTGATGTATTTCTTCTAGATATAAGAAAACTATCAGTTTAGCCTTTGCTTACTCTCCCAATACAAACATGGAGCTCGTGACAGAGCTTCATCAGATTGATTCCCCCTTCAGGTTACAAGTCATGCGAGAATTTGAGGTCCATCTATAATCACAGAGAAGTGGACAGAGAGGCAGAGGAGGCGCAATAGCAGAAAAGGATATGAAAAAGCTAAATTAACGATGCCCACCCTACAGTGCCCCAAAACAGAGTCACTGGGAAGAAAATTGCACCGCTTTGGCCCTAAAAGTGATGACTGTGATAACAATTACTGCCTCTCATCCTCCTCGCTCATCACCTCCCATATTCTTCTCTTTGCAATGTGGAATCATCTTCCTTTTGCTTTTCTCAAGCTGTAATGAACTTAGAACTCTGCCAAGAAGTGCTTGCTAAGTATTACTCATTACAAACATAAGGCTGACAACCAAAGAAAATACAAACACTGTTCTTAAAAAATCAGAAAAAAAGACAAGTTCTACAGGACCACTGAGTGATTTCTCAGATGAGGCTGCTTTGCCCCCTCAGCTCGCTCTTGGCCCACCTTGGGCAGCTCTTCCAAAGCTGAGATGTAGAACCACGAACACCCTCGTACAACTGGACCCTCGGACTAAACAGCATCCAGGCTGTGGAGGTTATTTTGCTTTTCCTTTCGGCATCTTGTTCAAAACAACCCAGTCATGGTATTTGATAAATAAATAATAAACAACAGAAGCATGTCAATGTTTCCTTTTAAATTAGGCTCAAAAGGAGGAGGCCAACAGCAGCCCACAGAGCTTGCATTTGTTGCATCCCTCTATCAATGTATTTCATCCCAGTGGCAAACAGCATTCAAAGTGAACATAACTTTGTGTGACTGATTTAGTATGGATGAACACAAGTGAGAACTGCCTGGATTTGCACTTCATTGGAACACACGGGAGCATCACGGTGGAGACACACTTGTATGGGAACAGGTTGGGTTGCTCGTTGAGCACTGGGGTATGGTTAGTCATCGAGAACTGAAAGTGTAAAAAGTCACCTCATAGGGTCTGTGTCAATCGTCTCTCAGAGGGCTTCACATCAACCAGGCTCAGTTAACACAGAAAAGATGTTCAGTTGCTTGGTTGGTTGTTGTCTGTTTTGTAACTGCCAGCCTGAGAACCAGGAGGTGTAAAACCTTCCAGCAGAAAGAAGGAAACGTTTCTGCTCCTTCTCCCTGTGCACCTTCCCAGCGTGTTCTATACGGATACTCCGCAGGTGATATGTATGAGATACAGAATATTACAGCTTGGCTTATGAAATTGCTTTTATGGCTCCCAGATCTTCAGCAAATGGGCAAATAAATTGGAACGAGAGAGGGAGTAAGATGCACATACACAAAGCAAAAGCAAATACCAAAATGAGAGAGAGCAGCAGTCTGCTCACTGGATGGCGAGAGCCAAAATCATAAGCATGCAGTTATTTTAGAAGCCCTTGCCAACAGACTAAATAGAATACCACAGGCCAGGTGTCAGTGATTATAATCCCACTGATGCCAAGAGAGTTGCTCCCATTTCCAGGAAGCCTGACTTTGGCTCCCCCTTTGTAGTACAAGAAATAATTCATGAAGCATGGAGCTAAAAGAGCAGCCACACCAACTGCTCCTGAACTCCCCTACTTGTGGTATAAAGACTCAACACCAGGCAGCTCTCGTACGCCTGTGAATTTAAAGCCTCCCCTGCTCACGTGGGTAGCTGCTGTGGAACAAAGAACCTGTGCTAACACCTAAGCATGTTATCTCATGGCCAGTTCCCACCCAGCAAACAAGTGGTTTACGGATGGGATGAGCTGGATACTCACCTGACCTTGGGCCACACTCAGAAACTGCTCTAAGTCATCAACTACCTGCAACAGACTATTCTCAGGCATCCTTCCTCAGTTAAAACAGAACTAAACCATTCTTTCTTTCCTGAAAGGCATAATTTTTCGAGCACTGTAGCTGCTCACAGGTACATGGGGCCAGACATGTGAAAGCAGAACAAAATTACTAAAAAACTAAACCCCATAAACTCATAAGCAATGAATTCTGAAAGCCGCCCTGCCTTCATTTTGATAACAAAACACTCTTTTCTCCTCTAAGTGGTCTTTTTGGGGGGAGAAACCTCAGCCTGAGCACAGAAAGAGTAGTTCAGACCCAGAAGAACATGGGGCTGAGCTACATCTCACTTGTACACAATGACAGTTTTCCCTCAAGTACACACATCTGGGTAAATTAGTAAATAATGAGATGCTGCCTTTTCTTTTTACCCCAAATGTAAAACCTTTCCACAGCTGAAGATGCTACAAGGATTTTTTTCCTTGCCATTTTTAAGTGCTGTACAGTGCATATCTATCCTTTTACAAGTGGAACCTTGTAGCTATGGAGACGAAGAATGTTAAATCCAAGCTGAAGATGGTATTTCAATGGGGGCTTAGGACTGCTGCATGTGCCTTCAATCACTTGCTGCTTTCTGCCTCCTGAAGTCCTCCGCACTACTAGGTGATGCACACGGTCCTGAATCACCAGGCAGACCCTGTGCACATTTTATCAGTCACAGCCTGGGACAACGTCAGCCTGTTCAGAGTCTTATTGATTTACACCATAACCAAGGATCCCACGGACAACACGATAAACAGCTGAGTTCTATAAAACTGCACATCAGCTTAACTGAACCTGCTCAGAGTAACGGAATAAAAGTGTTTTGGTCCTGCAGTAGCACCTGGAAACCAGGCAAACTGGGGTCCCCTTGTGTTTAACACTGTGTGTAACAATCAACATGGACAACAAGACATTACGCCTGGTGGGACTCTTCAGCTTCTTACCTGTCTACTACAATCCAAATAACCCAAATTTCAGCCTCCCAAACAACATCACATATTCCCTATCTTCTGCGCACTATCATCATGATCCAAATTCCATTACAGATTATGGGTTCATTACATGGACTTTCAGTTATGTCTTCCATATCATCTTGGACGATGATGATGTTCTATTTCAAACCAGCGTTTTATTCAAGCTAATGAAACTTCAATGGTGTTCAACTTGAGCATGAAGGGGAGAGCACCTTTCAGATTAAATTAATGCTCCTTCTGACAGCCAGTGAAAATTCAAAATAACTTGTTAGCATCTCTTACTTTCCATTTGTGCTCCCAACAGGAAAAAAACTCACAGCTTTATTCAGGTGATACCGGTAGAGATGAAATGGTAGGACAGGTGGGTTTCTGTTTTGAAGATAACACTGTCCCAGAGAAAGCAACCCCAAAACATACACTTTTTGTTTGGCTTCCCCTTAGCCCCACGGTCCAAAATCAGCTAAGGATTTCAGGTGCTACACATGAAATACCTTGGAGATGCCCTACTGTCAGAAAGTGAAAACATCCACTTTTAAAAATTCAGGATCCTTAAAATCCACTCCTAAAAAATAAGGACGCTGAGCTGCAGCCTGCTCAATGCTGCTCATCTTTAACACCCTCTTATTCTACCTGGCTGTCAAGGACATTGGTCAAATTGAATCGTCAGACCCGATTTGCAGCAATGGATACAAACAGATTTCAACAGGCACACGAAGCACTCTCAGGTAGGATGTCCACAACCAAGGGAGCAAAATCAACCGTGGTCCCTTAGCAGCACATCACCCACAGGATTAAGTAACACGTCCAGGAATGTGATGGCATTGACAGGTAGAAACGTTTCTTACAGACACATTAATAGAGTCATTGACAGAACAGTAATGGAAAAATACAGAGTTTTCTCATCAAAGCTGAACAACAGACAATAAAAGCACTGAGAGCTTTTTGCCATTTGTATTCCTCAACTTGCTGAGTCAAAGTCATAGCACGGCCTGAAGTGCCTGAAACTATTAACTCCAACACGGTGTTTCTCAAGCTAAGCCTTCACTGATCACTAAAACTGAAATAAAATAAACCCCAAGAATCCGCCTCTTCCAACCCAGATATCTGCAAATGCAGTGTTTGACCTGGGGCCTTCACATGGCTCAAGCTCTTCAGAAGATCCAGCAAGGCTGGAATGTTCCTGCATCCCCAGGAAATGTACATCTAGTTCCAGGGTTGTGCTGCAGCCCTGTTGTGCCCTGGCTTACGCCTGAACCAGACAAAAATGCAAAAAAAAAAAAAATCTTTGACATTATCTTTAAATAGGCCACAAACCCCTCAAGATTTGACATGGGGTCTTGAGTAAAGAGGTCACCGTATTTATTTTTAAAACAGAAAAGATCCTTAAAATCCTCTGTTTCTACCATCAAAAATAGGACAATCACAGCCACTGTTAATAAAATAGGTGCAAACAGAAAGAGAATGCCTCTATTATAGCTGTTTACTTCCACTTAATCTGTTATTTTTTTCTAAGTATGAATTATTCAAAGTAATCACCATCATTTTCCTGCCTGTTGTTAATGAGGTAACCTTTCATCCTGAGCAAACCCAAAAGCAAAAAAAAACCAACCAAACAAAAAAAATCTCTTTAATCTTTCTAGTGTTTAGAGATACACCTCAAGAGCTTCAAACATTTACCTCTCCTTCCCAGCAGCTGAAATGGTTTTAGGAGGATCATGGTTCATACCTCGCATTCCCTGGAGCCAGAGATGGTATAGGTGCAGGGCCCAGATCCATTGACCGATACATCCATGGTCTCAGAGTTTGTTGGCTTGTAGTCCACGTAATACTCCTGTAAAGGGGAGTTCATTTGCCTTTCCGACTCTCGGGCCTTTTTCCTGCGCCTCTTCATGAGGGAGTGCTGCTGGAGCTGCTTCATGCTGGCCGGGTAGCGCTTCCACGACACGTAGATAACCAACAAAATCATGGCCACGGAAAGAAAGAGGGCCACGCTCCCGGCGATGATTTTGTGAAAGGAAACGTGCTCGTACTCTGGCTCCACTCCTGGGGTTGGGAGCTCTGCAGAAGGACTCGGCATAAGAGACGTTGGTTGATTGCTTTCAAGTTTGGCAATAGTGGGTTTAGGAATGAAGACGGGTCTCTGGGGGGTTTTGGGGGCCTGGTACGATCTTTCAGTGACCACCACCTGGATCTCAGCACAGATATTATATGTTTCCACAGCATCGCTCACTTTTTCACCCTGGATATGTTTAGGGCCTGCGCATATCATAGTGCTCTCTTTATTTCCCTTGAAATTCTTAAGCCAAGTAAACAGAGGGCAAATGCTTCGAGTACATTCCCACATATTTCCAGACAGAGTGATGGAGATGAGCGAGATCCACGTATTGATGGTCTCCTGAGAGATGTTGGTGAGTTTGTTGGAATCCAGGTTCAGCTTTTGCAGGTTGGGAAGGCACTGGAATGTCCCAGGCTCTATCCCTGCAATGTCATTTCCTGATAAATCCAAGTTGTGCAAAGAACTCCAGGTCCACGTTAACCCTTGGCTAATAGACCGGATCCTATTCCACTGCAAATAAATCGAGCGAAGGTTGAAGAGGCGTGGAAAGTGGGCAAAATTGATCTTAGAAAACTGGTTATGCTCCAAGTGGAGCTCTGTCAACTTCAAAAGGCCAGCGAAAGCATTACGGGATAAGCTCCGCAGGCGGTTGTAGCCCAAATCCAGAAAGTCAAGGTTTCGGCAGTCCTGGAAAACTCGGATGGGCACGGTTTTCAGCGAGTTAGACCGTAAATGCAAGATCAAGAGTTTACGAAGGCCCTTGAACTGCTCCGACTGCAACACCTGCAACTTGTTGTAAGACAGGTCCAGATTGCGGAGGTTGGGGACCGGGTGAAACGTTTTGTTGTGCAGATGGGTAATTTTGTTGGAGCTTAGAATTAATTCCTTCAGCCTGCGGATCCCCTGAAATGCATCCTCATCCACAGAGCTGATGTAATTATGGTCAAGATAAAGCCATATGAGCTGATTCAGGCCCGCAAACTGATTCGATTTAAGCTTCTGAATGCTGTTGTACCGTAACGATAAGCCTTGAGACCCTCCAGAAATATTCTGAGGGATGTCTCTGAATGCGTGAGATTCGCAGTACACAATCTTGCCATCGCATCTGCAGTTCTTGGGGCAAGCTCGCTGAGCCCCCGCGAGCAGAACAAACAGCACCATAGGAAGCAGCACTATCACCACACTCATGCCTCTCAGCTGCTTAATTAAATGGAAACCTACAATATTAAAAAGAAAACAAATGGGCATTGTAAAGCTATTAAAATAAATCGCCGGCAGATTACGAACAGCAGTGGGGTTTCTAGTCGTAGTGAAGCAGAGGATTTGAAGACAACCTGTTCGCCTCCTGCCTTGCACTTTTTGTCGTGCAAATGCCTCTCTTTTGACTTTCTGCTCACCATCTCTTCTACCCTCGCCCACCACCACTGCTACTCTTGTTATTCAATTACTTTTGTGTGATTTATGATCCCTGAGAAGGACCAAAAGCCTGTTGTCTATTTGCTTTTCTCCTGTACATCATCTCTCAATGTAGCTGGTATATCCTTATCGCTAGATGCTGAGGTTTTAACAATAAACATATTTGTCAAGTCACTGTGCTGAATGCTCCATAGTGCTGGAGAGGAAATGAGCCAAAGCTTCTGGGATTTAAGAGCTGCTAAATGCGTTCTTTAATAAAAGCAATTCCAAGCCCATTTCCCTTAAAGAAAAATATTGTAAAATGTGAGAACTCTACTTATCATAAAGTTTGATCCATCTTCAAAATGGATATTTACTGTAAAAGCAAACAGTAAGCAAAAAGTTTGTTTTTTTGCACTGAGTGATTTGGGTTTAAGGGAAGGCTTCCGTAGGTCACCTCATCATTTTTACATATCTAAAATAAAGAGATGCACAGAGATAAGTTCAACCATACAGAGGAGGATGCTATGTAACACTGGTATGGGACCTCAGCACCAAGAGAAGGGTAGAAGACATATTTCTTTAAATAGAATCATGATCTTAGCACAAATTAATGTAACTACATGTAGCTATGAATACCTGAGCACTTATTACTCGGCATATGCATTACATACTCTATGAACATCTACACACAAACATTTACATATAAACACTCCTTTAGGAGCAGCAAAGTTCAAAAGGGTCTATTTCTATTTCAACTCCCCTCTCTCTTCCCCAACAATACAGTATTATAGAGCTTTGAGATGTCAAATTTATCACATAGTAGCAACGCTCTTAGGTGAGGACAGCCACGTTTTCCATATTCTTGGTATCATTATAAAAGGGAGTGGAAGGGTCGGCAGAAAATCCAACGCACTCTTTCCTTAGCCTGGAATAATTTTAGGACTGGTGCCCCTGTGAAGAGTTGCAACCTTGCTAAGAATTAAAATGCAGTCTTTTCAACAGGGAATGTTTTAAGAGCCGGTATCTCCTCGATAAATAATTACTTTCTTTATATGACACACACAAAAGCAACCCTGTGCTGCAGTTATTTAATCAAATCTTAAACCAAGGTGCAATCTGCATTATAATTCCTAATCTAAAATGCTTGTGACTGTCTCTCTCACTTTAATGGTTAGATTTTTAATTTCAATCCTCATCTTTTGCTACTGCCTATGTGCCAGCTAGAAATATGTTCTGGCTGTTACAGACTTGGGGGCTGGGGGGGAAGGAGGGAGGGAAATAAACCTGTCACACTTGAAAAAATAAGACTGGCAAATGACTGCTGGAAAATCCAGCAGGAATATTAGGGGGTATCTTTTCAGAGACCAAATGAGCCTTTTCAAAACCACCTCTATGAGAAATCGCCCCCTCCCCTCTGCTTCCCACATACTGCAAAGTGTTACCAGTCCTTTCTGACAGCCTGAATAACGCAACTACAGGCTGATCGACTAGGAATGTAAAACCCAGAAGAAACGGGGTGCGAGCGTGCCTCATGCATACATGTACTTATCTCTACATGTACTTATCTCTCCGTGTGCAGGTGTGTGCGTGGGAGGCACAGACAGCGAACACGCTCGCTCCAGCCCTTCACCCGGTGCATGCATTTACAGATTAATTACATATAAAACCACTGCAGGAGGAAAGGTGTGTGTGTGCGTGGAGGGGTGAGGGGGGGGTAGGGGGGTGAATGCATGATCTAAAAATACAATAGCAAGTACAGTGAGTCACCTGGCAAAGGAATGCGCTGCTGCTGCTGCTGAGACCGTCTCCCCCTCTTGAACAGCTAATAATCCCACTGAAAAATATACCATACAGCTGCGTCTGTGCTACCAAACAAACCAGAAAAGTTCACTTACCCATCCTTTTGTCATCAAAAAACGGCCTCCTTCACCTTTCTCCAGCTGTTTTCTTTGCTCTCTTCCCTCTTTTTGCTTCCCCTTTGCCTCTCTCTCTTTAAAAGCGGTCTCTTTTCTTTAAACCATCAGCATCTTCATGTCACAGCACGGTTGCCACTCACATCACCGCCAGCCAGCGTGCATGCCAGTAACCCCCACAAAGTTCCCTAGAGAGGACAAGCAAGAATTTTGGGGATGACAACAGGAAAGGAGAGGGAAGGGGTTGGGGGTGGGGAAGACAGGACGAAGGATGGGGGGGGTGAGGGAGGGTAGGGAGGGACTCTAAGCTCTGAGAGCCATTGTGTAAGTCATCAGAGAACCATCAGCAATGAGTGGCAGTCAGGAATCAAAAAACTACAGCAGATCACCAAGGCAAAAACCAACTTCTCTGGAAGAAATAGAAACCCTTTCCCGGTACCTAGCGTTTCTCATTCTGCTGCCTTGTGCCGTTGCCAGACACAGCGATCCATCCTCAGCCTCCCAGGTCCCGAAGCCAGCAGGCCACCCGCGCTCCGTAAAACCCCCAGTTTAAAGGCTCTGCAGGCTCGGTTTATCCATTTAGCCGGTCAGGTTTGAAGTGTTTTGTAGCTGTGCTGCTGAGAGGCAGCTCTTGTCTAATTCCGAAAGGCTTTCCAGAGAGTGATGATGCTTCGGAGCTTGTTGGTGCTAATGTTGGAGTTTGTGATACACTGAGTGCCCTCCACTGGAGGAAACAGATCACACATTAAAGGCTCGAACAAGTGAGCCTGTCATTGCCATGCAGACTTTCTGCCTTCAGAAAAGAAAATTAAAGACACAGGATTGCCTTGCCCGCTTGTCATCCCTCCCACGACCCCTTCGCCTTCCCTAGGTTATGAAATGTTTGTGCGGTGGATTTTCCGGCAGGCTCAACAAAAACCCTGCTCCCTGGGCGTTTGCCAAACCCATCTTTTTCTAATCCTCCTGACCTGTATATTTTTATCTTTTTTTTATTATTATTATTGGGCAAATTTGGAACTGTTTTTATTTCCTCTGTATTCAAACGATGAGAACAGGAAGAGGAAGGATTGAAGCTACAAGCAGGAGGGAAGGTACAAACAGATCAACTGCTCAAATTAATTGTACGCACCGAATCCACATGTAAACACAGTGGGAACAACTTGTTTCTGCTTTTTTTTTTTAATCTGAGTGCCTCTTGGTCAGAAAAATACAGGTCTGGACAAACAAGGCAGAACTTGGGCTGCAGAATTATTGACACCTTTTTTTCTCCTGGATTCATCCAGGAGTGGGGAATTCTCACAGCTGGGATGCCAGTCTGGCTTTCAGCAGCCTTCAGCCACAAACCTGGAGGTGGGAGCTGCAAGTCGACACTTGGATGGTGTGTCTTCTCCTGCTATTGGCCTGGATGCCTTACTGGGGCTTGGATTAATTCTCCCTCTGATCAACAAGAAGATGTCAGAGGGATTTGGAGCAAGGGCAGGACCAAAAAGTGCTCCTCTAGGTTGGGTCTGGTCAGTCCTGTTAACCATAGAATAGGTTGGAAGAGACCCACCCATTGAGTCCAACCATTCCCATCAACCACTAACCCATGTCCCTCAGCACCTCGTCCATCCATCCCTTAAACACCTCCAGGGAAGGAGACTCAACCCCCTCCCTGGGCAGCCTCTGCCAGTGCCCAGTGACCATTTCTGTGACCCCCAACAGTTTCAACCTGGGTTCCTAAAGCTGGGGTATTTGTGATGTCTGACTGGCTGTTCCCTCCTCTCTCTGGGCTACAGAGACATCAGCTATGCTGTAAACAATTCCTTGCCAATACCTTGAGCTTTGATGCCAAAATGGTGGAGGTACTTCAAAATAAATATAATATAATATAATATAATATAATATAATATAATATAATATAATATAATATAATATAATATAATATAATATAATATAATATAATATAATATAATATAATATAATATAATATAATATAATATATCATAAACATACAGTATGACATGAGTGAATCATCATGTGTTATTTGTCTTTTAAGGTCCTCCCCCTCATGACTAAGGAACCTCTTCCTCAGCATTTTACATTCCATACATCCTGAGGTTTCTGTACAACTCCTCACAATTCCACTGTTCTCACAAAAATTAAAGTTGCATGAAACTCAAGGACAGATTCTGAGCTTTTTTTTTCATTTAGTTCCTTTTTCCTGGCTCAGATAAAAAGCCAAGCGCTTGCCCCTGCTATTCATCCCTAATGAAGTCACCCCCTGTCCCAGTACCTGGTCCCCTCCAGGATCCCCCAATGGAGCAAAAAGGTGGGACACAGAGGGAGAAAAGTAGTTCAACTCTAGTTGAAGAAAAAACAATTCCACAAAACTATCCATAGCAAGGCAGCTTTTCATCCCCTGTACCTGCATCCAGACTGCAACATCCTAAAGCTTCTTTCAATAAAATATCTGCTTTTGTTTGTCCTGTTACGAGAATTTGTTGCTACCTATAGATCAGAGATTGATTTGCATAAGAACTATATCATAATTAATCAGTGTTTTTACTCTGCATTGGCCAGCAATAAACACATCTGCCTCAAACAAGATTCAGAACTTAATTATCACAAATGATGTTGCAAGTGCTTTTTTCCACATCTATTAACTAGGTCTGCATTAGAGTCGGTATCACTTTAGCCAACATTCATATTTATTCATGATACAATTTCCTAATAAAGGTAAAAGCCAAAGTGTGCAGTTATAATACCTCGTATTGATAATTTTCCAGGAAGGCTCCATTTGAAACTCAGCCAGAACTGAGAGTGAACTGAGGAGAGCCTAAAGAAGCTGGACCAATTTTCTTTTTTTTTGTCTTTTCCTGAATCCTTTCATCCTACAAGAGCTGCAGCAGCGTTGTCATAAGCTCTCCTACTGCCATATGCATATTGAGACTGAAAACTTGCCCCAACTTCCCTTGGCAACCTGGGCCACTGTCACACCACTCTCATAGTTTAGTGTTTGATAGGAATGGTTGGACTTGATGATCTGGTGGGTCTCTTCCAACCTGGTGATTCTATGATTCCTTGTGAAGAAATTCTTCCTAATGTCTAGTCTAAATCTGCCTCACTCCAATTTATACCCATTCCCCCTTGTCCTATCATCACAAGCTTTTACGAACAGTCCCTCTCCAGCTTTCTTGGAGCCCCTTCAGGTAATGGAAGGTCCCTCTAAGGTCTCCTCAGAGTCTTTTCTTCTCCAGGCTGAACAACCCCAACTCTTTCAGCCTGTTCTAATAGGGAAGGTGCTTCAGCCCTCAGATCATCTTGTAGTCTCCTCAGGAACCCGTTCCAACAGCTCCATCTATAATTCAAATCATTCTATGATTCTATTTTATATACCTATACATACACACACTCCCATATACACACACACACATGAACAATCAACTACGCTTGGAATTTTAGCCTTGAGCCTTTCAGCCGACCGATTTGTTTCTATGCACAAATACTTAAAAATTAACCACAACAATAACTAATATTTACATGATGCGCTCATTTTGCAAAATGTATCGACACCAACAGCCCTCACAACATGCCTGTAGGGAAGAGAAGAACTCATCTCCTCTTTCCTGCAGTGCCAGCTGTTCCATTACTGGAGATTTACAGCCCTGGATAACTTCTCCTGGTAGTATCTGTGGTAGCACTGCTGCTGGAAGGAAATGAGCTAATGCTCTTTGGCCAATTTCTTATTTTCTTCCTATGGAGACCTCTAAGGTTTCACTGCTCCTGTGTAGTCTATTCAAAATGCTACTTAATGAGAAAGAAGTGAAAAAAAAAGCAAATTTAAGAGGTGATGGGGTCTGTCCACTGTATTGCCAGATCCAAGTTAATAAAGCTCATGACTCAGCTATCAAGGAACTCTTTCTGTTTCCTCTTGATCTACTCAGGCATTAGGTTGTATTCAAGTTGCATTTCTAAGGTTTAACAAAATCACTAAGACTTGGACAGTAGTGGGTTCAGGCACAAAAAGAACAATTCCAGTCTTCCAGACAGAAGTCAAGAATCTTCCACAAATATTTCCAAAACTGATCTGTAATTTCCTCAATGACACCCATTTCATAACGATGACTGACCTTTAGTTGGCATCCACAAAGGATGGCAAGATGGAAAAGCTACCCAGTTCCTGTGCAGGTTTCTGCATTATGAAACAATTCATATAACTATATAAGAATTTATAGAACTACATAGCAATCCACATCACTGAAGTTTTAAGAGACAGAGCTCTTTGCAAGAGTCTGTGTTCAGTATGAGCCCTGCAACAGCATCTGCACCAACAAACTTCAATCCAACATCAGTCACAAGTCACACACAAGCCTTTGCCCCCAACATCATCTTTTTTATCAGCTGTTGGAGTAATGTGCTTATAAAACCTCTGATGTGCAACCAAAGACACAACCTCATTACAGCCTCTAATTACATAACTTTTGCTCTTTAGTTGATATGATAGGAATGGTTGGACTAGACGATCCGATGGGTCCCTTCCAACCTGGTTGTTCTATGATTCTATATGACTGCAAGTGTAGAATCGGATCATCTCAGCTGTGGTGAATCCAGCTTCAGGCTCTGATTTCGCAGTGGACAGGTACAGTTGGGCTCAATGATCTCAAAGGTCTTTTCCAACCTTGTGATTCTATGATCTCATCCGAGATGACAGATAACACTCCAGAAAGGCTGGACTCTACCCGAACCCAAATACTAGCTTTAGATGCTGTCAAGTCTTTTTCAAACCATTATTCTCACAAGCATATAATCATCAAGATGCATTTCCTCTTCATTTAATTAAGGTTTTATTTCAATTTCTCCGAGACCTCTAATAACTATTTTTATTTATAAATTTATCTGCTTAGTGACAAATGCCTAATCACAGCTCTAATTGCTTTTAAAGCATCTAACAGCCTTAGCAAACCCCATCTAAAAATAAACAGCCAGCCCCACAATACAGACATTGCATATTCTAAGTTTAACCAGAACATAACTCCTCCTCAAACACCAGCCCTGTTTTTCCATCCAAACGCCAGTTCCTCGGTTTGTACCTCTAACAAATAGTTTGCAGGATCGTATATCACAATGTGCTGGCAGCATGATAGAGCCAAAAGGCACTTAAGATGTTTAGTGCTGTCAACATTTGGGAGACTGAAATGAAAGGATGACTGCAACCAAAACAGTTCAACCACCTCCCACACTGCCTGAGTATGTGGTGCATGGAACTAAGTGGAAAACAAAATGCTGACTGTGTTTTTCAAGAGCAGGTAGAAGTCTGCCCTTGGCAGACAGCAGGAAACTAGAATACGAACCATTAGTAATTGGTCTGATTTCAGAAAAGCAAAGAAAATTAAATAGATGTAGATGCTCACATCTTTCCTTTTCAGACAAATTATCAGAGCGACTTACATGCTGTAAAATTTTAGCTGGTTGAAGCATCCTCACAGCACAATCCTGGCACTGGAGTGCTGTATCTGTGCATCTCGGTGGTAAATTGTGTGGGGTTTGGCCCACATACAAGTCCTCTACATAAATTTCACCTGAGAGAACAAAAGATTCCTTCCTTCTTTTGTTTCGTCCTTTCTTTCCTCCTTCCTTCCTTTCCTTCTATTTACATCACTGTTATTTGACAAATACCAACACATCACAGACATGGACTGGGCAGTGAGGAGGTCCATGAGTAGTACCACCAATTGTCACTGCAGCTGCCAACAAACAGAAGAAATCTGCTACGGGGCATGGGTTAGGGATTGACAGGAATGGTTGGACTCGATGATCCAGTGGGTCTCTTCCGACCTGGTTATTCTATGATTCTATGAAAAGCTTGCCTAGCGAGAAGAAAACACATGCAGACACACAGAGTAGCTGCACCAATAAGTCCAAGATTAAACAACTTCGGCTGCTTTGTTGTATTTGGTTGCAATGAAAAGGGAAGCTCCTGCCCAATGCTGGATGTATAGCAGAACATATATTCCTTCATGTGTTTTACACCAAGTGGTTCCTTCATTGACGGCACAAACACAGCAGCAAAAAGAACAACTCCAGAGGCTCTGTGCAGCCAGAAGGAGGATTTTTAAGTCTGTTTATATACTGGGAAATGCAAGAGAAGAAACAGCAAGAAGAGGTAGGACTAGAAGGTTGCGCTGATAGTTTTCAGTACAGGAAGAGGAGGCAGTTAAACAGGAATTTAGTACTCAAGGTGACAATCTTATAATGCTAAGGCTGCTCTCAAGGACAAAAGGACTGTTTGTAGGATTCACCTGTTAAAATATTCAGGAGCACGAGAAAACAGAATAAAATCAGCACAAGGGAGGGACTTGTAGCGTTTGATAGGAGTGGTTGGACTCTATGATCTGGTGGGTCTCTTCCAACCTGGTGATTCTATGATTCTCTCATCTGCAAAAGACAACACTGAAGTACTGATCAGCCACCCGGAGATAGAGTGAAGCATGTTTCTGAGACCACCCTTGTCAAGCAGCTGGGTTTTGGCAGCCAGTTTGGTGGACATTTAAGTCGGGTTTCATTCCAGCTTTTAAAAAGTGTTTCATTAAGACTTGATAGGATTTAAATAAATGAATTCATCCCAAAGGACATCTGGACATCTGTTATGTACCAAACTAAATTTCTATTTAGCTAAATCCTGAGGCTTTATCTATCAGACGGATAATCTTTGGCATTTATATTCCCTCACCGTTCCTCCCTTCCATCACTTGGCACCTGCCAGTCTTCACTGTACATTCTGAAAACAATTCTGCCTATCAACAGAGAAGGGACAGGAATGAATGAGGTGAGTGGTCTAAATCCTTGAAAGTATCTTGCCTTCTAACGCCCTAAAAGTCAGTACTTTTTAAATACTGAAAGGCAACCTGGACCACAGCTACACCAGAAGCCACCAACCTATCCCAATCCAAGAGATTTGTCAGAGAAGTGGCACATATTATAGCTGAAAGTAACAAAAATAGAAACACTTTTGTTAGTGAAATACTTCTTTCCCACATTAAATTTAAACTTGTTAAACACAATGATGCTGAAGCACAGAATAACATGACATTTGCCATATTTCACTTCTCCTTTCCACACTCATTGTATTTAAGGTCATCATTTACACTGAAAACCATCCTCGCCTTAGTTAATTGAAAAAAAGTAATTCAAATCTGCCAGTAGTTAATAAATTTGAAGTCCTACAATTTGGGTAATCCTTGAAAGCATCAAGAGGCTAAGAAGTCACTTGTCTTTGTCTCTAATGTTATTAAAGGTGGAAACATCTAGGCTTTGCAATATTAGGTTTCTGCATTAATGTTCAGTCATTTATGTTTCAAGATGAAGAATGGAAGCATTCAGGAACAGCAGCCGTGATGATTTTTAAATTGAGACAAGATTTAGTAAACATGCCCCTAACTTTGTTAACAGAAACCATTTTATGCCGAAGAGGAAATATCTTCACACTCCTCCAGATGACTGATCAAAGAATGTTAATTACAGTCACTCCAACAATCACCTTCCAGTGGGTTTATGTGTCGAACCTTGTTTGTTTGGTGTGGTGGAAAGGGGGTCAAGAGGATGGCTTTGGAAATAAAGGTGCTGATGTTCCTGTCCTCACAGGCTGGATAAATACAGCTCACGTGGGATGACACAAAGGGTGTAGGGGTAGGGGGGAACAGTCAGACTGCACCTTCAGAGCCTTTGAGCCACCTGCACATTCACAGAATCACAGAATCATAGAACAACCAGGTTGGAAGGGACCCATCGGATCATCGAGTCCAACCATTCCTATCAAACACTACAAGACTTCCTGGCAATTCCCAACAAGACTTCTTGGCAGTTAAATTATCAGCCTCCATTTATTCTATTTCCATGTAGTCTTAACAAATCTATGGATTTTCCTACTAATGACCTAATATTAGGTCAAAACTGGACTAGACATGAGCCAAAGTAACATGATTTAGTTTAACTGCTCTGAAAAGGAGGGTCTACAAACATCCAGAGGTCCCTTCCATTATCAATTATTTTATAAGAGGAAACTAAGCCCCTGGAACTTTTAGAGAGAACTGGAAACCTACCTTACTGCTTTTGTATAATGCTAGCAGGCACCAGTCGGTATGTTCAGCGAGTAAATGGCTTTGTAAATCAGGTCTGAAGTTCGTCATATGATGCTTTCACACGAAAGGATAAGTTTTCAAAAGTGAAGTACCGACAACTGGAACCTGAAATGGAAAAAGAAAATGCTAAGAACTCAGCAAGTTTCATTCTTCCAAAAATCTGAAAGTCCAGATGGATAAAAAAAAAATTATTTTTTCAGATATTAGTAACAATTTTTATTTAAATGAATTATTCCAATTGATTTTAATTTGATGCTTAATTATATCTCTATGCAAGTGTATCCAAAACCAGAAATGGCCTGAGAATAGGGATTTTTTTTAACTCTGTGTTTATTCCATCCAACGCATACAGCATGGAACACCATAAACATTAACCCTTGCTATGGGTTTCATTTGTTCTGGAACTCAGAAAGGTTTTCTTAAACTTTTCTACTTGTCACCTTACTTCTTATGCTACTCAAACCCTGTTCATAGGGAGTTTCCAGTCTACTTAGCAGATGCATGACCCAGATCATCAAGAGGGTAGACACCTGCTGTAAGGACTTGGATTGACTGTAAACTCCACAGATGTTACCACCAGGTTGTTTTCTCAGCATGATAAACACGAGTAGAAAAATACTGGTTTCTATGCAGCTATATATGGGAATTGCCTGTAAGAGTCAGTATAGTACATTCACACTGTGGGTGGTTTGTAGAAGTGCCCTTAAAAGACAAGGAAGAAAAACAGGTTAGTAAGGATGATTTGCAAAAGAAAGACCTATTCCTACAAGCTTACAGCTGCTCAGCTCATGCTGGGGGTACAAGGACCTCATTCCAGGAACTGCAGAATCATTTGGGTTGGATTAGAACTTTAAGATCAGTGAGTTCAACCGTAAGAGAACCCTAGAGTCACTGAGGTTGGAAAAGAGCTTATCCAATCCAACTGTCAACTCATCACTACCATGTCTACTAAACCATGTCCCAATGTTCTTTGACCACCTCCAGGGAAGGAGGCATCTGTTAACATTCCAAGCACCAGCTGTAGTATGAAATCTGTTTATGTTAAACATTCAGAATCCATGCAAGGGAATTTCCTTTTTAATTCCTTGATTTCTGCAGGAAAGACTGAGAACAGCAGCCTGTGGCTGTTCCCTTTCTGAAAATATTAGTAGAAGCCACTGTGATCCAGCTGCTGCCGCTGGTCATTTTTCCTGCATCATTAACTTCCCATCTTTACTGGAATGACAGATGAAGGTTTTGTGGTATGAAAACTTTTCTGATCCTGCTCTCTTTGTACCAGGTATACCTGCTGATCAAAGTTAACGAGCATGCAGCCTTAACATCACTAATTTTCATGCACTGACTCACAGCACATGTAGGTGTCTTGCTAGAAGTCCTTCTGGCTACAGGAGAACAGTTGCTATTCATTGCTCTCTACAACTGCCTGAAGGGAGGTTGTAGAGAGGAGGATGCTGGCCTCTTCTACCAAGGGACAAGGGACAGGACGAGAGGGAACGGCCTCAAGTTCCACCAGGGGAGATTTAGGCTGGAAAGCAGGAAAAAAATTTTCACAGAAAGGTCATTGGGCAGTGTCAGAGGCTGCCCAGGGAGGGGGTTGATTCACCTTCCCTGGAGGGGTTTAAGGGACAGGTAGACGAGGTGCTGAGGGACATGGGTTAGTGACTGATGGGAATGGTTGGACTCGATGATCCAGTGGGTCTCTTCCAACTTGGTGATTCTATGATTTTATTTCCACAGGGCACAGTGCAGCCTAGAGGCTGCCACCCAAAGCAAAACCTCACTGACAGTACAAAAGTACACAAGATACAGAGCATTTTCTCTGTGCCCTGCTATTTATATGATGGTTATTTAAGTAGAACATTATTCACTGCTTGCACTTCAATGTTGTTTAGAAGTCACCATCATGGACACGGGTATTGGTTGCTGTGCAGGTAAAGGAGAGCATTTTTCAAGGTACTAATAATATAAATGAAATCAAAATAAAACAAGAGGTAGATATTTATAAGAGGAAGAAATGTTTTCCTCTGAGGGTGGGGAGGCTCTGGTCCAAGTTGCCCAGATTGCTGGTGGCAGCCCCATCGCTGGAGGGGTTCAAGACCAGGTTGGATGGGGTTCAAGCAACCTGATTCTACCCCTGGAGGTGTCCCTGCCCACGCCAGGGGGTGGGACTGGATGGGCTTGGAGGTCCCTTCCAACCAAAATGATTCTATGAAATCCACAAGCTTAACTGAAGGACCTTGTACGACATGGAGGTCCTAAAAGACAAAGCTTCTTTCAAGTTCCCTTATGAAAAACTTATTTTGTTTGGATGCTTACATCATTATGAACAGGGACACGAAGAAAAGCTCAGAATGTTCCCAAAGAAGACGTGGAATGTGAAAGAAATACCAAGAGCACTACCAGGAAAACTTTGCCTTGCCATTTCTCATTATTACAGCAATTTGCTGCAAGGTTAAAGTCTTGTCCAGAGCATCCTCTCCAGAGCTGAGCATCCTTAAAATCAACTGACATCAAGGGCACTCAGCACCTCCCAAAAATCAAGCCGTACTTCTGCAGAGCAGTTACCGAGAAAGCCCCTTGTAAAAGCATGGATTACACTTGAAATAAACAGCTGAACACCCTGCACAGGAGAGACACTTCATGGAGCTTTTTCCCACGTAAAGATAATCTAGAATGCAGCAGTCATACATGGGGATTCGTGAAACGGTGTGTTTTAAGAACAAAAATGAAAATAGAACCTAAGAAGACCTTATAGATTCACTAATGTGCATTTCTGAATGCTGCTATCACGTATGAAATCACTCATAGAACGGCTTGGGTTGGAAGGGACCTTCAAGATCATCTAGTTCCATTCCCGAGCCAATTCACCAACAGCTGCCTGGACACAGGACCCAGGGGAAACACCAACAGCTGCTGGCAGGCTTTCCCTAGGCTTTATTTCCTTAGAAGGTCCGTGCACAAGAAAATCTTCACCAAATCCCCTGGGACAGAACACCAAAGGGCTCTTCCTAGGTGGTAGATCCAGCATCCCTCTCCATTTCATTACTTATGCTAAGACACCAGGAGTTCACCCCCTCCAAGAATAAGCCTTGTATTTCCTGCAAGATAACCAGCTACAGATCAAACAGTTTGGTTTGAGGCTACTACATTTCAAGAAATGTATATAAAATGGGCATGCACAGGTATGCACCGTAGGAAAGAAGAGTAAAGAAGTGCAAATAATCAGAAGTAACACCTTAACCACTAAATAGCAGAAATCCAACCTGTATAAGAAGCTAAAAAATACAGAATAATGGTGATAAAGCAATATAAAAATATCAAGTCTTGCCCCTGGTATCTACATTGTCGTCAGAGGAAATGCTCCATTATTCAAGGAGGGCAGGTAATGCCCTGTACAGTTTCATCCTTCAGGACTCTGACTAAGCCACAAAGCCTTGCTTTTCAAGAACTGCATTGTAGCTGAAAAATACCGTCCCCTTCAGTATTCTGCTGTGTATAATCATTTTGAGTACAAGCAAGCAATCACATCATCTAAGAGCCTGTCACTGATGAACCCTGAAATAGCCACTTAGCAGAAAACACAAGCAAAAGCAAAATTAAAGGTAACTTATTTAATTTTGAGATTTGCCTCGCTCTTTGCATTGCTCTAAATAAGCTTTAAGGGTGACAATTAATTGCAGTGGAAACGAGGAACCCCCCCCCCCCCACCTTCTACTTGCCTCTACCCTTTCTTATTTTCATGATAATGTCTGCATTTTCTCACTTTAAAACACAAACAAGGCAATGTAAGCATGGCTTGAAGGCTAAAATGATTACGAGATAATTCGTGTTTGCAAGAGCAAACAAAATCAATCGCAGTTGTTTAGGAACCAAGCACATTAAATGGTGGCGTGAAGATATTTGCAGGACTTTTATAACATGGCTGGTTTAAATCCCAACAATGATAAGGGATAGACTGATAAAACCCCTTAGGAGTTGGTTTAGAGTCATACACACCATCCTATTCACAGCGGTGACAGAGGGAGTTGCCTCTGTCTGCTGCAGATTGAACAAAAGTGTGTTTGGACAGTACTTAAAACCCAACCACAAACACCAAATCCCTCCTGAAAAACAATAAGAGAGAGAGAGAGAAATTGATTGGTTCAGGAAGTCAATTGAATTCTCTGTTATAGCAGATTAAATACAGAATTACTCAATTAACTTCAGATTAATTAGGCCTTTCAGGTAAACATGACGACTGTCATCTTGGCTAACACTGAATCATCAGGAATCGAATCAGCTGTTGCTCACCCTGGCAACTAGACCTTGTTAGCCATGTAAGAAGCCCAAATCAGTTCTATTTCCTTATGAACCAGTTGTCTTCCACTGGCTGGAGGCACAGGAGCAACAGCTCCGGCTCTGTTCATCCTTAGGGAGGGGTCAGGGTAACTCAAGTACACCCTTGTTCGAGTTTTAGTTACATCCCATGTCAACTTTAATTTTTCGTCTCTGCTTGAAACGAGAGATGTGAAAAGAATCCCAGATCAAATCAGAAGCAGCTGTCAGGCGAGGCGGAGAGCCGGGATGACTTAGCCTCAGGAAAAGAAGACTCGGGAGGATCTTAGCCATGTGTCTGAGTACCTGATGGGAAGGAGCAAAGATGACAGCGGCAGAGTCCTTGTGCTGCCCAGAGACAGGACAGGAGGCAACAAGCAACAACTAAAACATAGGAAATTGAACTTAAACAGAAGAAAAAAAGCTTTTTACTGCATTCATGCCTGCAGTTTTGGAATTACTCAGAATTCCAGAGGATAAATCCTGGGCGACACGTTCTGTAGCTTTGCCTGCATTGAACATGTGGCTCGACCAACGTGGAGTAGTCAAGTCTCCAGAGACCCCTTCCAGTCATAACCATTCTGCAGTTCTCTGAGAAGGATTAAACCAGCAGCTCAGTAAATTGGGAATCCACCCATAATGCAAATAATACAGATAATGAAGGAATTTCAGGGTGCCTGAGGAAGGGGAAAAAAAATAATCCTCAAGTCATGTGCCTTGGTTTAATTATTTACGTTGATGTTTGATGGTCTCATTACCGGGTCAGATATGACCTCTGGGTAGCATCTTCACCCTTCCAGATTAATAAGTTATTGTGACACAAATAGCTTTGGCAATTACTTCTTCTTTAGTCCCACAGAAATGTGTATTTTTTGCCAAGAAAGAAGTTCATTTTAACACAAGTAAATGTCCTCTAGAAACAGACAGTAACATTATACTCCGGAGGCCAATTATTCATTCTTTATTCATTTTTCTATTCCAGTTTCTGCTTTATAAGATGAGGGCGAGTTGCGAGGGGTTATCTTTACTGAGATCCTTTAGATAGTCTGCACAAATGCCTAGGAGTACGAAAAATATGTCAGATTCTTGCAAAATATGTGCATTGCCAGAAAGCACCCATTTTTAAGGCTCTGATTCTTATTGTAAGTTGATGACCGAATATATTTTATTACATCTCTGCAGAAGTCCAAAATAAAGAAGTACTCGCTCCTTAGGGATGGATAGATCACATCCATTACATGGAAATTACAACCTTTTGTGGGAAAATAAAATCCCATCAGATTAAGTAAAGTGAAAGAATCATTCAGAACAAACCGTGCACAGGGGCTCCAAGCCCCATGCAACCTGTCTTGAACCCCTCCAGGGATGGGGCAGCCACCCCTGCTCTGGGCAACCTGGGCCAGGGCCTCCCCATCCTCAAAACAGAACATTTCTCCGTAAGATCTCATCTCAATCTCCCCTCTTTCAGCTTAAAATCACTCCCCTCATCCCACCCCTGCACTCCCTGATCTAGAGCCCCTCTCCAGCTTTCCTGGAGCCCCTTTCAGCACTGGAAGCTGCTCTAAGGTCTCCTCGGAGCCTTCTCTTCTCCTGGCAGAACAAGCTCAAGCTATATAAGCCCATCACTTTGGGTTAAATTCTCACATAGCATGAGAGTGATACAAGATCATGCTCAGCCACATATGTCTGGAGGGGAAAAAAAGTAAGAATCCACTATAGGAAAATACGTGACCCATAACGATTTGAGTCAACATTCAATTGTGATTACAAATGCCCTAAAAACGGTGACCTACACCAATCTGAAACAAACCCAAAAATCAGGAACTATTGTACAAGAACACTCACAGCAAAGAGCATCATTCATCAGACATCGTGGGATGAACCTGGAAATTTGGTTTCTATTTCTGGCTTCATTTTGACAAGTCACCTCCCCGTCTGCTCTCACCTTGCCTCCTACTGGGAGAAGGTTTTTCTCTTGCCACTAGTTATGCATGATTTATGCCGGGATGGCATCCAAGAGCATAAACCATGGAGTGAGTCTGGAGAACCTCAACGGCACAAGGGACCTATGATCTAGGATGGCCTCTGTTAATGCTGGCTTACCAATCAAGTCCTTGAATGTAAGCGGAGCAAACACAGCATCGTCCTGAGACCTGATTATCACAACTCTTCTCAACAGTGCTTGCTCAGTAAGCGCGTGGTCATGAGGGAGGCGAGTCCCGAATCACGCAAGAATCTAGGAAGGCTCTTCCACAGTGAACAAAAACTAATAAATAACGGTTTTCTCACATTTACAAAAATTCTTATTTACCAAGAGTGAAATACTCCTGAAAAGGCTACTTTAGTTGATTTAAATGTAGAACAGAATGTCCTGTCCTGCAAGGAAGAGACCCACAAGGATCGTGGAGTCCAACTCCTGTCCCTGCACAGGACACCCCAATATTCACTCCACGTGTCTGAGGGTGTTGGTCAAATCGTGCTTAAGTGCATCTCCCTGTCGTTGTCACTAGCACAAAACTTAGCCAAAAGGTGCACAGGCAGCACTGAGTCACCGCACAGTGAAGCGAGAACGTTCCGATAATCCTATCCAGCTGTAATTCACCCCCACAAACCCCGTCTGGCTGCCTGCAGATTTCAAACCTGCAATAACAGCCCACTTGAGTTCAGAGAAATCAGATGTTTGTCAAAAGGTTCGGCATATTGCTTGCACTTGGGGCTCCATTCAGCAAAGCATTTAAAACACACTTACCTTTAACATCTGGTTAAACCCCAGTGCAGCCATTCGCACGCGCTTAAGTGCCGTCCTGGAGAGGGATGAAGTAAAGCACGTTTGAGAAGCGAAAATACTAGGTAGGTAGGTATCGAATGGGTGTAGCTCTCTACAGCAACTCAGAGTCACTCAGTCTCCTGTTCTTATAACCACAGACAATTCCTTATTGCACTGTTACAGAGAGGAAATCTGATTTAGAGAAAAACAATACAATTATTTACTTTCCAGAGCATTGGGAAGCCTCTGTTTGTTGGTGAGATACAAATGCATTACAAGAGACAATACACAGCTGAGGGTCAACGTTTTCCTCCCATTCTGTGCAACTGCATAAGTTTGCTTAGGGCACGACTGACCCGAGCACAAAAAAAAAAAAAGACAGAGAGACACTTGAGCCACCTCAGCCACAAACTAATTCCAGACAGAACTCAAAGCGACAGAGCCGTGTCAGCACAACACTGTGTCTAGAGTAATTAGCTTTGCTGAGAGGCAGAGCTAATTAGCCCCCGCACTGCCCTACTACCACTGTAGTGCTTTTAGACAAATCAGTCTGTTCCAACGCGCGCTGCCCAGCGTGGGCACAACCCAGAGATTTGGCCCCTAGCAAAGATTGAAGCTAACGAGTTAAGAAAATTAGGTAGGGGAGGGTCACGTAGTATCCTTTTCAGTGCTACAGGACAATGACTATGACCTTCCAATCAGTAGGGACAAACAGGGAAAAAAATGCCTTTGCGGTAATTAATGTAGTAGGCAATAATAGCAACGATGCAAATAAACATTAATTCAGGACATTTGAATTTCAGGCATTTTTAGCACACTCTCTTCTCTTGCCCTCACCTCTGCCATCTCCCTGCCTGTGTGCTTCGTCTGAGCATCCTTCGCATGGCTCAGAGCTGCTTTGCTGGACAGATGAAAGCTTCATTTACATGCATGTAGCAGCTGTAGTGGAATTAATATTGGTCTCATTATCTTAGCTTAGGATGTACAAGCCGCTGGTTTTGCAGTGCATACTGATGCAATAAAGAGAGGGGAAGATGGGTAGGCAAGCTGGTTATTTTCATCGCAAACGATATGGCAAAGAGTTGAGGAAATCCTAGAGAGGACAGAGTTAATCTGGAGTAATACCCTGAAAGCTAATAGCACCTAATGCAATTTATTAAAAGAAATCTGTTGAAGTATGCAGTCTGTGCCACAGTAGTTTTAATTAAAAGGTGGAAGAAAAGGGAAATCATTTATCCAAATCACCCTTCTTAAAGTTAGGGCTGAGTTTTGAAAGATCCATTTCCATACATCTACCATATGGGCATTCCCAACTCCAAGATTTAAAAATTCAGGAGACACTTAAAAAAAAGATTTATCGGTTGCCGCTGCTTAATGAGCCAGTACGATTCATTGAGCTCAGCTTTTTCTAAGTTTTGTCCTACAATTACATGAAAAAAAATCACTGTCTTGAGGCAGGGGGATGTTCATAGAATCATGGAATGGCTTGGGTTGGAAGGGACCTCAAAGCCCATCCAGTTCCATGGGCAGGGACACCTCCCTCTGAATCAGGGGCTCCAAGCCCCATCCAACCTGCCCTTGAACCCCTCCAGGGATGGGGCAGCCACCACTGCTCTGGGCAACCTGGGCCAGGGCCTCCCCACCCTTACAGTAAACTATTTCTTCTTAAGATCTCATGTTAATTTCCCCTTCTTTCAGCTGAAAACCATTCACCCTCTTCCTCTCCCTGCACTCCTTGATCAGGAGCCCCTCCCCAGCTTTCCTGCAGCCCTTTTCCATACTGGAAGCTGCTCTAAGGTCTCCACAAAGCCTTCCCTCTTCCAGGCAGAACAACCCCAACTCTCTCATCCTGTCCTCATACAGGAGCTTCTCCAGCCCTCAGATCATCTCCGTGGCCTCCTCTGGACTCTCTCCAACAGCTCCATTTCCCTTCTGTGCTGAGCACTCCAGAATTGAACACAGGGCTCCAGGTGAGGTCTCACAAGAGCAGAGTAAAGGGGTGGAATTCCCTCCGTCACCCTGCTGCTCCCACTGCTGATTTCAATGGATCCAAACCGATCCATTGGACTCGACTGGTTGGACTTGATGATCCAATGGGTCTCTTCCAACCTGGCTGTTCTATGATTCTATGATGATTCTATGATCCCATCAGTATGCTGTGAAACACCTAGCGAAACAGGATTTAAAGCAGACTGCACGATGAAGACTTGTACCAATTGTTTGATGATTGATGAGGGAAATGTCAGATAAATTATTTGCCAAGTGATGCTAGTCCATCTGTTACAGAATTTTGCATGTAACGACAGAGAGAAACTAATTATATCCGGATAATATATAGAAACATTCTAAATTGTGAATCTCAACTCTTTTAATAAACAAGTCCAGCATCATTATTTCCATTATCCAAATACAAAAACTGAAGCTTCCCTAACTCCAGAGACATGAGGTGTCTGTATTAGGAGACGAGCCTAATATTGCTCAGTCCGTGAAAGCAATGATGGGGACTCCAGAAGCAATTAAAAATTCACTCCTTTCACCAAGGCTGTGAGTTACAGAGAAAGCTTCAGATCTCCAGTTAAGGACACCTGAAGCTAAGTGATTTGAGCATCCCCCTCAATTAGAAAGACACTCGGAGAACCAGCAAAACTCAGGTGTGTTGCATCCAGATTTTTGCTGAGCTCTACCAGAAGGTGATTTTTCATGCAACTTCCTTTGCCTCAATCCCATATTCCACCGGTGTGTAAGACCAAAGTGTGTTTGAATTGAACAGTCACATTTCAGTAACACGGGAATCCCCAGTGGTCCCTGCCCATAGAAGTGGGGTTGGAACTGGGTGGGCTGTGAGGTCCCTTCCAACCGAAACCACTCGGATAAACTGGTCAAAGAAAAATTGTGACTCAAGAATTTAAAGAAAAGGATTGATAAAGGAGACTGGATAGATTCCTGATGATGTTTTTTTGCCATTGGATTAAACCACAAACAAAAATGAACCCTTAAGTACTCGAACTAAATATTAGAGGTCCTTGAGCGTCTTCTGCTGCTGCTATTCATGCAGTCCCTTGTCTGTCAGCACAGCTCTGTAATGCTCACACGCAAATATTAATGTACTATCAGTGCCACTAAAAGGGGAAACCCACACCCATTAAGACCAAGAACATGTCGGGAAATGTCTGTAGGCACCATCTGCCATAGAGATCTTTTCATAAATCCATCTGCTCTTAATTTTTCCTTCCCCAGACCTGTCTGGCCAGATACATTGAGAATCCAGAGGCTGAAAAAGTCAAACGATGGCATTTGCTCACTTTTGCTACGGTATTTCTCCCTTTTGGAGACAAAGATCACAAGATTTTAAACAATGCAGATCCCATGCGAAGCAGCATGGGTTAGACAAGCTGCATCAAGTGATAAAATATTTCTTTGGTCTTTATAACAGCTAAAATTAAGTCTCTGTAGTGAATAGGGTCATACTGGCAGTGTTGCATTGGGAAGGACTTGGCTTTGGTTTCTCTGTCGTTTCGTCTCTTGAGTGGATAAAATGATGGGGAAAGACATCAGGTGAGGAGAGGAAGAGCAGCGAGAAAGGAGGCAAGGGAGGAAAAGAAAAATATATGCACACTGTCTGGTCCTGAAATATTGAATCTGAGAGATGTAGCACCACTGACAAAATACTGCTTTTGTCAACTCAGTTCACATCATCTGAGGAACTCATGTAGCAATGCCAACGGAAAAAGTTTTGTTGGCATATGCTGTAGTTCTACAGGGAGAATCAGCCAACACAGTTTTGCAGAAATAATTATAAAAGCAAAGATGTGTCTTTGCTACCTTTCAGCTCCTGAATCCAAGAGCTCACATGTATTATCCCTGCTCCTCTCTCTATTAGCTCCAAACATAATCCTGGACCAAGGAAAGAGAACTATGGCGAATTAAAGGAAATTTAGTGTTCTTAAGTGATTACTGGCTCCTTATTCCTACGCACATTAGATTTAGCATCGATGCTCAGGAATTACATAGCAATAAAATAATCTCTTGGAGCCCCTGATCCAGTAGGAGGTGTCCCTGCCCATGGCAGGGGATGGAACTGGATGGACTTTAAGGCCCTTTCCAACCTAAACCATTCTACTATTCTATGATCTCCCAATGTCCAGTAATAACTTAGCATCATTAGAGCCATTTTCAGGTAAATAATTTGAAGCAGAAGGAAACGGGGTTCCTTTCCAGAACAACTGTCCACAGAGTGAGGCAGTGGCACACAAAACAGCAGTACCCTCATGTCAGAATGAAAGCCAATACATAATGAACAATGTTCTCTGTTATCGTTCGCTTCCCAGCCACGCAGAGTCTCTTTGAACAGATTCAAGCCAGAGACTGGAAGACAGGAACGGCAGTTGTGAAATGCTTGAGCTCTGGTGAACACAGCAGAATACACCCTCTTCATTAAAAACTCTCCTCACTCCAAGCCATCAGCAAAACTTCTGTGATCCCACATTCACCCCATCTGCCTCCTTCAAACCAGGCCAGCAGTCCCCATGTTGGAGGGACAGTGCAGCAGGACAAACGGAGAGCTGTACCACACCTACTCAGAGCGTTCAAGTCTCCTTGTCCTCACAAAAAGAATCCCCAAGGAAGCATCTGAGTTCTGCTCTGTGGGAACCTGCCAGTTATGATGTTCTTCAGCAAAATCGACTGCAGAGGCTGGCTGGTTGCACAGGTGAAAGAGGGTTCTAAAAAACCTGGGCTACGTGTAAGAGGCTAATTTCAAACTAGGGTAACAAGGCCTGATTTTAATTATAAGATTGAACGACTCAATTTATATTTTGAAATAAATTCTGGTACTGTATTTAACAAAGTTCACCTCTCAAAACCTAACAAGATACGAAGATTCCTACATTTTTAAATAGGATGGGGTGTTTTTTTTTTTTTCAGAAACCATAGAGATTAATACATCAGTACAGTGAATTTCAGCTTTGGACGTGGTGCTAAATCTAAGAGTAGAATGCGGAGTACTGTGTGTAAGCCCTGTTTGATGTTCATAGTAGGGCATATAGAACAGACGGGTACGGCTCTTGAGTTTATGAACTAATCCTGTTGCTGATGATAGGATTAGCATCAAGAACAGATGCAGAGTAATTCACGGTGCATTTCTTCTGGATGCAAAGCTATGCAGCACGGCTATTCTGACAGTAACAGAGAAGGTAAGTTAATGCCTGCAGTTATCCTAAGCACGATGGAAAGATGGGACCTTCCAGCAGGCACTCTGGCTTTAGCATGTCCACTGGAGACAACGCTAGCATGGAGACAGAGCAGACCATAGAATCACCAAGTTGGAAGAGACCCACCAGATCGAGTCCAACCATTCCCATCAATCACTAACCCATGTCCCTCAGCACCTCGTCCACCCATCCCTCAAACCCTTAAAACCCTTCAATTTTTGCCTAATATACGCTCCCGCAAACGAAGGGAGCTGATCAGCTTTCACATCACAAAATCTAAATTTCTCAAGTGACCGTGCTATTGATTTAATAGCCATTCAATTATTTTCGCAGGGTGAAGATGACTGCACTGTCTGACTGCAGAAAATTGACACCATGTCTTTAATTATAAAATAAGGCAGGACTAAAGCACGGACTGATTTCAGACCGATTGCAAAGGCACAGAGAGCTTTTCCCAGGTTTTATAGCTGGTTAGGCATCCAGCAATCTTGATGCTACCTTCATGGGACGCAGCCAATAGCAAGATGTTCCGGAGCTCAGATATACAGCGACACGAAGCTTTACAGGTGTTTTACCAGGCAGGTCAGACTCCATTTCTCCTCTTCTACCCTCATAACAAGAATCCAGAGGCCCAGTTCCCTATTCAATGAGTTTGGAAAGGCTTCACTTCGTAAATCAGATTTACAGACTTCCACTAGTAGAGAAAATCTACCTCTAAAATATATTCTTAAGCGTAGAGGTGATGCAATAATTACCTTTATGTGTAGTAAATAAGGAAGTAAAGCTCAGCAGCGCCAGGCTTATGTTTGCTGTATCAGGTCCTAATGCATCTTGTCTGCTTTAGCTTCTGGAGTTCCAGATGAAAAACTGCTATTATAAATTTAAGAGAAATAAAAGTTGATCTTAATGCGCCACGTGTGTACTAAAAAACACAATAAAAGGAAGGAGCACGGAGCCGGAAGAGGGATTTCTTATGGATAATCCACATTCTAATAGAAAATATCCTTCCAGTTTTGTCATAAACCAAGTACAGGGCACAGAAAGAAGCAATCAATTTGATTCTTTCTTTAATTTAATGTCCCATTTCACACCACAATGCCTTAGGAGAGCGAGCCAGCCAGACACAGTGTCAATAAATGGAAATCGAGGTCAAGTTCTCTCTTAGGGAATCTGAGTTCACATACAAATCCTGCAAACTGGAACCACATTCCCATGTAATCACCCATATTTTCACTAAAGAATTAATAAAAATATTTCCAGCATACTCTTCACTGAACGAGCTCAGTGATACATTAAATTAATTTTAATTAATTTAGCCTTCCACAGGCAGAGCAGGACACATATTTTATGACTTAAAGCAGACTGGTCATTGATAATTACGCTCAAGAACCTCATACAAGACCTATATGAAATCCAGGTCCATGATACTAAGGACTGTAGATGGTAATAAATGACAGATATGAAGTTTAAATATAGAAGATGGACACAGAGAGAACATAATACATTGACCTTATTTACAGGTGATACGCATATTTACAGGTGAAATGCTTATTCACAGCTGATACGCAGAGACAGAGGACAAGATTCTGAAAAAAAATAGATTACATTTTAATACAATGAGTATAAATTTCAGTTTCTAACTTAGCACTAGAGATTGCTGTGAGTAACTTAGATTTTCAAAAGCGGTGAGCAAACCCCAACTTCAATAAACGCTGAGCACCTGCCAGCTCTGAAAAAATAGGCCACGTATTTCGGGTTTCTATTCTTCCACCTCCTTGACCCAAGCACCATGCCATGAGCGGGCAGCCTGCCTATCACAGAGTGTTCGTGACTGACAGATAATGACTTTTCAACATCACTTTCAGAGACAAATTCCTCGTAGAGTCAGGCCTTCTATAGCGTAAAACTCTTCACAGGTAGCATCTATAAGCAAGGGATGAGCCGTTTCAAATTCCCTTACCCCACAAAATGAGGAGCAGCACAACACAAACTAGAGAGTTTTCATTTACAACACTCCTGGCACAGCCTGGCCATTCATCCCCTATACAGTTCTTTTTAAAATTCTAATCATTTCGTTTAAAAGCACAAGCTTTGTGGGAAGTTGGCTTCTTACGCATTAAGATTCTTTGATTCAAAGATATATTTTATTCTCTGGAGGGATGCCACACATGTTCATTTTTCAGTTATTAATTTTTGCTAACAGTTCAATCTCGGCGAGATCAAAGGTAGTTTTTCTATTTAGGTCAGCCATATTTTTCCCAAAATGAACCAAATGAAAGTTTATGCATAGTGCTATTTAAAAATAAAATTAAATTCAAACCAGACATTTGCATGCTCTTTAAGAAAAAAAGAAGATATTATAAAGTTTGTTGCAGTAAGAACCTTCTCAATAAGGAATAACCCAAAAGCTAAACATACATAGGCTTGTGGATTTTATCTGGACTCTGATCTACTGATACAATCAAATTGTCAATTTATCGAGAAGCAAATAGTCTTTGATAAACCTTCCCTTAGTGCTGCTTCTCCCATTTGCCCATCATCAGGACCTGGAGCTGTTGGAGTGAGTCCAGCGGAGGTCATGGAGATGATTTAAGGGCTGGAGAACCTCCTGTATAGGACAGGCTGAGAGAGTTGGGGTTGTTCAGCCTGGAGAAGAGGAGGCTGTGGGGAGACCTTAGAGGTGCTTTCCAGTACAGAAAGCACCTGCAGGAAGCTGGGGAGGGGCTCTGGACCAGGGAGAACAAGGAGAGCATGAGGGGAATGGTTTTAAGCAGAACGAGAGGAGATAGAGATGAGATCTTAGGAAGAAATGTTTCCCTGTGAGGTTTAGGAGGCCCTGGCCCAGGTTGCCCAGAGCAGGGGTGGCTGCCCCATCCCTGGAGGGGTTCAAGGGCAGGTTGGATGGGGCTTGGAGCCCCTGAACCAGTGGAAAACGTCCCCATGGCAGGTGTGGGACTGGATGGGCTTTGAGGTCCCTTCCAAGCCTAAACCAATCTATGGTTCCATGAATTCCATCAGCATTTCTCTACTTCTCTTGTGCCCACCCAGAGCACCCACCTACACTCTTTTTTTGTACAACAGGGTTGAGATCTGAAAAAAAAAATAGAGGGTAGCAGACATCTGCTCCAATATGTTTTCCAATCTTAAACACAGTCCATGTCAATATGCAGTTAACTCAACTTTTAACCACAGTTTTTCTTAAATATTTTATGAGCACTAGATGCAATAATTATTCACATAAAAGTTACGCTAGGTAGTCTTTCTGATGTTGTAATGCTGTCAATTTATTATGTTGTAAAATTAATTAAAGGGAGCTCAATGTTACAGATTTTTAGAGGCACAAAAAGGTGCATGATTTTTTCCAATAATTTTATATTCTGTAAAAATAAATCATAATAAAAAGAAAACACAGACAGAGTCTAGTAGAAAATACACTGGTCCCATTTTTTTGGGGTGCAGCTCCACTTAAAATTCACTAGCCAGATTTTTTTTCTCTGGCAATATGAAACTTCAAAAGAGCAGCAGAAGCGAGAGTTGGCATGGCCCAGAAAGCAATTTAGTAGATTATCATAGCGCTAAATTGTACCTCCGCAAAAAGCATATGTGGACATTCCAAAAATAATCTGACAGTTTATCAAAAGTGGCAGGCGCTGCCCTGGGTCATCAGCATAATGGCTGGGAAGATCTAACCCATAGATCACGGAGAGAAGGGGATGGTTGGACTGGAACGAGAAGGGGAAGGGAAGGGATGCCGGGGAAGGAAGAGAGAAAGAGGGATGGGACTAATTAACATGCCACACTGATGATGACCGGCGTGATGCGGGCATAGAATACTAATGCACCCTAGAAGGATCAATTGGAAGCTTCGTTCCCCTTAAAGCCTTAACAACAGCGAGAATGCTGCGAACGTGCCTCTTACCACACATTTAATTATAGCACAATGCAAAAAGATCAGGCTTTTTCTTCCCCTATTTGTTCTCCTTTTCCCCAACCATCTACTCTCTCCTGATTTATTTTTTTTCCCTTTACTGAGCAAAACCACAGAAAATTTTTCTCTGCTTTGCATTATTTTAATTAAATGCAATTTTCCCCATTGTCATTGCAGGAGGAAAATCATAATGTGAGTTAACAACATTAGAAAAAGGAAGATCTACATTTTTTTTTTTTTTATAAACATCAACAGCCAAGTGATTGTGCTTAGTAAACAGTAAAACGGAAAAGCTCTTAGGAGTGGAAAAGAATCCAGATGTAATGAAAATATTTAATCTCCAACCCCAGATGATAACATCACAGTCATTACTTACACCGAGCTTAAGACAAGGCCAAGTGCTCTAAATATTGCAGGTTCATGTTTCAACATTAGAGAGTTTTTCCCTCTCCCTTTTAGTGACATTCTATTTCATTTCTACTTCTCTGGAAAAGAGAAAGCTCTGTAGAGATCTTATAAAAGCCTTCCAGTACCTGAAGAGGGGCTACAAGAAAGCTGGGGAAGGGCTTTTTACAAGGGCATGGGGTGGTAGGACACAGGGGAATGGCTTTGAATTGCAAGGGGAAAGATTTAGGTAAGAAATTAGGAAGAAATTGTTCATGATGAGGGTGGGGAGGCCCTGGCCCAGGTTGCCCAGAGCAGTGGTGGCTGCCCCATCATCCCTGGAGGGGTTCAAGGCTAGGTTGGACGGGGCTTGGAGCCCCTGATCCAGTGGGAGGTGTCCCAGCCCATGGCAGGGATGGAACTGGATGGGCTTTAATATCCCTTCCAACCCAAGCTATTCCATGATTCTATCATTCGTTTGCTGAGTGAGGAGGATTCCAGGAGGGATGGTGAAAACCTGTGCCTGGCCTGCAGCTCGACAAGCAGTTATGCAAATCCAGAGCCAGAACCAGGCAGCATGCAGGCTGTTTGTGTTTGTTATATATATATTAAAAAAAAGCAGGAGCACCAATCGACTTGCCTAAGGCTACAAATTCTGTAGCAAAGCCAGAAATTGCTGCCAGCCCCCCTGTATCTTTTTCCATTGCCTCAAGGCCCCTCTCCTTGCAAAGCCAAATCCAGTTATTAAAGGAAAGAGAACTGCAAGATGGATTACGATGCTGTTATGTAGAAAAGACTCCTTATGGATGCTGGCAATCAGGCTGCTTTCCGATAAGGGGACAATAGTTCATTTAGAGATCTTAAAAAGTTTTAGTGTAAAGAGTGTAAACCTATTTCTATTTACATTTTTTTGCACAACAAAAGGTAATCCCTTTCAGCAGCAAGAGATGCTAACATTGATTTAGGCTTTCCTTCACGTGCCTGGTGAGCCAGGAACTTTGCAGAAGATAAGATGTGGAAAAATAGAGTAATTTGCTCAAGTGCTGGACAATCAGCAGCACCAGCTAGAACAGAATCCACCAGGCATGGCTTATGCCTGTGCTGACTCTGCTGGTGGAGGTTTCCAGAATGAGACAGAGAGCTCTAGTACTACATGATTTTTTTTTTCAATAACCTAACTGACTTTCAAGATGAGATTCTGAACTGAGTTTAAGTTCAACTTAGGCAATGAACTCCAGCATAGATAGTTTTTGAACAACTGACCATATCTTCTAACATACGTCTGCTGTGAAAGCCAAACCTCCTGTGGGAGATGCTTCCATGAGAAAGAACCACAGGGATGGAGATTGGTAGAAGATGCAAGCACAGAATGAACTGGTGTAGGTTTAATCAGCCCAGAATCTTCACACTGAGGCTGAATTGCAGAACTCAGCTTTCTACCACCATCCTCCCTACCTGCTCGTTGCAACATCACAGTCCAATGGTCTAATTCACTTCTAGGTGTACAAAGAGTGACTCTGATTAGATCCTCTTCTCTTCACTCTCCATAAGAGAATCACTAACAGATAAGAGTGCTACGAGAGACAAAAAAAAAGGGTGATGCTGAGAATCCCCTGAAGGCAGAGTGGTTCTAGCTCACAGCTCACCAGCAGCTCACTGCAGCTTTAAGATGTTTGGCGCAGAGACAGAGCCCAGTCTGCTGAGCCAAATCTCACACAAGCTCCTTTTATTTAGTTTGCTGCTCGCTGAGGGGGGAAGGAGAGCAACTGTGGCAGAAACAACGTGTGACATGAACACAAAACAAATGCCTGCATTTCAACTAAATTCCCTAAATTCACAGAACTTTATTGCAGAATATAGAACGAGTGAAAGCGAGGGACAAGAAGGGTTTGTGTCCTCTGCAGACAGAATAAAAGAAACTAATAGATCAGCTCCAGCGTTTTCAGCAGCAATTCCTGCAGTGAATCCAGTCCAGAGTTCACTTCCATAAATGTGTATCCAGAGTAAATCTATTGACAGAGCAATTATGAGTGTCAAACCAGAAGCAGACCCAAAGAAACAAACAGGCAACTCTGCATTAGGGAACTGCACAGACACTGCAAAACAGGAACAAATAACGCAAACCATTGGTTTACTCCCTAAAAACCTCTAAAAATTATTTAATTCTGGATGCAAGATTAGCATTTACATGCCTAATACATCCAAAAATTCCAACTAGTTTACTACAGAGCCCTTTGGCACACACTGTGGTAAAACATGACTTACCGATAATTATTATTACTAAAAAACTTAATAAACGATTTACAGTATCAAAGTGCTTTAGGGTGTGAATGGTTCAGAAAACAAGACTGGGGAGAAGGCTTTAAAGTGATGCTTCACAATGTTTTGCAACAACTGATGAAAAACTTCATCTTGAAGTTTGGCTGGAGTGACATGTATCCTACCCACCCTGCTAGCAAGAAAAGGAAGCTTTGATTTCCACCGAGCCACTCACAAAACTGAAGATGAAAAATTCTAAGGAGCTTGGATTTTCAGAGCTGGATGACTCGAGTTTGGGAAGCTGCTTTAATTGAGACACTTCAATAGAACACTTCCTCACTAAGGTATGTTGAAGCTGAAGGTCACTTACCTTCAGCAGAAGATGAACTCTCTGCAGTCTCCTGGCAGAGTCAGGTATCACTGTGTGAGAGAAGAGCTACCCAAAATTGCACTTTTATCACATCCAACCACCACAACAAGATTGATCTCAACTAGTTAACAGGCTTGCCAATATATTTTATTTTGAATGCCAACTAAAAAGGGCAGAGCTATTTCTGAGCAGCTAACAACTTTAATCATGGCTGTTCCCACCCATAATAGGTTCTAATCAGCTATAAAACAGGGTTAGGCAACACCAGCTACTTTCCTAATGGAAGTGAGGTACAAGAGCAACCTTTCTTTGCAGAAGAAATGGTAAGAGGAGGCAGGGGACACACTGAAGGTCACCTAGCAATTCAGGGGCAGAGCCAGGAACGACACACTAATTTTCAGCCTTTCAGTTATCAAATGGGTACAAATTTCTTATTAGTTTAAATACCTTAAACATAAGGTTATTCTCATTTCACAGGTCTTCTCGCATCAGTCCCTGTTTTTCTATTCATATCTACAGCAAACAAAACCCCACAGTAGAGTCGGTACACAAAACATTGCTTGATCGTCTGTGAGTACTTAATTTAAACAGCTGCTTTTTTCACACTCCTGTCTGTTAAGCCTAAGGGAAAACCGAGCGCCCAATGGGACCTGCTTCGACTCCGTTTAAAATAAAACATTCCTCGACAGCTCCACAATTCTTGCTGTTTGAATTTGTTCGTGCATCACTGCTAATGAAAGAAGTTTCCATACTGGCTTGAGCAGAGCATTGTGTTCTACTCCTTTACGCAAGGTTCTTCAGGTTCTTCATACGTCTCTCCTATTCTCATTGTCCTGTGAACTCACCGAAACCCTTTCTAGGAATGCAAATCTGAATCCTATGATTTTCCACAAAGTATACCATGACCTTAAACATAAAACTATCGTAGACGATAACAAATGTCAGCTTCTTTTTGCCTTAGCAAATTTTAAGGGATTGCATTCCTTTAAAATAGGAATAGGAAAACTATTTTTGAAAGGCTAAATCTCATATGATAACATGATGCCTGCAGACAGTGGCTTAGGAACCCCCACACACACTTCATTTAAGCTGAGGCTTTGCTCAGAGGTTGTTCAAAACTGATCATTATATATTAACTTTATTCTGCTGAAGCCAGTGACAATATTCCACTTCATTCCATTACAAAGAAAGAATCATGAGAAAAGTTGCGTGTCAGGGATTAGTTTTTACTGCAAGTTCAAGACCACTCTTAAAAACTTGGAATTTTATAGGTAGCACAGCAATAAAATCATAGATGCTGATGAGGTTTATTCTGAATATAGCGACCATTAATAACCTTTTGCACACGCATGACTTGAACCCCAGTTTCATAGAATCATTACGGTTGGAAAAGATCTCTAAGCGCATCCAGCCCAACCATCAAACCAGCCCCACTGTGCCTGCTAAACCATGACATGAAGCACCAAATTTACACATTATTTTAGCCCATCCAGGGATGGAGACTCCATCCCTTCCCTTAGGAAGATTTTTCCTAATGTTTCCTGCCTGTCCTTCACCACTGCTCTCGCTCAAGGGCTGTGCCAGGCTGGGGCTGCTCCTGGCTGGGCTAGGACCCTGGTGGCTGTGACACTGCACTTTGAGGCCTCCCTCATGCCTCACACTTTCCCTCAGGCAGCACGGGTGGGATGGGCAATATAAATCTCCTCTGGCACAACATGAGGCCATTTCCCCATCATTCCTTACCTGGGAGAAGAGACCAGCCCTCACCTCCCCACAACCTCCTTTCTGGGGACTGCAGAGCAATGAGGTCTCCCCTCAGCCTCCTCTTCCCCAGGCTAAACACCCCCAGGGCCCTCAGGTGCTCCTCATAAGGCTTGTTCTCCAGCCCCTTCCCCAGGTGCATTCACTTTCCCCAGACACACTCCAACCCCTCAATATCCTTCTGGTAGTGAGGGTCCCAAAACTGAAACAAGAATCTGAGGTGCAGCCTGAGCAGTGCTGAGTACAGGGGCACAATCCCTTCAAAAGTCCAGAGAGGAGGGACAAAGCTGGTGAAGGGGTTGGAGAACAGGCCCTATGAGGAGTGTCTGAGAGAGCTGGGGGTGTTTGGCCTGGAGAAGAGGAGGCTGAGGGGAGACCTCATTGCTCTCTGCAACTCCCTGAGAGAAGGTTGTGGAGAGGAGGGAGCTGGGCTCTTCTCCCAAGTGACAGGGGACAGGATGAGAGGGAATGGCCTCAAGCTCTACCAGGGGAGGCTCAGGCTGGACATAAGGAAAAAATTCTGCACAGAAAGGGTGACTGGGCCCTGGCAGAGGCTGCCCAGGGAGGGGGTTGAGTCCCCTTCCATGGAGGGGTTTAAGGGACAGGTGGATGAGGCATTGAGGGACATGGGTTAGTACTCCTGTCTTCCACAGGATTCACCTCCCTCAGCCTTCTCACCTTTGACTGGGAATTGATCAGTGCTACATCCTGACACGTTCAAACAAAGCCTGCATAGCACAAGATATCATCTCCAGTCTCTCCTATTCCTCATTCATTAGAAATAAAGAAAAAGAGTAGAAGAGAGGTGTTCCCGAAGTTGGAGTCATGCACTTCCAAGGGCCTATAGATCACACTGGCCTGTGTGCCCATTCCGTGTGCACCTACGGCATCACATTAATCTTGTGCACAAGACTGGGTTTCAGCAGCTTTGCTTGAAGTCATAGGCAGGAACCGTGAAGCTTCGATATTTCAGTGTCTTATCAGGTTCGGGATTCATGCCGAGCAAAGTTAAGGTATGAATCCCTTAAAAATAATTTTTAAAATACTGCTCTTTCACAAATGAATGGTGAAAGGTTCTGCTTCTGGGAGGCCGAGTCTGGCAGTGCAGAGAGATTCCAGTGGCTCCATTTTCAAGGTTGCTTTACAGCTTTGACATAGTTGTTTGAAGGATTAAATTGGAAAGAATCATAGAATCATAGAACAACCAGGTTGGAAGAGACCCATCGGATCATCGAGTCCAACCATTCCCATCAAACACTAAACCAAGCCCCTCAAGACCTCATCCACCCATCCCTTAAACCCCTCCAGGGAAGGTGAATCAACCACCTCCCTGGGCAGCCTATTCCAATGCCTAATGACCCTTTCCGTGAAAAACCTCCTCCTAATCTCTAGCCTAAATTTCCCCTGGTGGAGCTTGAGGCCATTCCCTCTTGTCCTGTCCCCTGTCCCTTGGGAGAAGAGCCCAGCTCCCTCCTCTCCACAACCTCCTTTCAGGGAGTTGTAGAGAGTAATGAGGTCTCCTCTCAGCCTCCTCTTCTCCAGAATAAACACCTCCAGCTCTCTCAGCCGCTCCTCATAAGGTCTGTTCTCCAGACCCCTCACAAGCAGAAAGGACTGATCACATATGGAAACAGGGTTGGGTAGAGGACAGTGCTGGGACAAGAAGTTGCAGCCCCCGCGTGCACCCCTCCAATGTCCCTTCAAGGTTCCAATTCTTCTGTTGTATTAAGCATAAAAAAATTAAGAATGGTTTTTCAGAACTGGGAGCAGGTCTACGTCTGGCACTGGCCAAAGGAAAACGGTGAGACAAGCGTTTAACACCACTTAGAGCTTGCAGCGGGCAGCGCTCAGCACTAATCTGAGCAATAGATTTCAGCTTGAACAAGCTTTGACAGATTTCTCCTCTTACCTCCAGTGATTAATCGCTTTTTCAACTTATATAGAAGTTCGGTATTTACAATATCCAGTGGCAGAGAAATCCAGGTTTAAATTACATGAAGAAGATAAATTCACCCTTTCAGTTGTTCTGAACTTTCCTCGTGCTACTCCCATCTCAGGATCCCATTTCCTATCGTGTAAGACAGGCTGAACTTTTGTTCTCTATTCAGTTTCTCCATGTTATTCATGATTTTACAGTTATTTGTCATGCCCTGCAAGTCATCTCTTTCTCAGATGAAGAGTCTTGGTCTGTTTAGCGCTACCTGAATAGAAATCATTCGATCTCTTTCCTGACCCCACTGCCTTTCCTCAGACTGTTTGTAGTTTACTTTCATGGTATGGATTCGCCCGTGACCGAGTCCCATCAGCCTCGCTGGGCCTCAGTTCTCATTATAAAGATATAATTTCGACTCACCTTTCAAGAACACTGCAAAAATTCTGGCAAGGCCCTGACACCCAAATAATCCATCTAAGCACCTAAAGAGTAAATGACATTGCACACTGCCTGACAACGGAAAATCAAACACACAGGCAAGGGAGGACCAGGCAAGCTCTCTGAAATGGAGCACAAGGTCCTTCCCAGCCCCGCTCGGGCTTTATAGGACTATTTTATCCTGCCATTTTATCAAACACAAAAGAACTGAGAGCAGAGATAGAGGTGGCACTGTTTCAGCAGCAGATCTGGGTTTGCCTTACTTATCTGTCTCAAAAAAAAATAGATTTGAAGAGAAAAACCATCAAGGTGTTCAAAAGAGTTGAAGAAAGATATTGACATCATGTCAGGAAAGTGAAAAGTACATTTCTTCGCTCTCCAAACCCGGCGATCATTACAAGCTTGTCATCTTATTACAAAACCAAATCAATGATGACGGGTTTCTTGCTTTTACAGCATAATCTGTGCTGAAGAAGAATTATACGGATTACTTGCCGATGCCTGAGAATCCTGATACAGAACCAGACTGGGCTCTTTGTGTGCAGGAACTCTTCTCCATCCCCTCCAAAGCCTTTAAGACACACAGACCTTTGAGTTGAATTCTGTGAGACCAGAGTCCCTGACTGGAAAGCACAAGATCAAATAGCAACTCTGGAACAAAAGTGTTCTTTTGGGACTCGATATAAAACAAATAGGAAGCTTTCTACTGACTTTGCTGCTCCGAGAAGGCTCGCTACTCCTCCTCTGCACTCTGCCTTTGTCACAGAGTATGACCATTGAAGGTTAAAACATCTGTCTGGACACTGGTATTAAAGCTGCTGGAAGTGCAGTATGATTTTCTCACTTTTAAGTACTTCACAGGTGCGGATTGGGAATTGGGAGTCTAGAATCACATTCAAAAAAGTCTGGCAATGGTACAAGGCTTTACAAAACCCAATTTAAATGAAAATCCCCACGGAAGCAGCCTGACAATACTCCAGAAGTGTTTGGTCAACACCCTCAGGCCCTCGGTGTGAGTGTTGGGGTGTCCTGTGCAGGGACAGAGGTTGGGCTCGATGACCCTGTGGGTCCCTTCCAACTCAGGACATTCTAGGCTTCTGTAATTTCTATGAAAATTTTCATCTTTCAGTAATTAGCTCCAATATGCTCATTTCTATGATGTACACGAGTCGAGTAGAAAAACGTCTCAAACACTAAGCCTAAAAAATCATTTCGCCACTGTGAACATTCTTCATTACAGACCTGTTTGGTTTCCATTTATTTCTAGCAAAAGACCTTTCTGAGACTTCAGGCTTTTGAAATACAACACACCAAAATGTAGCACAGCTAGTAAACAACTCTAACAATTACCAGCAGACCTCACAAAATTCAGAACCAAAGTTCTGATACCGAGACATTTGAAGAAACCTTTCCAAACACAGAAAACCTGAATCAAAAGTTAGAGCTCTGCTCCAGCTTATCAAGAATCTCACTTGTTAAAAAACTGTGGAGCAAACAGTCGTAGAGATATCTACTGGCCTAATAATAAGAGAATAAATAACATAATGTCATTGTAAGGATGCACAAGCACTGATTTAAAAGATTAGGCCTTCCCTCAGGTAACATTCCACCCCATCATCTTCATTTTAAACCTGTGAAGATCAATAGGGACAAACATGCTCTTCAGTTTATCTCAAGTGACAGAGGATCAATTCTCATGAGAAGCTGCACTGGTTTGAATAACAGACGACTTAATTTTCAATTTCTAATTGGAAAATGAAAAATATTTAACAAAAATCTACTTTAGAGGGCGTCTAAAGGTCAGATCCTACACTTAAGAACGAAACAGATGGACCGCAAAGATGACAAAGCACTAGTCTGACATTCTGACGGGAGGAAGAAGCACTGTTAACCTTCCACAATAGTTCACATCATCACATAATCCTTCTTTAGGTATCCCGGGTGCTGATAGAAATACACCAGTCAGAAAGTATCGTGATTATTGCTGCATTTTAATTATTTTAATAAGCTGTGAAAATGAAAGGTAGGTTAACTATTCCTATATATCTGACAGATTTCATTAAAACCACCCAGCATCTCAATGCTCAAAGGCCTGATTTGACACAATTTATCTCCAGGTCGAAACACAGCACTTTGATCTTTCCCAAATAAAATTGTATTGCATTTACAGTATCTGTTCTCTCCACAGCAAAGAAAGATTTTAAGAGGATAACACAGGGGAAAATACTATCTGACAAATTAGGTTTGAAAACGGTCATTATCCCTAGCATCACTTAGGTTATTTGTTTCTCCCTCTGCTGATATCACTTTGTTATCAATTACTCGCGACGCACAAGGCATCCAATGTGCTGGGGACTCTGCTGCTTCTCAGCAAGGAAAAAAAAAAAAATCTTTCCACGCAGAACTATTGGCTTCTTTATTCTGTTGATGACAGACAACAGTATGAAGTGCTTGAAAGAAGATGAAATAAATTATCGAAGGGCAAAGACTAACAAAGTTTTTTAAAAGAATTAAAGTAAAAAAAAATGCCACATGTTCAGTTTTAATAAAAGACTAAGAATTCTAGCCTGAGACGAGAGCAGGAGGTCATGCACTAGCCTGAAGGGTGTGTTCATGTTTGAGAGAGCAGAAGTGATGCAAAGGGTGACCTAGCACACACACACTTGACTGCAGGACCAGGAATGCCTCCCAGGACACCAGCGGATGTCCCTCCATCCCATTATATCATTTTCTGCTCTAATCATTCAAGGTGCAAGAAGTTTGCTGGCAAAGCTGCTTGAGAATATTCACCGAAGCAACATAACTCAGCTGCAGCAAGGAAATACAAGATGAATTTCAGAAATGGAAACACAGTAGAAACTCAAGAGGAGATGCCATTACCAGCAAAAGGTTTTATTTAGAAGGCACAGCTCACCACACCAGCAATTCCTTTCTCTTCCAGGACATTGATACAGATCAGGCAAGGGTTTTTTTGCTACTGGATACTCAAGAAATACTTTGAGCTACTCACTAACATTAGGATAGCAGAAGAATACCATAAGGGAAATTAGCAGCCAAATAAAGACAATGGCAAGAAATTAGTACCATGAAAGAGGATTAGCTATACTGAGCTTAATAGGATCACGCATCACCTAAGCCAAAATGTAAGCAAACACGGGCAGCAAACAACGCTCTCCTTCGCTTCCCTCCCCAAGGCAGATGTCGTAGCTACATTTAGCCATACCCTTGGCATCCCTTTAGAACGAACGTGGCCATCTGAGGCTTCTAGGAAATAATGGCTTACGCTAATTACTCTAATGAGGATTCTACTTTGCACTCCCTAGACTCCCCTCTTGCTAGATTTTCTTTCTCTTTAATATCAAAACATGATGTTGGAAGACTTAAATCTAATGAGTTTCATGGTATCAGTCCAGTTTCTCTTGGAGCAATGTCCATAACCAACAAAACCAAACACTAATTAGGCCCCTTGTTGCTACTGTCGGCAGTAAAGCCAAGGACAGAAGGGATATTAACCTACCTCCTTTATTAGTGTGATCTTAAAGTGATCCCTGCAGATTTACACTGAATTACAGTTGCAAAAGGGTCGGGAAGAAAAAAATACATTTGGAATCCTCACCTCAGGTTGAGGACAAAATCAAATATTCTGAGGTTTGACGCCTGCCTGACCAATGTAATTACAGCTTCAGTGAAGGTCGTTATATTGATTCCAAAGAGGTGAGACTAGAGAAGACATCCCCCTTGCCCCTAGATAAACAAGACTGAAGGGAGAACAGGATAAAGCTCACAGGCAAAGTAGGAGGGAACAATATTGGATTCAAAATAGGATTCTTCATCTGTGTTTTAAATTAGAGAAGACAAAGTTTCTATTGTGTCCAAGAATGCTTCCCATGCTGAATTCTAAGCAGAGGGACGGGGCAGATAAGGTGAGGGATAAATCATCTTGGCAGAAATCAGAGCCTTCTGAGGCTGTTGTAGACATTCTCACTAGTCCTTGGCTACCTCTTCATGCTGGCCCCAAGTCAGCAAAGCCCATGGAGGAAAGGAGATGGCATATTTATTGTTTCATTGATATTTAGGTGGGGATCTGGAGTTGACTTACCTGTCAAGTAAGGACAATCATAGGTAAATGCTAGGTACACAAAGACCTCATCACTGTCTACAACTACCTGAAAGGAGGTTGCAGCAAGGTGGGTCTTTTCTCCAAAGTCACAGGTGATAAGCTGAGAGGAAATGGCCTCAAGTTGCACCAGGGGACGTTCAGATTGGACATAAGGAAACGTTTCTTCACTGAAAAGTTTCTCAGGCACTGGCAGAGGCTGCGCAGTTCCATGTCCTTCCCGTGCTGAGGACTCCAGAACTGAACGCAGGGCTCCTGGCTGGGTCTCACCAGAGTAGAGGAGAGGAGAATTGCCCTGCTGTCCAGACTGCTTTTGATGCAGCCCAGGTTATGGCTGGCATTCTGGGCTTCTCAGCTATCCTATAGCTTCTTTACCCTAGGAGCACACACTGGGGAGGAATTTAAGTGCAACAGAATTCAGGCCAAAGGGCAGAAAATATCAATTGATGTCTTCTCTGAGACAAAGCCCAGTGAAATCAGTAAGGAATCTGGAACAAAACTGAAGGCTGAATAGAGCAGTAGATGCCAGAAGGAATATAGCAACGAGCACCCAATACAAGAGCAGTTGTAGACGTTAGCTAGTGTTAGTATCAAGAAGAAAGTAACCTGCTCAAACGAGCCTACAGTCTGAATCTCCCCTTGCAGGGACAGATTAAGTTCAGCATGTTTCTATCTGTTATGCAGGGGTGGGGGGGAAGACTTGGAATGTTAACAATCACCATGTTTTAATTCTGTTATGGCTCTACACTGTTTAAAATCTACCAGTTCATAACCTCCTTTTGGCAGATTTAGCTGCATTTATACAGCTGAGGGAAGAATAGGGTGCAGTGGGTACTGGAAGAGTCAGGAGGAAAGCAAAATCTTTAAATTGCCATCTATCGGCAGCATAACCGAAAGCCGAGGCTGGTGACTTGGGGTCAGGATTTGTTTCAGATCTGCGTTGGGAGCTTCTGAGGATTGCCAATGAGAGCAACAGCCTCTTACCCTTTAGGAGACCAGTTCAAATCCAGGTCATTAGTGGCTTTAAGCAACAACAGGGACAGACTGGAAACAGATTTTCCTTCCTAATCTAAAGGAAAGTGGGCTGCCGCAACCAACTGCCCTGAGAGCCCCCAGCTCCCTGTCGCAATCGCTGCTCCCAGAGCTCCCCCTCCTGCTCCGTGCTCACTGCTGGTTACAAAACTGCTGCCAGCAACCAGGGGTTGCACGGATTAAAAGCATCCCAGGCTAACACTGCCCACATCGCAGAGGTCATCGCTTCCCAAGGCACTACCAGCCACTTATATGTCTCCAGACAGGTACAATCGGAACACTTCTTTTAAATATAAGAAACAACACAGACACGTTATCGATGCCGGCAGTTGGCTGTGCCTTCCTATTGCTTACAGTTCTGTGAAATATCATAGAATCATAGAATCACCAGGATGGAAGAGACCCACCAGATCATCAAGTCCAACTATTCCCATCAATCACTAACCCATGTCCCTCAGCATCTCCTCCACCCATCCCTTAAACCCCTCCAGGGAAGGGGACTCAACCCCCTCCCTGGGCAGCCTCTGCCACTGCCCAGTGAAAATTTCTGTGAAAAACTGTTTCCTAATGTCCAGCCTAAACCTCCCCTGGCAGAGCTTGAGGCCACTCCCTCTTGTCCTGTCCCCTGTCAAAAAGCTCAAAAAGCAAAAGCCCTGGACATTTGCAGAGGCACAAGGAATATACACTCTACTGACTTAAAAACAAACCCCTGATCTCAGAGCACGTGCTTAATAATTTTTTGCAGCAATTCCATTGACAAAAAAAAATTCCAACTGATCCGGAATCTGCAATATAAGGCTGAAATAAGAACAAAATTAAAACTTTTCATTCCAATGGATCATCTTGTCTACCACTTCAATGAATGCCTGTGCAAGATTTTTAGTGCTACTGAAATTGTTTCAACACAATCATTTAATTTTTAATTCACACACACACATAATTCTTTACAGAGCTTTCTGATTATTCACTATCATTTCGGGTGAGAAATATTTCAAAATGCCAGTTTCCAATAGAAATTATATCCTAAGCTTTACTCCATAGTCAATTTATAGGGGAGGCAGAGCTAAATTAAGAAATAGATCTGCAAAAGAAGAAAGCAAAACAGCTCAGGGACTTGTATCTTACCCATCTTCCAAAGCAAGGATTTACTGCCACAGTTTAGATCCTTAAAACACTTCTCTCAGTTGTGGAATAGCTCAGAAACTCTGCCCCTCCCTAGACAGAGGTGGTTCCTTTCTTCTTTTACAGTAACTTTTCCTGTAGTTTCATCCTTCAAGGGAAAAGAAAAGGTTTCCCTGAGTCCCCCTTCTCTTGGTGAATTATCCTTGTCCAGAGTGAGAAAGACCCGAAACATAAACTCACAGCAGCCAGCTCTGCAATTTCTAAACCTTTGTCCCTCTCATATGACTTCTGTCAAAGCTATGGAAGACTATGCCTGCTGAACAATATTACAAACAAACCGGGTCCTTCCATGCCCCAACTCCCCTGGAGTTTGCTGCTGCAGACTTGGAGCAGCCTGGCATGTGTTCAGCTTTCTGCATGCGAAAACTGTTCTCAAAGCAATGTACAATCCTAATGTGATTTGACGAACAGGAGATTTAATCCGCAGCCTGTAACCCCTCCCCAAATCAGTCATATTTCTAGTAAAAATCAGATGTTATGTTAGCCTTTCCAAGGATCAAACAACTGTAGTTCCGTAAATTAAGACATCCCAAAGCTGACATTTACACAGGCTCTTTTATCAGTAGCAAGGCAAGCACAGACTGTGCATGACGATCAAATTGGAGCTGAATTTCAAGGTTAACACAAAGAAAATTCATACACGTAAGCTTTCTGGATTTTCCTTGCAGGTGGTTCTCAGCACCTGACATTGATGCTTAGCAGGGATCCCTTTGTGCTGGGAACTGGAGGGACCAAACAAGACCTCAACACAAAGGGACAATCGGACCTTGCTCCGAATCCAAAGGTGGCAAATTCACAATAATCACTCCTAGGTCAAACTGGCCCACACTGATCACAGTTGGAGTGTTTGCTCCCAATCCTGCATCACCAGCAGGGCCAGGGAGGTTCTTCTCCCTCTGGACTCGGCACTGGGGAGACCGCTCCTCGAATCCTGGGGTCAGTTCTGGGCCCTCAGCACAAGAAGGATGTTGAGGCTCTGGAGCCTCTGACACTTGCCGACACATCTCTTCTAGAAGGATAGACACAACCTGTCCCAGCATCCCAAAGGAAGCCTGAGCAAAACCTCCTTGTTAACCATCTGACAAGCCGGTTCATACAAGTTTCCATCAGCAGTTCCTGCCCTGGCTGCGGCATCAGGCTTGCCAAGAGCTGGTGTCAATAGATCTGCTGCCCTGGCAGAGATGGGCGATGCTATTCCAGCCCTACAGCTGGAGGGAAAGCCAGCATCCCAGGTGCAGCGCGGGACGGCCTTCAGTGCTGTGCCTGTCACTGCAGAAAGGTCCCTGTGTCCTGCTCAGCACCATGTGCTCTACTGCTGCAGCTCCACATCAGACACTAGGAGGGACCAGCCATAAAAGAGCAGGTAAACTCCAGCTCTTGCCTGAAACAGCTGGAGAAAAACCTTTTGGAGGGCTGCGAATGGCTGCCAGGCATGACAGGGCAGAAAGCAGCTCTGGAGGCAGCAGTGACGGCCTTGATTTGTTGGCATTATTCATGTAGAGGGGGTGCAGCTTAATACCTCCAGAGCCACCAAGAAGGAGGGTTGTCCCCATTACCCACAGTGCACTTAGCCCCACAGCTGCCATGTAACAGAGTCTGATGTCACCGCCCCAGGTCCAGTGGACCTGCCAGTGCCTGGCAACGACCACAACACAGAGGTTCTACCCAGCTGTTGACACCTGGTTCCTGAGCTCTCAGCATTTCTCTGACCCCAGAGACCCTTTCTGCCCTGTTCCTGCCCCTGTCCTGTATCCCTACACCCAACAAGCCCCTCATGAGACCCTTTTATTACTTTACCTGCTCCCAGCGCCCCCATCCCTATCGGATGAGGGCCTGGAAGAAGAGGATTCTCATCCTCAAGAAGGTACAAGCCCTACTCCCCGGAGGACGACACCCCCTGCCCTGAGCGGGGAGCAGGCGCTGTGGGGATGCTGTGGGGTTTGTGCCTGCTCTGGGGAGCGCGGGGGACCGGGAGCTGTGCTCCCCCTTTCCAGACACCCTGCAAGGTGCCGAGAAGCCACCTAGGGTGGGAGAAGCCCTTATGGGCTGCTCAGCCCTGGCTGAAACCGAGCATCCCCGCGTGGTGGGATGTGTCCCCAGAGGACACCTGGGGGCCCTGGGCTTGTGTGGGAGGGATGCTTGCTGGGAGCAGCTGGGGGCTACGCGCAGCCTGAGCTGCTCCCTCCTCTGCCCTCTCCAGGATGAAGCCCTGGCAGCTCAGCCCTCCCCACGGAGCAGGATGGAGCCAGAAGAACACCTCAGGAGGGTAAGGAGCTTCTGGGCACCGGGACGGGTTGGGGGCCAGGGTGTGTGCCCAAGGCCCCACGGGGCAGGGAGCAGGGCTGCTCACTCCTGTGCTCTCTGCTCTGCCAGATCCACAAGGCCATGTCATCTGCCAGCAGCTGCAAGCGTGGGATCCTCCAGATGAAGGACGTGCTCCGTGGGCTCTGGTGGGTGCTGGCGTCGAAGTTGCCGCTCAGCCTGCAGCTGCCTCCTGGCTGAGGACGAGCTCGGGGGTCCCAGTGCCCCACGGTTCTCCCCAGGCAGCAGGAGGGGGCAGGGTTGCCGAGACCCGTGTCCCACACGTCACCTTGTCTGGCCAGGGTGGGACTAATGCACTTTTCTGCTTGGCTTTTGGCTCAGGCTCTTTAACATCTTGCTGGAGGCTGCCAGGGTGGCTGCAGGATTTCAGAAAGAGGATGAGGCGAAGGAGGCACCTGCTGATGCCGAGATGGAGATGCTGGTGGAGGAGGAGGGAATGTGGCTCGACCTACAACTATCAGGACAGGCACGTGCTCCTCACCCACTGCCCACAGCCAGGCTGACTTACCTGCTGCGGGAACACAGCACCCACTCCCCTTGTCCTGGTGACACAAGAGCCACCAGGCACCTGCCCTGAGCGCCCATCCGCTTTGGCAAGGGAGGGATTTCTTAGGCAACCCTAGTCTGACCCTAAACCCAGGTGGGGCTTAGCGCTGGGGGCAGGGTCCTGCTCTCCCCAGCGTGTCCCAGAGCCCCTCAGGATGAAGCCCAGCCTGCTGCTGCCGCTGAGCCGGTCTGAGAAGCCAGCTCTGCTGGACGAGGTGCTGCTCCTCAGCCAAAGGTCGTGTCTCCTGCTTCCTTTCCAGCCTTGGCAGAGAATGGATAGTTGTGTGAGTGATTGGAATGAAGGTGAAGAGCAGGATGTGGAAGATGAAGATGATGGAGATGTTGAGGAAGAGGAGGAAGACGAAGAGGGTGATGATGGAGAGGAGGATGAGAGCGATGACTCAGGATACGAGACGGGTGATTTTGAGGAAATGGATGAAGATGATGAGGATGACGAGGATGAGGAGGAGGATGAAGAAGATGATGATGGTGACGACGATGATGATGACGACGGGATTGAAGATGATGATGATGAGTCTGAGGATGAGGATGAGGACGATGAGGATGATGAGGACGATGAGGATGATGAGGACGAGGATGAGGAGCTGTGGAATGATAGGTGGTTTGTTTTAGAAGATTAAAATTTATTGTTTGTTGTTTGTTGGTTGATATATGGAATGCTAGAAGGGTATTTCTTTTCCTAGATTATAATTTATTGTTGGTTGGTTGTTCAGACCCAAGCTCTCTCTCTTAACCCTGCATTTGCTGTAGACACACGAGGTGCTTGCAGAGCTGAGGTTTCCACTTGCTCTGCATTCCCCAGGCTGGAGGTGGCTGTGGGTGCTGGCACGGCCACCCCAGGGCCACCAGGTCCCTGGGCTGTTGGAGAGGGGTGTCCCCAGCAGCAAAGCTGTCGCCAGCAGAGAGCGAGCTCTGATGCCACCGTCAGAACTGCGCTGAAGCCATCAGAGCAGCCAGGAAACCTGCTGCTTTGCTTCCTGCTGGAAGCAAAGGAAAGCAGCTCATGGAACGAGCCAGGATCAGGCCATAAAGATGCAAAATCCTGACTGATGATGAAGGAGAGAACAGCCTTGGGAATGGTGGGTGCCATGGTCAGGGCAGAAGGTTTTGCAGCTGCGGGTGTTGAGATTTACGGTTTGAACCTACATGTGCCCAGGGATTTGCTTTGTGTCCTGCATGGATTTACCCTGCGCTCCTCGAATCCTGGGGTCAGTTTTGGGCCCTCACCACAAGAAGGATGTTGAGGCTCTGAAGCAAGTCCAGAAAAGAGCAATGAAGCTGGGGAAGGGGTTGGAGAACAAGGATTATGAGGTCTGAGAGACCTGAGGGGGTGTTTGTCCTGGAGGAGAGGAGGCTGAGGGGAGACCTCATTGCTCTCTGCAACTCCCTGAGAGGAGGTTGTGGAGAGGAGGGAGCTGGGCTCTTCTCCCAAGGGACAGGACGAGAGGGAATGGCCTCAAGCTGCACCAGGGGAGGTACCCTGGAGGGATTTAAGGGACGGGCGGATTAGGTGCTCAGGGACATGGTTTAGTGTTTGATGGGAATGGTTGGACTCAATGATCTGGTGGGTCTCTTCCAACCTGGTTATTCTATGGTTCTATGGAAGATAACAATGCAGGCTCCTAAACCAGGCTCTTGCCTTCAGATCACCTTCATGGCCACAATATAATAAAAATCATAATACAATTAAAAAATAGAAAAAAGAGAACAGGGTAAAGTAATTCTCAGAGCCCGGTCAAAACTATTTTAAAAGGACCGTGATTTCTCTGTAGGTGCACAGAAGTTCTCAAAGATCAGCTTCACCAGGTGCTATAACCTGGGAATCTGGCAATGGAAGGGTATATTCTTTAATTACATGCCTGACAAGTCACAAATAACAAGCTTTTTTTATGTGATTTCATTTCTAAAATATACTTTCTGCTGGTTGTTGCCAGAAAGAATAATAAAATGGAAATTGCTTTGTTTTGACAAATGTTGAGTAAAGCTTGCCATGCTTCAAAAACATTCAGCATTTTACATAACATATAGGTTCACCAAAAAACAGAGAATCAAGAAAAGAGAAAACCCAAATATTCACAAAGAGACAAATGCTTCCTCTGTTTTGTACACCGATTAAACACCACTTATCAGTACAAATTGACAGAGTAATTACACAGAAATATTTCCACGCGAAGGATGAAGGTAGAAAATGTTCATTACGTTCCTGCATTTTGGTACAATTCTCCAAATCTGGCTGCCTTCCTCTACAGATGTCAATCTGGTGCTCCAGGAAAGAAAAGATGAAAGCACAAAGGTTCAAGTGAATGCTCCCCAACAGCAAAAAAAAAAAAAAAAAAATACAACCTGCAATAAATTCACCCAAAGCTGCTTTCCTGATCAGCAGCTCCTGGGTGTACGGTCTCTGCAAGTCCTCTTTCTTAAACAAACTGCATGACACGTGCTCCGAAAACGATGGAAAACTTCAATAAATCCTAACAGAGCAGGTGATAAATATGATAAATCTAATAGTAAAGGAATACCATGGGATTTTTTTCTTAATGAGGAACACAAATTACCTATACCGAGTGACTTCTCTGAGAGAGGCTGTGGGGTCTACAGAGTTCTGGAACAAGTGCACGTCCTATTCATTTGAGAAATCCAATCAGCCTGACTGGCAGCTCTAGGAGGCTGCCTTAACAAAGCAGCTGCCTTGGCTAGATGGGGTTATTCTTTTTTTAGGCATTTCTATGCTGGAAAAAAATTCCTTGCAGAAATGCAATTATACCAGCAAAATATATTTCTACTGGTCCACTTGATGCTACCTCCCCTGCTTACTCTCGCTCGACTGTGTCCTGTCCTCAGCAGAAGGGTTTCCAACACAGTATTTTTTCTAGTGTACGTTACACATGATTAAAAAAGGAGGCATTGCTAAACATCCACTTGGAAACAGCCCCTAAAGACTATTCTTTGCAGGTTCTCATTACAGTTGGCTTAAACTTTGATTTCCAGTTTGCTTGAGAATAATTTTTGAAGTTTAAAACCACCTGTGCAAGATTTCAAATAGATTCTCGAAAACATTCCGAGCAGTACATTTCTCAAGGCACACACCTACACAGAGAGAAAGACAACCCCCGCGGTGCCGTGGGAGATAAGGGAGATATGATAAACAAAGGAGGAACTACACAAGCAGGACGCGGGATTAACCAAGATCTAATGAAATAAAAGCCCAGTGCCCAAAAGGTCAGACTGATTCACAGAAAAATAGGATCTTAATCCATTCGGCTGGAAGCAAACAGGACCACAGGTGGGAAACTAAGGTGAGTGATTGTTTAGAGTCAATATTAAAAAAAAAAAAAAGCCATTTTTCTGCTATACATTTTTAGACATACCACCTGCACAGTAAGTATAGGGTGCTCGTAGAAACTTTCTCAACTACAGATATTTCTGTATCACCATCACAGCTGCTGACAGCTCTTGAAGACAACAATCACAGCACGATTTTATTACATTTTCAGACACCGAGCACTTGTGGGGAAAGGCACCAGGAGCTGGAGAATGTTTCGGCCAACCTATGGGGGTGTGGATAAAAGAGGAATTGAGATCAGAGCTCTTCATAAGCAGAATAATGCAACAGTGCCTGTGCTCTGATGACAAGACTACTGGCTGCCACATTATTATAGAATCTTGGAATGGTTTGGGTTGGGAGAGATCTTAAAGCCCATGCAGTGCCACCCCTGCCATGGGCAGGGACACCTCTCACGGGATCAGGGGCTCCAAGCCCCATCCAACCTGTCCTTGAACCCCTCCAGGGATGGGGCAGCCACCCCTGCTCTGGGCAACCTGGGCCAGGGCCTCCTCACCCTCACAACAAAACATTCCTTCCTAAAATCTCATCTGAATCACTTGCTTTTTTTCTGTCTACAGTTCCCTATTGTTCCCATAGAGAGCTATATTATAAACAGTGGTGAAACATATTCAACCACAGTCACTCATTTGCTTCCCAGAGGAGAGATCAGTGAGGTGACAGCCAGTCTGAACAACCTTTTTCCAATGGTGACATCTCCCTTTGACTCCACTCATGCCAGTGGAGTACAATGAACTTCCCCAAGACACTGATTTGAGTCAAACCTCTGCCACGTACTGCCTGCTGGGAAGGTGGATGCAGATATTCTTGACTGCAGAGACAACATGAAGAAACCAGTCTCCAGTACTCAATAACAGAAGATTTTCACAAGGAGAAAGCTGAGGACTGAAATCCTGGACAGGCAAAGTTCTTGACCTGAGATCCCACAAAAAGACCGTAGGCCACCTACAGAGTAATCCACATCCCAGGACTGCCCTGTAAACAACTGAATCATTCTTGCCCGTAGCAGCTTCTTCTAAAGGCTTCTGAAATACCAGCTACCTAAATTTTGTTTCTCTTTTTTGGATCCCATGCATCAACTCCCATGCTATTTGCACTTTCTCATATGACAGAGAGAATACCTAATGATAAGGCAAGTTTTGTTGAAGCCAGTAGCTAATTTAGATCTGGCTTTCCTTAACAAACCAAGAGTCTTCATCTGTCCTTTTAAGTTATCCTCAAAAGATTTTATTTCAACACTGCAGATGAAGACACAGTCTTTTAAAGTAACTGTTTTTATCCTCCTTGGGAAGCAATTAAAGAGTGCAAGAAATTACTACCTTCTGTTTCTATTCTTGTCATGGACGGATAATTGGTTTGTTTTAAGAGAGGGAAAACTAGTCAGACATTACCAGCTTCAACATTTCAAACTACTTAAAGACTATCGGCGCAAAAGCAGCTCTGTCAGATGGAAGGACAACATTTCTAACAGGTCCCCTGAAGTTCCATGCAAGCGGACGTGCTCTGCAGCAATCGGGGTCTGTCACAGGGTCATTAAGGTTGGAAAAGACCTCTACACTCATCCAGTCGAACTGTCATCCCAACCCCACCGTGTCCAATAAACCACGTCTCCAAGTGCCACCTCTACACACTTTTTGAGCGTGATTGTTCCTCTCTGCAGCCTGTGCAAGAAAAAGGAAATTCTGCTGCATTCGCATTCCAGAGGGGTTCTCCTCTGCAGGCACTGTCAGCATCAATTAGAAGCATGACCTATGTTAGCTTTTTGTCAATACTGAAACTAGTTTAGAGATTGCTCTTCAACTACAGTCTGGTAATCAACTTTTGGAAAGACAAATCTATACAATCACTAAAATTGATCAAGACTGGACAAGGGAATTACAGAAAGTTTCTGAATTGGATGTATCCACAGTGCACACACCTAAACTTGAAGGCTTTGAAATTCAATTACAGAAACTAAAATAAATGACCATAATGTTTTCTATTATCAGATACATAGAAATCATTTCCCTTCCTTCCCCTGCCCAGTAAAACAAATTTCAATTACTTTTTCCTAATCAAACTCGACCTCTATCAGAGTCCTTCAACAGTGTACAACTTTTAAAGTTAAATAATATAACTCTAGAATAAAACAGCACAAGATTTCTACTTTCGACGTACAGCATCCTAGTTTAAAAAGCAAATCTTAAGTACTTTTATTGCATCTGGACTAGCCAGGTAACAAGATTAATATGGCATGCTTGGCCATCCTAGGAAACACCTTAAATTAATGCACACACAATGAATTCCTCATATTATTCCATAATTTAGGCTAGAGATTAGGGGGAAGTTTTTCACACAAAGGGTCATTGGGCATTGGAACAGGCTGCCCAGGGAGGTGGTTGATTCACCTTCCCTGGAGGTGTTTAAGGGACGGGTAGACGAGGTGTTGAGGGACATGGGTTAGTGTTTGATTAGAATGGTTGGACTCGATGATCCGATGGGTCTCTTCCAAACTGGTGATTCTATGATTCTATGATATTTATTCAGTCTTTGTATGGAAGATGCATAGAGGAGACCTGGGGAGGGGCTCTTGTTAAGGGACTGCAGGGATAGGATGAAAGGCCATGGTTTTCAGCTGAAAGAGGGGAGATCGAGATGAGATCTTGCAGAGAAATTCTTTCCTGAGAGGGTGAGGAGCCCCACGAGATCCACTGGTCACTTGTCATAGAATCATAGAATCATAGAACAACCAGGTTGGAAGAGACCCATCGCATCATCGAGTCCAACCATTCCTATCAAACACTAAACCATGTCCCTCAGCACCTCATCTAGCCATCTCTTAAACACCTCCAGGGAAGGGGAATCAACCCCCTCCCTGGGCAGCCTATTCCAATGCCCAATGACCCTCTGTGTGAAAAACTTCCTCCTATTCTCTAGCCTAAATCTCCCCTGGTGGAGCTTGAGGCCATTCCCTCTTGTCCTGTCTTTCCAGATTGCTTTCAATGGAAAGAACACTGAGAGCCAAGGTCAAGGTCCTAGCTGATCAGGTTTTTTAGGACAAGAATTTATTTCAATAGCATTTCAGATGGGATTAAACCATCCACACACAGCAAGATACATTGACAGACTACTGCTGTTTAAAACACTGCAATCAAAACCGTCTCAGCTCCTCAGCTTCCCTTTACAGGTATATGAAATCTGCATTAGAGAAGCCTTCTAAACCTTTCCCTCTCAGTCCTCCCTCTTCCTCCTTTAATGGGATTTGGTTGGGGCTCTAGTTTTACACCCTTCCCCATCCCCCACCCCCCCAAAAAAAGCATTTTCTGTTTTCAGAGGAGCAGAGGAGAAAAGAGAAAACAAACACAGAGTTGCCAGGGTTACTGACAATCCTTGCTGAAGAGATGAATGGAATTGATAGGGAGGAGACAGGTACAAAAAAAGACACTCAAGTCAATTTTTTTTTTTCAGTCCTTCCATTTCAGTTGTGACTCGTCCTGGGCAGATTTTTCTTCTGGGAAAGTTAAATCTATTTGTATTCAACACAATTTGTCCTGTGCTGCCTTGCAAATGTAGTAAGGCTCAAACAGCACATATGAAACGGCCCTCACCTTTAACAGCGCTGATCTGCTAAAGCTCCGATAAATCACATTATATTCAAATGCTAGAGGGATATTTAGACTGTCACAAAAGTCTGAAGCCAGAAATTGTAAAGCTAAAAATAAGGCTTTTTCTTCTGCCACCAGGAAGAGGAATGAAGATGCCATTCATCCCAACCACACTGAAACCCACCGGCTCTCGGGCCAGAACCTTAGGATGGGGATTTCTTCACTCTGTCTCATAAGCCCTCTATTACAAACAAGTTATTTCCCCTTGTCTCAGAAACTGAGAACAGCTGCTTTAAAAACATGAAGATGAGCATTTCCCTATCATGGAATTCTACGTGGCTTTGATCTAAAACTACCTGGGAATATTCACTCAAAATTGGAAGCAGCTTTCCGACTCTATTGTATATTTAATGCCATGATCTTTCTAACAGCCAATCTGCTGCACTACCCAAATTCCTCATCGGATTCTAGCTACATTCTAGCGCAGCAGATTATTAGGAGAGGGATCGTAGCAGCTAATTACAATAACAATCTAGAAATGAAGGAATTCAGCTGGGCTTGCTCTGCAGATGATGCAGTCTGTGTCTTTACATCCTCATAGTATTATAGATCTACTAAGTCGATATTTTCAATATGCTGCTGGATGATTAGCATCTTCATTTGTTTCTCTTCTTTTAGGGATGGGGATATTGAGAGTTAAAGCGTCAGACCATATTCATAAGCTGTGGCAAAGCAAGGAAGGAAAAAAACTGGATCTAAGTAAGGGGCATGGTTTAATGATTGATAGGAATGGTTGGACTCGATGATCTGGTGGTTCTCTTCCAACCTGGTGATTCTATGATTCTATTCTATGATAACGACTGGTGTGAAAGGAGCAAAGCAGCCCTTGAGCTCTGGTGTGAGAGACTGCACTGCACACAAGTGGAGTTACGGGGAGGGAAGAACTGAAGCTGCCTGTAAATCCACAGCTGAACAGAGCAAGCTGAGCCAGAGCTCATCAATCCCAGCCCAGAGTCTTAATTATCCTTCGTCATAGAAGACTGATCAAGAGAGAAACCGGAGGCTGGAATGGCTATCTGGGTGCACGCTGGCATTGACTCAGCAACTAGAAGCCATCCAACCTGTTCAGGAGAGAATTCTGAGCCATCATTCACATTCAAGGACCTCTTTATTTGTCCATGTCTGCAATTCCATCGCCCCCGCGATGATGAGAAGCGGTTATTATATCTGGCACCTCAGAGAGTAGAGGGCACGGACCTTCATCTATTACTGCTGAAGGTACTTACTAACTTCAGGAACAATCTAACAATCACCTCTTAACGAATAAAGATTTGAAGTTCAATCACTACCATACTACCACACCCAACACAGTCCTTCCCCTTGGCCACACACAAATATTTCAAATTTCCTGGGTTTATACAGCATCTTCTCCTAGAAATCTGACTAATTTAAATGGAAAGGCCCAGGGGAGGATGGTCAAGGAATCAGCCCAGGTCCACAGCCACTGACCGCACTGTGCCTGTGATTTTACACCACTGATTTTCATGATGGTGAGGACTTCTCTCTGCAAAATTCCATTTGCTACTAATAAGTTTGGTTCACAGGGCTCTCCTTTTCTAGTCTGAAAAACCAGGTATTTCATTTATATCATCTTAAAGGCTGTGATTAAGGATCAGAGTCAGCATCCAAAATTATGATTTATGAATAGAGAGGAAACTGTTCAAGTATCACTTTTACTTCAGGTACAATTAGCAGGGTGAATGTATTTTATCATTTTCTTTCAGGGCGTTTCGAGCAGCGTGGACAACAGCCTCTGTTTATAATGAGCGTGGTAGATAAGAGAAATCCCATTTCAATAAAATTCTGTCAGATAATACACAAAAAGGTCTTGTTAACAGCTTTTACATAGGAGAAGAGAAACTATAATGACAAGTTCGAGCGAACAAGCTTCGCTTGGCACTGGGCAGGTCAGCTAAGGCAGCGATCTTTAAATTCACACAGAGACAAAAAGAAGGTAGAAGTCATCATAGAGCAACATGAAAAGGATTATAAAATAAGCTTGGCGAGATTTATTGCACCACCAACCCTTGAAACACACATGATTGGAACAGCCACATCGGTAAAGGATTTAATAATTTCTCCCCTGCGCCTCTAACTCATCTAATATTCTGTTTTAAGCAGAACTATAGGCAGTGGATTTGGAATAGTTATTTGTTTTCTCTTTGACAAAGAAAAATCGGGTTATTTAGTGAATTTGTTAATTGCAAACTTATGATCTTATTGGAGTAGAATTTTCATTCCATTGCAAAATCGTTTCTCAAGTCAGAAGCACAGAAGTGACGCAGCATAAATCTCACAGAGGCTGGATTTATAATGAAAGACAAATGAACCTGCGATCGTTTGCATTATATATTGCCCAGGCAATATAACGTAAGATAATGTAATAACAACTTAAAATTCATTTCACAGAACCACAGAATGGTTTGGGTTGGAAGGGACCTCAAAGCCCGTGCAGTTCCACTCCTGCCATGGGCAGGGACACCTCCCCCTGGCTCAGGGGCTCCAAGCCCCATCCAACCTGTCCTTGAACCCCTCCAGGGATGGGGCAGCCACCACTACCTGAGCCATTGTCTCCCCACCCTTGGAGCAAAACATTTCTTCCTAAGATCTCAATTCAGTCTCCCCTCTTTCAGCTGAAAACCGTTTCCCCTCGTCCTATCCCCACGCTTTCTGAGAATGAGCTCCTCCCCAGCTCCCTCCCCTCCAAAGCCAAACCACAAAATCTTGTGAGAAAACATTCACGTCTAGAGCTGCAGAAAATTTTCTCTTTTCTCAACTGAACAGAGGAATCCGAACTCAGTACTGTGTTATTAATACACTGAAAGTCAAACTTTGACACATCCATATGCTACATGCTCTACTGGATACCCAGCAAAGAGATTAAGCACGTGTCTCAGTCAGCATGTAAAAATGCACTTGACTGAAATAAAGGGAAGACATTGCGTGCCCGTGTGTACCAATATGATAAATTAGACTTGACAGGTTTTAGGCAAAACCCTTCCTACACTTTTGTTCAAGTAACCAAGACCCAGTTACATAACGAAAGTGCTCTTGTGATAAAGAACCAAAATATGTTCAGTTTTTCAGGCTGCTCGAGGGTCTCCTAAAGAAAATCTTCTAATAAACACAAGGTATTTCATACCAGACTGAATGCATAAATCTATTTTTCTACTTCTGCCTAATTTTTACTTTTCAAAGACCACCTCAATGTCATTTTACTAAGTGAAGCCCTTGTGTGTTGAAGCTGGTAAGACAAGCTTCTACCTCAGGTAACATTGGCTCACGCTATTCAAACTCGTATTGCATGTGACCTTTTCCATCTTTCCAGTCTGATTTATTTTTGGACACTTTCAGATCATGTCAGGATTTGCAGGCATCGGAGGGTGAAGGATCAGAATAAATGCTGATGACAGAGGAGGAAAGATCCATACCCATAAAGAGAGCAAATATCAATTTCATAATGGAAACAAAGCGAAGGAATCTGAGGAAGCTAAAAGCAAACCAAAAGCACCTACTCTCCATCTCATATATAATTTCTCCTACGCTCACTACAATGTGTTCTCAAGGTTTTTGACTGTTTGCTTTCTTGAGTATGAATATTTTAAAAAGCACTGTTAGTCCCCTTGATACTGAAAAAGGGAAGCAAAACAAGGGTCTGGCTAACGGAGTCTTGCTGCTTTGATACACAATATTTCTTATTAGACGTTAACGAACAGCGACGACTAACAGAGTCATTTCCTCTTTCAAACAAAGGAAACAAGGACAAGTGCCTGGTAGAGAAAAGAAAAACTTGCCTTGCGACTCCATCTATCTGACATTTACCATCTTCAACACATGATTCAGCATTCAGCTTTCGGATTAATCTGACTCAGCTGCCTGGAAGCAGGAGCACTCGAAATTTTATGCGAGTCCTATGCCAAACACCACTGTAAGAGACTATTGTCCAACAGTTACAGGCAGAAAGATTAAGCATCAACATTCTTTATTTTTTTTTTTCCCATTTTGAGCAAACTCTCCTAGTCACATTCCCGTAACGCCTCTACTGGTGCGGTATTAAATGCCAAAGCACAGCAAAGATCTGAATCTGCCAGTTGAGCTTTAGGCAACTCTTTTTATATCTCTCCGCTAATGTGTGCTCATTTCTGGAAAAGCTAATTTTTTTGCCTCTTTAACTTGCATATTTATCTCCATTGAACTATACAAAATGAATTTCAATCTTCATGTAAAAAAAAAAAAATAAAAAAAAAAGGAGTATGGTTTTGATTCACACCCTCCTTGATTTTCATCAACTTTTGCTGCTTAAAAACTATTTGGTAAAAAAAACTAAAATAAAAATCCCAGATGGCTCCTAAGATTTATTGCTACATCAGTGAAATAGAACATAATCCCTGTCTCACTACAAAGCTTAAGAACTAAGGAAGCTGTCCATTTGTGTAGGAAGAAATTAAAGATGAATAGGAAAAATCTACGCAGAGAATTAATTGTATTGAAGAATTCACTCGTAAGACCATGCAGTAATCAACAGGAATGATAAAGAACAACAGTGCAATTTTCACTAGTGCCTTTAAGTTTTAAGATTTGCCAACAATACAAAGTGATAATGGCAAAGCCATACAGCTGTGGCTACTCCGCAGTGAAATAATTAACAAGATACGGTTAATCCCACACATAAGGGGAAAGAAAATTCATTTGCATAAAGTGAAAGTGTAATACACTGTGTTACAGACTATGCTGAATTATATGTAGCAGTAGGAGGTTGAGGGGAGACCTCATTGCTCTCAACAACTACCTGAAAGGAGTGCCTGGAGGAGAAGGACCTGGGAGTGTTGGTTGAAGAGGAGGCAGCAGGGGCCCAGGGGGCCAAGAAGGCCAATGGTATCTTGGCTTGGATCAGACACGGTGTGGCCAGCAGGGCCAGGGAGGTTCTTCTCCCTCTGGACTCAGCACTGGTGAGCCTACTCCTCGAATCCTGGGGTCAGTTGTGGCCCCTCAGCACAAGAAGGATGCTGAGGCTCTGGAGCGAGTCCAGAGAAAAGCAAGGAAGCCGGGGAAGGGGCTGGAGAAGAAGAGGAGCATCAGAGAGAGCTGGGGGTGTTTATCCTGGAGAAGAGGAGTCTGAGGGGAGACCTCATTGCTCTCTGCAACTCCCTGAGAGGAGGTTGTGTAAAGGAGGGAGCTGGGCTCTTCTCCCAAGGCACAGGGGACAGGACGAGAGGGAATGGCCTCAAGCTCTACCAGGGGAGGTTCTCGTTGAACATGAGGAAAAAAAAAAAAATTCACAGAAAGGGTGATTGGTCACTGTCAGAGGCTGCCCAGGGAGGCGGCTGAGTCACCTTCCCTGTTCACTGAACACTTGAAAGTCCTAGAATAAACAAGATCTGGGACAAGTTACAGCAGAAAACCTGCTTAGAGAATAAAGTCCCTTACATCTTGTTTCTCCTTCGTATTTTAGGTTTGAGTTATCAAAATTGATGGGAGAGTCGTGGTCTAACGAAACTCACCAAGCAGCCCTCAGTCCAGTGGAAGCCAGGATGGAGTTAATGTTCTACTGCCTACTAGGGTCAAACTGGGAAACCCCAAATTATCCAAGAGTTGTTTTCTCCTAAGACTCCCCATGAAGCATACATCACTCAGCCTCCTATTCCTGATATTAGAATAACTCGGCTCATTTGCTTTCCCCTGGCTGCCTGGAGGACGTGTTGATGAGCCAGGAGAATGTGTCTACTCAGTAACAATGAGTCTAGAGGGAAGGTTTCTTGAAAGGTCCCTTTGTTAATATTTTGCTTTAAGTTTACTACTGAGAATTTCAATTTAAAAAAAAAAAAAAAAAAAAAGAGAACCATAAAAAAAAAAACCTGAATGAAAATGTAAGGTTAAAAAACTAGAATGAAAAAAAAAAAAACCCAAACAATACTGCTGCTGAAATGCTGTATAACAAGTAAATGCTGTTCCACATGCCACAGGATAGCTCACATGGCAAGATATTTTGTGCAGAGGTTACGGATGGAACAGAACTATTGCTAAAGATAAACACGCCTGGGGACCCATCGATTTTCATATTAGGACTGGCTGTAGATTCAAAAGGACCATCAAGTACACACGGATGCAGACGCACACACAAATGCTCCTCCTGAGGACAACACCGATTGCCGGAAAGGATAATGGAGGAGGAGAAATTCTGCCTCTCAGAGTGCTAGAATACAGAGAAGGAGCTAGCAAGATGTCTGAAATATGTTGTGGAATAAGAATTCACACACTATGTTCTACTACAGGGGACAGCACAAGAGAGAAAGGCCTCAAGCTCCACCAGGGGAGGGTCAGGCTGGACATTAGGAGGAAGTTTTTCACACAGAGGGTCATTGGGCATTGGAATAGGCTGCCCAGGGAGGTGGTTGATTCCCTTTCCCTGGAGGTGTTTAAGGCACAGGTGGATGAGGTCCTGAGGGACTTGGTTTAGTGTTTGATAGGAATGGTTGGACTCGATGATCCGATGGGTCTCCTCCAAACTGGAGATTCTATGATTCTACTCTTTAAGAAAAGTGCAAATTAATGTTAATATTCAATACATGAAAATCAAACAGGAAAAAAAAAAAAAAGTAGTTTCTGCATTTATCATTTTCTAGACCTAATCTGCAACTCAGCCTTCAAACTGAGATCTGGCTTTTGCTGTAAGGTCTCCTGCTTGCACTAAATGCTCCTTCCAACAATTCAGAGAATCACAGAATCATAGAAGAGTTTGGGTTAGAAGGGACCTTAAAGCTCATCCAGTTCCACCTCTGCCATGGGAAGGGGCACCTCCCACTAGATCAGGTTACCCAAGGTCCATCCAACCTGCCCTTGAACCCCTCCAAGAATGAGTTAAGAAATCCAAAGAGAACAATCTAAACCAAACAGTCTTTTTTTTTGGGAAGGATTCTAGGCACAAACTGATTTGCCTGAGGTTACACTGCTTCTCGCAAGCTTCTTTTCCCCTAAGAAAGCTGCAAATGTTGCTTTCACTGCTGGACTTATAATGGAAACATTATAATAAACACGGAAAGCAATACCTGACTCAGCAAACTGAATCGATTTTATTCAGTTCATCTGAATAAAGTAGTGAAAATACAGGTACAGAAAGGTAATAAGTCGCCAATGTTATTAGCATTCTTTACTGAACTATAAAGGTGTAATTTTTTGTGAATAACTATTCCAGAGGATTGACCTCTCAGTAACTTTTTGCCCAGCTAACTCTAAGACAACTTTTCAACGACTACTGAAAATGAGAATTATTAAGCCTGGTAAGAGAAGAGCTCATTCTATTTCATTGTCTCCAACAGTTTTCCCCATCCTGCCTCTAACAGCAAAGCAAAACCAAGTAATTAGGCAAATATAAGAACAAGGCACACAGAAAATGTACTTTTTCTGCTACAGTCCAGTGATTTCAACTGCTGACTGCTTTGGGAACCTCCTGAGCCACAGGCAGACACCAAACCATCGTGTTAAATAAGCAGTGAGAGTGTCTGCATGTTTGGCTCCGACTTGAGCTGCCTGATGCTGCAGAACCACCTCACACTGAACAAGGAATCAGCACAGCCTCAACTTTTTAGGCATTTAAGAGGCAGATAAATGGATCACAGAATTGTGGAATGGTTTGGGTCAGAAGGGATCTCAAAGCCCATCTAGTTCCATCCCTGCCATGGGCAGGGACACCTCCCACTGGCTCAGGGGCTCCAAACCCCATCCAACCTGCCCTTGAACCCCTCCAGGGATGGGGCAGCCACCCCTGCTCTGGGCAACCTGGGCCAGGGAGAAGCTTTAAGGTCCCTTCCGACTCAAACTGTTCTATGATTCTTCCACGTTACAGATGTTGACTTACCTTAAACTACACAACACTGTCAAAACCAAAAAATACTACTTCTCACTTTGTCATTAAAGAGCTTCTTGTTTCTCAGATTTATCTGCGGTATTAAAACTCTCTTTTAATTAGCACTACTGGATGATTCATGAAATTTCATGACAAGAATAGCCGTTCTGGATTTATTTTTTTTTTTTTTTCTGTTTAACTGTTCTTCACATAATTTGTGTCAACTGTGCCTGGCTTTTAAAGACCTATATCAATCGAAAACATTAACCTCCACAGAAAATGCACTTAGCTTGAAGACTGCTTGCCACTAGTGCTTAAGTCAAGCTGAGCATTCGTCACGACTATTAATTTGAGGCTCAGCTCACACGCCTCTCAAGCCCTGCCTTAAAAGACATTTTCAATGTGTTTCAATCAGAGAATCACGCAGCTGATTTACCACAAGATCGTAGCCCAGGGGATCAAAATGATCCCTTCTGATTTCATAACCTACGAACACGCAGAACAACAGCTACCAAAGACATGCTTAAAATTAAATCACGTGCATAGGACAGGCTCGTGAGCCCCAAATGTTATTTTGTGCTTCAGTCTGAGGGGTCAGGAGTCCTCTGTTCAGCATCTCAATCTGCCAGACCCCGGAACAAACAGAACGATCCCTCCTCTTCTTGAATTTACCTTGTAAATTATGAGCTTTTCAAGGAAGAAGTTGCACAGGGTCTTAGTACATCTCGTACCACAGCTGAGGGACGCACGCAAATACCAACAAGTAGGAATGAGAATGAGTCTCCTCTTACCTGCAGCTCAAATCTGACGCCAGTACTTGAGTCGTTGGCAAAAAAATCCATCTCAAACACTTTCAGAGATTGAGCTTGTATTTTCTGAAGGGCTTGTCCATGCACAGATGTTTTTCTGTCATCCTTTCTACTGATGTGCAGGTCGCTGTGAGGCATCCAAGATTCAGCCTGTGAGAGCAGGAGACCAGTTAGAATAATTCTTCTAATTACTAGCAGTAATATTTCCATTTGGAGCGTGGGTGAAATGGTTAATTATTACCGACAGATGACCACGAGTGGCTAAAGTGGAAATAAAAGAAGTAGTAGCTAAATAAGTAATTGCCAACCTGCCTTTCAACTAATAAATGTAGGAAGAGTTTTCCGCTCTAAGGACTCTTCCACATACAATCTCCCACTTTCTGAAACTCATGCAAATTTGTGGGGGAAAAAAAGGCAAAGCAAACTTGACTTATTATTTGTGAGCTGACAATACATGCAGCGAATCCCATATGAAACATCTGGGGGGAAGAGGGACAAGCACACACGGCTTCTTTGTGACTGTGATAGTAAATTTACTGATTCCACTCTGTTTACAAGGTCTTTTTTTCTGATGTTCCCTGCTAGTCCATCTGATGCTAGCGCCGTACGCGCTTCACTTGCTATTCACGCTGCAGAGCTGCCATCCAAACCACGTTTCTCCCAGGAGATCCAAATGCTCCCGGTGCCTCACTGTTCCATTTTTACAGAGTATTACCCTACCTGCCAGTCAATATTTGTCCCTAGCAAGGGATGAGCAGGAGCCAAGTGTCCCATCTGTATTCACCACACAGTCTCTCGTGCGTAAGACCACCTCACGCTACGATCAACCAGCAACTTTTGAAGAGGAAGCACTTTTTTTCGCAGGGAAAAAACACTTCTGGACTGGACATAAGGAAGATTTTTTTCACTATGAGAGTGGTGAGGTCCTGGAACCAGTTGCCCAGGGAAGCTGTGGCTGAACCAGGGGTTCAAGGGCAGGTTGGATGGGGCTTGGAGCCCCTGAGCCAGCGGGAGGTGTCCTGGCAGAGGGGTGGGAACTACATGATCTTTAAGGTCCCTTCCAACACAAACTATTCTATGAAACAACAATGAGAACATCTTGCTGAAATTGCTGAACGGCTGAGAGAGTTGGGGGTGTTTAGCCTAGAGAAGAGAAGGTCGAGAGGAGACCTCATTGCTCTCTACAACCACCTGAAAGGAGGTTGTAGAGAGGAGGGAGCTGGGCTCTTCTCCCAAGTGACAGGGGACAGGACAAGAGGGAATGGCCTCAAGCTCCACCAGGGGAGATTTAGGCAAGAGATTAGGAGGAAGTTTTTCACAGAAAGGGTCACTGGGCATTGGAACAGGCTGCCCAGGGAGGTGGTTGATTCCCCTTCCCTGGAGGTGTTTAAGGGACAGGTAGACGAGGTGCTGAGGGACATGGGTTAGTGTTTGATAGGAATGGTTGGACTCGATGATCCGACGGGTCTCTTCCAACCTGGTGATTCTATGATTCTGATTTCACTCAACTTCAGGGTAAAACTCCTAGTTCAGAATCAAAGACAGGGCAGCTCCAAATTCAATGGAACAGAGTTGGGGGCAGCCTAAAGAAAATCCAGATTGGAATCCATTAGCAAAACAAGGCGAAGCAGTAAGTTTTTAGCTTTGCACAGACCTTATTGTAGAGTAAAACAAACAGCCTGGAAGCACAGAAAACAAAGAAGAGGAACTGAATTATTGTTGCATTATTTAGGAGGTGGGACGGCCAGAGATCCACAGGAGTAGAAAACAGCATAAAATAACTAGACCTGTAATGTTCTTCCTCCGACTAAATTCCACCTTGACTCAGTAAAATATGGTGCAGTATTCTCTGACAGTATTAAATGAACATTCAGGGGAGGGATGTGTGTGTCTGGATTTAGAAGTCTGGAAAATATCAGGCTCTCCTGAGACAGTCATCCATAGAGCTAAGCCTCACAATCTATTTAGGACTTTCTTTTGAACCTTAGTGAGTTTTTAAGCCTTATCTGATGAGCATAATGACATTAAACTGTTTTTCATTACCCATAAAAAATGAACAAAAAGGATAAAGCTGCTAGCATCTCAGCCTATTTGAAAGGAATCAATAGTCTGAATCCCTTAGTATTTCCTGCTCATAAAAGAAACATTTTCTTTAAACTAAAAGGAATCTGTTGGACATGAGAAACTGGTGTCACGTGAATTACCTATGCAAAAACAGGCTGCCCAGGGAGGGGATTGATTCACCTTCCCTGGAGGGGTTTAAGGGACAGGTGGACGAGGTCCTGAGGGACATGGGTTAGTGTGTGATAGGAATGACTGGACTTGATGATCTATGGGTCTCTTCCAACCTGGTGATTCTATGATTCTATGAAAAAGAAATCCTACAAAGACAGAAGAAATAAATACAAATCACACATAGTCAGATACAGATATATACATCTGTATGTCTGTGTGAACAGATGCACATATGGATTCACACATATATGGAATACATGAAAGCATCAAATTCAGCAGCCTGGAGGAGGTTTCGAGTCCAGCTCTGGTCTAGGTCACGTCTCAAGGAAATCTGATAGAGTAAAACCAGAGCAGAACAGGACACAGAAGCTTGGGGCATCACGCAAAACACAAAACATCTCTGGATGTAAACACCACAAAGAGAATATCCTTAACATATCCTTAAAATATCCTTAACATTTAGAAGCCTCCTACGGCTGGACTCGATGATCCAGTGGGTCTCTTCTAACCTGGTGATTCTATGATTCTGTGATTCTATTTGCTTTGCTGTGTTCTGCCAGGCAGACACGCAGTCCTACAAGGAAATACCTTCGTTAGCAACTAAGACCCAGAAGCAGAACTAACCACATATTTTCCAATGCCATTTTCAGGAAAAAAAAAAAAAAAAAAGAGGTATTGATTTGTTGAAGCTGCAGTGTTTCACAGGAAAGCATCCCCTTCCAGGAACAGTCGTCATGGAAATTTATTCATAACTGATAATTCCTGGTCAAAATGTGAGAGAGGGTGTTTGTGACATCAATAACCTGCTCTCAGACACTGGCTACATGAAGAAAACAGGCTCAAAATTGTGCTCAATGTGTCTTTTTTATTATTTGCCTAACTCGAAGCTTTGCATTCCAGCTTGGTTTGATCCATAGAAACGATAGGATATTCCAGGAACCTACTAGGTAAAGCAGCTTAGAAAGAGATGATAGAATCCTAGATTGCTTTGGGTTGGAAGGAACAATGAAAGTCACCTCGTCCACCCCCCCTGCAAAGACAAATTCATAGAATCATAGAACAACCAGGTTGGAAGGGACCCATTGGATCTTCTAGGCCAACCATTCCACACATCAGGTTGCTCAGAGCCCCATCCAACCTGACCTGGAACGTTTCCAGGGATGGGGCTTCCACCACCTCTCTGGGCAACCTGGGCCAGGGCCTCCCCACCCTCAGCATAAAAAATTTCTCATCTAAACCTCTAATCTTTCAGTTTAAAAACCATTTCCCCCTTGTCCTACTGCTATAAAAAGTTTTCCACTGTCTTCCTTACAAGCCGTTAGCATCGCTGCTTTCTTGTTATGGCCGTGGAAGTAACTCTGGAACATCTGTACTTATTTTAAAGGTTTTTAATCTTTATTGCTTTCATCTTTGGTTTATTCTAGTCTATTGTCTCATAGGAAAGTAAAAAAGCACCGAGTCGTTCCGAGGTTGCCAGATGAAATTTTCATAGGCAGCTATTGGAGACAGATTTATAAACTAATTAAGTATAACAATCTCATAAGCACTGCTCATGTCTGAAGAGTCTCCTATCAACCTGCTGAGTTATTCTAATGGATAAAAACCCCAAACTTAATCAATAGGAACGTCTGAAGAACTGGGCCAAAATTATTTTCTCCCTCCTGTAAATCAACCTGTGTATAAACAACTTGTACGAACATCTCCCCACGTTATAAATTACTTGATTTTTTTTTCAGAAAAAGAAAATTCAGAATCACTGATAAATTCTTTCTTTCCCTCCTCTGTTCCTGCATGCACCTACAAGTTTTTCTGTGGTTTCTCATTCAACTAAGTTGCTTGAGACAGCATTTGCAAAAAGTGCAAGTGTAATACACTGTGTTACAGACTATGCTGAATTACATGTAGCAGTAGGAGGTCGAGGGGAGACCTCATTGCTATCAACAACTACCTGAAAGGAGGTTGTGGAGATGTGAATCAGAGGGGCAAGTGCCTGGAGGAGAAGGACCTGGGGGTGGATCAGACACGGCGTGGCCAGCAGGGCCAGGGAGGACCTTCTCCCTCTGGACTCGGCACTGGGGAGACCACTCCTCGAATCCTGGGGTCAGTTCTGGCCCCTCAGCACAAGAAAGATGTTGAGGCTCTGGAGCCTCTGACACTTGCCGACACATCTCTTCTGAAAGGATAGACACAACCTGTCCCAGCATCCCAAAGGAAGCCTGAGCAAAACCTCCTCGTTAACCATCTGACAAGCCGGCTCCCACCAGTTTCCATCAGCAGTTCCTGCCCTGGCTGCGGCATCAGGCTTGCCAAGAACTGGTGTCAATAGATCTGCTGCCCTGGCAGAGATGGGTGATGCTATTCCAGCCCTACAGCTGGAGGGAAAGCCAGCATCCCAGGTAGCTGTGCAGCGCGGGACGGCCTTCAGTGCTGTGCCCGTCACTGCAGAAAGGTCCCTGTGTCCTGCTCAGCACCATGTGCTCTACTGCTGCAACTCCACATCAGAGACTAGGAGGGACCAGCCATAAAAGAGCAGGTAAACTCCAGCTCTTGCCTGAAACAGCTGGAGAAAAACCTTTTGGAGGGCTGCGAATGGCTGCCAGGCATGACAGGGCAGAAAGCAGCTCTGGAGGCAGCAGTGACGGCCTTGATTCGTTGGCATTATTCATGTAGAGGGGGTGCAGCTTAATAGCTCCAGAGGCACCAAGAAGGGGGGTTGTCCCCATTACCCACAGTGCACTTGGCCCCACAGCTGCCATGTAACAGAGTCTGATGTCACCACCCCAGGTCCAGTGGACCTGCCAGTGCCTGGCAACGAGCACAACACAGAGGTTCTACCCTGCTGTTGACACCTGGTTCCCGAGCTCTCAGCATTTCTCTGACCCCAGAGACCCTTTCTGCCCTGTTCCTGCCCCTGTCCTGTATCCCTACACCCAACAACCCCCTCATGAGACCCTTTTATTACTTTACCGGCTCCCAGCGCCCCCATCCCTATCGGATGAGGGCCTGGAAGAAGAGGATTCTCATCCTCAAGAAGGTACAAGCCCTGCTCCCCAGAGGACGACACCCCCTGCCCTGAGCGGGGAGCAGGCGCTGTGGGGATGCTGTGGGGTTTG